>JAUMHF010000026.1:2351808-2371178 GCA_032359275.1 Microctenopoma steveboyesi
CAAGAGAGGGTGAAAGACAGAAGGAAGAAAATACAAACTGAACCCAAAAACCAACTTACTGAGAGGAGCGTAGTGACGGGCAGCATGAAGAGTTGAGTATGAACTGACAACGGAACTGAGGAAGTGCAGAGGCTTAAATACGGACAGGACTGATTGCTAATAAGAAACACCTGGAAATAATGAGGGAGTGAAAGTGGAGAGAGAGGGGAGTGGTCAAGGTGAGGGAGGAACAAAAGACACATGAGGGCTGGAAGAGACATGACACTGACAAGGATAGGACATTCAGCAAATGAGGCTCATTAAATACAGAATCCAGGCTCACTAATCAGTGGAGAGTGAGAGATTAGCAGCATGTCGATCCTGAAAGAGTATCATTAACCCCCGTTTGTTCGTGTTCATGAGGAAGACTGTGGACGCTCCAGCTGTTTGCTGACCTTTGTCTTTTCACATTAATTATACAGTATGCTAATGTAATTGCCCTGGTTGAGGTTTGTGGCATCAAGATGAAGCGGATCATTTCACTTCAGACGAATGAAGTGAACGTTCCCATGGTGTTTTATCAGTTTCACAAACATCTAGACCTAGAAATGCAACTGCAGATTTGCCAGTAATGGAAAGACATTTAAAGCAGCCTTTTGCCACTGCTTTCGTTTGCTGTCTGCAGCCTGAAACTCAATATAACAAGTCTGTCATTAAACTTCTTGTCCTCTGTCCTCCATCTGTCCAGGATGTTCGCGCGCAGGAAAAAGCCCACATTTTGGGACTTCTCTGTAAACTGCACTGGCAACGAAGCCCATTTATCCAGCTGTAAGCTGGGCCGCACTACCTCCCTGAAGCCAAATGAAACATGCGCTGGAGGGTTGCCTGTGGTGGTGAGCTGCGTGCCGGGCAGAGCCTTCTCGCCATCTCCTGTGATGGGCTATCGGAAGGCCTTCAGACAAGAGGTAAAAGCGTCACTCATGCAGTCTTAAAGTACTTTACTCCAATATTTTAGGCCAGTTCCTACTCTAGCAGACAGCTTAATGGACAAACTCAAGTTCAAAAGGCTGATATAGGACGTAGCTGCAGTTTATTTCAGTTCACTGGCTCAAACATAGTGGGAGGGAGCATGAAGTGTTTTGGTTAGACATTAGCCAAAGACCATGTTCAGAACTCTGTGTCACTTTCTGAACTGCAGCTGTAGCTGCTTTGGAAAATGAATTTCCGTGTCCTCTGGGTGTTCAGCAGCAACACGGTGTAGAGAAAAGGAAGAACACGAATCGTCAGAAAGTAACAGACATGTCACTTAAATTATCAGGAAAGCTGCATCAATAAGGCCGTTTTCACACAGCGTTCATCTTTGGGGATGGAAAATTATAGACACAGCTTTCCTGCTCCAGACTTTTATAAGGGATCAGCTTTGTATGATCTTTGAACCTTTCTTTCCCACATTGTTTCATTTTCCCACACAGCTGTCCACCAGGTGTGCGTTAGACAACACTTGGGGATCCGGTTTGTGCCTGAATCCCTGGTGTGACCCAGGTCTTATCACCCAGGCTTCAGCCTCACTTTAAACTGCTCCAGTGGCTGAGTGAGAGCAAATTCTGCAGGAAACTTTGGGCACAATCTGCATGTCTAATTCCAGATGTGTCCTGAAACGTCCTCAGACTGTAAACAACCAGCTCAGCTTCTAGATCGATAAGAAAAGCAGCATGCATGTGGGGGCTGAACCACTTTTACATCCACGTTCTGGTGTGAGGTATGAGCGTGCATGCTCTCTGTCACGTTCCACAGCAGAGTGTGGAGCTGGGAGCTGCGTGCCTCACATCACATCTCAAAGCTTTCACCATGCTCAGAAAGTCTGACTCAAGACAAAGGCATCTTAAAACCACATATCTACGTTCTCATCTTGTGTTTTGGTGAATTTTTAAAGTGAAGTTTGATTTTGTAAAGTTGCAAAGAGGCAACGAGACACATTATTATGAGGACTCCGTAAATGAAAGCTACTATGTGGAGATGTTTTCCCTAAAGTTGGACTCTGTATCTGGGTTTTAGGCGAGGCTCAGCTTTCTAACCAATCAGAGGATTTGTTTACTGTCCATTGTGTTGTAGCATCAGATTTCCAGTTGTTTGGATGATACAGTGACAGGAGACGCATACAGAGCTCTTTCAGATTAAGATGCCTGGGTTTTACTATGTGAATACAAAAAGCTAAGTCAGACTAAACTGTGCTGCTTCCAGTTTGTCCAAACAGTTAATGGAAGAATCGCATTAATAGCGTCTTCTCTAACCATGAAGCCACCCACTCTACTGTCTCTGTCTGTCACTTTCTCATTGCAGGGCAGGAAAGTTTCAGCTGAGTCTGTCATTTTGGTGTGAACCAGAATCACCTAAACATGTGGTTTCACAAACTGAACCTTTCAGCTTCGTTTCTCCTCTTCAGCAACCGCTGGTTCGTCTTCGTGGTGGGGCCATCGTAGGCGAGGGCCGGGTGGAGGTGCTAAGAAACGGCGAGTGGGGCACCATATGTGACGATAACTGGAACCTGCTGTCGGCCAACGTGGTGTGTCGAGAGCTGGGCTTCGGGACGGCAAAGGAGGCTCTGTCTGGCGGGCGCCTGGGACAAGGTCAGCTGGTTTAAGGTTGTTCTTTTATAGAGCACCAATGAACTGATGGTGAAAGAACATCTTCAGGATTTTGGAATTAAACTAAGGTATAAAAACATGTCTGCAGTCTGCAGCCGCGGAACTTCAGCAGTGGATCAAAAGCGTAAAGACAGAAAATGTGAACAGCGTGTTCCTGACTCAGTGGGCCCCTGGGCACAGACGGTAACTTAAATAGAAGCAGGACACCAACAGTATCCACACACTGTGACCTGCAGCCTATTGCCTCCCTTAAGGTCGTTTCTGGTCATTTTGTGGTGATTTGTGTCCTCGTGTGTCCCTGGCCTCTCTTTGTAGGCGTCCGTGGTTGTTGTGAATCTCTGAGGACATTTTGTGGTTCTCTGTAGTTGTTTTACATGAACGTGTAATGGTGGTTGGTGGTTTGTGTCCATTTGTGATCATTGTGCATTTTCCGCGGTGTAATGTCTCTTTGGTTGTTCTCTTTATGGTTGTTTTTTCTCTTTGTCACTGATGTGTCTCTACTTGTGCATGAAAACATGCTGCATATTTATACAGACAGCATCCACTATCCCTGATCATATTCTTGTGAATAGGACAGTGTAGGCCTTCAAACTGTTTCAGAGCATTGACCAGAACGACTGTCCCAGTATGGAAGGTTGTTACTGGGTAGACAAACCACATACCCTAAATATTTCAGCCAGTAATTATATCGTTTAAGCTTTTCCTCCTCATTTCACCCCTGTGAGGCTCTGAGCAGAGGCTCGTGAACTCACAGACCTGATTTAGCTTGGTAAAACAGGATTAGTCATGTTGTGTAGGTCAGTAAGGGCAGGGATCCATTCCTGAGCCGATATGAACCCTAATGTCTCTCTGCAAGGATTTATGAAGATCCTTTGTATTCATTATGGACGTCTGTGCCCTGCAAGAGGTGAAACGAAGGCAACTCAATCCAGCCTGTGGAAACAGTGTTTGTACTGCGGTTTAAACCTCTGCATTGAGTTGATTGCTGAACTGTGTTTTTCATATGAAGCTACACTGACTGTGGCTTCCTGCGGGTTCGGTGTGAAAGAACAGGCTCCATGCTGACACTAGGTGTGAGGTGTGAGGTTTAACAGTTATTCCTCTTGTGATCTTTGCCTTATGAGGGTCCATGCCGTGGTGTTGCCATGTTCCCAGACATCTGCACTTACTGTGGGGACATGCTGCTGTATATTGCTGCACATTCCACTGATATTAGACATGGAAAATGTTGAAACAGAGAGAATGCTCCTTTTCCAAACTCGTTTTCCACCCTGGTTTCTCATCAGTGTCTTTTCATAACCCTTCAAGCTGAAAAACAAAGCTCTGATGGGAACTTAGTAACAGAGAGGGAACCCTGTTATAAAGAGTTTGAAGGTAGTTATTAGTTATTAGTAGAGAGTTGTTTGATTTAAATGAGTTTTGACTTGTCCTGTAATAGATGTGTGTTTAGATAAGCTGTTCCATGATAGTTTTGCTTTATGAGAAATCTTTCTGGTGATTCAACTTCAACTTTAATGCAGAAGCTCTTAAGGAAGTGATACAGTAGGTCCACTTATAGCAAGAACAGATTAAATCAGACTTCCAGGATGTTGTAGCAGTAATAAGCTGAAAGCATGGTGTTTAAGAAGTTCCTTGTATCTGTGTTTTTCAGGTATGGGCCCGGTGCACATGAATGAGGTGGTGTGCTCTGGATTCGAGAAGTCCATCACAGAGTGCACCTTTAACAAAGAGGCCCTGGGCTGCAGCCATGAGGAGGATGCAGCCGTCAGATGTAATGTCCCTGCCATGGGCTTCCAGGAGAGGGTCAGTGTGAGCTTTGTTTCCCACGCCGCACAGACGTAGACTCAGAGAAACATGTGTTTGTCATATCTGTCCAGCTGCTCCTTCTTCAGTACATGTCTGCATTGATTCACATGCCATATAAAGAGTATGCGAGGGTTCTGCAGTGGATGTACTGTACTCTTTATGTTTTTCATGGCTTTAGCTGCGTCTGAGTGGAGGACGTAACCCCTATGAGGGCCGTGTGGAGGTGCTGGTGGAGAGGAACGGCTCTCTGGTGTGGGGCACGGTGTGCAGTGAAAGCTGGGGAACCATGGAGGCCATGGTTGTCTGCAGACAGCTGGGCCTGGGTTTTGCCAGCAATGCTTTCCAGGTACGTGTCACAGTGGCCAGGCAGGTGGAAAGCAGCTGCTTTGTGTCTGTTCTGAATGTAACAAGATGTTGTTTGTTTTTGTCTTTAACATGGGTTTGTTTTCCATCACTCTGCAGCTTCAAATGATTTGTTTGGACCAACCTTATGAAAAATAGAGGACGAGAAGTTATTGTCTGAATAGAAATGAACTGCTAATTTATTATCTGGTACATCATTAATAGTAGCTGACAGTAGTAACGGTTGAACTTGAAATAAAATACATAGTTTTTTTAGTGTACTTTTCCCTCTGTGTCCATGTTAACGTTGTTACTGAAGGTGACGTGCAGCCAAACTCTGCATGGGGATTACAGAACGCAATGATAAAAGTCATTGCTCTGATCTCACTGGATTGGTGAGTAAAACAAAGAGTTGTTCTCTGTCTGGATTCTCCATCCACCCTCCACTATCTGCCAGCCTCATGACATGTGAAGGAAAAGTTGCTCACCCTTGTACGGTGAAGCAGTAACAGTGGTAACAAACATGCCTTTTTAAATGAGCCTCCTGGTTTCAATAATGATTCATTAGCAGCTAGCTTTTCCTACATGAAAGTTGCAATCACATTTTAGAATGTTCTCATGTCAGGTACACCCAAATGGACTATAGCATTTAAACTTAATGTTGTCATACAGAGGCACACCAGCTTGTGTTTCTGTTGTTGCTGCAGGTGACAGCCAACTGTTTTTAAACTTAATTAACACACTAAGACGTTAACACAAAGAGCCCCTTTCAGTGAAGCACAGTGTTATTGTGCAGCATATGAAGAGCCTTTGAGAATGTTTGCAGAGCAGTGGGATGATGAGCTGAAGGTCTGCTGGTGGAAACTCTAACATAATCATTTATGTATGATTATAGGATGGCAAGATGTAAAAGGACTTTCTGTTCTAATAGGAATCTCACAGCATTGTGTTGTTTATCTGGAAGTTCCACGACAGACATGAAGACAAACGCTGCACAGTTCAAGTTGTACAAAATACTCACTGGGTAATTACATTCTGTCCAGCATAGACACAATCATGTTGTCTGTTAGATATGGTGATATATGGGAATTTTAATGCCACATCATCAGTGCGCTTTAATGCTCCGTTCACAATGCTGTAAAAAGACAGAGTGGGCCCTCTAGTGGTCAGTGAGGATACTTGCCTTCCCTCACAACAGCTGATGGTATGACCTGGAAAAAGTTCCCTGCCTGAGTCGTGTTCACCTCGCTATGTTTTAGAGGCACATCTGGGACATTAAACGTGTGTGAGCTGACTGTATGTCTAGAACCTGCCCAGCATGTAGTTTAAGGTGTTTCACGTGAATCTGTTTTACTCCATAGTTTTAGAGGTGGTAGGTTTGGTTCTAATAACCACGGCGGTGTGTTTGCTCCACAGGAGACGTGGTACTGGCCTGGCGAGGTGAGTGCAGACGCTGTGGTCATGAGTGGCGTTCGCTGCTCTGGAACGGAGATGTCCCTCTCCCACTGCCTGCACCATGGGGCAAATCTCAGCTGCAGGAGAGGAGGGGGACGCAATGCTGCCGGAGTGTCCTGCTCTGAGAGTGAGACTCATGAATTCATATTGTTACACATGAATGCTTTGGAGGTTACTTTAATTGTAGCTTAAGTTTTTACTCAAAGGCTGAGTTTTAGTTCAGCAAATGAAATTATTTTCTGCCCCTGTAGAATTGTTTGCATACCTGAACCCCTAATTTCCCTCCTGGATCAAAAGAGGGCGCGGCAGCATGGAACAGAAACCACTAATTCACTTTACACGTTCCAGAGTCACATCTCTGTGTTTTTAAATGTGTTTTGTCCCTGTCTGCGATTCTTCTTCCATTCTCATGTCTACAGCGGCTCCTGACCTGGTGCTGAACCCTCAGGTGGTGGAGCAGACCACCTACATGGAAGACCGGCCCATGTTCATGCTGCAGTGTGCCTACGAGGAGAACTGTCTGGCCTCAACCTCCAGCCAGGTGCCAGCCAACACTTACCGCCACCTGCTGCGCTTCTCCTCCCAGATCCACAATAACGGCCACTCTGACTTCAGGCCCAAAGCTAGCAGAAACTCCTGGGTGTGGCACGAGTGTCACAGGTCGGTGTCACGACTCAGATTCATCACATATCCTACATCAGACAGTGGTTGCATAAAGTGCTGAAATGGTCATTCTGTTGATCTGTATTTTGAAATTATCTATTTAGATCATTTACTCTCATGTATGCAGTAAGTACAGAATTAAATCCAAGAGGAAATTGACTCTGATTGATTAGAATGAACTTGAATGCTGGGAATAGAGGATCTTTGTTTCAGCTCTAGTCAAGCAATTTAAACTTCTGTTTATGTGTGTAGGCATTATCACAGCATGGAAGTGTTCACGCTGTACGACTTATACAGCCTCAATGGAACTAAAGTGGCAGAAGGACACAAAGCAAGCTTTTGCCTGGAGGACTCGGAGTGCGATGAAGGTAAGAAGCATACTCAAACTAGGATTAAATCAATTTCAGTTTCAAGAACCAGACGATTACGTCATCACGTCCCAGCATCACAATGCTGTTCTACTGCCCTCAAGTGGACAAAAAATCTATCTTTATCACATGCAAATCACATCATTGTCATCTTTATTTTATTCTATAATGTCTTATTATAGGTATTGAAAAAAGGTATGAATGTGCAAACTTCGGAGACCAGGGCATTACTGTGGGCTGCTGGGACACCTACAGGCATGACATCGACTGCCAGTGGGTCGACATCACTGATGTGAAACCCGGAGATTACATTTTCCAGGTAATGTTTCATGTTTTTTGTTTTGTTTGTGTGAACTAAATACACCATCACCAACCACCACCTTAATAATCAACTGTGGCTCATTCACGTTCTCCCTCTTACAGATAGTCATTAATCCCAATTACGAAGTGCCAGAGTCAGACTACTCTAATAACATTGTGAAATGTAGATGTCGATATGATGGTCATCGTGTGTGGATGTACAGCTGCCATAATGGTAAGACCTCACAATAATTAAGAGGAATAACTATGAAACCTGTTCTTATAATGCTGCTGATTTAAGAACTAGTTCAACCTACTGGGATATTAGCTTGGTCCACGTACTTACAGTAATCTTCATTATTGTATGGTCCCTGAAGTTAAGATGGAGTTTTCATGCTCTAGAATTGTACAGTTTTATGCAAATGTTTGGTTGTTCTCCATAGTTTTGTACACTTTATATAATATTGTGTTTACAAATAGATAAATGCATTTATCACATAAATCAAGACACAATAGCAACATATAATCTCAGGAACAGGCATCAAAACTGTTTTTAACAGTGAAATGTTGCACATCTATGAGTATTGATATAAAAGTGTGTCAACAAAAGGCCATAAATTAACTAAATTTAAAAATGTAAAATTTAAGTCAGGGCAATGACAGAATGCCTTTTCTCTTTGCTGCTTTACTAGGCGGCTCATTAAGTATTGAGACAGAACAGACGTTCCCAGGCCTCCTCAACAACCAGGTGACCCACAGGTAAAGACTAAGCCCGGGAGAGAAGTTGACTGACTGTTCCTTCCAGCAGTGAGACCACTGAAGGCCACCAACCACTACTCATCTCCATCAGCGGTGGATTCCTTCATCTGGCCCTGCCTTGATCAAACCATATTTTCTATGTTCCTTTCATTCATGTGCCAGTAGCTTTCTGTTCCCCTTTTCCTCTCCCAGCAGAAAGCATATTAGATTCCCCCTCCTGCCCAACTGGGGGCAGCTGCAGCCTTCATTTTCCAGCCTCCCTGGTTAACATCAAGAAAATAGCAAAGCTGTCCGCATGCCCCAGTTTTTGGGAATGACTGATGAATTAATGCCTGCTGCGAAATGGCAGGTATTTTACCCAGGGTGCAGTACTGAGGAGTGTTATCAAGAGCATGTCGTCTTTCAATTGCAGCACTTTAACAAAGGGGGTTGGCAGTCTTCTTCTTTATTTTAAGCGTACCCTGGAGAATTAAAAGGGTTGCGGCCTGTGTTTGGATATAAATGCAGCATTCTCCACTCTTTGGCAGTTCCATGGTGCCTTTCACACATTGATGTCTACCAACACTCAGGTTATGTTACGCTCTTTTGCATGTCAGTTATTTACACTGAAGGCACAGGATTCCCTGAGGAATTAATGTTAAGTCTGATCAGGCTAAAACTTTACATGGTAAAGTGCCTTAAAGGCCCCAAAGCAGTTACAATTAACTGGGGCATTTATTATACATGGACATCTCTACATAAAGGTCACATTTCAAAGACCAGCTCAGTTCGTTTGGGGCAGGGGTGTTGCAGTGTAAGTTGGCAGAACTCTCATTTTGGCTAAAAATAAAATTATGTTAGCATTTTTTTATGTTCTCAAGTACTATTCCAGCAAACAAATAAATATTCAGAATCTGTTATTTTGTGCACAGCATCTTGTTTTTATGAAATGATGCAATATTTTATCTTCCAAGCTGATATATAACCTTCTTGTTTCTTTATGTTAAGTGCTGCCAAAAAACCCCAGTATTTATTACACTTAACACACACAAAACCATGTTTTAGCTAACCTCCAGTCTTTGCACATGGGCATTAATTACCAGTTTGTACCCAATATAAAAATAAAAATAGAAATAAATTCCCAGATTTCCAGCTTAAGCAACAGTGTGCTATTTAGGATAGCTCTAGTATGAGTATTCTTCTATAATCTGTCTTCTGCTATGCTTTGCAGATTGGTACCATTAATAATTTACATATACATATGATATTAATTTAATTTAGTAAAGAAATAGAAAAACTTACTTAATCAAACTGAAATTGTTGACTTGCAGATAGTTGGAACGTAATTCTACCAATAGAGTCAATATTGTTTCAATTTTAATTTTTTCGTTTTAGATTGACTACTGTCTTCTACTTATTCCACACCCATGAACCTGTTGGTGTATTCACTGCCCTAAAAAAACATGATTTGCTGACTGTCAAGTTAGAAGCTATTTTCCACATTTATCCATTAGAAGTAGACAGTAAGCTAATGATTTTGCCAAGTTACCATTAGCAAATTAACAAGCTACCTAACTGCTAACTGTTCGGTAAAAAATCCCTGAACGTCATAAGGGCTTCGCTCATATTCGTGATATGATTGCACTTTAAACTTTACTGCTCTGTCGTACGCTGGCAAACTAAGACACAACATGAAAAAGCAAGAACTCTGAATGCTGACTAATATTTTTTTTATTTACTGTACTAGCATTGACCAATGCTGAGCAATCTACCTGTGTGAGTACATAGGCTTTTAGCTATGAGTTAGCTTTTCAGGTGCAACACTAAAAAAAACACCTCCACACCACTGCTAACAAAATTTTGCAATTTTTTTTTTGCTAACAAAAAAATTGCCCTTAGCTTGTAAGCTACCTCTCCCAGAGCAAACCCCTGTCGTCTCAGCTGTCAGTCTACCTGTATGTACTAGCACATCATTTCAGAGGCTTGAAGGCTAAATAACATTTCTGCTGTTCCTCCAAAGACCTTTCTTTTTTAATAATAAATCTAATAATGTTACATTTTTCACATTGTATACACATTTATTTTGTGCTTTATGACTCATCAGTCTGTACATATTACCTACAGTCACAGGAAAAAGTAATGGCAAAGGAATGGAGATCCTGCTTTCTGCAATGGTTTTCAACAACATGCTTTTGAATACACACTGAGCCACCCCTCCATTTCTGTTTCATTGTGTGGACTCCAGGTTTGCTAACACGTGATTTTCATCATCAATACTCTTCATATTTAATGTGTGTGTTCAATAAAGACATGGCAGATAATTGTTTGTATCTGGTGAAGATCAGATCACATTTCATGACAAGTTCATGCAGAAAGCCAGAAAAAAGGAAACTGTGCTATGACTTTATCTTGTGTCTTCTTCAGCAAAACAGTTGATTTTCATACTGTTGCATCACAGGTAACGGAGAAGGCATGAGGAATAGCAAACAAGCCAGACTCTGCACATATGTTATTTCTATTTTTACATGTGAAAAAAAACACAGTAACCTACTGTCATGTTACTTGGTTTATTTTTTTAAATTTACTACATACATACATATGTATGTACTATTTGTTCAATAGTATGTGTGAAATTGTATTGTACTTTTTATAATGGTGCTATAAAACTGTCCCTCTGTTTTCTGAGGGTACAGTACATGAACATTGTGTAGTATACTAACAGTATACGTGAACTGAGCTGAAGAGACAATCTGCTTTGTGTGTTCAGCTATATTAAAAGTCTGAGTTATGGAGCAACCAGTTTTGGCTGTTTAAGTGTCTTCATATTGTTTTCTGTTACTGTGGGAACAATTTCTTTTCATCACTTTGGGTCAAATGCTATGTTCCATTACAAAAAATGTAAAACTCTTCAGTGGATATTAGATATGTTTTACATTCTCGTACTCGTTGAGGTCAATTTGAGGTCAATCTCCCACGTTTACCTGAAATAGAAGAAACAATCGGTCAGCTTTGGCAGCATTTACCCTGCAACAGATGTGATTTCTGTGCACCTCTGAATTCATCCTGCTGCTACCATCATGAGTTAGGCCCACATCATCAATTAAGATTAGAGATTCTGTTCCAGAAGCAGCCATGCAAGTCCAAGCCGTGACATTACCTTCACCATGCTCCACAGATGAGTTATATGGTTTGAATTTAGAGCACAGTTTGGCAGAGGTTATTCTTGGTCTTACATTTTTATATTTCTTTTTTTGTCATTTCAATTTGGCTTTCTGATTCTTACCACTGATGAGTGTGGTTTGCAACTTGTAGTTAGAGCAAGTGATATTACCCTTGCTCAGAGAATCAGACAAAAAATAATAAATGTAGTTCTTCGTGCAGGTTGCATGAGCTGACCTAGGTGGTAAATCAGCGCATGTGGAACACCTGTGTCCTGGCTTTCCCGGTCCCGACTGGTCTTCGCTGACAGTATGATGGCCTATAGCGGCCTGGTAGCTCAATGGGTTGGGCGTCAGACTGGGATGCAGAGGGTCGTGGGTTCGAACCCGGTCTGACTCCTAGTCCATCCCCTACCGGGTGTGTCCTTGAGCCAGACACCCAGCGCTAGCTCCCTGTAAGTCGCTTTGGATAAAAGCGTCTGTAAAGTAAAGCCTATTTACATAAATAATTAGTTCATTTATATTATTATACTGGTTGAATCTGTAAACTGCTATGTATGGTGATGATGGCCATTTGCATCTTTATTTCATTTTTTCATTCATTTTAAGAAATTGCAGTTTTCACTACCCCACTCTATCACAAGTGGGGTCAAAAATGACCCCGAGCAGTTCCTATGGAATCTTCTATGAACCTTTAATGCTTAGCAACTGTATCTGTCCCACTTACACACCTGATGACAGCAGTCTCACCACCCAGTAGGTCATTTTTACACAGCAACATACATGTAAGCATTACATCCATTTATGAACGTTGTACTGACTATTGTGGGAACTTCGCGACAGAACAAGCCACACATTCCTCCAGTTACCAAAGCTTTCAGGTCCAGAGAAGCCCACAGCATTCAATTTGGGTTCAGTGGCAGCATGACCATGATCGGCTATGTGAGAAAAAGGGAAAGCCTGTTCTGCTGCTTAGCACAATGCAAGACAGTGGAAGAAAACAGCCCAAAGAAAAAAACTAAATTGATTCTTTTCCACAACCTCTCTTCTACAACCAGACCAGACTGCAATTTCTTAAAATGAATGAAGAAAAGACATAAACATGCAAATGGCCTCATGTCACAAACATGTTTTATGAGGAATTCCTGGAATAAGAAAATATTACAACTATTGCCAAAACGCATTGATTTTAATTGTGTAGCTATTGGTAGGTTGTGCATCCAAGGGTTAATGGGAAAAAACTCCAGCAGAACCAGGCTCAGGTGGCCGGTTGGGGTTAGTGGACAGAGGAGAGAGAAAAGAACAGAAGGTGACAGAGATCATAACAACAACAAGGAGCAGCAGACGAAGCACCGGCAGGTTGGTAGGACCAACGGCCAAAGCGAAATCTGATCATTCAGAGGTTGAGGACAGCTGAAGAAAGATACAAAGAGGAAACTACTTGGCGAGAGAAGACACAATGTTAAAAACAGGTAATGATGTCCTGATAGTGGAGAAAGGGAGAGAAAGAGATAGAAAAAGAGACGAGAGGAGCTCAGAGTGTCAGGAAAGTCCCCCAGCAGACTAAACCTATAGCAGCATAACTAAGAGATGGTTCAGTCACCTGATCCACCTCTAACTATAAGATTTATCAAAAAGGAAAGTTTTCAGCCCAGTCTCAAAGGTAGAGAGGGTGTCTGCCTCCCGAACTTTTACTAGGAGCTCGTTCCACAGGAGAGGAGCTTGATAACTAAAGGCTCTGCCTCCCATTCATCTTCTTTTTTTGAAGCAGAATTCAGCAGAAGCCTGAAAATGCCACAACACTGCCCTCTATTGGTCAGGAACATAGATTACAACTGTACTCTACAGGAAGCTTTAATGAGTTACGGTTCGTATTTGTGAACCAGCCATCCATTCAGGAAAGCACTTATCTCAGTCCCAGCATGCATTGGCAGGGAGGTGGGAAACACCCAGCCAGCCACACAGCTTACACACACATCTACAGTCACTGTTTCTTACAAATATTTGGAGACTGTGATTCACCTGTGTGGAACGAAGGTCAACTTACACATACACGGGGATAATATACAGCTGTGAGCCAAAGCTGCTTCAACACAATAGGAGCGGTCCATGTACATACCAAACAATCTTCTGTTTCCCCATCTGCCACAGACAGATCTCATTTCAAAGCCTGCTGACAGAGGGGAGGGATGTTTACAGTAAAGTGCAATTATACTTTTTCTGCCAGAGTAAATCCAATAAACCATAAAGCTGATGGATTACAGTTGTCATAAGTACTGTCATTTAGAACTGAGCCAGTAAGATGCCCCGAATCTTTATGCGGTCTTTAAATTACGCCTGCTTTCTCTGAAGGAGACGACGAGCTGTGGATGCTGGAGTGAAGCCAGACATTGTGTTTGGGCAATCTGTTGTGCTGCTGTGTAAACTGAGCTGCTGCTGCTGCTGCTGCTTCCCAGACAGAGATGAAGCCTCGTCCGGTTTAGACACATACATTGTCTCCTTCAATGAAGGGAAGGTGAGACACGTTCTGGTGCTCTTTTTATTGTGAGAAAGCAGTGGATACACTTTGTTTTTCTAAGATAGAAACTTATGTGTTTGCACAACCTGCTCCGTACTGGTTATTTTCATACTTTATAGTATCACTGTAGATTTAACAATCGTCACACTACACTGCGATCGTCATGTGTCATATTCCAGCTGAGAGTCTAGCTCAACTGAGCTTTTTGGAGCAATAAAAAAAAACAAAATTGGATAAGACAGATCACTTCAGACAGAGGCCAAAGAGGTGCTGTGAGGGTTAAGAGGGTTGCTGACAAAGAAGATTCATAAAAACAGTACATTAAGTATGGCAAACTATGAATATGACAATTGATGAAGGTAAAACTATATAAATGTATCTTTGACAGTCTTAACCTTTTTACTCTTTCCATCAGATGCTTTAAGAAATATCATATCTGGTACTGTGAGACCACTGAAAGCTGTGATCATGTTTTATATGTGTGTGGTTGGCAGAGAAGTGGAGGCAGGGGGTCCCACCAATGCCATGATGTAAAACAGTTTTATGAGTTTTCAAAGGCAAGCTGGTGTGCTTCCATGTCCTAAAATTCCTGCTCCTTTGTGGCTTGGGTTGGATTTGAGAAGAGTAGCTAGGCCTACTTATTCTTGGCTGCAGCTTTCTATGGAGCCACAATTTACTGCATTATATGTAAGGGGGTGATTGTAAAATTGGAAAATGCTATATATTTTTTAATGTGATTATTCTTTCTTTAAGACTTGATCAAACTCAGTTCGAAAAAGGAGGGCAATATTTGATATAATATTTTTTAACATCCCTAACATTAAATAAGCCCCAGGGCAGGAGAGTGAAGAATAGGTAACTGACCAGGAATGAGGCTGAAATAAATATAATTTTGATTATAAATATTTATAACTATGTTGCAATTATTAATAAGAAGCATCCTGTGCTTGTTGAAATGCAAACCAACAATTCACGGATTTCTGATCCACAGAAGTGTCACATTCCATTGAACACTCCCCACCTCCAACATGTTGGCAATAACTGATGAGATTAGGTTTCTGTAGAAAGTTCACTGTGTCTCTGTGTTCCAGGGGAATTTTGTGGTTTATCTCAAAAAAACAAAAGCAGTAAACACACACACACACAAACCAGTGTGTTAGAATTATGCCGTGTTCACTTTCCTGGCATTCTCATTACTTGGTCTTATTTGTGTGTCCCGGACAATCCCCTGTCTTTCAAAATCTGGCTTATGGGTCATCATTATGAAAAAGGACGTGAATTGACAGCAAATTCATTTACTTTGGTAAATGCAAAAATATGTGTTCGTGGTGGTACGGTATGGCATGATATGGTGCAGTGCAGTATGGTGTAGTGTGGTATGGTACAGTATAGCATAGTATGGTAAGGCATGGTATGGTATAGTACAGTATGGTGTGATATTGTATAGTATAGTATGGCATGGTACTTTACTTTACTTTACTTGGCTTTTATCCAAAGCAACTTACAAGGAGCTAGCGCTGGGTGTCTGGCTCAGGGACACACCTGGTAGGAGATAGATTAGTAGTCAGACAGGGTTCGAACCTGCGACCTTCTATACTCCAGTCTGACGCTTAACCCATTGAGCTACCAGGCCACAAGTAGAGTATGGCATGGTGTGGTGTGGTATGGCATAGTATGGTTTATGGTCTTTTATTTATCTCCACTCATCTTACCGGTTGAGGCAGATGCCTAACCTCTTCACTAGTGACTAGGACTTGTTCAAGAGGAATTTGTTGAGCTTTCTACATAAATATTCATTTGGTTATATTCTGTAACATCTGATTTTTAGATGTAAAGCATCTTGACGTGACTTTTGTTTATACTGTATGTAACACCCAGTATAAACTATATTAAACCGACGGGGCTTCAGAATAAGTATGAGCCGTGAGCTTTAACAAGGCAGTACCAGTTTTATTGCAAAGAAGTATCAGTTAGACAGATGACCAGCTGGTGTGGGCGAGTTTCTTCTCTGAGCAGAGTTTTTCCTCTCCACTGTTGCCCTGCTCAGGTCGGGTTTTCCACATTATTTCAGATATGCTTAAATTGTGTAAGGTCTTAAACCTTACAATGAACCTTGAGATGAACTGTACTGACTTTGATTAAATGTGGGATAAGATTCCGGCATTCATCACTGAACTAGGTCAACAAAGAAGGATAGAGGTTTGCAGATCTTGCTGGTTGCACTCAACTCGCAAAACCAAAATAACAGAGGAGTTAGCATGATGTAAACTATGTATTCAATATGTTTATTTATGAGCGTATAACATTTACATTAATACAACACTTGGAATTCAAATGACAAAAAAAAACTGTTCAGTTAACTGAAATTTAGATAAAGTATGAGCTAAATCACAATCTGATGACACTTTATTTACATATCAAATGTTCATTTTTAGCTATAGCATTCAGACGTCTGCACTTACATACATTATGTCACCCACATTCACAAAATGTCTGAATCAGCTCAAAATAAAATGAGGCTACTATATGCACTACTGAATATTTCATCTTAATCTACAGTGTTAGGATTAAGGGTCTTGGATTGAAGAGTCTCGTTATTATTAATAACCTAATGAACAGTCCAGATCCGACTGAGATCTGACTTATTGTTTGGTCACACTGGAAATGGTTCTTTCATTTGCAAAATTGATATGATCTAGAAGTGTGAGATCAATGAAACAATAACTGTACCTGACTCTAACCCTGTTCCCTGGAGGTTTGCTTACTTTCTGTTCTATTTGTCTACCTGGCATTTTATTCACCATTGCACGTTTTTGGTAATAAAATGCTGCATTGTAAAAATATAGGTTAACATCAAGTAGCACGATTGTTAGCTTCGCTTGCTCACTAATAGGAAAATCCATTTGCCATTCACGTTACGGTCTACAAACCATGTGCCTTTCGTGGCTCGGCCAGTAAGCTGTGGCCACCTTCATTTTGCCTTTCCTTTTAAAGGATAACACAGTGAAAACAGCTTGCCGGTCAACAGTGCAAATTTTACAGAAAAATGTTCACAAACATTAAACTCGATGCTAAACATTTGTGATGACTTAAGTAAATGCAGCAATTCCAGTGGAAGGAGCTGAAATCTGGACTTGTGTGGCCGGGACTTTAGACTTACATGACATTCAAGGCAAATACAGGCACAATATGTAGTATGTCACAGTCAATACGTAGTAAGTAGTAAATAGGAAAATATACATGAATAACTGTGTTATTTGACTGGAATGTTTAGAGCCTGATAGAGTTCATTCAGCCATAAGCTTTAAAGTCAAACCCTACAAAGTAAACATGCAGGAAAATAGGAAGCACCAAGCATCCTGTGCAAGACACATGAATAAGGTTAAAAGTAAACGGTGAGGTGTGGCACATGCAGTAAATCACACTTAAGAACCAGAGTTTGCAGTTTCTTGATTAAACAATATCCTCAGTTCAGCCAAGACAATCACTTAAAGCAATGGTGTAGCAGAGCTCTTTGAACCTTCAGAAAAATAGGTTACCCTTTGTGTTGACTTCATTATTATAAAGGGGTGTCGCAAAAAGACAGCAATATACAAAAATGTGTAACTACACAAAAACTACTAGTCAAAAAGCTAAAGTAGTAATCAATTGTTCTGTGACACCCTTTTCTCTTCAAAGCAAGACAATGACTATCACACATCTGAACTGAATATGTCAGATCATCTCAGACTTGGTGTCAAAGGGACATGCACATGATGGTTAGAGAAAGGGACAGATTGTACAGACGCAATATTAAGGATGCCGGTCTATGTGGTCCTCTGGGAGGTGGGCACTGGTGCTGGGCTGTTCTGCTTCGCTCAGCTAACGGGTGCTGCAGAAACAGAAAAGGTGGGTCAGAAATGTTAAGCTGAGGAGTCAAACCTCATGTAAGTCATGTAGGAAAGCACATGCAACTAATTATTTACAGTGTTCATTATTTCAGTAGCAGTTCAACTGCTGTCACTGCTTCTGTGCCAACTTGCACTCTGTGTTTTCATCTTTACTCGCACTTTTCACTTGCACTCATTTAAGCACGAACTGCTATCAACACTGTCCACGGTGTCCACCAGACCGTCGCAGGGCCGACCTACAGACAAACAACCATGCACACTCAGATACCTACGGACAATTCAGAGCGATCAATCAACATAACCTGCATGTCTTTGGACTGTGGGAGGAAACTGGAGTACCCGGAGGAAACCCACCCAGACAAGTGGAGAACGTGCAAAACTCCACACAGAAAGGCATCCGGCCGATCCCGAGAATCGAGACAATGACAGCCTTATAATGAACATCATTTTCTGATGCCTTGTCCAACATTCCCCACTGATACCAAATATGCTCATGTGTGCAGCCTAATTTTCAGGTTTGTTGGCAAGTGATGGTGAGGTAGCAGGTTTGTACACATAGCCTGATATGTGTACGAACTTATCAAGAGTGGAATGTCTTTCTGACAAAATGCTAGGGCACAACCTTGACGCCATCTGCAAGCCGCTTTTTTCGAATGTGCAGTCATCACACTAGTGATTCATTGTGCTTAACCTGAGATGCTCCTGGCCAGACAACAAAACTGCAATGAAGCTAGCCAGGCTGTGAGCCATAATGGCCGATGAGAAAAGACGGGAGAAAGGAAAGATGAAGATTTGTTATAGGTTAAAGGTGAAGTTCAGGGGAATAACAGAAAAATCTCTCCCAAAAATTCTACAAACCTAGAGCTCTATTACTCAGTACTCTAATAGGAACAACATATTGCATGATTAAACACACACACACACACACACACACACACACAATTACTTAAAAATTAATAAACCCCTTCCATGGCAAAAGTTGATAAACTCTTTATAAATGACTTTGACATTGTTTATAAGACCTCAGTCTTACTTAGACTGCTTCTTTCCTGTAGATCACACAGAACTAATTTCAGTAATTACCTTAAATCGTCAGAGGTTTTAGCCAATTATAGACCAATATCCAATCTACCCTTCATTTCTAAAATCCTCGAAAAGGTGGTTTCAAAGCAGCTCTGTGACCATCTGCGTATGAACGAGCTCAGTCAGGATTTTGAGTAAATCATAGCACAGAAACAGCACTTGTTAAAGTGACCAATGATCTCCTCTTAGCATCCGACACCGGACGTCTCGCTGTACTTGTCTTGTTAGATCTTAGTGCAGCTTTCGACACTATTGATAACAACATTTTATTACGCAGACTGGAAGATGGCATTGGGATCAAAGGAACAGCCCTAAGCTGGTTTAACTCCTATTTATCTGATAGATCCTAGTTTGTTCATGTTAATGGTGAATCTTCCATACACATGCAGGTTAAATACGGAGTTCCACAGGGTTCTGTGCTTGGA
>JAUMHF010000026.1:2371198-2393750 GCA_032359275.1 Microctenopoma steveboyesi
CGGTCGAGGCAGATGGCCGCCCACCCTGAGCCTGGTTCTGCTGGAGGTTTCTTCCTCTTAAAGGGAGTTTTTCCTCTACACTGTCGACTCAGTTCTCGCTCGACTGGGACTGTTGGGTTTTCTCAATGTCTCTGTATATATTGATATAATGTGTAGGGTCTTAAACCTCACACTGTAAAGTGCCTTGGGATGACTTATGTTGTAAATTGGCGCTATATAAATAATGATGAATTGAATGGAATGACCTGCCGAACACTGGTGGCCACTTCACACTACAGTTAGTATTAGTTATCGATTCTTTTAAAAAAAAGTACTATATAACTATACAGTGAGGTTTCAAAGAAACTGGCAAAAGTACTTCATTGCCAACGTAACTTGGTGTGGGTCTGATATAGCAGTGTGTCAGTCTGAGCCTGGAGGAGACAGAAGAGTAGAGACTCGGGCAGGATTTAGAGGTTTACACACTAGGAAGGATGGATATACTGTACGTGTGCTCAGTCTGTGGTTTTCCCTGTCTCTGACCATGGCACAGGTCCAATGCACTTTTCTCTCAACAGCTACTTATAAAGGATCTGGGTTTACATTCCTCAACAGGACATGTATATGTATTGAGGAATCTCAAGTGAGAGATTAAACGCTGTGTGCGTCTGTAATGGCTCACCCATCCATAGGGATCTATGGTCTCAGACATGTTGCCAGACACATTCCACATGCGTAAAATACTTATGGGGTATATCTTTCTCTGCCTGATGGTACTCCAGTGATGACTGAACCCTGTCCAGCATCAAGCAAAGAACCTTTCAGTATACAGAGTTATGCACAGCACATCCTATGCTGAAATGAGCATCCCTGACCTTTACCGCACACATGAGAAAACTTAGTGGGTTTACAGGAACATATTGCGTGAGGCATCTGAAGGCTGTACGATCTGCAAAGGATCTGTGGCTGACAACTCTAACTTCAATGTTTTTGCTTTCAAACCAAAGAAAAGTGTGTTATGGGACGGTAAAACAATGTTACGGAATGATAAGTGCCGAAGGCTGTCCATGACAAACGAGGAAGCAAATTTTCTCTTTGCTGCAAAACATTTCCCAGAAAATGTTCATGTTAATTAAGTTAAAACTCGCTGCAGTAAAATTATGAAACAAAAAGGACGATGGGAAAGGTTAATGTCTGAGGAATGTTATGGCACTTCAGTACAGTGAGTGAGTCACATTTAATGTAACCGCCCTCTTTGATTTTTCTTTTAGGTTAACCAATATATCCCACTCTCTCCTGAGCTTTCCTTCTCTTACGCCGCCATCGACATTGACATTGCCCTGTCTAAGTCAAATTGCAGATCGAGGTTGTAGCTGGGTCTCTTCCTCTAGAAGTAGTGGAGGCAGCAGCCGCTAATGGTTGTGTCACTTGTCTGATGTGAAGAGTAGAATTAAACTCACCACAGCATTTTTCTCTGATGATGTTAATGGATGACAACGCGAAACCAAAAGGTTAGTTTAAATCTTTGCCACAGACCAATTGGGAAAACCTCAACACAACTGTATACACAAAATGCACCTAAGAGGGTTCAGTGTCTTGCTCAAGTATTACATATAGCCAAGAGATAGAGGGAATCAAACCACTGACCTTGCAGTTCATGTCATGTAATTCACAGGTGTCTACGACTAAATGTATCTTTATAAAAGGAAAGCACGTAAGGTGGCCTTTTAAAAACAAACATACATGTTTAGCGCTGTTCCTTAACTGTTGCATCAGGAACCAGCATTGTTTCCGACTCTCCCACTACCTCTGTTATGACAGGAACGCGGAAGGAGCCTGTCCACAGGGAAATTGAGAATTTTAACCAAAATGTGCCAATTGTTTAAATGCATCCTACATCATTATTGTGTGGTTGTACTAAAAGGACGATTAATTACTTTAAGGGATTTGGCCTTGTCTGCCCTCTGGACAGCTACAGGTACATACAGTACAACTATGTGAGAGTACAAGCGAGCGGCAAAACACTGAGTTCTACACAGCATAAACTCATAAAGTAAGCAGAATGATCCTTTAAATGCAACATAAAACAGCCCTTCTGACAGTAAAGCACTTAACTAATATTACTCACAGATGAAGAGACTTTAAACTTTGATGTGGGGTTTTTCTTTGAATGCAGAGGAGGCACTCTCCCTGGGAGCGACGGACAGCAGGGCACATGAGGAATGAACTCTTTTATTACTGCTTTTTGACTCAAGGCCTGTTCTTTGCAATATCGCCCAAACATTAAGAGAAACATGTGGTTCATAGATAAAATAATGTATCTGCACAGTTAACAAAGTGTTAACTTAATACATCACATCTGTACTAGTAAGAAAAAGCAAGTTGTTGCCGAGGAATGTTAATTATGAGACTCACCATAAAGACCTTTATCTGGTCAGGCTTCTGTCTTCAAAGATGGTGACCTCAATCTTAACGGGTTTCAGTCAAGAAAATGCACTTTGAGCAAGGTTGGGTTCATTTTACCATCAGTGAAAGTCAAGTAAAGATTTTCAGTGTAGTACAGTTTAGTGTAGTGTAGTACACTACAGTGTCCGTGTAGTGTACTACACTACACTAAACTGTAGTGTAGTACACTACAGTGTCCGTGTAGGTTTTCATATCTCAGAGAGTTAGTAAAGCTAGTAGCCCAAACCACATCAACTTCATTTTTCTAGCATAGATGAGTTTTTTTATCCATTTTCAGAATTCACAAGTGAAACTATCGCAGTCACATCATCTGACTGATACAAGTACATCCTGGCTACGATTTCTTGGTTCAAATGTAAAAACGAGCATTTAGGTGACACATTCCTGTCACTCCCTCTGTGCTCTCATGCCAAAGTCAGCACAGCAGCCCGACAGTGCAGGAGACATAATCCAGATCACTGTCAGCCCCATAAAATCATACACAGAAGGGGGAACAAAGCCAGCTGGGAACAATTTCAGTCATATTTTGTTATCCTTAATCTCCCATTGCTGCTCAGTAACAATTACACACACACACACATGCGTGAGGTGGTAAAGCCAGGATGTTGGTGCACCCGCTGATTTTATGCAGATGCTATGGATTACATACTAACTTTTATCTGGTGTTTTTACAGGGTATCCCTACATAGCGCTGGATTTCCTGTAAGCTGCCGGAACTGCTGCTTTTCATTTTCACTCTGCAGTTACAGAGAGAGACAAAGTGGGGGCAGAGGGTCTGCACATCACTATTAGGTCCCTGTGAAAGCTTCTTGCCCTGCTTAAGGCTGTGGTGTTTAACAAGTTAAACTTAGCACAAATACTTAACATGTAATTCTTCTGAGCTTGGTATTTTTATTGCAAATGCACTGAGACTTTGACCCTTTACTGTGTTTCTAATACTTTTGTAAGGATGGTCTACTTCTGTTTTCTTCTGAGGACCAGAGTCACAACACATGCACATACGATGAGAAGGCAGGAGAGGATTTCCCCGTTAAAACAGACACTGAAGTGCAGGATACAACTCGCAGACCTCTCTCGATGGGGTCGGTGAGCAGGAGACCGCGTGGGGCGTAGATCTTGTCATTCTGCTCCTGAATATACTTTGCAATCTTCTTCAAAACCTAAAAGGGGACAGCAGTCACAGATTTACAGCACGCAATGGTATCTGACAGATGATATACTACATGGAGAAATCTGACCTAAAAGAAAACTGGACCTCGGATTTCAGTTTTATTAAAACACGTGAAGACAAAAGATCTTTCACGGAGACATCAGACATGTGGGCTGAACAGTTTTTACTTACTGTAAATATTTATCCTGTTCATACTGGACATGACTAATAGCTACCTCAAGTCTTTTCAGTGGAAGTGACAGTGGTCAAAACCCACAGCCCTTGTTCTGTGTAAGCTGGTATGTGGCTAAGTGGATATCTTCCAAAGTTACAGAAGCTTTCCTTTAGGCTGCAATGAGGAAAATCTACACTTAATGTGATGATTATTTGGAGGGTGGCACTGTGTTCAGAGTTCAATCCTAGTGGTCAGGAAGAACGGTCACAGCAATCAGAATCATTCACTCATTTGTTCTCATAGTGCTGGTTTAGAACCTATTTAAATAGATACAATGTGAACAGCGAAAGCCTTAAAAGAGCCTTCAACTGTTAACACGTCGTTACTTATGTCACGATCTTAAAAATAGAACGAAATAAACAGCATTTGTTTGGTTGACCTACTGTGGTGGCCTGTGGTGTTCACCATGGTGGATGAAAGATATGTGTGTGCAGCAGTGAACCGCACAGATAATAAAAAAAGACTGATTTGTGCTAAATATCAGAAAGTTTTGGACGCAAACGTCCTACAGTCACGCAAGAAAGTAGAACTGAAAAGTGACTGGCTTCTACAGCGGGATGATGATCGAGAGCAGACGTTGAGATCCACAATGAACTGCTCTGATAAACTCAGGCTTTTGGAACAACTCGTACAGTCCCCAGCACTTCAACAGTGTGTGCGCAGATATTAACCTTGCTCACAAAATGTGTGTTAGCTGTCACACTAACATTCTTACATTCTTTTTCTGTTCGATATTTGAAGTTAATAAAAGTGCAGAAATAATTTTTTTTACAGAGGTCGTACTTAACTGCTATTAGACGGGGATGCAGTACATACTGTTGCTCCCTATCATCAAGCAGGCAACCGCTTCCAAATTGCCAACTCACTGCATTCTTGAGCAAAATGGCTGAATAACAGACTCCGTTTTGACTTTGGTAATGACCAGTGAATGTAAATTGCATGACTTTATGGTGCTCATAAAACCCAAACCAAGCTAAATGTTTTTTATCCCAGACACTAAAAGGCAAACTGACAGGACAGGAAGACCGCTGACACACTGATCCATGTACATTCCACATGAACTGGGCCAAAAGTGATTTGAGATTAATATAAATCATATTTATTCGCCGGTTCTCATAGAAGTCATAAACTTGTTGAGTTACAGCAATGTTCCACACAGCAGCGACCCAGCTTCTTACAGCACCTCATTCATTTCTACACTGTGTGTCTACATGGAGCATCTCATCTCCACATATTCTTGATTTAATGTGGCTGTTCACCAACGTTTGAAATCTTTAAAAACTTGAAATAAATGCTGATATTGTATGCGAGTTACTGGACCAAAACCAAAATGTTTCAGGATAAGCAGTTGTATAGATGAAAAAAAACGTTTTTCCAACCCAAAGATATGAGTGTTCAAGCTTTTTAAATAGTGAGGATTCTATTTTCTACATTGTAAATACATCAGTTCAGGCTTTAGGAAACAATAATGGATATATACTGTATATTCTTTACCACTTTAATCAACCAAATTGTATAAGAAACCTGTTTGTTTGGAGATAAGAGTCAAACAAGCCAAGAGACAAAATGAAAAATAAATGACTAAATTAAATGGCACATGTTATGTTACTCAAGCATTCCCAGTCAATTTAACTGATAATGAAATGAATTAAATCAATGGTCTGCCTGGATGTATGGGTAATGTGTTACAGTACAGTGTGGGAAACATTCATTACCTTCTCATAGTGCGTCTCCATACACAGGAAGACGGTGTATGCTGTGAGGCAGGCAAGACAGCCTTCAATATATGACTGGCTCCCCAGCTTCTCCGCTTCAGCATAGAGGTTGTTGAGTGTCCGCACAGTCTCCTCGAACTGCTGTTTGTCAATCTGAAATACATGGAAACATAGAGAAAATCAAATCTTGCATCTTTTTCTTGGACTGGTCGTACATCAAGGAATTTCTGAGCCTCCTTTACATTTTCAGTAAAATACGCTCACCTTGCATGTGAAGCGGCAAACCAGACAAAAGTCAAGCGATTTTCTCACATCTCACATCACGCGCAAACTGAACCGTGGATAGGAATCCGTTCAGATCAGCAGTGATCCATTGCAGCACTAACTGAACTCTAACCGGTCAATAAAAGCTGTCAGTTCTGTCAAAATCAGACACTGAGGTCAGAAGTGTTCAAATGATGTTTTGCGAACATCCTCACAGTGACAAATGATTGGCCTAAAAATGGAAGCCACTAAACAGTTTAGCCATTTAATAAATGTTTCAGGAACTAGGATAACAGCAAATCCTACTAAAATATATGCGGTAAAGACTTTTTTAATGATGAAGACTCAACTTTAACTCCCAGAGGAAACCTATTTTTTATTTGTCCAACTGTTTAATGTGTGTGTGTGTGTGAAATGAATTCCACTGAAAAACATGGGAGACCACCCAATCAAAAGGGAAGTGCCAATAAACCACCAGTGAGTGTTGTGAAGCTGCTCTTTTGATGTGGTGGTTGCATTTCAAAACTGCGGTTTTCTGTCCTGCGAACTCTGAACTGGTTGCCTGGCACTGTCTTTAATGTGGAATAGATCCTGTTCAGTCTCAGCAACCTGCACTCCCTCCTCCACGTCATTATAGATGCCTGCTCTCAGCCCACTTCCACCCTAGTTCACATAAGAATAAAGTCCAGCAGGAAGACGTCGCTGAAAGTATTTTTCACTTGGGTTTTCACGTTCACACTGATTTCAGTTGTAATTTTTGTTTCAGGTGACAGGTTGTGTTACTTTCTCTGCCTTTCACTCAGTGCATGTTGGAAAAGAAGGTTGGGAAAAAGAAAGTTGCAGCTGGTGGCAGCAGTGGGCAGTAACAACAACCTGCAAAGCTGCAATCAAGAAAGTTTTCAACCATTAAATCGCACCATGTAGTTCAAGTTCTGATGTAGTAAAATGTTACCACGTCATCACACAGGGCCGTCTTTATGGTTTATTGACTAGCATGGAATGATATATGCACCACACTTTTTTAGGAAAAGCAGATGAAAGAACAACAGAATGAGAAACTGAGTTGATTTACAAAGGAGTGCCCAGGCGTCAGATGACACTGAGGTTCAAAACCAGTCTATATTAACAGGACAATGCTCTGTCAAATTAAATGGAACCACTTCTATTAATTAACATAGTAAAGAGGTGTGTCCTACCCTGGTCTCCAGCTCAGACGGGAACTTAGTTTGAAACTGGCACACAGTGCCGTTGGTATAATCTCTCTGGATGAAGACTTTAGCAGCAACAGCTGCCTGTTGTCTCATGTCCTGCAAGCTGTGAGTCTGCAAAAAAGGCATGGTAATTTTTATTAATATTTTTTCAAGGACTTGATAGTTAGCACATCAACATATTTCTGTCATCAGCTTAATTAAACCATGTTTTTATAGCTATGATCTTAGACAGAGCTACAGTGTTGTTAAGGTTTTCTGCTTGCTTTAACGCAGCATGGATACAAAGGATCTGTTTACGTTTATTTTATAAATAATACCTGCAGATTCATTTTTTACCCATCAGTGAATCAAATCTATCAGCAGTACGGAAATAATAAAATAATGCTTGAATGAATGGCTTTGGTCCTGGTGTTGTGATGCTGGGTCACAGTCAGTGACTTACAAAAAAACATTTTATTGACTGATGTTAGTACATATAGCACTACAGCATCAACTCATATAGTACTTCTAAAATTATCTACATAATTTTAATCTAACGTTAAACACTGCTGTGTCTTTCCGAGTTTAACCTTTAGACAACGTTACCATTTTCACACTGTCAGGAGGTAAAGGTTGAATGACGTAGCTAGTCTTATACTGTATCTCGCCCTAAGGACCAGTTGTACAGGAAAGCTACAATTAGCATACTGTCAATTACACATCAAACCAGCTAGCCACTATACGCAGATTGGTCCACGCTGGAAGAAGTTAAACATCTTGCCCGTAAGCCTGCATACAGTAGTCATTTATCTTGTTAACAAACAAGAAAGCTAGCTAACGCCAGTACCAAGGCTAGTACTAGTAAACATTATTCCCAGACAAGTTACCGATAGACCGGTTAGTTAACATGCTACGACTATTCAATCTTCCTTCTGGCCATTTCTGATTAACAGACATAACAGTTACACCAAGAAAACACAAAATACTTTAATAGTGGGAGTATTTGTTGACACACGACTGGCGTATGAAAAATAGGATTTAAAATGATCGTAACCTTACCTCTGCCATCTTGAGCAAGATTTATGTTTATCTTCCGGTAGCAGCGTTAAGTGAGTACTGCGATTTATTCATTCCGGGGGGAACAAGTGCGTAATGACTAAGGTACCGGGAGAAGGAAACTGGTTCTTTATCAAAATACAGTGAGTGGAGGAATTTAAAGAAAAGTATCTGAACTACTGTTGTGAATTACTGTTCATTCACGTACCAAATCACGTTAAGGCCAAACAGTTCAGTCGTAGAGGATGTAGTGTCTCAGTGTCTAATTCCTTTAACCCAGCTGAGAGAGTAAGTAGATTTGGGTCCAGTGAGGCGAAGTAGAACTGAATACTACAACTACTACTACTACTACTACCAATAATAATAATAACAATAATAATAATAATAATAATAATAACAATAAATATGATTTATTAAATTATTTAATGATTTGTATGTTGTGCCGTTGATGTCCACACAAATCAATATAAAGCAAGACGAGGTCTGTACATTGCACTTATTAGTACATGGTTTAGCAGATGTTGATCTACAAAATACAAAAATATGATGTCACCTTAATTAGCTTTTATTTAAATTATGTATGCACAATGTGCATTCTTTTATACCAATGAGTTGAACTAAACGACCAGCAGCAGAAACGTACAACTCTGGCAACATCGATACAGATTTTCACAGCCTGCCAGGAGCTGGTGTTCAGTTTGGAGATCTGAGCGAGCTGCCTGAGAGGAATGCGTTTTTCACAGCCACAGTGCATCACGCGGCATGGGCCTTACTTTCAGGGGGTAATTAGTGGATTGGTATAAATGTAAAACTCTAGCTATTGCTCCTGCACTGGGCTTGGCAAGAGGGTGGGTCTTTTAAGCCCCATTTCCATTGTGATGGCCAGTGTGTGAAAGACCACTAATGAGGACCATTTGGGCCCTTCTTTTACAACACATGCTGGGTAATATGCCACGACAATGGTTTTACTGCTGCTGTCTCTAATGGAGCCTCTCTAGATGACCACTTCTGCCTATTTATAAAAAGAAACCACAGCTGGATCATTCAGCTGAGTAAATGTCCCTCTCAGAGGGACTGTATAGTCTGTAGCAATGTCCCTTGAGATATGATGCACATTAATGTGAACATGTGTCTCTTGGTATGCCGGACACTGCAAACAAAAGAGAGAGAATAACACTAAAAGCCCCAGGGGTGATGCAAAAAAAGCATCCTCATATAGTGAAGTGGGAGAAAATTGGCCACCAAACAACCCTGTGTGAACATTAGGGATAGTGGTTAACCTCAGTCTGTGAGGGAAAATCTGCTCAATTAAATTTTTATGTTTTTCTGGCAATTTTTAGTTTTCGTGACATCGCCTGAAGCGCATGTGCTTAACCATAATTATTTACATCTTGAATCTAGCATCGGGCATTCATAGCCAGAGACAGAGGTAAATTAAAAAGAACACCTCACTTTAAAAAGAAGATCAAGCACCAAAGATAAAGTAATAAAAAAAAGAGGGGGACTTTCTCTTCACCACTTTAAAGAAACGCACCTTTTGACCAGACTTCAGACGGTAGCACAGCCTCAACAAAGTTTAGTACTTTACTTAAGTGGTTTGATTTTATTCTAGTTTTTGCTTCTATTTCAATACATTTTACAGAGGATGCTGCTGATGCATCAGACAGTTTAATGTAATCAATTGAGAGCATTTCTACACTTTTCCTTCTTTATACTTTAAGTACACGTTGACTGCGAAGCGTTACCAAAATAAATGAAAATTGAATATTCAAGCATCCAAGCAAAACTTTTTGTAATTGTGAATAGTGAGTATTAGTGAAAGCTAAGTGAAAAGATCACAGACAGAACAGTGCTGAGATGTTACTGACAGCAGCATTACATTTATAAAATGCTATCATGTGATAATATATGCAGACAATATTTAACTTCTAGCAATTTATTAGATATAGTATCTTCAATTTACTATATGTATTTATTTTTAATCTTTATTTCTGTATTTACAATTGTTATAACCTTTTTTCTTTATTTGAGACCATGGCACCAGACTAACTACTGTGAATGAACTACCTTAACTAATGTTACTTTCTACTGTCTGTAGACAAAGTTTGAATGTGCTATGAATATGTGTTATCAAGTGTTCCACGTTGCCTTGTGTTCTACTTGTATGTATGTAAAAAATGTATTAAATATTTACACATACTTGTTTTTTAAAACCAAGCTGTGCTGCACATACTAGTTAGCTTATACTAGAAACACCTCTTTATCTTCCACTAGCAACTTTGAGCTTTTAGCTACAGTATATTTATTTGATAGATGTCAGTAGCTTGACTTTCTGTAGGGCCATGACCTTTTACTATGCTGTCCAGACACTGAAATGTGGAAATAAATTATCAAATGAGTGCAGGAAAGAAACCAATACATGTAGAAATACATGAACACATGAATGAAAACTGGTAGAAAAACTGAAATTTAAGAAGATACAGCAGTAATTTGAAGACATGCCTTTTTTTGACAAATTAATGCTGAAAAACATTTATTTAGTTATTTAAGATTCAGAAAACTAATTAAATAATCCCACGATGTTATTTGCCATGTCATTGCAGCTCTCAGTCCAAGAGGACAGAAAGAAGAAGCGTAACCAAAAAGGATTAACACCAAGACACAGACTAAAATACACAATGTATAAAAATAGGTCATTTTTAATTTTTATCATCAGTCTGTAACGTAGTGGAAATGATGAATAAACAGTCTTCTGATTAAAGACATATGCTTATGATGTGACCAGGTAGCTTAATGGGTTAAGCATCAGACTGGGATGCAGAAGGTTGCAGGTTCTAAACCCCGTCTGACTCCTAGTCCATCCCCTACCAGGTGTGTCCCTGAGCCAGACACCCAGCGCCAGCTCCCTGTAAGTCGCTTTGGATAAAAGCATCTGCCAAGCAAAGTAAAGATATTTGTCCACCCCCTCAGCAGTGCATTTTATTCTTTATTTTTATACTTATATGTCAGCTCTGTGATCAGGGCTTTTCTGGAAAACCAGAACCATGAAAAATGTGACAATACTTTCCCTGAAAATGGTCTAGATCCAGGATTATGAATGAATTTATTTGGTAGAAATTCCAGTGCGATTAATATTATTGGTGTTAGAAGTGTACTTTTAAATGAGCCTACAGTGCTTACATCTTGAATCTGGCATCGGGCATTCATAGCCAAAGACGGGGGCAAATTAAAAAGAATGTGTTGGCGGGAGTCTGATTATTTTTTCTACAAAAAAATCACCTATTCTGAAGAACATATCATTTTGTATACTCCTTGATATGTATTTCTATACAAATGTTAATTTGTTTATTTATTCATTAATGATAAAGTAATTTTTGATCCCCCAAAAAGTATTGATCTTCTACAGCTTCTGCCCAGCCAGAGACACCAGTAATAAAAAAAAACACTTCACTCATAATTTTTAGGTTTTTCTTGAACTATCTGGTTTGTGTGATTGAACTCTGACATATTACAAACCTGCTAGGTGCAATCATTTTTTGTTTTTCTCAGGGAATTAGTGGTATGACACTAGCACACATATCACTACTATGTATAGTGAATTAACATTCATACATTGTAATACAGTGTATTTATTATGCCACTTTGTTTACTTTCTAATTTTCATTTCTTATTTTTTTCCAAATTCCAGGGAGTATGTACCTTTTGTTCTAAATCAGGCTGGTAAATGAAAGCCAGAAATCTCAGCACCTGCCCACATAATTATTCAGCCATTGGCATTCATCCACAACCACATTAACTACAACACATAGCACGCAAATTAACTGCAAGTTAATCATTTAATTTTATCATTTTTTTTTTAACAATAAGTATAAAGTCTCTTCAAAGCTGTGCATACATTAAAGACATGAGAAATTTGTTGCCCGTCATGCACAAATGCATCAGTCACACACAGTTTAGGTGTACCACCAAGAGTCCCCTCATGCCACCCCAAATTACCAGCGCAGTGGCATGATGTTATTACCGCACCTCCATATGACTCACTGGCATTAGATGTGGCTGACAGTGTGCATTCAACAGCCCGTGGAAATTCAAACAATCCCTTTCCTCAAGATGCTTGGGAAGGATTTAAAGGGAAACATACATGCCTCTAAGTCTTTATTAGCTGTTTAATATCCTGTTTAGGGCGTCTTTTATCAGTTTGCTCCTGTTAAGTCCCTCAGTTAAGTCACTGCTTCCTGTTCTAGCGTTCCCCTCTTCTTGAGTTATTCCACTGGGACTTGAAGAAATATAAAAAACAAATCTATAGTTGTAGGTATATTATGCACTAAAACACAAAGTGTGAAGAAATGAACATTACACACTTAGCACAGCAGAAAATGGCAAAGGCTCCCTATTCATGGTAGCAGGATGTGAGCTGCCCTCATGCTGGGCATGTTTTGACTCGGACTAGGGAGTCAGATTACCCATATTTCATTCTGCAGTCTGAAGAGCATTAATCATCCCGTTAAATCGAGACAGTTTTATAGCATTGTGTGTGTGTGTGTGTGTGTGTGTGTGTGTGTGTGTGTGTGTGTGTGAGTGCGAGGGTGCTTATGATCTCACTCACGGCTCTACTGCCCACTTAAGACCTATGTACCCAAATCTTTAACTTAACAAGCAGAAATCTTTACAGCTGGGCATTCCAACACAGCTGCAGTGGAAAAGTGAAACCCTTCCTTCTCACTAATAATGTCATTTCTGCTCTGTTCTTTTTTTCCTGCTTGGTGTTGTCCACAAATAAAGTGGTTAAATCGGTTAAAGCTTCAGTGCTCAGATCACTACCACCCTGTAAGAAAACTTTTGAGAGAATCTAGTTTAAATTTAAAGGTATATTTAAAGTTAAAGTTATGACAGAGTTTAGGAGTGAAATCATTTCTGCAGTGTCAGGATCATTAATTCAAATTAATCCCTGGCTGTTTCCTGACTGGCTTTAGCAGTTGGTTAAAAATTGAAGTTACGCTGGCAACAAATTACAATTAAACCTACATATTCAACACTGTCTCTATTGTGCTTGCAATTAGTACCAAATGACATATTTGTTTCCTGAGAATTATTCAAATTAATTAAATAAAGCTTTAGCAGAATAATGAACAAAATGGTATTTGGGTTTAAATAATAGCTTATAATTAATGTGAAATAACATGGTTATTTCCAGGAAACTGTGTAGGGAAATTATTACAGTATTATTCAAATAACTATTTAAAATGACCACTCCTTGTGATGAGCTTTTTCGAGGTAACCCACTATCTGAATAATAAAAAGTAAAAATAAAGTGTGTTTTATTGTGTAAAGTTACACTCCACTTGATATATTACATTACATACTATATCTGGACTGTTATGTTTGGGTTGTTCTGTAGCTCCAACTAAGACAATATTTATATATATAGATGAACTTTTTTTCCCATAAGCTTTCAACTGCACCTCAGAGTCTTTACTAGCGGATGAGTTGCGGTTGATAGAAAATTACTTGTTTATTAATACAAACGCTGTCTCCTGATGAAGACCACTAGATGTGGTTGCATTGAGTAATAGTTTAGTTTTTATTGAGACAATTATTTTAATCTAACAAAAACAGCCTCCAATCCTACCTACACCAGCTGTAATAAAATTCTTGGTTTTGAGGTTTCATAAAGTCATATTTGTAAAAATCAAAGTTGTTAAGATTAGAGATTGGTCTTGCCACAAAAATCCCCAATACTGATTAGTTGTTTGTAGATCAGAACCAAGCCAACCAGGAGGGAGTTTGGAACCTTTTCTTAATAATGACAATGATAAATTAAACCAAAAATAAAAATATCAAGTCATTAAATGAAACGTTGCTTTTGTGTAAATAACTTATTTATGAAAAATGTCAGAACATTGTTACTTGAAAATTATGCAGAATCTAAACACAGGTCTTAGATGTTTTTCACATATGAAAATATAATCAAATCTTGGTGCTAGCGAGAAACTCTTTTGTCGCTTTCATCTTGTTGATTACTTTACTAAAAGTATTTCTGCAGCATGTCCTGCCAGTCAACTGTGGTCTTTCACTTAACGTTCAAATTGGCATCAGGGACTCTTCAATCAAGGTAAATTGGTTTTGGCTCATTGGTTGGAGTTATTCATTGTTTTTGTCTTAATCTTGCTTTTCTTCTTCTGCAATCAACTGACAGATGCCAGCAAAAATGCAAAAGACAGCGACAGTGCCATTCATCAGATTTGCAGTAAAGACTTTATTTTGTTCGATTTTCCACAATATATTGTTTTTGGGTTACAAATGCAGCCACAGACTGTGGGCTACATGCAAGTTGTCCACTGACTGGCCGTCACTGTCTAGTCTTTGTGGTGTTTTCAAGTAAACACAGGGCGTTTGATCGGTTGTTGTCTGGGCTAGTTCTTCATGGCCAGGTTGCCACAACAGGGTCTGTATTGATCATGGAGATGTTTGACAGTGATGGAAGAGGAAAGTTTTTACACACATTCTTCCAGCCAGACTAAATGTCTAGAGTGAAGTTTTACTTGGGCATACTGGCGCCAGATTTTATGCCAATCCATTGAAGGTAGATTAAAATGCAGGGGATCACCAACGTTAGGCTTAATCCTATGGGGAAAAAGAATATTCCAATTTTATTATTTTAGTACATATTTCAGATATTTTGACACCAAAAACATGAAAAAATCACCAAAAATCTGTGCACTGAAAAAGCTTTATAGTAAGTGTTGTTTTTGTTTTCACGGACAAAGGAAGAGGTCACTCCCCTGAAATACATTTGTCATACTTGTCTCATTCTGGTATTGTGGTTTAAATCAACTAATGAGATTATTTTGGCCACCGGAGCAGCTCAGTTTGCAAAAGGATGACTTCAGACTCCTTTAGTTTACCCTCAATAGCTCAACCACTCATATTTTATTCTTGTCCTTCATCACATGTGGAGGACTAAGGACATTCACGTAAATGAAGATGTGTTGCACAATTTGAAATCCCAGCGAGGATTAATTGCTTTGTGTTGTTAGAAATTGCTAACACTGCTCTGTTTCTACTTGTACCAACTGCAGCCACTCACACAAGTTCTCACCCCTCTCACACAGCAAATTAGACTGATCAAAGCAAACCGCAGTCTTACGAATCTCTCTCCTGACACTGTCGTAATTATGAGCTTCATAAGTAACATGATAGACAATCAGAATGAGTGACTTGCGCAAACCAAGCTGTCTAGAAGACCGATTGTGTTTACCCACCCAAAAACCGCGTGACATTACACGCGGTCCAAGATTAAATTGTCTTCTTCTCTTCTCTGGCTCTCATTACCTTGCCTTGGAAGAGTAAGTCTTCTGTGGGGAAATGTTTCATGTGATTGCCAAACAACAAGGTGCTAAAAAAGCTTGTTGTCAAAGCAGGCTCACATAGGGACTGTTGTTTTTACTAAGCATCTTTCAAGAGCGTCTTATTCATTAGCAATGTTAAGAGATCAGTTTCAATGTTTTTTCGGCTTTTTTCAAACTAATTAACAGTAACTAGCAATGCAGATGTGCAGATGTGTTTCCAGTAGTATTTACTGCTTCAAGATGAAACCAAAAGTGATAGGATTTTATGTCTTTAAGTTTTTTAACTAAAACCACTGGTACAGTGCTAATTTAACTATGGGAAACTGTAGAAAATGCACATTTCCCAAAAAATGTGAGACAAATGGTTTAAAGCATTGTTGACAACCCTGCTATACCAACCCCAGAGTATGCTTAATAATAGATATAGTTTAATTTCTTGGGTAAATTCCTGGACATGCTGCCCCTTTAACGTGCCATGGGTTCTGGCTTCAGTGTACTGTCCAGGGACAACTCCACATGTGGCCAGGCATTGTTGGGATCTGGGACTCTACCCCTAACCAACCCTGGAGTTTGAGTACTTACTGCCCTATCAACAGTGCTTCTCTGTTAATATATACTGTTTACATAAGAACTTATAACTAGGATAGGGTTTTATTTTCAGAAATGTAGTTATAGTTAGTTTTATTACGTCAAATGTTTTGAACTTGAATTAGTTAGTAATGTAGTTATGGCACATTTGAATCACATTCAGACTCTAACTATGAGCAGGAAGATACCTGAAATGTCTGACAACTGTGATTTCTCTTACTTGGCAGAAACTAGTACAGGTGCACGTTGAAGACCTGCTTACATTTGAGTAAAATACAGTATTTACACATAAGAAATGTTATGTGTCAGTCCTAGGGATCCACATCAGAGTCAGTCCAGCCTTATTTTTACTTTTCATCTGCTTTCACATTTCCTGGGTGTCTCTACTTCATTGTCTCCTCTCGGACGGGAGGGGTGACCTGCACGAGACAGCACAGAGAGGAGGTTATATTTTTCTTGAGTTTCTTGAGTGTATGTACAGGCCCAGGTTGTGTTGAGTTGTCCTGGGCCTGAGCCAAGACTTTCAGCTAGCATGCAAATGATCTGTATACACACATGTACATATACTCACACACACACGTATACAAAACACATAGGAAAAAGAGTCACATATGATAAAGTAACTCTAAATCATGTATCTAGTTCTGCTTTAAAAGCCACTATTAACTTAGAGGCAGTTACTGCAAAGACTCGATCACGGTTGAGCTTTAATCTGAACCTCCGGACTACCAGGAGCATCGGGTCAAAAGACCAGAGAGCCTGAGATGGTGTGTGGGAGTGAAGATGCTCAGAGAAGTAAGAAGGACCATGAAGTGACATAAAACCAATAAGCAAATAAAAGCAATACAATCTTATAATTCATTCTAAAACAACCAGGAAGTCAATGAAGATTAGCTAGTATAGATGTAGATCCTAAAGGAAGCATGTAGACAGAAAAGAGGGCAGGACCAAGAATGGACCCCGCAAGTTAGAAGGGCTAAAGATGAAGAAAATCCACCTGGGCTCACTGAGAAGGTCCTGTTTGTTAAATAAGATTCAAACAAAATCAGAATAGATTTAAATGTGAGAAATAAAAATACTAAGCAGCACTAAGATCATAAAGCACTATGAGGGCAGGGCCTCCAGAATCTGTCAATAAAAGACAATTAAAACCTTTTTTTGTGCTGTCGCTGCGCTGTGATGTGATTTAAAACCAGACTGAGAGGATCAATTTCCCCCACTACCATCACAAGAAAAGGATATTTCTGTATAGGACAAACACATTAGGCTTTTCGCAGAGTTCAGGGGACTTGTCTTATTTTGAAATGATTCCAAACTTCCAGACTGGTCCTCCTATTAACCCAAGTCACATGACATTCTAATCAGCTTGATTGATTTCACCTGCGCCTCCCCCTACTTAAGCAGCGCCACACATTGTCTCTTTTTCAGATGCAATACTCCAGATTAATCGTTACCTTGTTGTAATTGCTGGTGTAGCATGAACTCTGAACTGGTAGTTCAGAGTTTCCTTCTCTGGTTTTGGGACTCTTGTCTGGTTTGTGTAATACACAGACACATTTATATACGCACACCCTTGTAGCGTGCGGGGTCGACCCAGATGCAGACTAGTAGCAGGTAGCAGAAAGCACACGCTCTTGTTTCTGGATTGATACTTTGGATTGTGGACTGTGTTTGATTGCTTGCATCTTGGACTGTGACTGTATTTGGAAAGGAGACTACTGGTGATTGGCAGATGAGGGTTTCTTGATGCAAAAAAACTTTACATTGAATTCGTTCACTTTGAATGAAGCTTTATGTGAATCATCATTTGCTCTTCCTAGTAGGCCAGAGGAAGCTTCTTGAAGCATTGAAGCCTTTGTGACCAGTTGGTTTTCAAAGAAGGGTTCATTTCTCATTAGTCAAAGATCCTAAAGCAGACAGACAGATGTATTTGTAGTCATTTTAACAGTATTGATACAGCTTCAACATGGGGAAGACTCATAAACATATACTTTACAATATAATTATCCAGTCACACCACATGTTTTTGTCTCCTCTTATTTATTTGCATGTTCCTCTCTGTAAATAGTGTGCATAAGACAGGGGAGTAAAGGGGGACAGATTCACAGGGCTCCGTCTGGTCCACTGCCTCCTCCACTGAATGCCCTTATTTTACTTACATACATATCTATCAGAGAACTTTATTTGCAGTAAACTATGGTTTGGCACTACCCCTCCAACTGTGCACTCTTCTAACCTGGCCTCCCTGTGCCACGGAGTCTTTGCCAGAATGCTGACTTAGGTCTTGATTTGCCTCACTGACTTTGCCCTTTGAGTCCATTTAAGTTTGTTTCTCATGACCTGATAACATAATATTTTTGAACAGACTTGTGTGTGCTTGCCTGTTCCTCAGATCAGGCCAACAGGCCTCCCTAACTCAGATGATGGAAACTCATATGGAAACTCTCAACATGCTTCATTTTGGCAATCCTTTAGTATTGCACTTTTGGATGCTGACATTTTACTCACCTCCCAAAAAATGCTGTTTAGTGGCAGCTGGATTTTGTTACGTTCTTGAAGATTATCATCAAGTCATAAGCACATGAAGGTTACTTGTGGGTTGCTATTCCACCTGGCTTTCATGTATGGAACAGAAACCCACAAGTGTACTAGGGCCCACTGGTTTTCAGATGCATGTGTAGAAAGATGACTTGGTTATCACTTAGCATATTTCCATATTTATTTATTTCCTCCAGTGCTCAAGAATGTATGATGATTCTTGACTTAAACAAATGGCTAACATGGTGCCATGGCTTCCCTGCAGCCTATCATAGCACCTCATTACACTGGGACCATAAACAAATTGAGCAAGTAAAGCTGCATTCATGTGTGATTTGAATTATATTATCCAACAAGAACACAAAACAAAATATGTTATCCTGCTGGATAGACAAAGCTAAAATGGATGTTACTGTAGATTGGATGTATCGTAAAGAGAGCTGTTAAAAAGCACCTCAGCCATCCTGAAAAAGAAGAAAGGTCTCATTGATCAGTGGCTACAGACATGCCATGTACAATGACCCTGAGATCATCCACCTTAGAGCCCCAAAATAAATCCATGGGTTCTGGCTAAGGAGAGTTGGATAGAAGGCAGGAGGAAGAGGAGGAGGGGTTATATCCATGTGAATCCAGCCCAAACAAAGACTCCCTGTTTCTGGGGCCAGACAACCCCCACTCTACCAAGCAAGATAAATAAATAAATACAAATGGAAAAAGAAACCATATACGCCCACTGAAAAGGTCCTTAAGAGAGTGACTGACAGACAATTGAAAGGACAAATTGTTACATTGTCTTTGGGTGGGGGTGGCCAAGAGGTTGATGTGCAAAGGTAATTATGAGGAGACGTGAACCAGGGGGTCAGGGGTCAAAGTATATGTCTGACCCCAAGTTTGAGGCCATCACTGAGGAAGAAAAAGTCTCTGAATCGGGCCAATGTCTCCAATACCCCTTTAGCTAACTCCTGCATTGGTCACCCTGTGACACAAAATGTCTTAGCTCTCTTTTGGAGCTTTTTCTCTTTCACTTTCAATACTCTTTCTTTCAATGCCTAGGAGAAGAAAAAAAACACCAGTCTTTCTCTGGCTGAGCTGAAAAACGCTGACGAGGCATTTGTCTTGCAACTACTCACCCATGTTTGATTTAATTGCTTTTCCACCCCTCTGTGCCACAGCTCTCAGCAGCCCAGCTCTTGACGGACAGTGCTGGAAGCCAGAGGGGAAGGTACTGTTATTTTGACAGTCAGGCGAGGAGACAAGGTTGACCTGACCCACGCTCACTTGGCTGGTTTTCCCATGGTGCTGAAGGGGCTGGGAACTAGATGGCTGGGAATAGCTTTAGTGGGCTTCACATTTCTACTTCTGGTTGTTGGATTAAATGGGCTTCCTTACGTTAAAGGACGCTTGAGTTGATCAAGAATTTAAGCTGTATACATTTACATAATTTTAGGCATTTAAATAATTGAGCACTTTTCTTAATCTAAAATGTTACTTTCAGAGACAATCATCGTGTTGCAAACCACAGCGCATGAAATGTGCCACAGGTTGTTGAAGTGTGAAATGTGCCATGCCCAGAGCTAGAACATTTAGTACAGCTAGTCAATCACAATGTAAAATTGGTGTAAACGTTGGTTCACCAAATCTAACATGATGAAGGTGTGGTGGGTAGGATTTTCTAAAGCCATTTGAGTGTGAGACAACCACATCATGTACCTTGCAGGCTGTAAAACCAAAACATTAAGCTGAAGTGAGTCAAAACTCTTTGTATGATATGAAGAGCGCTCGCCGCTTCCCTATGGTTCTGGGCCCTCTATTGCCATTTCTGGGCCCCCACCCATCTGTGGGCTTGGGACAACATACGGTGTCAGGGGCCTACTGACAAGTATATAGAAACGTATGAGTACATTTACCCTATACTTGTTGTATAGAAGTACTTACTAGTATGCTACATACTAGTAAAAAGAAATACCCAGCAAGCATTTCAGCTAATTAAGTGTGGAAATAAACAACATTGAAACAAAATAGTCTAGGACTCTATCACAAATTGTTGTGTGACATGCTGTTTTGCATTTTGCACAGATTAATTATGTAAAACTATTAATATAAAAAAAAGAATAGTTTAAACCATACATGAGCAGTTAATAATCTTTCTTTACTTCCTTCCTTAATAAATGCTTTTGGCAGTTGAGCTAGGACCATAGTTTGCTGCAAATAAAGTTCTCTGATAGCTGTGGAAGTGACACAACTGTCTTGAGAAGTATTTGTTACATGCTGGAATATAAAATATAGGTTTTAACAATGTTCTAGTACCAAAAGTACATTAAAAGAATACTAAAACACTAGTAGTATACTTGTAAGTTTAGTATTGTACTAGACACAATATAGTATATTTAAGTATACAAACTGGACGGCACACTTGTGGTATAAATAAAATGTTATTTTTGTATATTTAAAGTATAGATTTATATAGTAGAAAGTAATAGTAAGATATATTAGTTTACTTGCAGTCAGTCTTGGCTGGGCCCATCACAACTCAACTATTTGTTTCCACAAACAGGCCCATTTTTAAAAAAAATATTCCTTGCAATAATTTGTTAGGTTAAAGGGCACAGTTCTGTTCCCTCCCTCTGCTGTGGGCCCAGAACAAGTCATAGTTGGTCACTTGGGAAAAAAAATATTGCTTGCAAAGAAAGGGATGGGCTTGAAGGATAAGTGTTTAAGTTAATTTATGTTTTGGAATTGTTTCCAGCAAGTGTGATCTGGAAACAGGGCGGAGTATTGGAAAGATTCCCCAGGTGTGAAGGATGGCTGGAACCTGAATAACTGCAGTAGGTTCATGTTGAACCCACACTTCAGGTTTGGAGGGTGAGATTGTGTGTGTAGGGGTGCTGCAATTGTTGAGAGAAGAATGGCCTGCATCACCCCATCTATGGACAGCAGCTAAAGTGGAACTTATCCTACGTTTCAATGCTGTAACAACTGGGCACAGCAGCATGCAAATTAAAGCACCAGTAGTTAGTGATTTATTTTTTTTATTTGAAAAGCTATTGACAATTCTGACCACCATGCAGTTTCTTCAGGAGGCTTGCAGCAATGTTGTAGGGATGGGACATGATAAATTATTTAAGAAATGGCTCAATATTCGTTATCGGGAGGGTGGGCTGGGACCCATTTAGCTTGTGCCGTCACAAAGGCCCATTAATTGTAATGTTTATGCGTGTTAATGTTAGCCAGATCACCCTGTGGTCACTGCTTTGTGTCAAATAGACAGTGTGTATCATAAGAGAGACTTGAGATCGGATGGATGTGTGAGTGTGTGGGAGAGCTGGGTAGAGTCTGTGTGTTTGCAGCACAGTGCATCCAGAGCATTATGAAGGTCCTCCACTGCTTTCACTCAAGTGTTTAGCCTGAGAGAGTGCTGCAAAAATGGAAAGTTGCTAAAAGTACGCCGTAAAGCACGTCCAGACTATTCTTCTCAGCTGTAAATGCTTTTCTTGACACACAATGTTTATATGTGAAGTTAAACCAGAACAAATTTTAGTTTTGCATTTTAACTAATGCAAAACTAACTCACATGCTAAAGAACTGCATGACTGCAAGAATCCACTGCTATGAAGGAATATACTTACAAGGAAGAGAAAGAAGGAAAGAATTGTCCAGTCAGAGGATGGTCCGAACACTCACAGGCAGTCTCATAGTTGCTTGCTAGCTAAGGCAGCAAGCCAACAGCCACTGTATGCTTCTGAGATGAACAGTCATTGTGCATTATGATCCCTATGGACAGCTGTCTCCAGATTTTACGCTAAGTTAAGCTAACCTTACCGACATTCAAAACATTGCACAATGTCTGCTTTCTAACTTTGCCAAACTGTGACAAGATATAACATCTGATGCTTCTTTGTTCTTTCAATTCAATTCAATTCAATTTTATTTATATAGCGCCATTTCACAACAAAAGTTATCTCAAGGCACTTTACAGTGTAAGGTTTTAGACCTTACACAATATATCACTATACAGAGAAAAC
>JAUMHF010000026.1:2393850-2423062 GCA_032359275.1 Microctenopoma steveboyesi
AGAGTCTAGAAATCTCACAGTCTAGAAATAAATGTGTAAATCAACTTAACAGACAGGAGCAGCAAAACAATCCGTGTGGACACAGGAACCGGAAGTCCCCGTTAAAGGATTTCTGACGTTTTTGACATGAAGATCAGTTTTTTAGGGGGGTTCTGGAGGAACATATGATCCAATGCTACTCCATAGTATAGGCACCCACAGAGAACTGAAAAACTCCTCCAGATACAGTAATAATAATTATTGCTTTATTGATTACCCCGAGGTGCCAGTGTACATAGGTATGAATGTCTTTTTTATTCACAGGCCTCAGTATGAAATCAATTAGACAGTTACTGTTATTTTAAATACTGCTGCCAGAGTCTAACACCAGTCTAACACCAGGAAATTCACCACATCACACCAACTTGTTGTTCCTAGAATTAGAACCAAACAAGGTGAAGCAGCTTTTAGCTATTATAACTTTCTACGACTAAGTGCCAGAAATCTTCTGATCATAGAAGTATGTCTTGAGTAGTGACTTAAAGCGGGGGAGGGACGGTGCCATTCTCACTGGGAGGGGGAGAGCATTCCAGAGAGTTGGGGCAGCATATACCAAAGCATGCTCCCCACGTGCTTTATATTTCATCCAGGGGACACAGAGCAGCAAGCGATCAGCAGACCTCAGTGAGCGATTCGGCACATAAGGAGTAATCAAATCAGACACATAAGCCAGGGCGAGGCCATTCAGTGCTTTGAAAGTAAAGACCAGGATCTTAACCTTCACTCTGAAGTTTATCGGAAGCCAATGGAGGCGTGTAACATGGGTGTGATCAGTTAATTAGCCTCTCGCCTCTGCTAGACATTGGTCGAGGAGTGAGGGAGCTTTTGGTTTATTCAAGGCCAGGTAAATCTAACAATCAACTGCATACATATGGTAATTTAATATATTTTCTGAGAATTTTGCCCAAAGGGAGAATATAGATGGAGAATAGGTGAGTTCCGAGTACAGAGCTATGCGGCACTCCCCAAGGAAGTGGAAGAAATGGATAAGAGCAGTCACCGAGCTGAATACTAAAGACTTGATCAGATATGTATGACTGAAACCACTTAAGTGCTGCACCCCTTAGTCCCACCATAAACTCAAGTCTTTTCAGCAAGAAATGATTGTCAATTGTATCAAACGCAGCAGAAAGATCCAGTAAAAGAAGCAAGACAGAAGCCCCAGAATCAGAGTTCGTGACGCATAGTAGAGCTAATTTAGTACTGTGAAGGGGCCTAAAACCAGACCGAAACTCAAAATTTATTTTTGTGATTGGTCAAAGATTTGCCATATTAGAGTGGTCCAGACGGGTTTTTTTCAGTATTGGTTTGACAACTACTTCTTTAAAGAATGTAGGAAATACTCTGATGTTTAGACTGAAATTAAAAATATTCAGGATAACTGGGCCCACAGATATGATATCCCACACTATCCTCGGGGAAAGAGGTTCCTCAGGAGAACCAGTGTGTTTTATGGACCCAAACAGCTTTTCCAAGTCGTTAAGTGAGACCGAAGCCAAACTATTGTGTGTGTGTGGGACAAACAGATCCTAGATGCACGGGAATATCCCTAATGTCCTAGACTTTGTGGAGAAAAAATTTCTGAAGCTCAGTGCACAGGAAAGTGGAAGGGTTAGGACCACCAGACACACTTAACAGCAGAATAGAATTAATAGTTCTGTAAAGCTTAGACTGATCACTCTGATTCTGTTAAATTATGCATGAAAAATATTTTTTCCTAGCCATTATGACACCTTTCTGGTAAAGCTCAAGAGCATCAGTGAATAGTTGTTGTGAGATTTGTAGCTTGTCTTCTCGCTGATGTTAATAAGGCAGAGATGTTTAACATAATCATGTAATGGTCAGAAAAGCAAACAGAATCGATATTCAAATCATGCACACTTAGTCCAAATGATGAAATGAAAGCAGAATTATATTTTGCTGGTCGGTAACACAAGATAAAAAGAATAGGAGGGAATAAACAGAGTGCAAACACAGAAGCTTTAAAAGTGGTATGGGATGGTGTACTTGAGAGGAGTTTGAGGGGAAGACTGGAGGAGTACATAGTCAATAGTCCTCATCCCCGACCGGATGTTAGTCTAGATGTTGAGTATCGAAGAACCCATAGGTCCAACATGTCCTTCGCGTAACCTTTTTCACTGGGGTTACTTCTATAGTAGCATTCCAACAGTCCCTTGTTCTCATCTCTTGTCCATGCATGTATTGTTCTTGTTCCAGTAGCCCACTTATCGTCAGATTATGCTGGTTCCTCAACATCTGGAACAGACCTTTTAATTCGGGCGACGTCTGAGCCTGCGTGACTCTATTTGTACTTCGCCTCTTTCATATTTAAGGTAGGCCCAGTATAGCACGTGGAGGTCTTGCCTACAATTAATACCATCCATATACATTATATGTACTCCCCAACACAAGTTAAAAATCAGTAAAGTAGCCCTTTAAGGCCATTTAGATCTATTGTATTTCAGAATCCAGCTTTAAACTGCTTTAAACAGCAGAACACATGCTGAGTGAGTGGAAGATAATTGCTTGATTGCAAATTAATTCCATAAATTATGATGATAAATTGAGTGTTGGCGGAGCTCAAAGTCCATGTAATTATGCACAGATGGAAGACTTTTAGCTATGGCCCCTCCTCTTTCACCCCATCCTGCACCCTTGCCCAACCACAAACACATATACAGTCACAGTGCTTCCTTGCCTATGATCAGATTCAGTTTTTAGTCCCCCTTATCTTCACCATGGATTTCTCCTGGTGGTTTTGGCTAGCAGGTTTTAGAACACAACTAATATCTGTAATCACAATAAAGCGATTTCATTGCTGCATAAGTGCAGTGGACATGGCCAGCATTTGAGGGGGAAGGTTGGCTGAGAATGTGCATAACTGTGGGAGATAAATGCAAAGACACATTTGGTGTTTCGGTTTTCCCTTGACATGTATCAATCAACAAAAATCCGTGCGAGTGAATATTTGATGAGAGCTAAAGAAGCAGCACATAACATCATGCAGCAAACTGAGGTTCTGTGATTTATCAAATACATAGCTATGCTCCTACACTATGAATCTGAGATGTTACCACAAAAAAGCTCCTATTTTCCATTTCAAATTTGCAGTGGTTGCTTGAACTATTTATGTGCAGATGGCCTGAGTGAAAGTACACCCCAAGTCAATTAGAAAAGCGTTCTGCTGGTAACTTTCAACCTACAAAAAAATATCACTTTAGTTTTTGTGACTTACCGAAACCTACAATGAGCTGTCTCGGAGTGGAACTCTTAACTATTTGTGGGCCAGATAAGCTCTCACCCACCCCCTTGCTGAGCAGTAATACTGCTGCCCCACACGAGCTATGAGTTATGTGAGAGGTATTCTGACTTCTGTCTTCAAGCACACAGAAGCGTGAGCAACCTGAAGTAACTGCAGCAGGGATTTTTTTCGTGCTTATTCTCCTCCTCGTTTGCATCCAAATGTCACAAATTGCCTAGATTAGTCATGGCAAGGGCAGCGCACAGAGGCAAGTCGCCACAGGCAGCCGTGCACCGCATCTCATCAGCTTGCAAAATATGCTTTTATTTTGGAGATGGCAACTGGTAGCTGTGAAGATACCCAAGGGGAATTTAAGGCTTTGGCAGAACACCTTCTTTTGTAACAAATAATGTTAACAAAATAGACTGGTACTGAGGTAACCACTACACAAAGGTGCCATTCACAGTACAATATATAATATATAATAGAGAGTTAACTTAACATCTGATGGGAAATTCACGAGACCAACTTTGGTCTGATAATGTGCAATAATGAACTTAATGGCCTTCACTACAATTTTTTGATGCTTTATTTTTGTGATGCAGATATTCAGCTTTAGTTGTCTTAATGTGATTTACTGTATTTGTACTGTATCTGTTGTAGAGAAGGTCAATGTTTTGCCTGCTGCTTTAAACTTTATCTCTCTAACAATTTAATTTAAAAAAACTAGACAATTGCCATCTTTGAAATAGTTCTCCAGTATTGCACTTAACGTGTGACGTCCAGTCACTATCTCTTAATGCAATTAAGTAAAATGCAAGCTTCGTAAATCACTGGATTCTACATTTTGCATTAGGCAACAGTGTCCTGACATTAAAACCACTAAAGTTTTGCCAAATGATTATGTCTCTCAAACGCCGCTGTCCTATTAAAGCACAGGCTAGTCTCCACAGCAGAGGCCAGATAAGCCCCTCGCTGTTATTCTTTCTGACTTAAATGCATTATAAAAGACAAGTCACCGGACTTGCATTGTGAACCATAAACTTATATTAATAATGATGTAAAAAAATAGATGCATGGAGTTACTCTTACTATTACTACTATACTACCCAGTAATCAATGGATGCAGTTTTAAGTATTGATTCTGAAGTGTAAATTTCAGCTGTCCTTAAGATAAATATTGCAGAAATCTAGTACGTTTCAAAAAACTGTTATCAACCACTCAGAACATTACAGTTACCATCTCGTGCTGTTACTTACTTAAGTGAAACTGGCATGCCTATCTAACCGGCTGTTGGCAGTCAATGACCCTGTTCGCCATTGTCAACATGTTTGTTGACCACCCACACATCTGCTTCTCAGTAATGTAGCAAATTTTAAAAAATGGACCCTCAGTCATGTAATGCGTGCATTTTTTTATTCCCTCATTTAAGAGCTCAGCTGCTTTATTCCTGTTTGTTTCATCCTATGATCACTGATTTTAACAGACAACACTGTCCATGTACAAGTCATAGGGGAAACTGCACACTGTGTCTACATTCTCTCGTCATCTGGTAACAGTACAATCTGTGTTTACATGCAGCAATCAGATTAGACCTAAACCAGAACTTCACCGATATAACATCAAAGTCTGTTGACATGTGTTGGGGAGTACTACTGTATGTGAATGAAAAAGTCCAATTAGCCTGAGTCTGATCTGTGTGTGTGAATGGGTGAATGAGAAGTGAGAATTTATGGTCAATATAGAAAATTGTCTGAGAAAAGATACTGACGAAAAAACATGGACTTATGTTATTTGAAGTAAAATCAATATATTAGAGCGGCAAGGGAAAATGGTATATTAAATATGGATCTTAGAGGTTATTATAAGGTATGATAAGTGTTTCCTTAATAAAACCCGATTGGGTGTTGGATAAAAAACAACATTTTGAAACTTTAACTTTTATTTTAACCAACTGACACATTACACAGCAATGTACCACCCAAATTCAGAGTGAGCAAACATACTGGAACAGATAGTCATGAAAACCAGAGAGCTGTCTATGAGAGAAAAGCAAGACATTTTGAATCTGAGAAAAAAAAGAAAAAAACAGACAATAAAACAGATAATCCAGTCCAAAATCCAATTTTCAGATCCTGAAAAATAAAGAGTCTGTGACATCATTAACAACATATCACAAGATGCGAAGATGCACCCCCATCTGCAGCAAGAGTCAGAAAGCCAGGTACATTAAGCTATTTGCAGGGAAGATCCAAAAAAGATGAGCCACAAAAGTTCTATGTAAGTTTTATAGGCTGATGACACTTTAGATTAATATCCACCAAAGCTTTGGAAAGCCCAAAGAGTGAAAGAAGAAAGGATCTGGTCATGATCCAAACCAGACAAAATCATCTGAGAAGCACGGTGGAGGCAGCGTCGTGACTTGGGTTGCATAGCTGCTTCTGGAACAGCCCACTAATCTTTATTGATCCAATAACTCATAATGGCAGAATTCTTCCAAGAGTAAAGTCAAAGGATTTATTTTCTCAGTAACAATGTATAATATTTTTCTTGATTTTCATTGGTGGTTGTTTTTGTGTTTATTTAGTGTATAGTCCCAGTGGTGGCTTCACTTAATGTTAATAAACATTTAATTCATAAAAGAATTGTGCATACTGGGCAACATTACTTTAAAGAGACAGGATTGATTTTTAGTAAAATCAATTTACTGTAAATGGAAGTTACTAACCTTTGATGGAGGGATATGCCCTGAAAACTGGGTGCTTTGGTTGTCTCTCTGTGTGGTATTAGCATATTCTCTTCCAATGCCTGCGTGGGGCACACGTTGCAGGTGCTCCAGTTTCTTCTGGCGGTTTGACTATAAAGTAGGCTGGTTCTCACCCAGTGAGTGTGGGAGTGGCTCCAGCACTTCTACGAACAGTGGTGAAGATAATGGATGCAGACAGTGTCATGATTCTTATTCTGGTTTGCAACATGTTGCTTTTGTTCCTTTCATCCTGTTTTCTGACTCCTGCTCTGTTTTGGTTTATCCAACATTCATCGCTTCCTCATTGGATTCACCTGTTTCTCATGGATGTATGAGGACTGGGATAGGTTTGGACTAATGGCTTAGAACTGAATAAAGAGAGTGAGGGAGTTTATGACTTGGGATGACACACAAGTCACGCTGATCTTGTATCAGACACAAATTATTGGCCCTATTTTCTTCCCTAACCACCTGCTCAACCACCATCGGCCTCCATTCTGGTATCTGTAAAAACACGACACTTATTCACCTGTTACTGTTTAGTCTGCCTCCTCTGTCACTTACCTGTCAGACATTGTCCTTCTGCCCGGAATAGCATCATCGTCATTCCAGCCTCTTCTACATCCTTCAAACCCCACCTGTTAGTCCTTGTTTGAAATAAACCTGACTGTGGCATCATTTTAGACAAAGATTACTAACAGGTGTTTGGTTACAATGCATCTCATTACTTGTCCCTTCTAGAACATTATAGGAGGACTAGATATAGCCAAGTGTCTAAAGTATAGTACATGTCTCTTTATCATAAGGTACTATAGAGGACAAGAACGTGACGGACTATCACTACTGAAAAGAAAGAAGGTGTTTTGTGAATGTAACACTCTCCTGGTGTCACCTGACAATAAGCAGGTGTCCTTGACTTTTTCTCCATTTTGAGACACACTTGATAACAATGAAGCTTTCTTTTTTCACCCACTGCAACATTCACGCTCACTCTGCACAACCTTGGCAAGACTTCGGCTGGCGTCCCAGTCTGGAGCACATCCAGTGTTTAGCCAACACTCGTCGACGACAAACGCTTAATGACATACATGTTCGGCCCGCCAAGGCCAAAAAATGCCCTTTCATGGCAATACACGCACGCGTACACAAGATTGTGACTTTAAACACTGGTGAAACTAGATGGATAGCCTGTCATTGGGAAACTCTGTCCTCCCAGAGGCCTGAAAGTCCAAATATTTAGTCTCTCTATTGTTACTCACACGCTGTTAAAGCACAAAGTTTGCAGAGTGAATATTGAAGTGATAACAGTCACATCCCGCCTAGATGTTCATACCTGCTTTTGTTTACAGAAGTTTTTTGACTCCCCTTTCTCCATTTCTATTCTGTGCACTCACATGGAAAAAGTAAAATGCAAACCCCTCCACTCTTTGTCTCACTGAGGTTTCGGCTTGCTGTTTTCTCGCTGGTGTTTTTTTTTAACGGGGCCTATTGCTCCTGACAGGAGGCTACCTCACACATTTGAGCATAGCCAGGTCTACTCTGAGGGGGTAAAATAAAACCCCTCCTGTCTCCTTAATTTTAACTTTGCTGTAGCAACCGTGTGCACAAACTGCCTTTGGATGCCATTGGTCTATAAAGCTGTCTGTGTAGCATCACAGCAAATACAGCCACACTTATTAAAACATCAAGGTTAATTTGAAAAGTTTAACAGAGGTGTCATCTTTAACATCTTTAAAGTGCTTTTGAGTGCGAGCTGACCTTCTTTTCAACACACATCCCGCCTCTGGTATCCACATTGCTACCTGGAGGTCTCAGCTAATGCATAATTTCACTGATGAGCTTTTGCAATTTGAAACTCTTTCCCTCTGTATTCATTACAGTTCAATCATAATTTACAACATTTTAACTTTTCATTTTACCTATTGCAACCAGCAAACTACCTTTTTGTTATATCGGTGCCATTTGTCACCATCCATCCTGAGTGCATAATGCATTTCACATTCTGCAGAATGTTTTCTCCTGGCCTCAATTCAAAAGCTAGGTGAGCTGTAATCCTCTGCAGTGGAGACAGCTGTAAAACACATTGATTTGATAAATAAGTTCAACAAAGCTATTCCTCTTAAGAGGTCTGTGTTTGCTGCGTCCACACTTAAAATCAAATTAAGTGCTGTTGTTTTTCTTCTTTTGCTTGGCAAGAACTGTTAACAACACAATGCAAATGCTAATTGTCCTGCATTTAAATAGAGGGATTTCACACCTTGGCCCTTATCACACAACGAGTCAAAGCTGGGAGGAGATGGACATTCGTTGGGGGTGGGGGGCTCAGTAAACAGACTAGCCTGAAGTGTGTAATTAGGTTGGATAAAGAAGCACTTCCCAGCTGTTTGCAAGTCCGGCGAGCACAAAGAGAGCTCAGCGGTCCTCTGCCTGATAAGATAATATACCTAAGATCTGACAACTAAGACTGTTAGGATCAGTTACATATTTGTGCTTTATTAATACACTATTACCACTTTCAGTGCTCTCTGAGACACGTTTGTACGATTTGTACAGCCACGTGTGCGTCTCGTGCAACTAAGCATGAATAAACACTCTCATGTGTATCAAAAACCCAGACGATAGTTGAATAAATTTGCTGCTGATCATTTTCCAGACGTTTTTTCCCTTGTTTCTTTCCTTTTTGCACATGCAAACAAAAATTATTAAGTAAAGTAATAATGATATAGTAAAGGTGAACTAGTTTAAAAAGTTGCATATGTGCTGACGTTAGTTTACATTTTGTCAGAGGTTGAACCATTTTTTATCTTGATGCTGCTGACAACATGAATGCACAAGTCTGGCCTAGATTTGTTCCACATGTGCCTCATAAATAAGGTTTCTGCAGATCTAAAATGTTCAGCCTTGTTAAGTTTTAATTCGTGAACAGATTTAAGGAGCAACAGAACCAGAATTTACTGTGAAAAATCGTCAACATTAATTTCTTCTATTCACAAATTGACCGCTTATTTACAATAAGCAATAAGAAGCAAATGTTGGAGGCTAACACACCAGTAGAAACTATTTACTGTGAATTTCACATTTGTGAAATTAATTACAAACAAACTTTGAAAGGTGAAATCTAAGGTGAGCCAAACTTCTAAGAATTAAAAATAAATAATAAAACATCTGTGTTGCTGTAGAGACTTGGTGTGGAAAAATAACAGCAGCTGGTAAAGGAGGAGTTGGTTTTAAGTGTCAGCTGCTTCAGCCATAATTATAGATCAGGATTTTGTATATTTAGATTATATTTTGTATTGATGATTTAGAATTTCAAATGTATTAAAAGGGTTATTACAGCAAAAATACAATATTCCCATAGAACTTAACATAAGCATAAATTACAGTAATAGACTTTATATGTATGTTTTTGTTCATATTTAGTTACTGGATGTTGTTGAAAAAAAGACAGAATTGGTCATTTAATCTGTTTAATGGAGCAGAAGACATGTTGTGGATTGTGCATTTAGTCTCAGAACAACCTCACAGTGAAAACTCTCCATTAACCACATACTGATAAAAAAGGGTTCCCTCACATAACAAGTGAGCTTCCTCCATCTTCCTCAGAACTCGCGTTTTCATGTGCTCCACATTGGGACCTGGAGTCAAAGCAGAATTCTCCTTAACGCACTGTTATCCTCATATATGAACTAAAAGCCCGCGTTCAAACGTGAAGCTTACGTGACTCTATTTGGTATTTTGTTTTGTCAAAGGAAGTAAAAGTGGGGGAGTAAAAGGAGGGGTCGCAGAGGCTCCTGGGGAGTTTTTTACACACTGGGTAATTAAGCGCTTTGACTGACAGCGCAGTGCCAAAAGGCTTAGGCGCGCTCCGATTGGCCAGAGCGCACTTTACAATCGCCTCTTGTTTCCAAGCTGCGCACAGGCAGAGCGCTGTTACCTCCCCAATCCCTCGCAGGAGCCACACGCACCAAGAGGAGCGCTGCAGCCAGAGGACTTCACCCAAACCACACACTCAACACGCTCAACTTAGTTTCTTTTTCTTCCTTTGTGTTATTCACAGTCATTTAATGAAGTGTTGAATTTTTCCTGCTCGGACCCAGATTTTTTTGCTAAGAGAAAATGATGAGGTCGTTCTGGAGGATGATCCGGCTCGCGGTGACAGTGGCGCTCATTGCAGCGTGCGGCGCGTCAGAGTTCGAAGACTTCGACACCCCGTACCACGGGCCGAGCTACTCCAAGCCGCCCCAGTGCGTCAGCATCCCGGACGACCTGCGACTCTGTCATAACGTGGGCTACGAGCGGATGCTGCTGCCCAACCTGCTGGAGCACGAGACCTTGGCCGAGGTGAAGCAGCAGGCCAGTAGCTGGGTCCCCTTAGTGCACAAGAAGTGCCACCCGAGCACGCAGATCCTCCTCTGCTCGCTCTTTGCGCCTGTGTGCCTGGATCGGCCCATCTACCCGTGCCGCTTACTGTGCGAAGCGGTGCGGGACGGCTGCGCCCCCATCATGTTGGCGTTCGGCTTCCCCTGGCCGGATATGCTCACCTGTGACAAGTTCCCCACCGGCGACATGTGCATTTCCATGACCAATGCAACCGACGTTATCAGACCGACAGGTAATCTTTGAGCCACTGTGATCCCCCATCATATTCTCAGAAACTCAGAGAGCGTGCGCATGATTTCCTTCCTTTTACTTTGGTGTGTTAATAACTAGAATCTTTGGGAGTCATGAGCACAAATCCTCCAACACAACACAAATATGTAGTATTTGTTTCTATTTACCAGTACGTGTTAGTTTGGGACTTCATAAGTCTTTATTTTTATGAATAAAAAAATACCAATGTTTTGGGCAAAGTAAGGGCTACAGCGAAGGCATGGTGATGATACAGTATCCAAGCAAAAGCAGGGAAGCTGGAAACACATATTTGCCACTTTTGCTGAACTCCAATAATTATAATTGACTTTTCTTTGTCAGTTGCCTAGCATGCAGTATTTCCAGAATCTTTCACAGGGCTATGCTTTAACTCGAGGCGTAAACCTACCTCTGAGTATAACTACCTGACCGAGAAAACAAACAGCCACCACTTTTGCTGCTGTGTAAAAGTCGACACCCATGCAGTTAAATGGGCTTAAGAATGTTATTTCAGGGGTGAAGCCGTGTTTGCAGATGCTAATCCCAATGCAAACAAACCAAATAGGAAAAATTTTTAAAAATAAGCAGTGAAAACGTGGATTTGATCAGAGTGTAGCAACGTTAATGCCCCCAACATTCATGCTTTTTAAAAGAGAGTCGTAAATAATCTACTTATTAAATCTGGCTTTTGTGTTATTATTAAGCTGCCTGCAGTGGACTTGGAGTGATGTGGTAATATTGAAAAAGCTCTAACAGATGTTGGTTGCTTGCTTCAAGGTGTTTGCTGAGTTGGATGACAATGCTGGGAGGAGGTCCAGCAGCACTAGTCCAACTCAAAGTACCCACTCGTGGTAAATCCCATTTTCGCCTGAGCTATCGCTGGCAAATGCATTAAAAACTAATAAAAGATGGAAAAGGTGGAATTTGAGAAGCCCACGCTGTCCAAACAACGTGTACCAAAATCCAGCCCGGACATGCAATCTCCACCATCCCCGATAATCATCTATAACTAATAGCTCACTCACTCACTCTCAAGAGAGAGGGGGGGTCTTCCAGAACAGAGACGATGAGCCAAACTGGCAAATACCAGAGAAACCCTGAAAAATGCACAAAATCAACAAAGTCTGGGGAAGATAAAACTCGGGCTGATTTGGAATTTGGAGTTTTGGTTTACAAGTCTAGCTGCTGTGCCAGGGTCTCTGCTAAAAAACCCCATAAAACAGAGCGGGATTTCCATTATCACATCATCGATTGACTTACATTTCAGTCTTTCGTTGTAAATACACCACTTGAAGACATTTTTCCCTGAACGTGTTGGCCATAGACGGCCGTGTGGCTAAGGGTACTCCAGCAATTACACGGTGCTCACTCTCACTCACTTTAGACGGCTACGAGCGTGTGTCTAGAGATATGCTGGTGTGGACCGAGTACCGGTTTTCTATATTAGAGTTGCGGGGGTTGGGGGGGGACCACACAGAGCTGTACTCTCCAGATGTGACCTGTTATCATTGGTTGTCAGTGCCAGTGATATACAAGCTATTTAATCAGGAGATTCCACTGAGATCAGAAATATACATATTATCTACACATGCAGAATAGAGTAGTGCAAATACAGCAGATGTTCTCCCACAGGATAGAGTCAAAGTATTCGCAGTGTCACGGTATTTCCTTTCCCTATGATGAATATCCTCCTGGAACACCGTTGTTTCTGATGCTGGGGTTGATAAAGACAAACGAAAGCAGCCTAATCTTTCCAGCCGTTTCCTTTAATGATTGTTAATGGAGGTCAGCTAACAGTTCTGAACACAGGCGGGCGATAAGTTCTTTAAAAGAGAACCACGCAGACTCAGATAGTGCAGGGACCCCTGTGGCTCTGTAAACAGTGTCTGTTTTCACAAGCTCTTTACACCTTGGTGATACTTTCACAGGCTTTTGTTAAACACATGTAATGGACAACTGGCAATGGAGAGAGAACTATTTGTTTTCCCTATTCCAGAGCCCTCTTCCCTCCAACCATCCAGCTATCTAGATTCACGCTCTGTCACAGACACGGAGTCGGTTTGAATTCAATTCTGCAGGACACTGCCATCACATTTCATGTCCAAGATGGTTTGGAAAGTAAGCTCAGCTGTCTGGCATGAAGCGATCATTTGTGGTAATAGAATGGTAAAATAATCACAGATATGCCTCTAGACTGAATTACTTTTTGGCAAGAGCACATAATGGCTTTTTGTCTCAATTCAGGTTCTTTTCTTGAAGCTGCCTATTGTTACTGTCTCTTTTTTTTTGCAGTGTCAGAACATTCTTTTAAGACTGCATTGAATATTATTACGGTACACATTTTCTTTGCTGTATCACTGTTTTTCCTGTTTTATGGAAATCTGCATTTTTGAGCAGTTCCTAAATGCAACAGTGAATGAGGAACAGTTTACTGCAGCTCTCCGTTACAGCTGGCTATAAAAGCTGAAGACATTCCTCACTGAGGTCAGGTCATCAGAGCATATGAAACATCAGATAGCATCACTGCCTGCAGAGAGGTTAGATGTGTGAGAAGTTAGCAAGATGAAGCATTTCAAATTTTAAGGCATGGTTGTCATTTTTTCAGGAATTCAATCTCCCTTGTGTAAACTCCCTTTCAATGTAAAACTAGATGTAAATGTCTGACCATGCCTTGTATTTCTTTTCTCTCCCGCAGGGTCACCTTCCATCTGCCCCCCGTGTGACAACGAAATGAGAACAGACACCATGCTGGAGCACATGTGTGCCAGCGAGTTTGGTAAGTAACCCTACCAACATGCAGAATCACATGCACACCGGTGCTCTGATACGCCTTGACATGTATGCCAGCAGTCCCATCAGGTTTCACCAACTGTATCTTCCACTTTCAAAGGTGAAAACAGAGTGTGCAAAGCTGAAGCGCAGCCTGTATCTGACCTCACTTGTCTATGTTGTGTTTATTATTTGGGGTAAGATCATGCATGCATCAGGCCTGTCTGGTTTGGTTGACAATGATGATCTGTGACTAATGAATGCAGGTCATTAAAGTCCTTATGTGGCAGGTCCTCACAGTAGTTAAGTGGGATGTTTGTTCTGCTGTCTGAGTGAAGTGTTGTTACACAAAACCTTCAGCAAGTGGAGAGAAATCAAAGAATTTAAAGGCAGCAAACTTCAGCTAGTTTTGAGTTCAGATTTTAACTTAATTTTTCAAGTTCAAGGTTTCAGTTGATCCACCTTTGAATTTGACTTTTGTCAAGATTTTACATCATTGCAACTTAAAACAACAAAATGTTAACTTTTGTACAGACATGTTTCACGTTATTACAATTTTGCTTTATTTTATCAATGATCTGTGTCCCCAAATGGCCCTTTAAGAAATGTCTGTAGAGCAGATTTAAAAAAAAAAAAACATAAAGCTTACTCATCCGTGTACAAGACGACTTGTGTTTGTTGGTATAATTTATACTTTAATTTCTGGTAACTAAAGCTTTAAAGGCCTAAATTCTTTTTATCTTTGCCAAAATGTTATAGTGGTAATGATAAACCATCAAAAATATATTGGTTTAAGAGCTTAGTATGTACAATACATATACATTCATGAAATGGCAAATACCTAACGGTAGTGCAGACCACCAGCCCGTGGGTCATTTGGTCCCGAGCTGCACAGAAGGACAAAAATTATTTTATTTTAGTTTCACACATATTTTATTTTGAAACAATCTCAGTCCTTCATTTAGAGACTGCAGATTCTTTGCCGCCCGCTCTTCTTAACAAGCCCCATTTGTAAACATACTGGGAGAATTGAGTATGTCCATGCATCAAGACGGTCAATGCAGGTCGCAAATGAAGTCGGCTTTAAATATTAACACAACATCTGTGTAAACCACCAGTGTTTAAGCGCAACATAAAAGATCTCCCCTGGTCTGTCAGATTATGTCATGTGTGAGACCAGTCCATGGCACAGACAAGGTTAGGGACCACTGCACTAGTATTAATCTTTGTTCATGTAAATAATTAGTGGGGAAAATGTTTAACATAAAGACTAATCAAGTCTAACACATAGTCTTCTAAAAAGTATTTTTCTGTACAACTAAACTGCAGCCATAAATTGTTTTTTTTATTTTTCTATTAGCATAATGATGATAGGTTCACAATTACCATTGATGGCATGTTGAAGGTTTTTATAACGGATAAGAAAAGTATTTGTTATTGTCATTTTTACAAGCAAACAATAACATTAAGAATGCAGTTGACTCAATGTGAGACATACGAGTTAAAAGGACAAAAGAGAGTAAATAAATAATAAAAGCAAAAAAAAAAAAAAGCATAAAAACGGATTATGTTGTTTATACTCATAGTCCTTGGTTAAGGTTAGGAAAATATCATAATCTGGTATCTTTTACTTATTTTCTCTAAAACAAACCATGTTTTCAATGAAAAAAAATATTTCTAAATGTAACCACATGCGTCTCTGGAATCAAACACTGAAACATTTATGTAGATGTCTAGTGTGACAGTCCAGTGCTTTGTGCACCCAGCATGCACCACCAGTCCTGTTTTATTAATAATGTAACGCTTAATTTTCTAAAAAAAAAAAAGTTGTGCCTGAACATAATTCAGCAAGTGAAATTAAAAAATTCACGGCATGTATATATTAAGAACAGCAGTAAGAGAAAAAGAGAGAAAACAAAAATTCAAGAGATGAATCACCCTTGTGAAAATAATTCAATGCAACTTACAGTTTCAAACATTAGTCCAGCTGTAATAGTAAACAGACTTAAAACAACATTTACAAAACTCAGAAAGGAAGGAACGTCTTTTGCTCATGGCGGATCCTAATTTAGTTGTGGAAGTTTGGGAGTTTGTTTGAGTTAAATGCACTTACAAAGGATTTCCAAAGCCTTGAATTCAATTAAATACCAAACATCAACTGAATTACAGTTAGGTATACTTCCAGGAATAAAAAAAGCACATGATGCACTCAAGATGCAAGATGTCCGACTTTTATGTTTTATTCGATTGCTGGAGCAAAGCTTGTGGCCGTTTGTATTCCAGGTGCCTTGCTGAGCAAACATAGACTGGATACACATTGGAAACAGACGGTCTTCCAGTTCTCGTGGTGGTGGGGGTGGGGGTTTAAAGTTACATTTGTTTAACGGATTGCCGCGTTGTTTATCCTGTGGTGATGGGACTCGCCTTTTTTCAGTCTGGTTTGCCAAGATGAGAGTGGCACTTTGTTGACTTGTTTCATCTCACCATGAAGACAGATGTTGTTTTGCTTCCTTGTCATATGCATTCCAACCAGCCGACATGTGAGGATGCACAGACTGATTTAGAGTCAGTCTGAGGATGACACACAGTGATGCTTATGTTGCACATTCGAACCCACAACGGCTTGACCTCCTCTGGAATGCAGCAGACATCTCTGTATTTTCTGTAGTTGATTGCAGCCTGACAGAAGATAGCATCCCAGGTCGTATCACCAAGCTAGCAAAAGATTTGTTTGTTGCTCCAGTAGGTTTTACGCTGCAATATTACATATGTATAGGCAACGGCAGCTAAAGCCAAACATGTCCTGTCTTGAGGAAGAAAAAAACATGCAGGTGAAAAAAGCTTTAATCACAATATACTGTAGTTCATCCCATCGGTGAAAGATAAGGCCTTATCCTGATTTCTTTCTGCTAGTTACAACTTGGCTGAAAGTGGATGACACAGTAGACGGCAGCAGATTTTAGGAGCCAGTGTTTAAAAATCCAAACTTTTTTTGTTTAGACAAGGTAGTTTGAAGTAGATAGATTCCTTGCTCTTGTCCATGGAGCACAGAAATGGAAAACCAGGCAGGACCTCCATTGAGACCAGATGAACAAATGACGTGCACTGGAGTTTTTTTTTATCTGTGTGGACCAATCATGGGTAAAATATCCACACGCTGGCAGTGAATTAACATTTTTGTCCACTGAAAACTTTCACTTACTGGAAGCTGCGAGAGGTCTGTTCTCAGTTAAGGTGGGAGTTAAGTATGTTTTGGGTAATAATAGTGTTTTGATCATATGAGTCGCTAAATAATTGTTTCCCATCATATGCACAATTGTATCTGACCTTATCGTGTGGTTTGACCCTGATAAAGCAGAGAACACTGCAGCCAGGCAGCTTTTAACTTAAGCAGGTTGGATGTAAGTTAGCTGCATGCTTTCAAGCTAATTCATCAAAATCACTGTTAATAAGTAACAGTTTATCCGCCCAGCACTTTTAGTTCCTGAAGTTAGGACTGCCACTCCCCGATTTCTTCTCCTTCAAACACACACATACATTTGCAGCACTCAGCTGGTAACAGATTTACTGCTCATCTCACTCAACACTTTGTTCCCACCACAATTTATCTCCATGCTTAAGGTTTTACGGTACCTCTTTGTCCCAGAAAACTGCAGCACCCTTCAATTAAATCTCTCCACTGCCTCAGATGCCTCACTTTGTTGTCAGGGGCCAAATTGCTCCTTCTATTTGCTGATGCAGTAAACAACAGGGCAGCCCTGTGCAGGAGGACAGATCATTTCACCCTAATCGAATCAGCTGTATTTTCACTATTGTATATGGAAAGAGGTGCCCGACCCTTCTGCTGGCCTTATTACACCGTGGGAGCTGGAAGGCCCTGCCTTTGCCTCTTAACCAGGACACAAGAGTCCACAAGGGTCAGCAGAAAGGACAGAAAATGTAATTTCCTGCAGGATGACTACCCTTTAGCTGTGGAATTTAGAAATGGCAACTGAAAACACATTTAAATAACAAAACATAGAAATACTCAAGTAAAGAGAATTAAAAAAATTACTTATTTGTTACTGTTACATTTGTTTGTTATTACTTATTATGTGTGGTACATTGCTATTTGTGTATAAGATATTTTTTATTACTGTTTTCATGTGATCTAATTCTAAAGACGTGAGGCTAAATTTAAAAGGTAAAAAGCATTAGAGGAAAGGTGAACATGGAATGAAATAACATTTTATTCTCTCATTTTGAGGAGATTAATCTGTTAATCTTAAGGTGTAAAGAACGTTTCTAGGATCATTAAGGTTGGAGGCTTTATCAAGTCCTTTCAGGGGTGGGCCAGGCCTTCACTTTTATGACTCACTAACTATGAATTTACTCTTTTTGATTTTACACTAAGCCACAGAGACGATTTGAGGCAGAGGATAAAAGTCTTAATCCCTACCATGTGCACTCCTAATACTGGGAAAAACAGGACAGCCTCTTTTTTAACACTTGAATTAACAAGGGGAAACATCAGCACAAAGAAGTAGATGAAACGTGCCTAACGTCTGTTAAAGTGCCAATTCAGGTGTTTATGTCCAGCTCAATTCTGTCAGAAGTTTGTGAGTAGGGATTTCAAGAAGAAAATTAGGTAGAAGCTACAGTTTCATCCGTCCAGATCTTTGCTGGAGTGTGAAAATGATTCATGCTCAATCTGTGTGTTCTAAGCACTGTAGGTCACAAGACCGATCTCAGACACGACTCAGTGATTTATACCAGCACTAGCTCTCATTAATTGGACATAGCATGGTACTTTTTTTACTTGGTTGACTGTACTGCACACATCATTACAGTACATCAGTGGAAGACGGTGATACGTATTGAGTAGAGGTGCAAGACTTGGATCACCACAGTGAAAAACCTTTAACTTTTCCATTCCATACGGGCAATATATAGAGTACAGAGGTGAAGTAAATGCAGTGTTAAAAATAGTAAGCTAATCCACATAAAGTAGAACAAGACCGATACATGTCTTTGGATGGTGGGTGGAAGCTGGAGTTCCTGGAGAAAATCCATGTAGACATGGGGAGAATATGAAGACTCCACAAAGAAACTCACCTGGCCAACGTGTGAATTCAGATTTGTTGTTGTTGCTGTGAGGCGAAAGTTCTAACCATCACCATAGTGGCACTTGAGCATATATATATATATATATATATATATATGAAATAAGTTATAAAATGATACAATGAGCAAAAAATATTTGACAGCTACCGATTGCGCAAGTTGTACCACTTAAAAATATGAGGTCTGGAATTTATTAATCATAGGTACACTTCAACTGTAAGAGATAGAATGTGAATAAAATCCAGGAAATCACATTGTATGATTTTTAAATAATTTATTTGAATGGTGCAGAAAATAGGTATGTGGTCAATAGGTTCAAACTCAATACGATGTAATGTAACCTTGGTTGGCAATGACAGAGGTCAAACGTTTTCTGTAATTTTCACCAGGTTTACACCCACCGTAGCTGGTATTTTGGTCCATTCCTCCATGCAGATCTTCTTTAGAGTTGGGATGTTTTGGTGCTGTTGATGTTTTGGGGTTCTCGCTGTTGCTAATGGATTAAGGTCTGGAGACTGGCTAGGCCACTCCAGAACCTTGAAATACTTTTTACATAACTCCTTTGTTACCAGAGTGGTGTGTTTGGGATCATGTCATGCAGGAAGAGCCAGAATGATATTATGACCTTATTATAGAGGTTTCTTAAAGAAGAAGTAACAGGTCTTTGATGGCCACAATTCTTGTTTGTTCTTAGTTGCTAAATACTTACTTTTTGCACCATTATACAAATAAATTATTTTAAAATCATACAATTTGATATACTGGATATTTTTTTACATTCTCTTATCTTTTTAAGCAATTTGCACTATCCATAGCTTCCAATTGTTGCCCCACTGTATACCTATAAATAGGGGGTTTTTAACATTGCCACATAGTGTAAATTAATAATTTTATACAGATATTAGCAATATTAGATTTCTTAAAAGAATTGTGACTAAGATACACATAACACAGGTCACTTACAGTGGAAATTGTAAAAACCCATTGTTTTTAAAAGAAACTGGAACTTTATGTTTTATTTTGCTAGAGATGGTGGCACGCTGTGCTCATAAAATATTAATGAGCTGTCTGTAGTGGCAATGTGTGCTTACACTGAACATTTTTCACAAGACTTCTCCCTCACTTTAAACACAGAGTAACTGTTATTTTTTTCTTTCTCTCCACACGCAGCTTTCAAGAGCAAGATCAAGGAAGTGAAGAGAGAAAATACAGACCGCAAGGTGATCCTGCAGAAGAAGAAGAAGATGATGAAAGCAGGGCCCCTGAAGAAAAAGGACCTAAAGAATCTGATGTTGTACTTGAAAAATGGTGCGGACTGCCCCTGCCAGCAGCTGGACAACCTGGGAAACCAGTACCTAATCATGGGTCGCAAGGTGGACAATCAGTACCTACTCACAGGAATCCACAAGTGGGACAAGACCAGCAAAGAGTTCAGGAAGGCCATCAAGAAGCTCAAGACCTACAACTGTCCTGTCTATTCCAATGTTTTCAAATAAAATGATGCTGCCCCATCCCCGGTTGCATTAATCCTACGTATGGACTTGCACAAGCATTAAAATCCCAAACGCCGCTTTCTATTGTCCTGTTTATATATCTATATATCTTTGTATATTTACAGATATACTTTCAAATGTCCATTAAGATTGGGCTAAATGTGGTGAGTGATAACACAACAAATTATGGGTTGGGTTTCCTTGTTCTGCGTACAGAAAGGACATTGTTGCTAAAATCCCTTGCTCATTGAAATCATTTCCGCCATAAGTATGTAGATATTTTGTTACATCCTTTCATCCCATGGGTCAGTGAGTTTTGTTGAAAGGAATAGTTGGACATAATTTGCTTTCTTGCTGAGAAGATTGATGCTGCTCTTGTGTTTCTAAATTGAAAGCTACAGCCTGCAGATTGTAAGCCTATGTTAGCATAAAGACTGGAAGCAGGAGGAAACAACCAGCCTGGCCCTGTCCTAAGATGAAAGAAGAAAAAAATAGTTTTTGTACATAAATGAAATTTAACCTGTTATTTAGTGAGATTTAATGTGCTGGTAGACCGATCTTTGGGCCCAGGCTAGCTGTTACTTCCTGCTGCACTTCTTTTGACATCTGCTGGTAGTAACTTAGGCTTACAGATGTATGAGAGGTATTGGTCTTCCCCATCTGTGTCCAATCATTTAAATCTCTCACATTCTGACCATATAATAATACAATACACATCAAGCAAATGAAACCACAGAGTTGACTGTTGTCTTGGAAGCAAAGTAATACACAGTGGCTTCAGATATCGTTTCTGTTGAATCTAATGAAATAATTTTACCATCAAATACAACCAATTTTTATAATGTCTTTTAATTTTTCCACATTTTAGTGTTACATTTCTTTGCAAATCCCAAGAATCATCACCACCATTTTGCATACGTAATAATGTGTAGACCCACATGGCAGATTTCTTGATTTTGTGTCATTCGTTTTTGGCTAAATATTATTACTACTGTCTACTACATCCAGTCTATCTGCAATAATCAATATTCACTGGTAGAAGAAGACATGTTCTAGTTATACATGTTTAAAGAGTGCAAAAGTTATCACCATCTCTGTGCTCTGGTTGGTTTTGCTCGAATGTTGCTGGTCCATTTTAGCACTATGTGAATTGAATGTGAGTATTGCATTGCTGCCAATTACATGTACATAAAAATTTTACATAAATATGGAGAAAAAAATCTGTTGTGTCTTTTGTTATTTAGTTATAGCAATTTATGCCTTAGGGGGTGGTACACTGGTGTAGTAGTCACAAGAAGGACCTGGGTTTTTGAACTCATCGGTTAAATTTCAGATCTAAATTGGTGCACCTCTTGTTTCCCTCACCTTCACCCCAAATGATCCAACTGGCCTTAAAAATATATTTTTGTCCCCCGACAGGTTCTTGTAAGAATCAGGATTTCAGTTTACCACATTAGTCTAAAACAATTAAAGTTTCCAAATTCCTACATAAAAAGGTGTAACAGAAAACTTTTGAAGTTGGAGCTCTGACCGAGACAATTTACATATCACAATGAAACACATTTACTTAAAGTGATGAATTTAAATTGCAATTGCTTGTAAATTGTAAGTATGTGTAAATGGAGTTTGCTGTATTCCTTAACTCTTTCCCTACTAATTGTTTGTGCTCCTTATAGATGATTTGTATGGAGCGTGGAGAATGACACAATAGAATAAATGTAATAAGCATTTAAACAGCCTTTACACAGAGCGTCGGAGGCATGAGCATATGACAGGACAGAGGAGAAATCTGATTGGAGAAAAGTTGTTAATGTCTGCTGTACTGGATACAGTGCAATCGAGGAAGAAAGATGTAATGAAATGATGGCAGCAGATTGATTTGTTAAAATAGATAAAGCATTAATATAAATGTATATTCAATTATAAAGATATATTCTTATTCTATTCTTCTTCTTATTCTGACTATCTCTAGGACGGGAGAGGACCCTGACGGTCCGCCACTGCATAACTGACATAATCTACCAACACACAGACAGACATGTGAGTTTACAATTTATTGAGGTCAACATGCCAAATGTGCACGTTCCTTTAAATGTCTTTGGTACCGGTTGCACTGTCAGCATTATTTTATGACCATCTACTATGGGTCCCACCATTTTAAATCTAATGCTGCATTAGAGGCTGGAAGTTTCAGAACTGAGGATTGTGAGTTCAAAGGATACCACAGCTCACGAAAAAAACACACACTGCTGATGAATGAATGGCAGCAAAAACTACATATCAGAATCAGAATCAGTATGTTGCACATACAAGAAATTTGCTTTGGTCTTGTGTAGCGTCGCTAGGACAGACAGACAGAAACCAAGTACAATAAATTAAAGACAAATTTTAGACAAATTGTAACAAAACAGAAAGAAAAGACAGTATGTGTGTGTGTGTGTGTGTGCAGTGTGCTGAGTTTAGTGCAGTTTGTGTCCATATAGCAGCAGCAGTCAGTTGTTCATAACAGATATTGCCTGGGGGAAGAAACTGTTCTTGTGTCTGGTGGTTCTAGCAAACGTAGCTCTGTAGCGTTTGCCAGAGGGGAGAAATTGTAAGAGTGTGAGGGGTTTGTGGTAATTTTCTCTGCGTTCACGTTACGTACTTAACTTCATTTAGCTTAACTTCAGCTAGCTTAACTTTAGTTAGCTTAACTTCATTTAGCTTGAATTAATTCCTGCATGTTTTATTTAGAATTAGAATAATTTAGTTTGCTTGTTGGGCATCAGTAAATGTGACTGGTTGTTGATGGAGCATACTGGATAATAGCCATATATTGTTGATATTACATATTGTATTTATGTCTTTGCAGTACATATATTTTAACTGTCATAGGTGTAAAGGTAAATCACTTTTCCCAGTTGATAGAAGTTACCTAAAATATGGATTAGGTAAGTAAAATGCCAATAACATGTAGACCTATTGTCATGCTGAGGTTATGTTAAGAACATTTAATTTACAGAGGATAGCTCTGAAGGCGAGATGGAAACTGCAGTTATGACATACTGACTAGCTTGCTTTCTGCTAGCATGAGTTAGCAGACATAATAGTTGCTGATTCATTTGTCATCTGATGCTCTGGGCTGGATGCAAGTAGCATGGTGGCAAACTTGTTTTGTGACCCAGTGGCTTGTTTAATGGATTGTCGTGATGTGGTACTGTCTAACAGTGCGTTGAGTTTGGGGCAACTTGTAAAGAAGAGATTGGTTCCGGGCAGCTGGAACACAACTTTAGCCTTCTCTGAGTTATGGTTCCACTAGAAAATGAGTTATTGAGATAGTGTTATGCTATCTAGGAAGAAAAACAGCCATTCGGCCAGATCTACACAGCAAAGGATCTCTCATGTTTGTGCTCAAACCTCTCTAGTGCCTCTGGTTTCTAAATGAGATTTATCCTCACTGGGGTCTCACAGGCTGTTGGTTCTTCAATGTGTGGTGTGTATGCTAATGTTAATCTGGAGATACGTCATTAACTGTTCATGCTGATTGTTAACTTATGTCTAATAGCTCTTTAATAAACTGTCAGAATGAACAGATTTGTTTTCATTAAGTCTGAGCTTGGCAGATTTGGTTTCCATGCTGGAGAGACATGACGTTTCCATGCTGTTTCATTTGATTCATGAACAGTGATTTGGAAGAATTCTGTTAAGAATCCAGGGGCCTTGCTGACCAGCTCGTGTTTTCCTGCACAAGAAACAATGTAGATAATTTTATGTGAATATTTTAAGAGCTGAAATTCATCATGTCACTACAACATGTGTAAACAAAATTTTAAACCATCCTGTCAATAAAAAGGCTTGTTAAAAACCAGGAAGTAACAAACAGACCTACGTCTTGCCCATCTGGTTCCAGTAATGCCTTTGGTATTGGGGGGAAATATATCTCAGATGTGGACTTCACTTTCTAATCATTGCTTCAGCTGCCTTCAAAAGAGCCCAAAAAAAATCCAGGGCCAACATACAGCTTTGTCCCATTAAGAGATGATCTTCAAAACAACATTTTGTTGCATTTGTCGTGTCACATAAAACCTCAAGGTGGCACAGCTGATGAAATACTATTTTCATTGAAAATAAGACACAGTTAACTATTTCATTCTCTATATAAATATCATAAGCTCCGGAAATCTTTGCGTTTGTAACCTGTTGAGCTGACCCAAAAAACAATCTACTAATTCAGGTTTAGGAAATTTGATACTATAACCAACACTTTTATTGTTGTCCAACTATAAACTATAAAACGCATCAATAGGCAACACTGCGGCAGTGATTTTCATTTTTTTGCACAATAAATACCCTTTTTTCATTTACAGTGCTTCCTCAGTAGTTTGCAACCTAATGGGGTCATTTTTAAAAGCTTTTGGGCATTTCAATTGAAATTTGAGTAATCTTTTTTAGTACATTTGTTGTTATATTGCATTTATAGATTGCCTTTCAGGGCCACCGTAGTTTTGAAAATCACTGAGCTTTCTTCCCCCTGCATTACAAAGACACCCATCTGGAAACTTGTGGACACCACTGTCTATTTAAGGTGCAACTCCACATCCTCACATTAACAGCAGGAAACAATTAAGTGTTATTAAGACTGATAGCACAAATATTTGGCAACAAATAAGGCATGGTAACATGACGGTCCAACTGTTATTGTTTTATGGATGTCTAAATGGTGATTGAGCTTTGAGGTTTAAAAAAGTCAACCTCTGTTCTGCTCCTAATCGGTAAATGTGGCTTCAAAGCTGCTTCCATTCCCTCCCAAGTGCTATAAAACCATCCTTTGTATTTAATGGTATAGCTGTATTCTGCCTTTTATGGTACACCATCAGTATCCACCAGTTTAAAAGGGTAAATCTAGAGGATTTCCTATGCTGTCATTGACATATAACCATATATTAAAATCACATTTAGAATGGAACATTAAAATGATTTCCTACAGTTACAAATAAGAAATTCATCTTCTCTAGAAATGGTAGGACTAGAGCTTTTGTAGAGTGTGTGACTGCATACACTTTTAGTGTAAAGTAATTTCAATAAAGAAGTGTTCTTGGCTCTTTTTACTGACTCTGCAAGACACAGCAAACCAGTCACGTCTCTGGCTGGTCTGCAGGATTCAGAAAGAGGGATGAGTCGGCACACTGCGCTAGAGATCAGGTTCCCCTTTAATTCTGGGATCGCAGTCAAACTAGCAGATTAGTCATATCAATCTTGTGGCTGCTAACCGCACAGAACCTTGGACTGTTTGCCTCACATTAGAGGTGCTTGCAGTGTGTGATTATGACTATAACAGCCATCAAAATCCAGGAGGTAAAGCAGATAACCTGAAAGCAAGAGAAAACATAGAAACAAATGCTTTTTTATAATTCAGACAAATCCTCAATGGAGCATGAGTGGAGGGGGGTGGGGGATGGACTGCACATGTGGCCAGCAGCCATATGTTTTTGAAAAATAGCCATTAGTTTTAAGAGGATGATGTCATTGTAGGTTTGCTGTTCCAGTAACTATATTCTTTCAGTCCTGGACGAGATCCCTGAAATGACTCCTGCATGAATGCATGATTCTGATTCTTCGCTGAAAAAAGGTGAAGGAGAATAATTGCAGTAAACTCAGAGTGATTGTTAAGTTCCTACAGTCTGATCACATAAATGTTACACTCAGATTGAGCTTGTTCTTTAGGGAGGAAGAAAAAAAATTCTTTCCCACATTGGTATAATTTTTGATTCACTACAATTTTTAATCCATAGCTTTCAGCAAGCAGTTAAATCTCTTCCTCTTTGGAAACCTCTTACCAAGCCCTGTCCTCTTTGACTGTGGACTTACGCAATGATAGGAGTAAGTCTAAGTATATAGTTATGTGGTGCCATTGTCAACATAGCTTGAAGCACTTCAACAAGTATCAATCACCAGTGACCAGCCACAAGTTGTAAAAACATTTGGTGGGGAAAAAAATTAAGATTTATGATTGGTCAAACCGCAAAGGCCTGTCAGAAATAACCACAGAGGGAATTTCAGAGTTTTTGTGTAATGGAAGCAGCTGGGTCAACTTTGGCGACCTGATATTGGAACTTGGATGATTGATTCTTATGAAAAAAATGACTCTTGGTAGATTCTTTTGACAGGAATTGTGCTATTAAAATAATGTTAATTAGTTTACTACTTCCTACTATAAAAATTTAAAACATAGAAAACTATTGTGCAGGAAACCTGGGGTTGGCATGTTTCCCTGTTTGCAACACACATGAGGCACATTTACAAGAGCATCCGTGGCACAGTTTTTGAGGTGATGCATGAGGAGCAACCTTCATGGCTCTAAATCAGCCAAATTCATCATGACAGCCCATTAAAAGTTCAGTTGTTGCTCAATAATGTGTCTTCAGCTTCTAAAGCCAACAATTTTAAGTGAATTTCATAAATTGTTCCCTCATAAACCACAAGCAGCTGTTAGTTAGCAAAATTATGACCAGGATGTTGAAGGAGAGCTCACCTCAACTCTTTTTCACCAGGATTTAGCTGCCCTCTTTCATTACCTCTTCATTACCTAGACATTTTTTAAGGTAAAGCAAGCTGTTGGGCAATATCAAATTGCACATCAAAAGTAACAATTTCTCCTAAATCCATGCATGGAAAGAAAATGCCTTGCACTTGGGTTTAGTTCATATCTTATATTTAGCACAGACTTGAAATTTACAGTCTATGCTGTCCGTGAATACCTCACAACATGGATGACCTACAGTTCGATCAATTAATAACCTTTTACTACAAAGAATATCCTTTTCCAGGTATTAAAGCGAATTTGTGAGTGTCAGTAAGCTGCTCAAGACTTTGAGAAATTGGTAGTAGAAGACAAAACTTACAACACACTGCACATGTATGCGCCTCTCCCACGTTGTACTAATGTTAGTAATTCACTAGAGTTTAAGTAAACTTAGTACTATACTATATACAACTTTCTTAATCTAGTAGATGATCAATAGGATGCACCTTCTGGGAACAGAGAATATCTGCTTATGCTTCTGGAATGGCTTAAAAAATGAACTGTAAAGAAATGTTCATTTTCAAGTGTCGCCTGAAAGAGGATTTGGGAAACTGTGCATCAAATTACAAACAAAGCATCTTTTGATTAAATTTGTTTCATAATTTCAGTCATCCAACTATAAAACTAGCATTAGATCCATCTAAAAGTTAGTTACTCACTTATAATAGCAACTTTCATTGACTGCTGTCTTTATCCCAGGATAGTTCCATCATCTCCTTTGTAACTTCAACACGTTAGTTATTATTCTTCAAGTTGATTCTTTAGCTCATTCTGGGGGCTCACTTTGAACTGTGGCCACCTGCTTATTATGTTATCATGATCCATTAATGCAAAAAGACAGCTTTATGGTTTTTTCCCGCCTGAATTGAACACACATTGCACATTTAGTTTTCCTGGCATCATTCTTTGTGGAAAAAGGTGTTCTTTGTAAAGAATCCACATATTTAAGAGCTGTAATTATAATGGTCCTCTTTCCTCAGATAAGAAGTTAAATGTTTTTATACACGAATGCTCATTGGTTGTGTGATGTGTAAATTCAATCATTAGAGAGACTTGGGTGTATATATGTATGGTGTGTATATAACCATGGACAAATACACAGAATCAAGAACCAAAGCTTTTATTATAGTTGCTGTACAAGTTGTGGATTTTATAGCAAAGTTGATGCTCAGATAATTTTGTAGGTTATGGCTGATAACAGCTGCAGGTGATGTAGAAAGACAGTACAGTGTCTGTTTGCTTAATGGCCTATAATTAAAAGGCCTATAATTTTGATTTAACTTGCGTATTCAGATTCTGTGAGTAGGTTGGATCAGTTTTGTGAGTCATAAAGGGGATTATGTGACAGTAGCTCTAATTCTAAGTTGTGGGAACCCATTTCTGCCACACATTAGATGTTGTAGAAACGAACTAGATGCTGTATATACAAATTAATTAGAAATCAGAGTATATCTAAGTCACAAACATAAAATTTGTCAATGCTTGTCTTTTGTAGGCAAACTGTAAGATTTTGCAGTCTAAATTAAGGAATAGTGGATGTACTTTAAAAAATACAATAAAAATTGTCATGTGTGTATAGTACATAAGCAAACGCCCTAACAGCATGTGGGATTTTTTCGGGGAGTTGGTCTGTGAATGGTAGCCTGACAGGAGGCTGTACGTGGCACTGACCAGACGGCAGAAGGCCTGCCAGAATTTCACAATAAACTGGGGGCCTTGGTCCATCGGGAACCTATGCAGTAGGACCATGTGCTCCAAAACCAACTGTGCTGTGGTCTGTGTAGAGGGGAGTCCAGACCTTGTCCTTGGAGAACTGGTCGAGGGTGATGAGGATGATGTCCTTGTTGTAAACTGCAGGGCATTTCACCCCAATGCAAAGGGCATTGAGTGACCGGAGATGTTGAAGAGCTCCTGGTTTAGGTTGATTGGATGAAATTGCCTGGGTGCAGATGTCGCAGATGAGACGAACTCATGGACATCCTGGCGGATTGATGGCCACCAGAAGGCATGCTGTAGGAACTGGAGAGTCCTGGCAGGGCTGGGATGTCCAGAGGTAGTAGCTTCAATTCAATTCATCTTTATGTGTATAGCACCAAATCAACAAAAGTCATTTCAGGGCACTTTACATAGCAAGGTTTAGGACCTTGCAAAAATACAAGTGTATATGTAAACAAAATAATGCAGAAAACCCAACAGTCCCATTTAAGGAAGCACTGAGGTGACTTCCTAATAGGAAGAAACCTCCAGCAGAACCAGGCTCAGGGGTTAGTGGACAGAGGAGAGAGAAAAGAACAGCAGGTAACAGAGATCACAACAACGAAGCACTGGGCAGGTTGGTAGGACCAGTGGCCACAAGGTGAAATCACACAACTCCAAGGTCAAGGACACCTGCAGAAAGATACAGAGAGAAAGAGAGACAGAAGGACGAAACACAACTAGGGGATAGAGGAGACACAATGTTAACAACATGTAATGATGTCATGATGGATTATTTTTTGTTGGAGGACGGTTCAGTGCTCTGACTTCCGGTTCCTGTGTCGACACGGATTGTTTTGCTGCTCCTGTCTGTTAAGTTGATTTACAAATTTATTTCTACACTCTGAGATCCCTGGTCTACTGTCTCTTAGAC
>JAUMHF010000026.1:2428815-2477442 GCA_032359275.1 Microctenopoma steveboyesi
CCCCCCCCCCCCCCCCCCCCCCCCCCCCCCCCCCCCCCCCGTTATAGGTGCTGTAATTGTAACTGTCAGAAGTCAAATTGTTATTCTAAGCAAAGATGGGACTTTTTCAGTATCAAATCATGACTAGACATAATTTTCTAAAGAGGCAGTGTTCTAACATGCTTTGTGGACACCAAACACCAGGTGAAGTGAAGCTGTCTTATGAACAAGCTTTAGCAAGATAGCAAAGCAATTTCACAGATAAAGAGTGTGCTTACTAAAGAGCACTCTGCAAACATGATGTCATAAGCAAGCTGTTAAGTGGTGGTCTCTGAGGAGCAGTTAGTTCTCAGGGAAAAGAAACAAAGCTAAACTTTGTGATGGGGTTTATATGTTTCTTGTGGCCAACTAGAGGAAACAGTGAACGTTGAGCTCATGTCACTGACCTGTTCTCTGCCAGAAATTCCAACTAGTCATTGCTGGTAAAACATGGTTTTATTGATAACTTTCAAAATGACTTCATTCCATCTAGGTGGGCTAGTAGCAGGACTCCTGTGCAAAGCCAGAATATCTGCTCTAAAAAAGGTTGTGTCACAAAATTTTATAACGCTGGGTTTTTGGAGGTTGAAATTAATATTTAAATAACAAACTTGGGATTGTTTCAGGCAGCAGAGACAGAGTGATGGGAAAACTCTATAATAATGACTGATGCACATCTGCATTGGTTTTGGTTCAGCTTTTAGCTTTCAACATCCCATCTGCTTCCTAGAAAAACCAAAAAACTGTACAAATAATAGAACTGGTTCCCTGTCTGGCACTATAATGCATACCTTGTGCTAGCGTTATTAGCTGGGCTACAGTAGAAATAGAGGAATGCCTGTGTGTGCCATGGATGGCAGGATAGCCTGAAGAATGAGTCTGAAGAAAAGGCCAGCTCGTATTTCACCGGCCGTGAATGGGGGATTGAACTGCCATTTGTCCAGTCCTGCAGGGCTCATAATGAACAACATGGTGTTTCTGTTAGGGCAACAATATCAGGTCATAGAGCAGCAGAGTCTGCAAAAACAGTGCAGATTGGGTTTCATCTGATATGGGTCCCTAAAAATCTGAAACCAAGGGTGTTTTTGTTCTCTTAAATGTTAGAATATGTATTAAAAATTGATGTGTGACTGTGGAAGTACACAAGCAATAGTTATGTCTGAACACAACTGCTGTGATACTGATGCTATTTGTACAAAGAGCAGTCAGTGACGGAGTTAAGCAGATTGTGGGAGTGGAAAATAATGTGGCTTTACATTTTAGGAAATACCAGTGATACACCCCATATTTATCTCTCATTCAGTTTCTTCTATACTTTCTTCTTTCTGTTCAAAAGTAGTTTCACCTTTTTCCAACACTCTCTGATGTACCGTGACGTAGGAGAGGGAAACCCCACATAAAACCACTGTTCCTGCCTTAAAGGCTGATATAAATTTTAATTATGGGAAGGTATGTCACTCTGTACAGTAAATAGGCTCTAAAGGATGCAGGCTATTCATGGCAGAGCTCTTAATGTGGAAAAAAACAATATATATATATATTTTATTTTTCCTAGTGATACAACTTTACATCAATGTGCATATTAGCTTGTTAAAGTATGTAATTAAAAAAATTATATTTGTATAGTAGAAAAAAATGTTCCAAAACACATCATAACATGGAGCAGTGGTGTCAAAGGCTTTTGTGACCCAGACTGGCAGCAGCTAAAACAACCTGGTAGTGGTGCGGGGGGTATTATTTGTGAGGCGAACCCTTCAAACCAATCAGAGGAAGCAATTCATTTCAGTGTGCTACACTTACTAACAGAATGCAAGGTACAAAGAAGTGGTATGAATGGATGGAGGGCGTATAGTACACAGGACAATACATTTGAAACATGTTTGGCATTGAGCCCAGAGCGCAGTGTGTGTTTGGGCTTGGGTGGTTTGATTCTAAAAAGACTTTGGCAACAAATCTTCTCTCTATTATTCCAGACAACTGTCTTTCTCCAATCTTAACAAAATGCTGTGAAACAAATTAGCAGTCAGTCAGAGTTGATGTTATATTGTAAGATCAGATATTTCTGGCAGAAATCTAGATGTTGTAGTGAGAAAAAATATATATTTGCTGGGTACACTTTAATTATATGTTCAGTATGGGTGTGGGTACCCATAGAGAATACACGTGTAAAATAAAATACAGCATTTACTTCAGTAGGTGTAGTATAGATCAAAACAAATATTCTTCTGCAAATGTTCTTAAATTAAGCAGTTTCCTGCAGTATGTATAAAGCTTTTTTGCATTCTTGTGTGCCTCACAAAAATGTCATTCGCTGCTAACAACGTAATGTTTTACTGCATGCAGTAGTGACCAAAATCTGATACTTCTTTCAAGCAGGCCTCTGCTGTCTGGTATAGCCACTAGGGTGGAGCTCCCTCTAGTGTTCAGTAAAAGTCAGTGTCACAGCATGGATGGAGCAGTTTCATGCAGAGATGAGGTCCTGGGAAAAGGAGCTGGTTTAGCTTTCCACTGAATTAGTATGTGATCAAGAACACATGGAAAAGATTGAGTGGACTATGAGCTCCATTAGTTATCTGTTGGTGCCATCAGTGTGCTCTGGTAAGATTGTTTAAGTGAAGACCAAACAAGTATGAGTTCTTTTTTTTATATAAGTTTAGTGCTTACTTTATTTTGGCTGCTCTGAAATTGCTTCTATATTAATCCTTTTTTGGGTTGAAAATCAGACATTTCTTATACTTGCCAGATTAAGATTTTTTGCCACAAGGGAGCTACAGAATTGAACAGTTGTCACTGATTCAATTTAAGATGCTTTTCTGGCTTTTCTGGCTGGTTGATCCACACAGATAAATCTCCGCAAGCATTACCTCCAAGTAGCTTAAACCAAATGACAAAAAAGAGACAGATTTACATCCTGCCTGAACTCTGCTCTGGTCTCTCTGGATACTGGCCTCCCCTCCACCAGGAGGGGATGAGGTGAGATGCTGTTGGACATTTGAATTGATATTCCATCCTTTGCTTGGCAGCACAAGAGGTTCGTTATTCTCCATTTGCTTCATGCGGGGATGCCAAGACAAACACACAGCTGCCTGGCAGCCCTCCACCTCCGTTGCCACGACTGGCCTACGACCGCCTACCCCCCACCATCTCTTCCAGCGTTCCTTGAGTGGTGACGGCCACAGTGTTCACGGTGTGCTTCATTTTCTTTCATTATCAAGGTTAGACTTATTTTTGTGTTCTACCTTTTTTTTTCTTCTGGAATCTCATTCCTAAATGAAAACAGTCCCAGTTGCTTGCCTGTGGTTGCTGGATAGGGACGGCAGTGGTTTGGGTTGAAATGCTATCAAATGAGGTGTGGAGGGGTGAACCCTGATAGAGTTCCCCTCCTTCTCCTCTTCTTGTTTCAGTCCTAATCCTAAAGAGAAATACAAATTCTAAACAGAATTATAGATAATAATTTAGATTATTATTAGATTCATATATTTTTGCTGACAAAAATACTTTCATATATCATTCAACTATAAATGAATGTCATCAATATGCTCAACCGCGAAGACTTACGAGTGACAGTTAACTCGTTAACTCAGACAATGAAGCAGACAATGAAGCACTTTTTCTGCTGCCCTCTCTCTCCCACACCTGTGGGTCAAATTGACTCTAACGATATGGAAACTAGAGAAATATAAATTGGAGGGTGTGTATATGACTCAGATTGTACCCCAAATAAATTAGATACTGTATTGAAGGACTGGACAGTTAAAGGAATAACACCCCTTTGCGATGTAATGGTAAATTTAAGACTGATCAGTTCTGTCAGTTCTGTCAGTCATAATTCAGTTCAATGCTGTAATATCTACTTATATTAAAACAAAATGATAAGGAGAATGTGGGATTTGAAAAAGAATAGGCCGCAATATGGAGATATCAATGAAAGTTCATAGCAGTGAAAAAAATATGGGAGGTAACCCTAATAAGGTTCTTTATTACACCATCTCAAAATCTCATTTCAAGGGTGGCCCTGCTGTTTCTTGGAGAAAATGTGGAAACTCTAATGCGAATCATTTTCATATATTCAGGGATTGTCCAGTCATTAAAAACTTTACACAAGGCTGTACAGGGTATTTTTAAATGTGTGCTGTCTCTAGAAAGTAAGATTATACTCCTCAGAAATGAGGAAAAGAGATAAAAATCTACTGAGTATAATGCTGGTGGTGGCTTCTTACCAGGAAATGGCGGAAATGCATGGATGGAAATTACAATGGATATATATAAAATGGAAAAGATAACAGCCTTTGGTAAACATAACCGGGAACGATTCACTTCACGATGGCTAAAGTTGATTATATATAAATATATAATTCCCTGTAGGCCTGATTTCATATTTCTAAATCAATGAAAGTATTTATAGAATATATCACTCCCTACTAGTATGTATTGGTATGTGTTAACCTCACTACTTTTCCTGGTAGGGTTTAGACGGCTCCTGGAGTTCCATTCAAATCAAAGACCTGTAGTTATATCTTCAAAATATGCTGTAGTTCTTGTGGCGAAACTACCTCAAGATGGGGCTGTTCTCTAATATTACTGGAGACACAGTCAAATCACACCTCCTCACATAGTCTTTATTGTATCTCATGCAAAAAATACAGAAGAACGAAACCAGATAACAAGTAGCTCAGCAATTAAGAACAGAATTGTGTGTGATTTGGATCACATAGTCTCAAGGGTCATAGTTTATTCATCCTTGAGTATGAGGGTACTGCAAGGCGCTGGGCCTCGGGTCACATGTGTCTCAATGATTGATGGTGTGTTTAACGGTGGACTATTGATCTGCTGCTACACGTAGATGCGGTGGTTTCCTCTCCTTTCTTGACTGTTTTGTCTCCAATAGAGCACTGACCCTTTAACAACAAGCCAGTCTGCTGGGTGAACTGTAAATCACTCTATGTGCACTGTTGCCTAGTGCTTGCTCAAATGGGACTGTTGGGTTTTCTGCATTATTTTGTTTACATATATACTTATATTTTTGCAAGTTCCTAAACCTTGCTATGTAAATAGCCCTGAAATGACTTTTGTTATGATTTGGCGCCATACAAATGAAAATGAATTTTAAATAAAATTTAATTGCACCACAAGTGATGTTAATCAAAGATGGCTGATCTAGCAGAGAATAATAACATAAAAGACTTAAAACAGATGATTTAGGTTAGTGCTTTTGTGACTTGGTGAATCCTGATTTTAGAGCAATTGAAAAAAGTAGCATCTATTGATTTCCACTATCTCTGAAAACTAGTTTTAATCTTCATTTAAACTGACATAATAAGACTAATACATTTATATTAAGAACATTAAGCTAATAAAGCTCATTATTTTGATTTTATTAATTATTTCACAGTAGTGATGTTGTCTCTTAACATGTTATACTTAGTTTGCACTGTTATATAAATTAGTAATGAAGGACCTGAGATGCGATTCAAAGCCCTAGAAGTGGTCCCTGACTTTCTTTGGGGGTTAAAATGCCACATGCCTCAGGTATTATTTATTAGGTATTATTTGAGTTCATATTTATACCGTCATATATATCATCTGTATCATATAAGAATACTTCAATTTGCTTCAAGAAAATATTAATTGGTAATAATATCTAGTTTATTATATTCTAATAACAAGGTTTTAAGTTGGGTTTTTTATGTGTCCCCTGTCTATATGCCCTTAGTCTGGACATTTAGTCAGAAATTGCTGGACTGCACCTGGAAAAAACATATTTAGTGTTCTGTAATAATACAAATACTAAATCTCACCCTATGCATGGAACCATCATCTATTGATTTAATTCCAGATGACCAGTAAAATATTGATCAACACACTGCAATCAGCACACTGCATTATATGAATCATACGAGAGCTGGCTACACTGACAGTTCAATATAATATGATCTTTATGAAAATGCTAATGTCACACAGAGATGTCCTTGTAGTGAAACCAGGTGCGGCACTTTTGCTGTTAGAAGCAGTGAACCCTTCTGTCTGCCTAACTTTAATCATGAGAATTGAAGGCCCATGATGCTCAAAATGAATGATCAGCCCTCTGTCACGACTGGGACTTTGCTTTCTGCCTCAGTTTTCTTTCCTCTGAGGTAATAACGAGGTTAGTGGAGGATTTGCTGAGTGGTTCTCAACTGGCATTGTTTTCTACCCGCTCCCAACACCGCATGTAGAGGTACTGAGCTTTAATCCTCTTTTTGTCGGTCTAGCAAGGTGAGGATAAGTGCAAGGTAACAGCCTGGGGATGATTTCAAGTAAACGTGATTCACAAGCAACATCAATGCCACTGCTTTGAGAGCCAACAATATGGTAGGTGAATATTTTGCCACCTGCATGTGATGAAGCCCCCTGAGCAGATCACAATATGGTACCTACAGTTGAACAGACAGAAAAATCAGTATATCAGATAATACCACAGCTGTCAATGCAGAATTGAGATATTTATTTCTTGTTTTTATACTGATGCATCCTATTTTATGAAACCTCAAGGTGTTCAATGTTAGATAAAGACATCGTGAAATAACCATAAGAGAGACAGACACGTTTACCACAGTGGTCAGAAATCTAGGTAGCAAGCTAAGAACAGTGGGCCATTTGAAAATTTGACTCATGACCGACCAGCCCGATTAGCGAAGTACAATATAGAGTGTTATAACTCTGCAGGTTCCACAGTATAGCCTCCCAGAGTCGACAGACTGGCTGATGAGCACTCGATTCCCTGCTCCCAATTTCACAGGGGCTTGACCACTTTCTACCAGCAGAGACAGCCCCTGAAAAAAATTGCAGTCGGTTCCTATTGATCACAGCGTTGCTTCAGATGAAAACATGGTCAGGAACTGCAAGAAGACCCATTAAAAATCTGTAATTGCAACTGTGATCATTTCAGGATTTCAGACCAGGTTGAATCAAGGAAATTAATTGAAAAAACAATAAAGACCCAAAGGGAAATGAACACATTACAAAATGTCTGCAGACACCAACGTTAGCTCCCCAGCACAAAAAACATGCTGATCGTGATGTCTGTAGGTGCATTTGAAGATTTAGTAAATTTAGTAAAATGGGTCCTAGATATAGCTTTAATGCCTTGCTAAAGGGCATTCTGCCAGACTCTTGATGAATATTGACTGCCGATGACGATTGAATCTGTGAACCTGCCATGAGGCAGTGCTCTACCGTTGGACGATTGTCAGACCTTTGATTGGATTCTCAGTGTTGGCTCATAATTGCAGGCGAATGTTAATTTCCCTCCCGCTGCTTGAGCAGGGAGGGGGTGTGGCATGATGAATGAGATTTCCATACAGAGCCTACAGGCAGCCATACAGGTCTACGTAGTACTGCTGGGAGCTGAACTAGCACGTGCTTCCTAATAAATCACCCTATTGGAGATACACTGCACTGTGATGGGGGCCCAGCAGGGACTGTACAGATGCCAACATAAAATTCATACACAATCCCCCAAAAAAGATACAAAAAAACACTGCTCTATTTGAGGCTAATATTTTAAAAGTTTTAAGAGTACCTGTTTGTGACAACAGATTTGTGTTGCTACATACCAATCACCTAACATCAGATGAGGGCACTGGTAGCACTTTACTTTGTAGCTTAGAAATAATAGAGAGTAATTTTCTGAAATAACGAGGAATAATGTGGTCATATCAGGTAATTGATAAGTTGGGTAATAATTTGATAATAACTAGATTAGAAAAAGGGAAAATTATAATAAAATTAAGGGAGTACCACTTCTTTTTACTAATAAACAATTCTATTGTTCGATCCAAAATAGGTTAGTATAAGCAAAAGAATATTTAATAGTAGGGCATAAATTGCATTGGTATCAATCTGGAACAGAAACCAAAAGGCAAAATCTGTTTCGACTTTTCTTTATGCTAATCTCACAAACCAACAGTATGAGACAGATGAAATACAACATAAATGCGCTGAAGTAAAGAAATTGACACACAAGAAGGAAATACTGATCTAAATTAATCTGAATTTAGATGATGCTCAGCGGAAACTGAAATTAAACATGAAGAAGCATAAATTCTCCTCCTCCATCCGATCACCGTCCATAAACAATCGATGCCCACTTCCCCCGCTTCTCTCTATGCCTAGTTCTGGGCCTCCCTTCCTCTGTCCCTACTGTGGGCATGCTAGACACTCCAGTGTAACACTCTCTTGTGTTCCCTCTTATCTTCCTGTGGTGATATTAAATCCTCTGTGGCTAAACCCAAAAAACTGTGATGTGTCTGCAAATGTAACTGAGCATTATGACTGGTCTTATGTCTGATATCCCGCTATGCTTGAGATCACACTGGGGGATAAGATGAGGGGGGTGTCTGTAGGACCCATAGGCTAATCTACATATAGTGGCTTTTATTTTTTACTTTTAATTTTCATAACAAAAATTTAATTTCTTATACTTCGCGTTTTGCATTTATGCCCCAAATACCTCATTCTTAATGTAATTTACAGTCTGACACTCCACAGCATCAGTAGTACCACTCTGGCCCTGGCCAATACTCAGTTGTTGATTTTTGCACTATTCCCTGAGACAAAGACACATTTATTCCAGCAAAGGAAAACATTGCACCAGTTATTTATGCAGCAAAATTAAAAGCAAGCAATCGTATTTTCACTGCAAGTGTATTTCACTGTGTGTATATGCTTGTCAGCATGTGCCTGTTCGTTTAATGAGTGCACCTAAGTGGAATGTTTTTGCATACGTGTGTCATCATGCAAATCACCATCCTTAGCACACTAAAGCAGCTCAATGGCTGAGAGTATGACAGGTGTGTTTATGCACGTATTTACCAGCCCGTGAACATGTGTGTCAGTTTCTGGATTTGCATAACAAATAAGGCTCAGAGATTTAAAAAATTAAAGCTATCTCTAAACAAAGACACAGAAATCCAAAACTTGATGCCAATGCCTGTGTGTGTGTGTGTGTGTGTGTGCAGCTTGGAAACTCATTCTATTGACTTTTAACAGCCCGTAAAAACAAACTCCTGCTGTTCACTGTCATGCACCCTCACAGAAGGATGGATTCGTATTTCGCTCACTAGTGGCTGCAAGCTTCACACAGAGTGATGCCTGTCATGACCTGGAGTATCTAACCCTTAGGGGGGAGAAGAGGGGAAGACATTGCATTACCAAAGGCTTCTTGACTCAGAGCTGCGTGTTTGCATTGGCAGTCTTATTTTGGGCTCAGAGTGCATGTCTGCCAGATGGCAAAGAGCTTGACTCAGTCTGTGTGACAGCATAAGGGTTAGTAGACCCAGTAATCAGACCTCCTACATCACTCTGTGTCATTGTGGAAGACGTCTTCAAATTCTGAGACACACAAGCTATATTGCAGAATTAGTGAAATATGAAAAACTAGCAGCTAAGCTGATCTGACAAGCTGGAACTCCACAGTTTATAAATAAAGTTTATAAAAACTACAAAAAGCTGCACTAATGAGTGCATTGATATTAAGAACAGCTTAAATAACTATGCCAGTAAAGCCCTTGTGTCTTTGAAACATTTTAGATGCTTTCAGCTCATTATTTTGGTTTTATTTGTGTTAGAAATCTGGATGTTATAGATCTTGGCAAAAAGAAATCTGATGTATTAAATGATTTGGTGTCAGTATCAACACATTTAGGTTTATTGTGAGCGTGTCTTCATCATGTTCCAGTTGTAGTTAGGTGTGATAATTGAATGTATAGAAACATTGGTTGAGTCCACTAAATGAAAGACAAAGCTTTTTATTTCACTTGGAGGAAACCAAAGCCGAGTTTAGCTAGTAGCATGATGCTAAGTGAATTCCAATGACACCATACATCATGTAAATAGGTCACTGTTGCTACAAGATGCAGGTAGCTGGGCTGTGAGAAGTGAGCGGGCTACAGTTTCTTTTTGCAATAATCTTAGTTATCCAGTACCAACACAGCAGAAGAGTACATTCAAACAACCACCTTCCTACTTACATCTGGAATATACGCTTTTCTCCCATGAAACCCGTGGGACTTGAAATGACTCCTGACTGAGGGAACATACAGTTCTAGTTCACACATGTAAATATAAATAAAACAATAAATGGATGTAACTGGGACATAAAGTATTTTATATATAATTTACGGCAAAACATAATAATAATATTAAACCGATAAATTAATAAATACAAAGACAACCATGTTTTAATACTTAGTGTTTGTCAGCAATGCCAGATCTCGGTGATCAATTGATTACTTTGCAGTCAGAACACATTAGACATTTTAAAATCTAGTATTTGTGACCACAAACCTCAATCAGTGTAAATACCTGAGGAATGTGATGGGGTTGTGTTGTTTTCTTTTTGGGCCTTCCTATGACCCTAACAGTGTAAATGTCCTGTAGTCATGACAAGGCTGCTCCACAGATGAACTGTACAGTTTTTATGACACTGCAGAGCCTTCCTGTCCTCAGCAGTCATCTCCACACCCCACTGTGAAGGAGCTGGTGATGATGCTCTCCACTGAACATCTGGTAAAGTTGCTGAGGGTTTTGCTTGACTTGCCAAACTTCCCCAGCGTCCTCAGGAAGTGCAGTCTCTGCTGGGCTTTCTTTAGGAGCTGGTGGCTGTTGTGAGGTCTTTTATCACTGAGTCTACCCCTGTCTCACTGGTGTATGTATGTGATTAATGATCATCTCCTTGTCTGCATGAGTGCAGGACACCAGTTCTGAAACCGACCTCCAGTTCACCGTCTCCTCTCCACTAGTGATTCTCCCAGTGCCTGTAATGTTGTCTGCACACTAAATGATGCTTTTGCCGCTGTGTGATGCGAGCTAGTGAGAGTTGGGGTGGGGGTACAGCAGTAGACGCCCATTGGGGTCGTTCATGTTGGTTCTGAACGACGTTTTGTTCACAATTGTGTCAACAGCTGCAGATGCTCTGCGGCCACCTGAAAACTCTCTGCACAGTGTGTTCTGCGCTTGTTTCCTACTCAACCCTGAGTGCTGTTGTATGCAATCATATATTGTCTCCTAATTGCAGTGTGTGTTTGTGTGTGTGTAAGTAATTGCCTGGTGATGCACCAAGCAGTTTCAATCAAGCGCTCAAAGTCTGAGAACTAGAGCGTCCTGCCATCTATGTCCCCCTTACCATATCTGCTCATTTACCAGCTGAACCTGGGCAGAATATATATCACAAACCCTGCATTATTTAAAAAAGTGACAGAGGAGGCACAGAGAAAGAGAAGGATAATCAAACTCACCAGTCAACTGTGACCTTGTGTGATCAGACAGGCAGACAGGTATGTGTTGCATTCGGGGATCAGCACAGAAAACTGCTAAGCTAAGAGTATGTGTGGTCCTAAAACCTTTATGAATAATCATTAAAGAATGTTCTACAATACTGAAGGAGTACCTTAAAATATTGCTCCACAAAATTATGGTAAATGTTGGTTACTTTCTGACACTAATGCGTTTAGAATATGTTGGTCTTGTGTAATTTGCTTTCCTTAGGTTTAACTTTGTTGGCAAGCGGATTGAAGCAAACAAATTCTGCTTTTAAAAGTTTATATATTTGATTAATGTATATTTTAAACGTCATAAAGCAGTCTACAACCAGTATTGCTAATGTCAAACGTGATGATAACACTGATTATTTATCTGGACAGTAGGTGGAAGAAGGAAGAGACACGTTTGGGTGCATGAAAAGCTACAGTGATGTACGAGAGGTTTGAGTAAATGAAAGTAAGGGGATTTGTAGGGAAAAGATTTGATGAGAAACAAACGCATGTGTGTGTGAACCCTGCTGACTTATCCCCCTGCTCTCTGCATCAGTGGAACTCATATTTCACCTGTCAGGATCTGTCATCTCACCGCTGTCGTGCTGTTCCCCAGAGACCCCTGTCCTCTTTATGCTTGTTGGCAGATGCGTGTGTGTAGAAAGGTATTGCCAATGTATTGTACCACACTGATTTAGACTTTTATGAAAAGCTCAATAATATCACCCAGTCACCACACTACATAGAGATGCTGGAATTCTTTGTTAGACCTGTGCTTTGTGACAGTATGATGGTGCAGCCAGCCCCCGAGCATGCCAGCAGCACAGAACGCGTCCCCGTTGGAAAACTAGTTGGGGACACCTGCCATAGACTATGGAAGCCTTGGTGCTTTGAGTCCTGCTGAATCAGAAATGACATACACTCTGTATGTTATGAACACGCTCAGCTGTCAGGTTGCTCACCATACATTTTACTTTCTTCAGAGTAAACTCTGCGTACCAAGGCAAGTCTAACCACGTGACCAGCGAGAGCGTCTACTTATACTAAGAAGGATATTGTATTGTGGATGGGAGGGAGCTAAGACTTCAATCTAAAGATACCGCAAATGAGTTTGGTGAAATGTTGGAAGAGACCTTGTATCCATAGTGACCCGTGCTAAATGAATATAGCAGTGTTTGATTGTGTTTATATCATACGACAACATTGTTTTTAATCAGAATATGATGTAACACATTGCACTGCTTTTTCCAGCTACATTTTTTGGAACAGGTTGAGCTCCAGAAGGGACACGTTTAAACAAACCCCCCTTTTTTTAAATTAACTTTGATGGAAGTGACTTTAAATGGAGCCAGGTGGTTATTTTAATAGAGTGCATTTCTTCTTGCCTTATTTTTGTTTGATTGTTTCCATCATTATGGAAACAATGTGTTGCTACTCCACTTGTCTCACACGAAGAAGAGCAAAAGGAAAAAATGAGCCATACATTACACAGCCAGTGAATTCTGCGTATTATCTACATTAAAGTTCAAGTATGGTCAAGTGAAGTATTTTCTTTACCATAGACTCTCGTTACAAGTGACACATGCGCTGTCGGCCCTCCTCCAATATAAAGGTTAGGATAAAGAAAAGGAGAATGCTGGAGGGCAAAACAGTGGGCTCAAAGGCAAAACTATTTTCTGGTTGTTTTCAGGTGCCTCCCAGGTTTCTGTGATGCACATGACAGCAGCGTACAGCAGCAGCAGGGCCCAGGTGAACTCCAGAGAACAGCTACAGAGGTAAGATAGAAGTAGTTCTTAAAAACATACACTGATAAAACTCCAAACTCTGTCATATTTTACACATAGAAATTTATTTGTTATAGGTTTTAAATAAAATAATCTCAGAAGCCGCCACTGCTTTTCATATATACGTAGAAAACTGAAGGAGCCCCAGTTATTGTGTCCTGAGATCAAGTAATTTTACAGGAAATTCTACAGAAGTATTTAAGCTGTTGTTTGTATATTTGAGTCAAACTGTAGACAAAGAGTAAATAAAATATGTCACTGTATGCAGGAGAAGAAAGAAACAAGACTCCTCTAGTTTCTGTATCTTTTTCAGGCAATCACTTGTGCTGCTAAGAGAACATACTGTGCAGGTGCAGCGGTGGAACCACTTCACTGCTTCACTCATGGGGCTGAACACAGGAGAGGTGCTGCTGATGCCTCTGGTGATGAGAGACTATCTAATATCTCCGTTTCTGAGCGAGATATTGCTTCTAACCAATCTGAGAATTTCAATTATCTCTGCTTCATGTGTAAGTTTTGCTGCTTCTTTTTCATAGCAGTTTGATAATGCAGTGCCTGAAGGGCTGGGACGAGCAGAGTGGAGCTGGGAGAGGCTGGACAGGGTGGAGCAGAGAGGATTGATGTTAAGTGCAATGCTAGTTCTAGCTTCTTTACCAGTGTGTTGACAGGTGCACTGTATCTAGAAAAGAGTAGATCTGGCTGTTCTCTGCTTCACTCGTTATCAGGCCTATAGTTCTGCTAAACTGTGCCTAAATATACCAAACACAAAATGCTACAAAGTGAGAAAACCACCAAATAAGGGGAAAATGTGAATAATATATCAGATGTACGTATGTATGTTTTTCTGTCCGTCCACTGTAGCAACAACATATGGCTGGATATTTCTATGATTTTGAAGTTGAAGTGAAGATGAGTGCAAATACGTACAGTACATGTGTTAATCTGAGAGTGGCCCATTTAAGAATATAAGCGAGTTCTTTCTTTCCAGTCATTTTTGAAAGCAGTTGTGTGTTTTACATTTCAAAGCTTGTTTGAACTTTTGAGGCCGACTCAGAAAACATCCCACTTGCAGCACAGATAATGATGATGTTTGTTGAATATGTCAATTATACTTTTCCATTCAGGAATGTAACATCTCTATTCAGCTCTCGTCTTGCTCAGGGTCACACTCAGTTTGATGTCCGCTGTGCTGATTGGTTGCTAGGGACTACCACGCAAAGAGTGATGGTGGCACTCGCTTTCTTTGTGCAGCAGCTCAAACTAAAGACACACACACACCAGCATGCCAGCCACAGACAGGCACGTGGGCTCCAGGCTGACACGAAGGCTTCCCACTACAACCTGCTCCTGGTTTGAAAAGCCTAATTGCGGCTCCCTGCTGTGTTCAGAATAATATAACCTCATTCACGTGTGCTTGTTTGAACTTTTGGTAAATATCCACGGTCTGGAGAAATGATTCCTGCTTTTCTTTCCCTGTGTAAACTGTGCAAAATGTATTACATGACCTTCAGGAATGGCCTATATTTGGCTTCTCGTTCTTCATAAGATAACTGTGAGTTTGTGCTTTTTATGCTGTTTTTGTGCTTCTTGTGTTAAGTGCAGTGATTTAAAACAAATCATGCGACGTGCAGCTAGGTGCAAATGTTGACTCAATGCACTAAGTCTAAGAAGGTGGGGACTCAACTTTGAAAAGGATATGAAGGAGGGAATTAATGCTCAGCGCTCAGCTACATCCACTCCTCCATAATGCATGTCATGAATGTGTTCCACTACCAAGCACCGACTAACGAGATGCAAAAATAAACAAAAATAGATCGTCTGGCACCGACACGCTTTCTCTTCTCACGGCTCCATTCAGGGGCCAAACATGCAGCTGTGATCAAAGAACACTTCTCCAGAGGGAGGGTGTCCTCGTAGTGAGGCTGCCAGCTCCTAACTGGAAGGTCACAGGTTTGATTCTCGCTGTAGCTGAAACAATCAGTTATCCGTCAGATAGGCTCTGAGCATCTACCTGACTGCTGTCTGTAAGGCACTCTGGACCAACGCCAACAATGGAATTGTGGTGCACAGAAGCCCCCGAGGATGTGACATGTTTCCTGCTGCAACCATAGCTTGTCGTGGCTGTCCGACCATCTGGACCACGGGTCCTGTGCTCAAGGGCAGATGAAAGACACTCACCCATTCCAGCTTTTCTTTTTTCTCCTCCTTCTCTGCTGAATCCAGTTCTGTACTGACCTGGTATTCTGACCTAGTTGAAATATTCAGTAGTAGAGATATTGTGCAAATTGCATCGCTGACCCTATTTGCACATAAATGCCGCCCAGCAGCTATGCACCACCTTTAAACCGCATCTCTAGGAGAATGTTTTCTTTATGCATTCAGCTCTGTGTACGTATAGCTGCTGCACTACCTGCAAACTACAAGCAGTGAGGAACATCAAGCCTCTGGGCTCAATAATTACTGGGTTATTCCCAGCACACAGACTAACGCAGCTGAAATACATTCGGTCCGGTGAAGCAGTAGTGGTAGCAGCAGTAAGGCTACGTGTATATGACCAATAACATCTCAACATTCGCCTGGATTTTAGTTCTCTTCAAATTCTCTCAGGTTTAATGGTTTTAGAAGGCGTGGCAGACGGGTTGTCCTGCTGATTTGGGGCAACCTACTGGAAACGGCGAGTAGTAGTTGGGATGCTTTGTCTCACTAAACTACATTTCACTACAAGAACAAACTCTACTGACATAATGTTCCTACAACAAGACAATATAGTTTCATTTACCTAAGCAATAGCTAGTAAGCTAGCATTTGTTTTCTGTGACTTGTGGAGTTGGAACCTTGTGATCACAGAGAGATATTATTTTTAATATTTTAATATAATAATCCTTTTTAATTCACAGGGGCGGCTTTGGATCAGGAGGTACAGCAGTTGTCTAATGGTGGAATCAGTGGTTTGATCCTCCTGTCAAATAATTTACCCTGGTGTGTCAGGTCATGCCTGCCATTTCTGTGAGAGAGTGTGTGTGCGAATGAGTGAGAGAGAATCAGTGTAAACCCAAAAACATCGAACAGCATTATTGTGCAGAGTACGTGCAGAGTACTTACCATTTCTTAGGTCATTTTGTAAGCGTGACAGTTTGATTGGTCGATGATGCATCCTGTGTTTTTTTTTATAGGAGACAGATGAAGCCACACTGTTATAACACATGAGATCTGGTATTGTCCTGCTCAAATATCCACTGACTACCTGGGAGAAGATGCTATTCTGCATACAGTACATGTGTGTCCCTTAAATTGCTTTTACTCTGACACATACGTAAGTCACAGGGCTCCAACGCTCCCCCCAAACCATCACAGTTTGTCTGTTGTTCCTTTCACCAGTAACAGCGTGCATTGTCTTTTTTCATCTTTGTCTTAATCTCAGAACGCGCCTTTCAGTCCATCTGAGTGTGTGATGCAGGTGTGTAAATCAGAAAATCCAACCGTACACCATGTCAACGGTCAATTTGAAACATGTGGAAACTCTGTACTGTAGTACTGCCTCACACTAAGGTTCCACTTGTACACGCAAACACACACACACAGCATATATATAAAAATATGAGAATTAATACATAATTACACTATCAATCTATCTATGTGTGTATGTATATGCATGTTTCTAAAAATCTTATCTGTGTTAGAAAAGGAGAAGGTCACCACTTTATTGGAAGGATAGTTTGCCGTTTGCTAATGGGAGCTGCCTCAGCGAACCCGCGGAGCGGCGCGGCGCGGCGCGGCGCGGCCAATGGGAGCGCAGCGGGGCGGGGCGGAGAGCAGGCGGCAGATCGTACTACAGTGTAGCACCGCTGCCAACAGTAGGCGCGTCTCCCGCTCTGCCCGTCTTCCTCCAGCATCCTCTGGTTAATGGATTACACACTTTCTCTCCAAGTGCAACATCAGCTGGCGGTGTTCCCGACGCACTTCTATCAGGGCTACAGTGTGGAGTTACAGGTATGTACCTGCACATTTGGCGTTTCCACTTGTCCCGTGCTCTCTTCTCGTGGGCTGTCTGTGATGAGAGGCGCGCACGAGTGCAGAGGAGTGAGTGTTACTTTATGGAGATGCTTTACTGCAGGGGAAAGCCATGCTCGTCGTGTTGCATGCTGATTCTGCTGCTTCTTTTGTTTATTTCTTTTTTTTCTCTCCTTCACCGAGATATTTGTTGCGCGTTGCCTCCGGGAGACGAAGCAGGGGACGGCTGCGGGGTATGGTGGGCCATGGGGGGTGGGGGTGGGGGGGTGCGTTAAAAAGTAAGCAGGTCAGAGACAGGTGGAGGTTCATCGCAAACAGTTCCTGCTGTGCTGGGGAGCGACGGTACGGCGCGGGGACACCCCGGGGCGTCCTGCAGGGAGTCCCCTCACAGTAAATGAGGCTTAGCATTTAATCAGTGTGTGGCGAGAGTTTCCAACTAATCCAGGACACGCTCCTGCACCTCAGAGGCACCAGCATTTAACAGAGAGCCCGGAGGATTTGTTGTTGGAGTCACAGTTCGTTCTGCTGCTGCAGGACAAACTGTAACAATGTGAGCTTCAGCGCCTCCACATGTCTCACCACAGGTTGCTCTGCATGCAGGAAGATGGTTTGTCACTTTTCTCAAGGTGACATTTCAAAATGGATTAGGAGCAGTGATGGAGCAGAGTGGGATAAGCTAGCCCTTCCTCGCTGCTAGGGGAGTGTGCAGTTCACTGAATTATCATCAGATCAACTGTTACAAAGGGTTAATGAGTTTAAACATTTTCTGGGCTCTCTGTGATTATAGTATCGATTGAAATTCATTATTAGAATGTTTATAAACGATAAGGACACTTCTCATCACTTCTGTCTCTGAAAGATTTTTTAAAGATAAAATAAAATCTTTCCCTTTCTTCCTATGACACGTTTCACTGGCCCTATAGTTGTCTTGCTCAGATCTGCAGCTGGCTGTAAAATGTCTCTCAGGTGCCTCTTTATGTGATGCAGCATTAGGGATAAATTAATGTTGCTTTCTTTTATATTTGTCATGCACAGCGTTGATATGTTTGTGTTTCTGCTCAAAATGCGGTTCCTTTGTTAGATTGTTGAGAACCATTTTTGCCATTTATAGTTAGTTAATCTAGTTAGTTAATGGTCTCATTTTTTTCATATATAACCAGGAAATACAGGGAAACATTACACGCGCTAGAACAGTCACTTTCTGTTATTAATAAAAGTGACAATTCATTCATTATTAAAAATACCTCGCCTGAAACTAACAGATCAGGAATCTGAGGGAATTGAGCCCCACACTGACAGTAAAACTAAACTCCAGGATATGGGTCATGTGTCATGTGGAAAAAATATTCTTGCTAAAAAGCTGGGATTTTTTTTTAGTCAACAATTTGTTAGTAGGTGCCACTCAGATCAAACAGTAGACGTTTTATTTTGAAGCAGCAGATTTCCCTCTTGCAGCTCTGTTCCATCCCAAATTGAACATCCAGATATAAAGTACATTATGTTTTTCTTATGCTGCAGCCTAAAGCACAACGAGAATAATGCAGCAATTCACACACACACACACACCCACCCTCCACCCCATTGATATGATATCATCACCTCCTCCTAGAAACCACAAGATGGCCCCATCTTGGCACAATCGGAACCTTTTGAAGTATTTCCCGTGACACAAACCACAGACCTGTCCCTCTCACTTGTGTTCTCCTCAACGACGCTGCACGATGATGAAAGCGGGGCACTAAACAGCAACACGCTCCGAACTGTCACAGATAGTAAAGCCCCCATGTCGACCCCTTTCTTTACCATTCCAGTGATTTCCAGCTGCTGTTCAGGCCCTCTAGTCATCTTTTCTATTTTTGAAAGACACCTTCCGCCCTCCATGTGTTCAGAAGCTGGGCGCTTCAGTCATCAATAGTTGTTTGCTTTTGTAAAGTCAAATGAAACTGCTGCTTCTTTGATGCTTTTTTCACCATTATTTTGCTTGCAGAAGGTCAACTGAGATGGGCCTCAGGACTTTTTTAAATAGCACACGAAGTAACAAAAGAGATCCAATAACCATTTATTTTCACCCACCGCTGAGAAGCAAACGACAAAGCATAAGATATAGAAACTTAATGAGAGGAGATGAAGGTTTCTCATAGCAACAGCACTTGATTGTTCGGAACGGCAGACCAACTCTTAGAATTTTCATTTCTTTTTATGTTTTAGATACATCTAGAATATAGGTAAGAAATATAGAGAAGCCACCTAATGATAAAAACACAATGTATGACCATCAGAGATTTAGGTTTGCACTTTCATAAAGTTTTCACTACAGAAAGCTGGAGTGAAAGAGAATAGTAGATATCCACTGAATCACCCCCCCCCCGCGTCTTAGAGGCTGTGGCCTTGAGGATTTCTATCAAATGTACTAAAACGCCTGAACTGCTCACCATGATGCTGTCAAATCTGTCAGGGGCCGGGCCAGGAGAGGATAAAAGGCAGCACAGGTCATAGATTTCAAACACATCTTGTTTCCCCGAATATTAAAGTTTTTATTCCATTTTTTTGGAACACCTGGTGGAGTGTTCACTCCAGTATTCATCACAGGACTTCTGCGGCACCAGACTGTGGAATTGTGTGTATTATTGGGGTTTGACCCCTTGGGTGGAGCGATTTTGAGTCACATGCTACAGCTAGCTTTAGACCCAAACATGGCATACTGTAGCTTGAAGTTTATTCCAGGCCTTTGCAGTGGGGATCTAGTATTATTCTGAGTGAGGGGCCATCAAGGGGGCACAATATTCATATTGGGGTCAAGGATTAGTCCAACATCCTTGCACACAACCCCTGGTTTATACTAGGGCTGATCCCTGGAGTAAACAAAGTCTGAGACGCTGTGCCGCAGCCCCAATCCTCAATGAGAGTAGGGACAAAAACGAGAGGACACAAGCTAAACAATGAGTACAAAGCACCAATAAAAGAAAAAGTAAAGTAACAAAGTATGAGAAAAAGTAACTGAGAAGGCTGCTTGTCTGTTGATGCATGCGCACATGCATCAACAGACAGTTGAGATATAAAAAAACTGACCTGCCACTGCATAAACTGCCCAGCACTAGTTTATACATTTCACCAGTCACACCATGCTGAAAAAATCTGCTTATCCATTTTAAACGCATTTAAAGCCGCCACTGGGTCTTTATGCTGTAGTTTGCGGGGTGAAGGAGGCTGAGTTGCCTGTCGTAGTCTCTACTGGTCACCAATATCATAGGTCAATACAGATCACCTTCAGTAATGATTACACGTACACATTTCACACATTGCGTTAATGCTCCTGGGAATTTGCTGCACTGCTCAGTCATTGTATCCTGTGCTGTGTGTTCAGGAGAAAGTGTGCTCTGATTACCCCTAACGAGCGAGAAAGCATGCTCACACTTCTCTTTCTGCTTTCTTAAGCGAACGGTCTCCTGCAACAGGTGTGTGTGCTGTAATATTTATGCTTCAGAGTTCTTTCGACAACACGTGATTCGAGATTGAATCCTCCAGCATGATGTTGCACCCACACTGGAGAAATAATCTCATTACGCTGACCAGTGTCACAATTTTATTGTTGCGTGGAGTCAACATTTGCCCTAAATGTCTGCTCTGGCTGAACACCAAGCTGATTATATTACTGGAGTGCAGGCAGACTGCCCAGTGTGCGTGCTAATGTTTTCACTCAGCAGATCTGTGGATGCCGCTTAGGTCACACTGCATGGGAATAGGCCACTTAGCAGCAAGCGCAAAGTAACTGCTCATTGTTTTGACCTCGAGGCGTAGCATTACAATTTGGCTTGGCTTTGCTAACCGCAAGCCAAAGCAGCAGAATGATAGAGACAGAACGAGAGGCAGATCGGTTCACAGTCTCTCCGCTATCTCCGTGCCTCACTCGCCCAGTCTGGCTAATTTGCCCCCATGGGAGCAATGTTGGGGTCTCTCACAGGGCCTGGAGTACCAGCTGGACAAAATGCTGCTGATGACAGCGGTAACAGTTACAGCGGACCTCACAGGTCACAATAAGCAGTGGCAGGTCAAGCCAAACAGCTGCACCTTCCTTTTTTTCTCTCCGTGCTAAATCAGCTAGCAGCTTATTTAATGCACTGTAATGTAAAGACATCTAAATGTCATCAACCTCCTTCTGCCTAGTCTCTGCAGGACTGGTGCAAACATAGTAGAGGTACCGCCTATAACAGAGCTCTAGTTTTGCTTTCACTAAATTCTTTAAATGGATATTTAATATATCAATGAAATGTACAGCAGCAATCTAAGCTACAACATCCCATTTTCATTTCCCCCGACATATCCAGTGCAGAGGCTTAAGGTGTATGAAATACTGTGGGCTGGGTTCATCTAGTTTTAATAAAAACATCATCTTTCTCACACCTTAACCAAAGTGTTTCTCTTCATTCAGATCCACTGAATGACATTTTCACAGCCACTTCCTGCTTTTCCTGCTAAGTACTTTCTTAGTGACAGCACATGTAACTTTTCTTTCATAAAGAATTTAATTGGATTAGTATAATTGACTACTAAATAGCTTTTATGTTACTAAGTGAAAGTGATAACAGACAAAACAAGTACAAAGTACAAATGAAGTAAATGCAGTATTTTTAATTTGTAACAATTACAACAGGTCATAGAAACAAAAGATTAGACCAAGACATACAGTGTTTTCAGGGTTGTTCATCTCTGGCTAATTTTGGCAGGCAGTAAGGATCCAGCAAATTCCAAGGTTGTCTCATAGAAATGTTGTGTTTTCTTGGCTGGGTGACATGTACATTCAGGTATCACTTGCAGTATGCATGTGGGGGATGACGAGTTGTGTAACAGCACTGTTGACAGCTGGGACTGAAAGTAAAGTGACTGCAACACATTATCTTTGCTGTACAATAATTAGTAAAGTAATCAACGTTCAGTCTATTGCTAGAACAGTGATTATCACTATACCCAGCAGTGGGAAACGGGACATTAATGACAGTGATGTTGATGAAGAAGGTCCTGGAGATTGTCATCGTCAGGTTATGTAACATCTCTTGTTAGACAGTGACTATTGCTTGTCTTGTCATTTCCACTTAACCTGAACCAAGCTGTAGCACACCAAACAACTAGTTTCTGCAAGTAGATTTACATGGAGGTTTCTGGAATCAGTAGAACCTACACAGAAAGGAACACAGCTTAAGGAAGTATGACCTTTTGTACGCAGGTGTTAATATGATCAAATATGCAAATATCTGAAATATTTCTTCTTTATTTTACACGTCACATGACTTCTTGTGTTTCTAAGTCCTTGAACTTTACGACTGTTTCCAGATCTTTGAATATATCCGATTTTCATCGTAGTCTCAGACTATTTGAAGCGTGTACTATCTCATCTTCCTTTGTTGACCCACATGGAAACTTTACTTTTTTTTTATTATGAGGATTCTTACCTAGACTAGGTTTTAATACCTGGCTCTACATTTTTTGATCGACAAGCTCACTCTGATCCTTATCATCATTCGCTGTCAGCAGCAGGCCAGCAAAGATAACCACCATTAGTTTCAAAGGTACAATTCTGGCTATTGTACTGTGTCAGTGATTGATTTCTCTGCTGCGCTGGGCTTTTAAAACTCATCAGTTTCAATTGTGAAGTTGGGAAAATTAGAAAAAAATGTAGTCACTGTGGTGAGGATCTATGAATAAATGGTGGTAGGAACATGACCTCGGATGACTAAATCATTACTGGCATATTTTAGTTTGGAGGCTTTAATTCACTGCACCTTGTCACTCTGTGAAAAGTGTGATGTATTGATTTTAGAAATATTTGAGTATTACACATGTGTTAAACTAGATCATCAGAGTTTGGGAAAGCTAAAAAATCTTTTGTAATAGCCCTCAGACTCACTGCAGTGAAAACCTGAATAAATCAGTTCTTTAGCAGCTCAGCAGCTTCAGCAATGTTAGCAGTTTTTAAAGGTGATTTATAAACTGCTTTAATGGCTGCAGTCTGGAATGTACGACCATATGACCGCCACTTGAAGGCCAGATCATCAAACTGTTATATTAAGTAACCTATATCATATGCCATTTAACCCTAATTTGACCTGAAACAGCTTGTGACTGATCCATTTATTAGATATATTCACTCATGCATATTAGCTTAGCTGTTCAAGTATTGTGATGTGGGAGTGGAGCCAGTGCAAACTCCACCAGGGAAATCTGTGTGGGAGTTTATTGTTTTTCTTCCACAAATGGGCAAACTGGTGAATTCATGACTAAAAGGAAAGTTGCTTTCCATCAGACTCTATATTTTGCAACTTTTTCAACAAAGTTAGGGTAGTAGTCAAAAGGAGTTTGACTAACGTTTGACTCAAATGTGTTTATTTCCTGCTGAAGCACATGTAGAGAATCACTTTGTAAATATGACCACTAATATTCTAGCGTATGATACTCCAGTATCACAGCTGACTGACCTGAATTAGTCAGGTTCAGTCCTGACCAACAGTTTAGTGGAGCTTGTTATTGTCAAAGTGTTTCAAGGAAAAGTGCATACTGTGGGCCTTTTTTTAACAGTACCTCATTATGAGTTATGCTGCATTGAGTGCTTCAGCAGTTCTTTGTGACAGCAGCTCAAATTCTGGCTTCCCAGTAGCTGATACACTTAATGTTTGGAGCAGCTGTGATTAATTGCCACTGTTATTACTTGTAATACTGTATATGAATAACCAACCTCTAATTTATGAGTTACAATGATTGGGATCACGTGTAGTCATCATTCTCCATCAAACAGCTCCACACTTTATTGGTGAAGGTTCATTCTGCAGATTGAGAGACATTCACTGCGCAAGTGTGGTTCATTATTTTCAACCCAAACAGCCATCAGACAGAAAATAAGACCTGGAGTATAGGCTACAGTGGACGGTCTTTAAAAACATATATAAACAAGAGTACAGTGACACTGGAGTGACTAGTTTGACAAGCAGAGACCTCAGAGGTCCTCACCTGGAAACTTCATTAAAGGGGCCCCACAAAAGACCAGTGGTTAACATAAAGGGGGAGAGCCAAATATAGAAAGGTTTGGCGAATGCTGGTTCTGTACCTGCCTACTTACTGTAAACCCTACGATGACCATAGTAATTCCTAAGAGTCAGGGTCATCAACAACTGGAAGCAAAGTAAGTTGGGCCTCCAGAACTTGTAAGGCAAGAGCAACTACTGTAGGTTCTGTATTATTTATAGACCTGTTTGATACAACTTAAATGACTGTCTGTGCCATGAATTATACATGGTCCTCTATCTATCTCCTGGATTCAGGAACAACCAAGTAAAGGTATGTCTTAGGAGTCCTTCAGTTTGTCAGCGAGGTTAGTCATATGTTTCACGCGTAATGCCAAATCAGTCACATAGCGTATGACGCTTCAATTGACGCCCCTAACACACACCTTGGTACATGTCATGCAAAGATAAGAGGAAGTCTCAGAGTCTCCTTCGTCAAGCTTGCGCATGTCCTGTTTGATCTGCACACAGGACAACATCTAAACATCAACCTTTTTCCATATTTGAATAACAATATTGCTCCATAAACTACGGAGAACGAAATACATTACTGGCTTTGGAAAGAGCTGCATTCACCAAACAACTTTCCTCTATGTCGATCTTTGTCTTAGTCACGTCTGCAGAGTGTTAATGAATGAGACTCACCTCATTCCAGCTCAATCACAATATGAATAAGTCACTGAAGTTTAGTTGTAGAATAATTTCTCGAGAGTTTGCTTATGAAACTGTACATTTCTGCAGATGTCAGACATTTTTCAGAATTATTCAGGGTTGGTTGGAAGTAAGTGATATTGTTCGCTGTCCTCGTGTGTTGCTTGAGGGACATACATATTTACATTTGTACAATAATGCTGTAAAACTACACAAACAGATTCCATCAATGAGAGATGTAGTGGGTGTACGGTGGCAGTGTATGGAGGGTTGGGTGTACGGAGTTTCAGTCCAGAAATCGATGGTTTGTCGCGAGTTTAGAAAATTTCCATTGAAGGTTGTTATGACATGTTCATAGAAATATCAGGGATGTCAGGTCACAGTGACCTTGACTTTTGACCTTTAACCAACAATTTATCGTGAGTCAATGTAGACGTTTCTACTATTTTTGAAGAACTCCCCTTAAGATTCTGTGTTTGTGATGATTGTTATTATTATTATGTAATTATGTAATCCAGTTTGTACACCCACAGGGACACAAACTGTTTGCAACACTTTATTAAATATAGGCTAAATTTATAAAAACTGTACCTGTAGCTGTCATTGCAATATCATGTTTAAGGAGCTTTGCTGGTTTTAGATTTTACTGCTGTAATATTTGTTCCCCAAAAAACCTAACTTCGTACTGAGCTGAAGGAAAATGAAAAATAAATACAAGCGTTACTGCAGCAGAACTCAAAAATCCACTTTAAATTTTAATGACGTTTTACTATTGGTCAGTTATAGGTGGAGCAGAGAATTTTTCCTGAAAATCTGTCTGTAAGTGTGGCTGTGATGATTATTTGAATGAAGCTGAAAATGACATGTGCTGTCGTGTTTTTGTGAAGGAGTGGTGCACCTGATGTGGCAGCAATGTGACCAGTTGTGCACCGTGCAGCTCGATGGAAGGAGATTGGGATAAAGTGTTCAGGGCTGTGCTATCAGTCGTGACCTTTAAAATGCTTCATCTCTATTTTTACAGCATAGTGCTCTTTGCTTCAGCTCTCTGACAACCTAATGATGGAGAGAACAGTCTGGGGCTGATCTGCCACAGAAGTGCCCCCAATGAGGAATCTGAGGCCTCAGTGTGAAAGGTAGAGAATCACCCTAAGTGAATTCAGTAAATTAAATTAACTAGGGACAAGGATATTGTTCTGGTTCTAGGAGCTCATTACTCACTGTAGGAAAGGGTTTTCATAGTGACAGAAGCAGACACAGACATAGAGTACCTGCAAGGACAGTGTGTGTATAAATATAAGGCTACTGTATTGCTTTCATGACCTCCAGAGGATAATTCTCATTGACCTTAGTGAGCTACTGATTTTTAAGCAACGCCAGCAGGTTTATTTGTTAAACTAAATAAAACACATCATCTCAATTAAATTTGGCATGGACATTCAAATTGTTTCCTAGATACTACATAGGCACATACAATAATTCATATTCACACCCACTCCTGGGGAGTCTGGATGAGTAATTCCACCAAAATTATGGTATTTGTCATTGTGTTGTCCCGAATGCAGGTGGCACTGAGCATTCTGCCAAGGTGAGGGCAGGTGGAGTCAAAAGAAGTAACTAACTGAGACTACTTGCTGTTGCTATGATACACAGCTTGCCAATTTCTAGCTACAACAAACAAATAGCTTATAATTGGCAACACAGAGTAGACACATGGCTGTCTATCATATGACTTACTAATTACAAAGGGAACAATCAGAATACTTTCTCTGTCAGTATCTGAAATATTTATCCATTCTTGAGATTTATGTTATTATCGTGTTTTTTTTGTTGTTGTTGTTTTGTGTCTGTAGTATTCTGTTGGTGCGGATTCTGGTGGTGGTTCTTTCCAATCTTTTCTGAACTAAGAGCGGCTGTAACAAAGCAAAACTATTTCCCTCTGGGATTAATAAAGTGTTTTAAATCTTGTATCAAACACATAAAGTGTAAGAACTTCCATGATAAAGATTGTTATGCCTCATACATTTCGTAACAACTAGTTTTATATGTTATATGACTTTCATAATGACTTTAAGCAGTAGTAGCACCGTCTGGTCGAAGTACCCATTAGATGAATAGATTTGAACAAAGCTAATGAGATTCCCATTGGTTCACTTGTACTGTATGCTGATGTTAGCATATTAAAAACAACCTCTCAGAGCTGGTGGCTGTAGACTCTTCAAACATCCACAGAAAGAACAATGAATCCATATTCTAACTGTTAATAGCACAAAACTAGCAGAGAACAAAACACTGCTTTTGATCTGTGCTCGTGGGGTGTATTTCAGTTTGGAATGACCCACATAATCTCAATGTCCCCAAAAAGGAAAACCATCTGGTAAGTCTCACTGCAGAGCAGTGTCCTTACTGTCAAAGTAGTCCCAATCTAGTGATATGTGTTTGCATTAAACCTGGCACTGATATCAAAATCAATGTTTTGTGCCCCTCTACCATCTATGCACTCCATTCCTCCCTTTGTTTCATTTTTATAACTTTGGTTTTTAATGTTTCCTCCTCGCAGCCTTGTGCTTCCAGCCCAGCACAGCTTACTTTGTCTGACTCGCTGGCGGCTTGTTATAGTCAAAGACAGACAGTAAACAGTGTTGATTGGGTGTGAGAAAGGAGCTGGCTTCATGGTAACGTGACTGTCAACATGAGCATGAGAATGTCAAATGATAGGTCGTATGGGAGGATAGGGACAGACGACCTTCATTGGTGTTTAATGGCTTTGTTGGTACATAGTGAGAAATGAGGGAAGTGAAGATCAGGAGGGAAACATTTAGTGACATCATATCCACCATGAGGAAACAACTACAAAAAGCAGAAAAGCGGATAACCTTGTAATTGTTTCTTCCAACCAGTCAAAGTGTGGTTTACACGTTTGTCTGTGCAGACAGTATCTAACCATCAGTTCATTCTCGAGTTAAAGTGTACATCAAGAAGACATCTCCTGAAGGTATTTCTGAGACAATGGAACAGATGTGAGGTCACGGTAACCTTATTAGCCACAGCAGCCTTTGACCACCAAAATCAGTTTGAGAACAAAATATTTAATACTTATATCCACAGGTCAACCAGGTGCCCTTCTGTGTGGAGTGTGTGAGTGAGGGAGAAGCAGGTTCTCATCAGTGTGGGCTTTTTCTGGGAACCTTGTCCTCACATGCAGGTTAGGTTGAGTGTTTACTCTAACTGTGTCTGAAGCTGTAAAAGCTTATTTCTCCGGTGTGTGTCCAGTGATAGACTGGTGACCTGTTTAGGGTGTCCCTGTCTCTCAGCCAGTGACAGCTGGGATAGGCTCTGAGGACACGTGGTGGATGGATGTGGTGTTTGAGGTGATTTTCTGCCTATAAGCCAGCCCACGATCTCTCCCTGACTTTAGCCCAATGCTGTGACAGTCATGGTTTGTGTCTTTGTTTTGTATTGGCTTCCTCCTGTCTCTCTTTGTCTACGTCTTTGTCTACACACACACAGCCACACCCCCACTCCATTCAGCCATGCTCCTGGTTGTGATACACACTCACCCTAATTATCCCCTGCTGCTCCCGCTTTTGCAATTAAGTTCTGCTGCATATATTCCTGGTTCCCTCAGTCGCCCCCTGTCAGACGCTCTGTTGTTCTCCCAGACAGTTCCACTGCTTTTCTGTTGGTTTCCTGTTGTTCCTCCTAAATCTCCATGCCCCCTGCCAGCTACCATCTCTGGTAAATCTTGCCCACACGCTTTGATTGTAAGTTTTGTTTTTCGTTTGCTTCTTGTTTTTTTTTCTTGCTTCTTCTACAAGTCTCGTGCCTCGTCCTTTTAATTAGAAGCTCATGTTTACCCCATGGCTTTTACCAGTCTCTCTTTCACTGTTCAGCTATCTAGTTCCTTTTTTATTTAGTCGCTCTCATTTATTTCTAGTCTTGCTGTTGGGCCTCCCAGGTTTTTGTGTTTGTCATTTAATAAAACACAACATTGACTGTTGGAACCCAAACATAACTCTGGAATTAGTGTCGCTCAAATATTGCCGAAATATCATCATGAACAAACCTTTATTACGTGGCAGAAATGACAAATGCTGGTCATGTGATGATAACTGTAACTAAATACTAGTTACAAAATAAAAACTGTTCTAAAATGTCTTTCCATTTTCAGTGACTAAAACGATACGAGACGTTGTTTCTCGTCAAGACTAAAAAGAGTTTGGACATGACAAAGACTAATAGAAATTGAAATGACAGCTTAACTCAAAGAGTGGACTACATTTAAATGAAGACAGGCCACCAGAAACGGCTCTATTTGGAATCACATGTCTAGATGTTGAACTATCAGATATTTTTGTGGAAGACAAAACAGGATTTTGATCGCCACACTTTTTTTCACATGCAGATAATTACATTAATGTTTCAAAATAGTTGCACATGTTGTAATTTCCTGCCTTGTGGTATACTTTCTGCCTGACCCTATGCATTCTCATTTTTAAGACTTGAGCCAAAAGACTAAAAGTGTCACACACATTCAATAAATATATTGCAGGACAGTGTCATCATGTATCTTGGCGATATAAAAAGAAACAGCAATGGACAGCTCAGCTACAGCTACAGCTCATCACTGCCTCACCTCATTCGAACAGAAATGTGTAAATTCAGCAATTTTGACCATGAAAATGTTGAAATCATACAGAAAACTAATGCATAGAGTCGGGCAGTGCCTGCACGTCACTGCCAGGATGACCTCAGAAATGTAGCACGGCGTCAGACTCTAATGTACCCACAATGACCCCAAAACGAAACTTTTCATTTGTTTGTTTTGCCAGTCTCTGTTTGCTCGAAGGCTCCGCTGTCTTATTTCTCATATGTATTATTTACCGTACCTGTAGCTCCAGGCAGAAAACAACATGTTGAAAATGGCTCTAACCCACAGAACCCATTATTTATTTACGCATCACCAGGAGAGGATGTTGGAAATACGCTGTGCACCTTCCACAACGTATAACATCCAATATGTTTAACTGCAGCTGCAGAGCTCTCACTTATTTACTTAATGTCAACTTTTTGTCAGTGTATCCAGAAACAGGCGTTTAGTCAACTTAACATAAGTACTAGCTTTAAAACTCAGTTTGTAGAGGATGGGTATTCAAACAAGGTGGAGGGGAAATTCTTTTCGGCCCACACGCCTTTAGTCCTCATGTGTGCTGCTGCTCCTAATGACGACGTGACTGAGTAAATGAGGATGGAGTTGAGCCTGACTGCTTCCAAATATGAAATTTGAGCCCCTAATGGAAGATGGGCTGAATAAGTAATAGAAAGCAGAGATGGCTCAGCTGTGTCTGTGGAAAAAGGAACTAAAACCTTTTTGCAGCTGCCTCCCAGCGCACAGCACTGGGTTCAGTCATATATTTTAATGAACTTTTAGGGAAAACTCAGTGTGATCGGTCCTTGTTATTTATTTATTGTTGTCAAATATAATTTTGGCTTTAGTGGGGTGTTTGGCATTAAATGGGTTTTTCTGACTCGTTGCCTGCGAAAGCCGCTCAGCATCTGTCTCTAACTCAAATGCTTGAAGTAATGAAATATTAATAAATGCCAATGAAAGTACAAAATGAGGTTTCTGTTTACTTGCTCAATTACTTGGTTGGCTTGCCTTCAGTCCCCACAGAGCGACAAAGCAAAGTTGCATGATAGTGGCAACACATATCATCTTATATCAAAGTTTGAGAATGAAGCTTCTCTTAAAACGTCCTAAGCTTTTTGCTTTGAACTCTGTGGCCATGCGTTGTGTGTGGGTTCTGGGTGCACATCTGCAGCTGTTGTGCGTCCGGGTCAATAACCATGTCCGCATTTGTGTCTTTCTCCAGATGAAGTCAACAGAGGTGGACCAAGGGCTTTTCACAGACAGCTACTGCAAAGTGTGCAGCGCTCAGCTCATCTCCGAGTCCCAGAGGGTCGCCCATTATGAGGTGACACATTACCTCACACGACACTGATACAATACACTCCTGTGGAGTTAATGAGAAGTCACACTGTTTCAGCTCTGCCCCCAGAGACACTTGGCCGATCTATACACCTGAGCCTCACAGATTACACACTGTCCATAAACACCACCTGACTTAACTTGTTTCTCAAAACTATACTGGAAAAGAAAGATTAATAGCAGTGGAAATTGAATTTTACATGTAATTACCTCTCTAGCCCTGCGTTATATATATATATGTATATATATATATATATATATATAATATACACACACATACACAGTTACCAAGCAAGTCCACCAGTGAAAAGCTACCCTGCATCATCATCATCACACTATGTGGCACCTTGCTCTCTCCCTTTGCATTGCAGTGTATGTAAACAGCTAATCCAGCAGTGTGAGCAGACAAAGGTCATTAAAAAAACTGGACTTACTTTTATTCATATTACTCCCTGCCACAGAGAGTGTTTGGACCCCGCAGCTTGCTTGACAGGATAGAAGAGTTACTTTCTCATTTTCTTATTTCTGCACGTAGAACTCTGAGGATGCAGACTGTGGGTGTTAATGTTGCACAAATTCATTTCTGTGTCATCATTATCACACTTTTTTCCCATAATTAGCTACCAAATGGTGTTTTTATTCCATTTACAGTACTTTGTATATGCAGTGAAGTGAAGCTTTGTTTATTCCTAAGATTGTGATCTTGTGAAGTTACTTTTACATATTGACTCATGGCAACTGGAGTTTTTTTGCTGCTGCTGCTCTTACAACCACCTCGACTTGTTCCTTGTGTGCTTATTTCTTTTTATTCTTGCTCATTGAGATTTCATATTTGGCTGTTTTTGGTTCGGAGAGGTGAATTTTTGATGTTAAGAGTGTTTGTGTTCGTCCTGGTTCAAATCTGTGGAGGTGTTGGTGAACTTGGAATGTTTCCCCCACAGCAAAGGGAAAACAAACTGAAATCACCTGGAGAAAATTCACTTTCCCAGTTGTCTCCTGTAGGTGGGATGTTTAGTTTTTAGTCCAGATCATTAATTCTCCAACCAGCTAGTATGTGTGTCAGGATCACAAAGCTCACCTGGACTTCTCCTATAATACTTTTCATCTTTTGACAAGACGCTGAGCCTCAAATGTTTTTAACTTCGCCTCCCAACGTGTGCATATGCAACAAAGATGCGCACACACACACTTCAGCTCGATGCACCAAGGCCACAGTGAGAACGACGCTGTGAGTAAAGAAGCCACTTGGTTTTCTTCCTCCTGTTTGAGCACTGTCAGACGTTTCTATCTCTCTCTCTCTTTCTATGCAGATGCTGCCTTTCAATCACTGTCACTCTGCGTTTCAGGACCAGTGAGTCTGACTGCAGGCCCGCTGCTGTTGGACATGTACAGTAATAAGTGTTGAAAGGCCTCATATGAACACTGCGGTCCACTGTGAAGTGTTACTAAAGGGCATCAGAGACTGGAAGAGCATCATTCGAGACCTGCAGCATTTGTAGAGATTTTCTGGTGTTTCTGTGACACTGTCACTTTGCTCAAACTTTGAATCACTTTGTTTTAGCATTTCAGTTTTCTTTTGCAACTCCTAACAAGTCAAACTTTTTTTCTTTGTTGTGCTCACCACTGCTATGGAGTACTATTTAAAGTAGTAACTGCTCATGGCTAGGAGGAACGCTGCTTTGTTTTCCAGGGCATTGCAGGAGACAGGAAGCGGCTGTACCACTGCAGATCAAATATTCATTTTGTTATTGTGTGCTGAATGCTGAATACAGCACTTGGCCTGTTGCTTCCTGGAGACGGGCCATATTTGGATTCTCTTTTAGCACAGTTAGGGTCTAATGCATCATGACATGTTTGGGTCATAGCGATGACAGGGAGAAGAAAAAACAAAACAGAAAATAAAACAGATGAGAGAAAATGATGTGCAGACCTAACTTTATGTCAGATAGAGATGATTGTTTTGCACTTAGGAAGCTATTTTAGTTATGTTTTCTGTATTTTGAACTGCATAAAAATATGCTGTCAAACTTAGCTGCTTTAACATTGGAAAACTGAAAAAATACAGCATTTCTAAGCATGTTTGTGCTGTAAAGACGCATTTGTACACATATGTCTGAGACATTGTAAAGGTATTTGAAGTTTATTAGAAAATCTTGATACTTCCTCTCTGTCTCACACTGTCTGTGACACAGTAGGAATGGGCTTGGTGCGGTGGGCGAGCACTGTTATCCAAATGTACCTTTGGCGGTTGAAATCTATGTTGTGAATCATGACACGCAGCGTTGTGGCTGTACCTGGGATGGTGGTGCAGTAGGGAGGGCAGGTGGCAATTGTAAACAATCTATCAACGCCAGGGTTGGAGGTTTACATCCCGGAGCTGGTACCAAGCCCGGAGGGGAGGGTTGTGTCAGGAAGGTGCCAAATGAAACCTGTGGAGTCAGATGATCTGCTGTAGTGACCTTGGATGAGAGCAGCTGAGACGTTTTACAAAGTCATGTTGAATAATAATGTTGAATTTCATGCTGATAAATGTAGAAGTTTAAATTCTCAAAGGCAGTGAAGTATGTGAATAACATGGAAATATTCCAGTACCTCAAATTGTTCCTAACTCAAGTACATGTACAGTTCATATACGTATTTACCTAACACCTCTGGATACAGGACTCTAAAGACCACACGTGGGGCGTCTGGACTTCATACAACCAACACTATTAGGACAGGTATTAGGACATTCGATGTGCCGACTTACATAGGCTGTTGCTCTCTGTCAGATGCATGGTTTGTTAGGAGACTACCATTCATTTGATTATTTTAGTACAGTACTGGTCCCTCGCCATGACGCGGTTCACCTGTCAATTGCAATAGTGCATGCTTTTACAGCGCATTGTTTTCTTGTTTTCTTTCCTGATTGGCTGTAGACCATTGTCTCCTCCGTGCCGTGTCCCCTGTACAGTACAGCATGTGTTCAGTTTGCCAAATTTGTGTAGTGAGGAGTTTTACAGCCTTAAAACATCTGGAATAATTGTGAAAAAATATTTATTTTGCAACGTAACACCTGCGGTTAACGAGGGGCCATTGTATACCAAACTGAATGTGAGATCGTACTTGATTCAAGAAGTGCATTCGATCATATATGTAGATAGATGTTTTTCTCTGGCCTTAAACTTAGTTGAACATTTTTTGACTCACTCTAACATGTTTTATTTTGTCAGTGTTCTTTAGCTTGTTCCTGTTTTGCCTTTGATTGAGCTTTAAACTCCAAAGTTAAAACAGTCTTTGGGTGACTGCAGAGACGGGAGATGTAATTGATCTTTAAACCTCCTTTTCAGGAACATCAAAGCCGGTGTTCCTCTGCAGAGCAGATCAGAGCTCTCTCTGTATCACAGTTCAAAGACTTGCGTGGCTCATGTTCACTCGTGTATATGTCTGTGTGTGTGTGTGTGTGTGTGTGTGTGTGTGTGTGTGTGTGTGTGTGTGTGTGTGTGTGTGTGTACTGTGCTGCATCCTTTCAGGGAGTGACCAAGAAGCAGTCATTAGCCGAGGTGTGCGAGTAGTAATATGTGTTAAACAAACAGAACCTCATGGATTTTAATAATCATAAGTACGCATCACTGCTGAATAATGTTTCACAGCTCCACCTCTTTTGGTTCCATGCATCACTGCATCTTCATCATATGTTGGACACATGTATAATTATAATAAATTTCACTTATCCGAGTGTGTTTTATTTAAATAGTCTGGGCTCTAAAGTCCCGTGTATCAGCAGCATGCATAAAAATGCCACTCAGATGAACTTTAACACAGTTTCATCTATTCAGCACTGTGGATTTCAGACTCCATAGCCAGAATAATCGCTCTTCTTTTAGCCAGGGACCGTGCCTGACAGATGGTACTGTCAGCTATAGAGAGCCACATATACTAGTACAAAAACATTTTGACTTGGTCTGTGCTTGTTGTAGCCGTTCACGACTCACATTTTGTTCTTCCAGTGCATCGAATCAAGATTCTCCTCACAATACAAAAGCATAATAAGTTTGTGGGGACCCGCGGAGAAGCGGCAGTCAGCCACACTGACAATAACAGCAGTTTTCTGCTGCACGGGGGTTCAGCATTTGGCTGACATGTGCTGTTCTGACGGCTGTGCTCTTTGTCCACTCCATGTCCTCACTAATTGGTTTCCATTATCTTGGATGCGCTGCAAAATGAGTTTGCCTATCAATGTTTTAGATGCTATTTTGTTTGTGCTGCTGACTGTACAGCAATTTGTCTCGCTTGGTTTGCAAATGGAGTGGAGGGGTTTGGGAAGTCAACAGATAAACAGTGTAACCTAAAAGTACATTATCAAATGTAATGAGTGCTGGGACCTTCCTCACACTATTACCCTGCTGTGGGTTTTTGGTTTTGCTATGGGTGTTCAGCGGGCTTACAGCGGGGGTTTAGATAACTGAAAACAAATGTGAAAAGTTGGACTGACCTTTTTTTGACAAATGCTTTGTTTGGCAGCAGTAGTGTTGAAACGTGTAGTTGACCTGAAGGCTCTTTCTGGATTTGCGTTTGCTGATATACACAAATATACTTTTATACAGGTCTATAATAATTTACAATGTACACAGGGAGCAGCCTTGTGTGAACATTGTGATGAATTTTAAACAGTTTAATGATACACACCCCACAGCACACTACAATTTCAATCACCAAAGATCAGCTCCGGGCTCCAGGCTCTTTATTTTATCCTTACCACTGCAATTTAGTGGCATGGTCAAAATTTTAATTTAAGTACTTGTGATGGACACTTTTGGACTTCTTATCCAAGTTAAACCACACAAATAAAAAGTAAATCAAAATGAAACTAATGGATGAATGGACAGTATTTATAGTCCTTTACTGGATTCCTGTTGCTTCTCCGTTAGTTATTATTTATGTCAGTGAGCTACCTTATGCTCTCAAATGGTGAAACAAACTTTCCTCTTTCTTCTCTAGCACTCAGTGTGATTACTAGTGTTTATACCTCTTTTTATTCCTGGTCTGAACGTTTTATTTTTTAACCCTCGTCTATTCTCTGAGGTTTAGCTCCCTTTGATTTCACTGTTCACCTGATATTGATGCTTGTTTGCACTGTGCCCCCATTATCCTATTCTCCTTACCTCTTTACCTCTTTATGTGTCTGATAGAGAATAAACTACAGCCTTATGTTAGAACAAATCATTTTACCAATTGCCCTGTGATAGAACCAATCTGTCCGGGGTGTACTTTACCTCTCACCCATTGACAGCTGGGATTTGCTCCAGTACTGCAGTACTTCAATTCTTACGAGGACAAGGAGGAAAGATAATGGATGGATAAAAATGTAACAAGTAACAAGGAACCTAGTAAAACATTCTCATTGTGGAAAATCCGTTTACTATTAATACACCATGCCCTGTGTTTCCTACCTAGAGATCCCAACCCTCCAACAAGGGGTTTTCTGTTAGTATGTGGATCATTTCACGTCTTCAGAGCTATTCCAGAGTCTGAGGTAAGATTGATTAAACAGTCTCATAAAGACCACATGTGTGAAGCAGGGTAGATGCTGTTATAATTACATGTTACTAAATGTTTGGAAAGACTGTTACAGCTTCTAAATATGAATGAGACTATGTTGGCCAAGAAGACTTTCTACTGTCCTCTAAATATGGTGCTCTCACACTTCTACTCCTCTGTACAGTCTGTGTGCCACTGTCTCACCCTCATCCTGAATGTACTGTTTGATGAATTCCCAAATTTAGACTGTTGAATATGTATGAGCCTTTAGATGTGTGAAGGAGAGCATGGAATCTACCCTTAAAAAACAGTCTTATCCCGGTCTTTCTTAGTTTCCAGCACTTGACACGTTTTTCTGTGATGATCATTCTTGGGACGACTCAGAGCATGTGGTTACCCTCAGAAACGGTCGTCCTTTTCTATTCATTGAAAGCCTAAAGGTCGTAAATCCACTTGCAGAAATGCAGATGAAGTAAGTGCCTCATTGGTTGACTTCTGGATGCAAGCGAGTGGAAGTGAAGGCACAGTTCATTGGAGTCTAAGTTATCTAAAGGCCAAATTTAAATGGCAAAAGGGGAACTGTGATGAAAGTAAAACATAGAAATGTCAGTGATTTTTAGAGTGTATTGATTTGGCACATTAGGCAAAAAGGATTAGCAGCATTTGTGTATATGCATTTTATGAATATAAAATTACACAAAACAAACCCTCAAATCAACATTACCATCATATTCTTTAATCGTACTAGTTTACGTTGAAGTGAAATCTCATTAATGACTTCAAATTAAAATATTAGTGAGTAACTCACCTAATTTACCATTGGTGTTTCAATAGTCATACAAAAGGACTTGTCATATGGGTAATTATCGAAGAACCAGAGTTTATAACGGGAGCTACTATAAATGAGCTTCATGAGCTAGGACCAAACAAGCAGTCGTTTCTTCTCATGCACATTCTCCTCCCTCGTTCATGGTGGCATCGCATAAAGAAAAGAAGGCATCACCGCAGAAACCTGCAGATGCACATGAACACCTGCTGTGGACTGTTTGAAAGCATGTGACTGCACAAAAGCAGGAATATGCCGACACAGCATTTGCACGGATATATGAAAAGCTATGCATGCAATATTTCTCTGCCATACATGTTCACAGATGTCGCGCCAGACTCCTTTTATCATTATGCTGCTGCCAAATTAATCATCTTTAGTCAGTGGGACACATATTATTAGCTCTTTCCATCATATTCCGTCATATGATTTCACTCCGTGTTCGCATTCATATAGATGCAGCGTTAGCAACACAAAAGGGAACGTCAATAGATATATCATGGTAATTCATCCAGCAGCTGCTCACATGAGATGTTTTCACTCCAAACTGCAGGTGTCAACATCATGGAGGCTAAAGGAGAAGTCAGGGGAGCACCGAATGATTGGGATTCGTCCTCCGCTACTACTAATGCCTACATCAGACTCTGTGCTCGTACATGTGGCTGAGTAGAAATTGAATAATTGGTGTTAGATCATAGTATGTGGGTGCAGGGGCGTGTGTCAGTTATTGACAAGTTAATCTCCATTTTCCATGGCCCCCTCTGTTTGACCTTTACAAGTATTGATCTTCGAAATAGAGGATTAGTGAAGCACAGTGGCTCAGAACAAGTAGTAGTTGTTGACTTCTGGTTTTGATTTCATGTTTCCGAACTGATGCAACGATGCATTTTTCAGGAATGACGGAGAAGTAGATAGAACTATTTCCCCAACATATAACTTCAACAAACTCAGTTGAAAAAACACTCTACGGTACAAATGCCACACTGATTGGATCCAGCGAGTACACATGTACTAGAATATATGTAATTTGATGATAGGAGCTGTGCTTTGAATAAATGAGTACTTAGGCAGGAGACTGACACTTCACTGCTTCATCTCTCAGCTGCAGCACTTGCTGTTTCTGTGCAGCCGCACTTGTTCCCAGCTGCCGTCTGTCATGAGTTTTATGTGTTTGTCAGATAAAGAATGAAAGAAACTCATTTCCATTATCCCTTCTTAATTACTTGTCATGCATCATTAGCCCACTGAGGTCTCCTACTGTAAGTGTTGCAGCAGGCTGGTTGAAAAGTTGCAGATTTTCTAGCTGCTCCTGTCTGCGTCTGAAAGAGCGATGTCCGCAGTTCATCCATCCGTCAGCTCCTTTCATTTTCAGGAACTTGGGAGTTAATGGAATGGAAATATTAGCCACTTGTAGTGCTGTCAAAAAATGATCTGCAGTAGTAAAATGAGGTTGAAAAGCAGTTTTCAGTAAGAGTTGCAGATTGTAAAACACAGTCAACAGGAAAACCACTGTAATAATTTAAAAGACCGCCTCTTCTCAGAAGATGAGCGTGACATCCTCAGGACTCTGTCTTCATGCCATGTGCTAAAAACACACACAAGAAGGTAATTAAAATGCTTCCAAACATGTTGGCACAAAGAAAAGTGGCCCAGAGTGTCTCGTGTAAGCAGAAACGGCACCACTGAGATGCTTAGCTCTTTTTATTTAGTTCACTCAAATGCACCACCGTTTACACAGTTTAATTATGAGTCTGTCTCAATGGGAAACAGTGGCGCGAAGGAGGGGTTATTAATAGAAATAGTCCTAGGAGATCAGCAGAGAGGGAGAGGAAAAAGAAATAGGATAGGTGAAACAGTCCTTTCGGCTCTTGAAAGATGATTAAACGAGTTAGAAAACAGCCTGCAATCTTTGTGACAGGGAGGCGATTAGCTGATGAAGCATGTCAAATTCAAACAACGTGCGATCCACATTTTAATTCGCAAGTAGATTGAATTTTGTCCACAGTTTCAGCATGACTCATCTCATAATCCCAGGCAGGATTTTAATTTCAATATAACCCCCACTCTCTCTCTCTTCGTCCCCACATGCACTTACTGCCCTGTGGGCCACATTTGAAACAACAAGCTGGGTATTTTACCATTGTGAATGTCGCCTTGGTGGCACAGTAAAATCGCTTGTTGCATTACAATTACTCTGCATAAATCCATATAATATGGTGCACCAACATTTATTAGGGGTGTGATTCCCAGAAGGAGAAGATACTATGAAGCACCACTGGAAATAAATATAAAATGATATTATAGTGCTTAGCGAGAAATAAACCTGATACCTACATGAATTTAAGGCTCACTGAGAGGCATCATGCTGACACAACAAGTTTGGGTTATGCAGAGGGAATGATGAAGTTGCAGAGTCTGTCTTCGATTTGGATTTTATTGGACTTGAGTGAGACTTGACAAGCCTGGACTCGGACCTGTCTTTGACTCAACAAAGTTGTACCTGATCACAGCACTGATCACAGCTATCTTCCTCTGGGCTTTGGGAGTTATTTCAGTTTTACTCGAGAGAATAACCATAAAAAAAAGGGTGTGAGATGAGGACAGATAAAAAAAACAGTAGCTCATAGATAAATCTAACTTTAACTAAGTGTCACTCCCAAAAACTATCCACTTCAAAAAGAATCAAGGGAAAAAATGATTCTGATGAACATCACTGGGAACAATGGTTGGAGGCAGGTTTTACATACACTGCATATGTAGTGCATAAGGACAAGTCGTCTCCACTTTGCATTTCAGTGCTCACACACTGTTTTCATCAGTCTAAATTTCATGAGAAATCATCTTGAAACCCACTGATGAGAAGAACAAAAGCTTTCTGAGCCCCGGGGAACAGGAATGAGATATAATATTAGGGGCTGTCAAAAAGAGAATCAGTGGAGGGTAAAGTCCTCAGGCTTAGCGGGGAGACATTGCTCTCAAATCACCCACAGAATCATAATATATTTATGGTTTATATCTGTTTCTGACTGTGCGTGGTTTCCTTGAAATATCCAGTTCTAACTGCAGCTTTCATGGCTCGGTCACAGACACATACCAGCAGATTTGTGTGTGTCCTCTGTGCGTTGACGGGGTTCTGTGCGCGCCGCTCTGTAGCTGACAATGTTAGTGACGTCTGTGTGATGTCATGTTTCTAGAAACAGTTGTTTTTGTGTTTTCTAGTACAGGATGTTGCATAAAGATGACAGGCAGCTTTTCTTTGATCCGAGAGGCTTTTGTTTGCGGTCGATGCCGTGTTTTTAGTGGGGGTTTGAGAATCGACTGCGTGGCCTAGTTCTGTGGCAGTGTTTTGTAGTCAGCTGTCTAACGGTTTGCTCCCCACATTGTTCCCTGGATCTGCTCAACAATCCTCCCGCTCTCTGTCAATAGGGTTTGGCTCATGCACTAAAACCTCAGCCCAGCTTCCAGTGTGCTATCAGAAAGGGTTAAACAAAAAGAATAACTAATCCATCTGGTCATCATCTCAGGTTTTCACATGTTGAAAAGCAGCGAGATTGCTGTTTGTTTACGTACGACTGTCAGCAGTGAAGAATTAAGGTGGTTCCTATTTCCTGAGAAATGAATGCTTTGATTTACACTCTGATTGCAGTTTCTTGTCTTGCTATGAGCCAGCCCAAAGTAAGTTTGATTTCCAACATTTCATACTTTGGCAGGTATTAGCGTGACAAATGTGATGTGACAGGGAAAATGATGTGAAATGAGAGGTGTTGGCCCAATATATTAAACCTCTCCCAGTGCTACTGGTAGAAAGTTGTGCTGATGGATAGGTCTATTCCAGCTGGAGCTCAGCAGGGGCATGGCTGCTCTTACACCCAGGCATTTTCATTAGGCCTCCACCATTTTTCATTTCATGTATACAGGCCTCCTTTATATTCATGCTTCTGTGTAAAAAGTCAGTTTCAAATTTAATACAGCACAAATATGTTGAGGTATTTCTGTTTATTCTGGCTGGTCTGTAACATCCAAAAGAATACGATGATGAAAAGATGTAAAGTAAATCTCTTGCCCACAGATGCTGTGACAAAAATCACATTTAAATCAGTTAAAGGATAGTTGGCTGTATACGTAAGGTCTCAAATCCTACACTGAGTTGATTCATGTTGTGATTTTGCGCTAAATAAATAAAGTTGCATTTAATTTATTGAATTAAAGAGAAAAGGGAGGAAATCATGTTTAATGTGTTCTAGTTATTAAACAGGTGGTATAACTTCATGCATTTGGCCTCATGAATGACCCAAGATTTACATATGCTTTATTTGTCACGTACATAGTTCTACAGTGAAGGTATAAGTGCAAGCAAGGAATAATGTTCTGCGAGAACAGTAACACAATCATCTCTGGGTAGAGTGGATATAAATAACGTACTGATACAGTATGAACAGGGTGTGGATGGTGCAGTGAGAATAGTTATAATACAGATTACACTTCAGGAACATTTACAATGCAATGTACAGATCAACAGCTAAAATACAATGATTTAACAATGACGGGCAGTGTTAGTCGTTCAGATGTGTGAGGAGAACAGACAGTGTGTGTTACGTCGGAGTGTAAGGGTGGAATGTCCTGGTTGAAAAGCCATATGGCCTGAGGATAGAAACATCCTCTTGGGTCTCTCAGTCCTGGTCGTGATGCTTCTGAGTCTCTTCCCCCACTTCAGCAGCTGAAGCAGGCTGTTACTGGGGTGGGATGAGTCCTTGATAATCATGCTAGCTCTGGTCCTACATCAGCGTTCTGCTGCATGTAACCAAACCCTGAGGTAGTTCTGTGATAAGATGCTCAACACAGTGTCAGAGTAGAAAGAACCTGGATGTGTTCAGACCATGACAGGTCCTCTGAGATGTGGACGCCCAGGTACTTGAAACTGCTCACCCTGTCCACTGGTGTCCCACTGATGTTTAGAGACTTACAGTCTCGCTGCTGTCTCCTGCTGAAGTCTACCACCAGCTCCTTGGTCTCACTGGCGTCCAGCTGGAGGCGGTTATCCTGACACCATGGTTCCAGCAGGGGACTGAGTATGCACCCTTGTGGAGCGGCGTCTCTTCTAGCACAATGAAAACATGTCATTGCTTTCAGCAGTGTTTAATATACTGTAGGTTTTTGCAGGCGGATATATTCAATGAGAATAGACTAAGACTAATTTTCCGTAGGTGTGAGTATGAGCTGCGTGATTGTTTGTCTCTATATATTGGCCCTGAGAGGAATTAAGGATCTGTCCAGGGTGTACCCTGCTTCTTGTCCGATTACTACAGGGATAGGCACCCTTACGAGGACAAGTGAGGAAATCAGTGACAACCGTGTTCTTGTTTTAGGGGAAAAAGTCAGGTATTAAATAAAAGTATGAGCAGATGACAGCACTAAATTAAACATCAGGTGAAACAAAGTAATGCACTTTATCCTTTGTATGTGTTTACTAAATGCTGCTGGCTTATCTCATGCCAGAGGATTACTAAAGTTTTAACAGTGTATTTCCCAGGGGTGTTGAATTTTTTTTTCAACACTCTGTCATGAGTATCTTGTTGTTTAAATAGTTCATGATGAATGACAAATGCCAACTTGCTAGTGGCACTAGAAGAGAAAGTAATTGGTTAGGATTCATCTTCTGGGTACAATGAATGTCCCCAGAGTGGCCCTGACTAAATAACACATAATCATATTATAATATCAGCCTTACCCATTAGACTGGTGTCTTTACAGTTGTATTCAAAAACCATTTTAAAAAGTTTTAGCAGGTACCTTTGCTTTGGGCTCGTGGTTACAGGCAACAGTTGAACCACCCTCAGTGCTTTCATTTGAAAAGCTATAGCTCCACTTTCCATAATTCTCTGCTGGAAACATCAAATCCTCTGAGGTCTTTCTGAGTAAACACACCGTAATCCCCTCACAATATTCTGTGCGAGCCTGCTGTTTTTGATGTAAACAAGTGGTGATTCATGAGATACTGCTTGGCTGACTGTGGATTGTGGCGCTTGCCCAGGGTTCCATTTTGTTTTAGGCTGGAGGGGGTACAACAACAGTCAGTACTTACAGCCCTGGGCAACAGAGCAAGCACAGAAACCCTGTCTACATCATCAAGGGACAACTATGTAAGACAGTTCAGCCTGGGACCTGAGTGTCTCTGAGTCTACCTGACCTCTGTCACAACTGTTTTTGGCTGACATTCTATAATTAGAGAGCTCACAGAGACTGCAAGTCACAAATACTTAAGGCTCTGTTTTGGGTAAGCAGCTCTAAAAATGACCAAGGATGTAGCAAGATGTGAAGTTAGAGGGCTGTGTTGAGCGAACATGGTGTGATTAATGAAGCTCCGCTACGGGCACAACAATGATTCCTTGTGATTTAAAATGGAAATTGAACTGGTTTCTCTTGATTCTATCCTGTGTTTTGTCACATTCATCCAGACTTTTCAAAGAACCCCTGAACTTTGTCAGAATTGCCAAACATTTTGACCCTGACGTGATTTGAACACACAACCTTCTGATCTGGAGTCAGACGCGCTGCCCGTTGCGCCACAGAGTCTGTTCTTTGACCAAACTGTTAGATTTATGGATGGGAAAAGTGAGACACACGCAAGAGTAAATGCAATATTTGCTAGTATATTAGCTGCCTTGAGCTGCTTGCACCCACGCTCCTCACACCCAGCTCTAAGACGACATGCGTATAATAAGAAAAGTGCAAAACATCACCGCTTGAAGGGTTAAAAAAGGGTGACGATCGCAGCACAAAAGTGAAATAAATCTGAATCTTAAAAACAAATAATCAGGGGCAGCATCTCATCTGAAAGGCAAACTACTTACTAACCCGCCACTGTACCAATACACATTCAACAGGTGTCCTCAAACCGTAACGATGAGCATGATAACTGGTCATTCATTAGCTCACTGACTCTCTTTCTACTGACTAGCAAGGGATAAGCTTGTGATGTAGAATATCTGAAAAAGCCTTATTATGGCTCGACACAGCTCGTTATATTACAGCTGGGTTTGGGACATCTAGTAACATTTGTCCCTACACGCCCTGGCCCCGGGGAGGGGGACATCTGAGGCTACACAAATGCTAATCATTTTCAGATGTGGTGGTAATGCAGTATGGATTTTTCTTCAGTCCTGATTATGTCAAGCATGCACTTAGCTTCCCTCCAATAATAGCTTGTCCCACAGAGGAGCGGTTCAAGAATACCTTACTTACGTTCTCAGCCAGTGGTCACTGTTCTAATCAAAATCCCCAGACAGGCTGACTCAGCTCCGTTCAAACATGCAAGTGGAACCCCACAGAAATACAGTGTGTTGTCGGTCCGTCAAGACACAAACATTTAAGAGGATTCTTCAAAAGCAGTGGGTCAACGACCATCACCAGCTTTAGTGCCACTCATACTGTTAGTATGGCTAAAAGATGTCTGCAGTGTTCAACTGGACAGCAGCTCCATACCCCACTGTGTACCTGTAAGAGTGACGGACCTGGTAGTCCCTGCATCACACACCATAGGCTCCTCATGTCAGTGGCCCCACAGTGGTGAAACAAACTGCCTAACTGCACATTCAGCGTCCTCATTGCCAATTTTCCAAAAACGGTTGAAGACAGTGCTCCTCCCTAACTTCCTATGCTCTAAAACAAATAAATAAAATGCAGTTTCTCCCCTCGCTGGCACTTACATCTGATGAAACAAGCTTTTTTTTAGCTGGCACTTTGCTTTTGATGTCTTCTCTGTGACTTGGCTTTTGCACCATTTTGTACCTGACTTGTAAGTTGCTTTGGATAAAAGGGTAAATGCCAAAAGACTAAATGTAAACCTGTTACAGTGTGGTTTGCTCTTTTAAAGTAGCATGAATCGTTTCAGCTACATCTAATATGTTCTGTATATGGAGGTTTGAAAGATGGAGGCAATAGAATCGGTCTAACATTTGACAGAGGACAGTGGGAGGAGGTGACAGTAGACATGCTGGCAGAAAGTAGAGCAAAGATAAAAGCTTTTCTGGAAGATATCAGCTTTCCAAATCCACACGTATCCAAATCTCCCACTTATTAAACAAACTGGCCATGACATAATTTTCACCACATTAAATGATAATGATAAATACAGAGCAGTTCTGCAGTGATCATATAATAATAATAATGTTGTTTTATATCATTTTTAACACTTTAGCTTTTGTTTCTTTGTAACTTATCTGCATATTCAAATTTCTTAATTGATGTGATTTGTGAGTTAGTACTCCTGCCGCACTTCTAGAAATGTTCTCCCCAGGTCTGTGGGAATTTGTGAAATGCCCCTAAGTCTGAATAAAAATGTGAATGGGTGTTATATGTGTTAGCTTTGTGATTTGATGATTGATCATTTTAACAAAACATGCTAAAGATAATGAATAGATGGAAAAATCTAAATGAAAATATGTGTTTCGTAATATCCAGGGCACCAAGGTTTCTAGAAAGAATAGGATCTTGCACATTTCTGACTGTAAAACCACCATTAGCAACCAGCCAAATAACAAATTTAGTGTATTATATTCGTACACTTTAGCCTGGACGAGAAGAATTTCTGCCGGGGTTAGAGCTGGAAGTGTTTGTGAAACCCAAGTACTATCTTTCCGTTCAAAGAGGAGATGTTACCTCAATGCGTAAAAAAAACACTTTCAGGTGACATAACCAATAATGCGTCAGAGCAACAGAAGAGCAATTGATTGCAGCTAAAAAAGAAACTGATATGATTTCAGAGGATGCATAAAAACCCACCCTGCTGCCAAATGATGCCTCTGTGTAGTCAAAGTGACCTCACAGGAAATTGAAGTTAAACTCTGCTTGATTGTTTGTTCCTGTGCTTCATAAATGGCAGTTCCTCCATAACCATTATCTCATTGCACAATAGAAATAGATGCTCAAATCATATTCTTAGCAAAGGGAACAAACTGAACAGTGCAGAGCTGATTCTGCTGTTGTGTTCCTTCTTTGGTCATAAGTTGAGGAGGAAATCTTGAAACATCAGCTCCAAAGAGCGTGTTATATTTAGAAGATGGTACAGTATGAATAGAACCACTTCACATCCCCAAAGTATATGACATTAAGAATATGCTTCGTTCTTGTTCATTTGAGCTTAACATGTCATAATTATTTTTCATTTTTATGCATATACTCCAGAATATTGCTGTAAAACAGAGGCTATCAAGACAGAAGAACAGATTCTAATTAAAACTATAGCAGCCATCATGCATTATAAGCTTCATCTTTTTCCTAAAACATTGTCAGAGCTCAGGTTACAGCATCTCTTCTAGGAAACCAGAAAGAAAAAAAAAATAGTTCTCAGCCTCCCTGACCAGGAGGGGTAAGTGTGCCGGTTGTGACCTTGTGAAAAGAAACTAGTTTCAGCTTTTCTGCCTCACTGTCCAATACGCAGGACACAGCATACCTTAGTAGATGCTATCTTGTTTTTAGAAACCCTCTTCCCCGGTTTCCCCTGATTATGCAATGGCAGTATCACAGGAGGTTTTCCCCTCCTCGTTCTGTATCGCTTCTCCTGACATCCGAAGCTTCACCTCGAGAAGCAGAAGCAGTTTCAGATAAACGAACGTGTCCTTCAAAATCTTGCCTTTGCCCTGCCACGACTTGTGCTATCAGATCTTAGGGGATCGATGGGCTAGCTGGTAAGAAGACTCCTGGCTTACACTCAGTGAACCTAGCACTAATTATCAATTCAGTTCAGTGTCAGTGTCAGGGAGTCCACTTGTTCTGACAGTCTCCTTATTCTGCGTCTAGCCGCAACAAACCTAAGAGAGCTGGCATATAAGAGAGGGCAAAGACTAAATAACACAGCCTGCGATGACCCATCACCCTCAAACTAACATGACTGAAAGGGTTAACCGCACCTTGAAGTGTATGATCGCCTCCTATGTGGAGGGTAATCACCAAAAATGGGACCCATACCTTTCAGAACTACGATTTGCCATAAATTCAGCAGTACAGGAAACTACAGGAGTAACCCCTGCACAATTACTGTTGCGCAGGAAGCTAAGTAGCCCCATGGACACCCCCCCCCCCGCGCCGTTCGGAAAACCACACCTGGTTGTGGGTCAGAGAGTTCCTTAAGTAATCTAAAATCCCAGTAAGTCCTCCTCTTCGGAATAACCTCCAGGTCCTTAGTGCTGGGGTATTAAGGCTACATGACTTCCAGCCTGGGTCAGTACCTCATAGCCTTTTGCTTCAACAGCATATTTTAGGAGGTTAATTAAAGTGTGTAAGGGAACTTTTTTCCATCAATGTAGGGTGTGTGAGTGTTTATACTGTGTAGCATCATGGTGCTGATTTCACCAGCATTACTACAGCAACTCGAGATTTGTGCAGTGTTCAACCAGATCACTACATCACTCAAGGTCTCAGTTGTTACAGGACTCTTGACTTTGTGCTTGATGTTCCTTTAATTGTTTTACAGAGGCTTGACATCACTGACCCCATGTCTGTCTCTCTCTCTCTCTCTCTTCCATCTCATTTCCTGTCTACTATCTACCAAAGTCAGGTATCTCCACAGAAAATGATGAAACTGAAAACACTGGCTGCGTAAAATAGTTTCTGTCAGTTTAAAAGATTTGTGGGGGAACAACTTGCTGTAAATAGAGTTATACAGCCCAGCCTGTAGGTTGTTTGGAACGACCAGGGCGGCCTGGTAGCTGAGTGGTTAAGGCAGAGGGCTGGAAAGCAGGAATCTCGGGTTCGATTCCCAGCTGAGTTACCCAGGCCAACCCACTTTGGCCTGGGTGTGTCCCTGAGCGAGACACCCAGCGCTGCGTGTACACTGTATAATGATGTATGTGACAAATAAAATTTGGATTTGATTTGAATAGAGTTATAGGTTGCTTGGTAGCTCAATGGATTGAGCGTCACGTCTGTAGGTTGGGTGTGTGTTGTGGGTTCTTCTGACTCCTAATCCATTCCCTGAGATGTGTCCCTGAGCCAGACACCTGTAAGTCGCTTTGGATAAAAGACGCTTTTATCCAAAGCGTCTGCCAAGCAAAGTAAAGTAAGTTTGGAACGATTAGAAGACGTTTTATGTTAGTTTCATGTGGAACGCAATTGCCAACCAATCACGTCTTCTCTAAGCGTGATGACCAAATGTTACCTACTAACATTATCAAAGTTTATAACAACACTGGGGTAACGCAGGATTTGGGCACACATTATTGCATTCAGACAGTGTTTGAATACTCTTGTATTTTAAAGTGTTTTTACCATCATTTTTACCAGTGCACCAAGATCATTGATCTGCGAGAAACATGTTGGTTTGTAGCTGGTGTGTTGACGATATCAGTAGATCAATGTAAAGGCTGTTCATATGGTAAATATATGGACAATATATTTTTTAACCACAAGGGATGTTCAATTCAATTTAATTCATCTTTATTTGTATAGCGCCAAATCACAACGAAAGTCATTTCAGGGCACTTTACATAGC
>JAUMHF010000026.1:2477542-2501321 GCA_032359275.1 Microctenopoma steveboyesi
TAGTGAGGAATAATATGCAGTTCTAGCTTTACGGAGGGCTTTTTTATACGTTAATAAACTATCTTTCCAGGCTAAGCAATGTTCGAATGAATTTGTGGAGCGCCACCTCCTTTCCAGCCTTCTCGTCGTCATCTTTAAGCTACGAATTTGTGAGTTATACTACGGAGCTAACTTCTTCTGATTAACAACTTGTTGAAGTGCGGGAGCAATCTTAACTGTGGAAAGAAAAGAGAGGTAGCCTGTCTTTCTGAGGGGTGACATATAGACACAAATCCTTTGGTATTAATGAACCAAACAGTGAGCAGATGGTTGTCTTCTTTCCTAGGAACTACACAATTATATTCAAGTCATCACTAACCTAAACTGGTCGTCTTCAAACCTGAGAGTAAGCAGTTCGACTCCCAATTCTGCCAGGCTACGTGTCAAGGTGTCCCTGAACAAGACACTGATACCCCGCAGTAGCTCTGACACAGTAGACCTGTACAGCTGTCCGAACAACTACTACAGCTGCTCACGTTTACATGACCAACAAAACATGTAGATGTACTCACAAAACCAAGGTTTACATGTGTCCATTTGATTTCTGTCTCTGAGAATGTAAGACTAGAACTTCCTGTTATTTTCCAAACATCCTGTTTTTGACAATCCCTACGGTCTTATGTGGGAACTAATAGGCTGTAAAATATGTTCCATGCTGCTGCTGTCCTTCATGTATTCACAAGGAGTGAACAGGTGTGCTGTTTGTTGTCTTTTGTCCTATACATACAATGTGACTACATCACTGTTTTACTTTTAATGTGTGCAGATATAAAAAGACACACTAAATCCGAGTAACGGGTTTAGGTGCAGTATCAGGTCACTCCAGAAATCCGTTTTGTGGTGTGCATGTAAACGGACCCATTGGTTTAGTCATTACTGACTAATAAGATGCTGATGATTTCAGCAGCACAATCATTCAGTGAGAACACTGACATTAAATGACGCATCGATCAAAGTAACTCCAGCTCACGGACAGTTAGACAGCTGCCTGACAATTCATCAGGTAGTATTTGTCGAGCAGTCTACTGCCCTTCCACTGTGCTCTTTTGCTCTTCAACTGATATGAAATGCTGAGGGGAAAGAATCACTGGAAGACAAACGCATACAGTGGACAGTAAAAAACCTTTGCATGAATAACTCTAGCTGACAGAACTGGACGCAGGGTTGACCCACAGCTGGGACCTTGAAGACAATATTGAAACAAGAATCAGCAACTTCCTTTCTTCTTTACTGAAAATGTCCCCCTTTCTGTCTCCTCTAGAGTCGGAAACACGCCAACAAAGTTCGGCTGTATTACATGCTACATCCTGTGGATGGAGGATGTCCTGCCAAGAAGCTCCGAACAGACAATGTGAGTCGAGAGTGAATGCTTCATTCTGCTGTCTCTCCTGACTCCCCACAGTGTCGGTAATCACCTAGAAACATGCCCAAATCAATCCACAGCCGCCAGTCTTATATGGAAACCTCCATTCTTCCCCACGTCTCACCCCGCACTGCCAACCCCCTCCCTTGTGTCAGAATAGAATACAGATAAACAGCAGTGCCACATTTCTAGGCCAGTGAATAATGTGTCAGCGATGGTGCAGGAGTTGGAGGCCGGAGGATGCCAACCTTTCATCAAACACAGAGACACGCTGGGAGTTATCCGGCCCTCTTTTTCATGCAGAGTGGAAGTACATAACATGTTTGACAGACACAATTATCTGGCCTGTCATTCCCTGTTCAATAAGTGTTGGGGTGGTGGTGTGTGTTTTTAGGTTAACCACGCCTTTACAGCTTGAAGCAACGTTCTTCTTTGTCTCTGCTGTGGAATATACAAAAATGTGGCTTCTACGTCCACTTTCTACGCTGCCCACACTCAGATTCTTTGCACGTACAGATTTTATGCCAGATTGAATGTATTTGAAAAGAGGCATTTGCTATTCCGAGTTGTTTGAGAGGTGGAGGAGCTGAGTAGAAGCTGTAGTGGAGAGACTGGAGCAAACACGGGGTAGAACGGGCATCTATGAGTCTGAAAATCTGTTATTCCAAAGGAGATAATGACACATTAAGAGACACTGCCTCACTTCATCTTCCACTTCTTCGATTCTGTTTCTCTTTGCCTGTACTTTTTCCTCTGATGCATCACTCTTTTCTCTGCCTCTGCCTTCTTTTGTTCTCATCTCCTCACCCCCCATCTGTTTTCAGTCACATGCCTCTGCTTGTCTGTTTTTCCTTTGCTCCTATTTTCCTTTCCTGTACTTTTCTATCTAACCTCATCTCACTTCTTGTTTCTCTTTTCTTTTCTTCCATATTCTCCATATATTCTTTTGCTTTCATTTTCGCTACTACAATTATATAGTGTCTCTTTTACCCTGCTTTTCTTGATTTTTTCCTTCCTTTCTCTTCCTCTCTTATACTTCCACTTCTTTTTTATCGAAGCTCATCTCACATCTCATTTCCTGTTCTTTTCTTCCCTGTACGTTTCCTTTCCGTTACTTTCCTCTGCCTCACTATTCTGTGACTGTTTCTCTCGATTTTTTTTACCTTCTCCGAGGCTCTGGCGTGTTGTACTCTATCTCCTGAAGCCTTTATCGCTTGCACTCAAACTATGTGGGATGGGAGTGATGAGTGATGTCTGGGATGTGGGAGCATGAATGTCACAGCTCATCATTCTTTCAATTTCTTTTGTGCATTCTGTTACCTTCTTGTCAGGCCAAACGGGTATGACATATTGTCTGACTGTTTGATAACCTGTGTCCTATCTACAACAGTTTTCATAACTTTTACTGAAATTGGAAAAAATATTGAGAGTTGGTCTACAAATAAATCCAGATAAAAGACACTTAAATTATTAAATGTTTCTCTATATTTAGGATTCATTATCTTCAGGTTTTCAATGCAACACGTGAAAACTATTATTATCTGTTTTCTTCAGTGATGTGTCATTTTTAAAACATCTATTCAGCTTTAGAGGTGAAAAAGATTCTGAATAAAAAAATAATGGATCAAAGCACTACTATTAATATGAAAGGTGTCCCACAGAGATAACCTTGGCAGCTCCCCTCAGCTTTGCAGACCACAAACTCTCATCCATCATCTTTATGCACGGTAGGCACCTGTTTCTGGCTATAGAGCTTTGATTAACACACCGTATGCCAGCATCTAATGTAGAGAGAGAAGTATTCGGTGATGATCATTTAGGATTTAGCAGGTAAATAAAAATGATAACCAACCATGTCTCTGCAACTGCAAATATGTTTCTGTAGGGAACATAATGTCAACCAAACACTGAACACATCAGTAAAATCTAGTTCTCCAAAAGAATTCACATCTAGTGTTCGTGACTATAACTTTCTAAAACAGTTTAAATGGCAAAGTCACATTTTTTGGAGAACACTACACATGAACGCCAAATGATTTGTGTTGATAGCTGTATTTAGTGATGATTGAAAGAAGATACTAGTTTGTGCTCAAGTTGTGTTGTTTATTTGATTATCCCACCTTCTGCATCCCAGTCTGATGCTCATCCCACTGAGCCACCAGGCCATTGTAGATGGTAGAAGAAAGTTAGTAACTGTATACAAACCTTTAACGCTATACAGCACTGTTTCATATAGAAATGCATGTTTGTGTAGGGGATGTAAAGAGAGCTTTCATTTTCTGTTGAAATGATGAGGTTGTGTATTTGTGCAAATCGAACCAAAGCAGCAAACATATAAATACTGACTATATAAATGAAATGTTCCCAGACAACAGATTTATTTAGCACCTAAATAGCCTTCTTCTAAAACAACATCCCGCTGTGTGACTGTAGCAGTAATGGAGTTTTTTTATGGTTACATTTAGGCATTCACGGCCCATCAGAGAAAAATGACTTAGCTGTAGTTTTACAGGAACAGGTTGCATATTGTAAGTATTTGGACAACACTGGTTTTAAAGATAGTCACAAGTAAATAATTTGAAATGTAGATAGTGAAGTATAATGAAACACCTTTTTGAGTAACTTTGTTGATTTCCACTGCTGCAGAATTTAAACCCCTGTGAATGCTGGTAATAAAATCTACGGATGCAGAGATTCAGAACTTAGCATAGTGTGAACAGTTATATATATTGTACCTTCCTCAGTATGGCCTTTAGTGCTTTTCCAGCTGCTCTCTCTATGTCAAAGCTGTTAGTATTTTATGTAAGGCTCTTAGGAAGAATTTGTGCCTGCTTTGCGCTGGCTGTGCTTAACAAGCAGCAGGGAAGTGACTTTCCCTAGAACCTGTTTTCATACTGCAGCATCACGTTGCTGGGAATCTAACAGGAACAGGCACTAGCTGAGCTTCCCCGGCTGGTTCATGTGAGGTGGCCTTGATGGATTGTGTCATCTAAAGTTGAGCTTAGGGTTTCTGTGTGTCTATGATGCAGTTCAAGTGTAGGAACCGCTTTGATATTTTGAAAACCAAAATAAGGCTTGTGCACCACTGTTAAGACCAAAGAGTGAATATGCTGTAATTTACATATGTCATATATACAATGTACATTTAACCAGTGACCAGATAACTAACGCATCTTTACTGGAGAAGCGGGTAAGAGAGAGTGCTATTAGGCAGTGAGCACTGTATTGACGTCCATTACTTGGTTACAAGTTTAGCAAACAAGAGTTTCCTGGAAAACGAGGCATCTCCATAATACACCACCCTTTTTCCAGAAAACTGATAGGAAAATAAATTGCACTTATATAGCACAGTAAAAAAAGCAATTTACAATTGGCCTCTCCTGCACTGGCCTACACATACTGATGACAGCATATCTGCTAAGCAAGGTGCTAGCCTCAGTCACTAGGAGCAAACGAGCCAATACCAGGTGTGTCCCTGAGCGAGACACTCCCCGCCCCCTGTGGCTGCTCACTGCTGCCCCCAAAGGGAGATGGGTCAAGTGCCGAAGACAAATTTCACTTCAACATGTAAAATATAATCAATGACAATAAAACTGAGTCTTCTTCTTACTGTTTTGCTGCTGGCAAATATAATTGCCGCATGGATCACAGCTGAATGAAGGCTCTGCATTGGATCAGCATGAGAGTGGCCACAGTTTGATACCTAGTTTCACAAATATCAGTTTGTTGTGCTAGTAACTTATTGCCATTAGTATGTGAGTGTAATAAAGTAAGAAATAATTTGTACTTTTACATAGGTACTGCTTCATTTTGCTGGAAATACTGAACAAATGAAAACACTAGTGCAATGTCAGGCCAGAAAACATAAACAACTTCTAACATCTCACCGTGACAAAACACTCACGTTAATGAGAGACAACATTATAAAGAGCTCATTACCTGGATTGTCATTTTCATCGTCTGCTTTGAGGAAGCCAGTGCAGAGAATATTTGCAAAATACCATCTACCATGCATCACATGAATTGACAACTTATTGATAATCCAACCCTGTTTGCACCTGCTCCTTACCCGTCTCAAAATGTTCTTCCTTCCCTCTTTTATAACATTGAACGTTGATATTTAATTCCTCATTCTGATGTTTGTGTTGGAGCCTGTCATGTGAGCATGCGAGCTGAATTGAATTGCCTGGATGTGTACTTCACCTGAGCTTCCGGGCAGACTATTGGATTTGGTCTTGTAACACTGCTTTATGAAAATGTTTCCCCAATTGTTCTTGGCAGATAAATTAAAGTGTAAAAAAAAGTCATCTAATAGGATTAAGCCAATGACCATGTCGTCTGTAAACCTAATTAGTAAGTCACCCTGTATTGTGTTTTTGTTTTTCTTGAGGTTAGATTACAAGTGAGGATTTGTCTGTCTTATTATTTACCATAGAGACAGAGACAGGGCTTTGTTCATGTAACCTCTTCATCACTAAGCCTTTTTTTACTGCTCACAGTGCAAAATAAGTCATAACAATTACAAGAGCTTTATATATGATCAATACCACTCAAAATAAAACTAGGACATGTGAGAGTATGGGTTACAGTTATACTATAACACAGTACATTTCATACATTATTTATAGCGAACAAATGCTCTAAATTATAGAATCTGATGGGTAACTGTACAACTGTAGATGCTAAAGAAAATCGACCTATACAGCTGCACAGCAGTTTTAAAACAGATTTGCCCAGGTGGGATCCCCAGGTTTGCCATTTGGGCACATCCTGGCACCACATGTGACCTTTGACCTCTCTCAGGTACCAGACTGGAAGACTATTTCTATTTCACTGAAATATTACTATGGTTACTCATTCCATCCAAACAGAACTGTTTATGATTTTGAGAGAATAAATTCAGCCATTTATACATTTTCCCATTTAAATAGCAGTAATAATAATAATATAACTATACAATGAATTGTAGTTATTTCATTCACTGGCCTAAAGCCTAATGAACCATTTAAATATCACAATGTCAGAATACGCTATATTATCCCCTAGGGAACATTTTCTTGGACCATAGTACTGGTGCTGCAACAACAACAATAATAAATACTACTAATAAAAAAAACAGAATATATTGCACATAACAGACCATATAAAAACACAAACACTCACACATGTCCATAAAAGAGGTGGAGTGGAGAGAGAAGGACAATTGTTATGTAGCTTGGGGGGAGGGGCTAATCACACACAGGTAGGAATGATTGTCTGCTGCTGAGTTTCTTCCTGTCATTTTGGTGTATAACATGTTTGGAGTGATAATGGGTGATCTATAGTGCAGGCACACTGAACAGCCCCCTGCCCAGGGGGCATTCATGAAGAAGTAGGTTTAATACAGGCCTGCAGTTCACGGCACTATGTATCCAATGAGCTACATATACAAAAACAATGAAACCATAGTATGACACGTTCTGCTTGGTTCTTACTTTGCTTCTGTATTTATTTCTGCGCCTGCACTGTCAAGCCATAAGATGTTCTCTATAAGACATCTATCAAACCCAACATCAACTTCAGTGCGTTCCAGTTGACACCCATTGTTGACAGTGATTGTATTGCTTGTAACGAGATGCCATCTACCAGGACAGCAGCCGTCAAATCTGCCCATAGATACACGCTCCGTCCTCATCTGCGCTTCACAAATCTGCTGACATCAGCCCACTAATAGGCATGCAGACAGTTGTAGGATGGAGACGGAACAATCTCCAGGTTGTGGCGCTCGATGCAGAATTGTGTCTGGTGACAAGAGTGTGAGTTGTTTGGAGCATTCTTCTGAACCCAGGCTGGAACCATGTTGCTTGACACACTAAACAAAAAGTGTCTTCAAAATTATGTATTTTTAAAGAAGAAGAATTTTGGTTTATGGTGTACTCCACCAGTTTAGCACTGCTTACCACACATTCTCCTTTGTTGTCAAAACTACATTACCCACAGTGACACTTATTGAGTCTCTCAAACACTGATGCATAGAAGCTTGGCAGACCTTCAGCACCTTCCAGTTGACACCACACGAAGGACACTAGATACTGTTTTAGCACCAGATGTGTTCGATATGAGCACATTTAGCAACAGATTATGATTTATCTGATGTTTTATTCACAAGCAGCAGTTTAAATGTATAATTTTTACCACCTTTAAATGAGAAGTTCAGCAACAAGGACTGTTAGTTTCCAAAAGCACTGGTTAATTTCTCTTTATTTTATCACTCACTGCAGATGACCACATCTGCTTGAAACTTTTCATTTAGTCGATCAATTCCAACTCTTTAGCCCATGTGACCAGCTTTCCACTCAATTTGCTGTGGTTGTAGATGAATTCTTAATTCTAGCCACAACTATCACGTGGGATAAACTCTGACAGTTTGGTTTAATTTTCTATCATTGTGACAAAACTGCCACTTTCACAAAATAAAATGATAATTTCCTGTTGATGAACGTGATGAACACTGCCTACTCCTGGGAGAGCTAATCTATCCGAATGTATATCTTCTGTAGTATTGGTTTTCCAAACAAGATGGCACCAGGACCTTAGGTCGTTGGTAAAAGGGCACATCGCCTAGATGGGAGAGGGCTCCGCTTAAACTACACAGATGTGATGCGACCAGGCTGTGCTTATAAGGTGGCACCATCTAAAAATACACTCGGCAGCACCGCCTCCAGAGACTGACGGAGTGTGTATGGCCTGGTATGGCCTGGCATGTAGACCTGGGTGAGCTGATGGCATCTGACAACTGTACACGCTGCTGGTCATGCTGGATTGCTGTGATAACCTGCTCCCATGTGGTGGGGGGAGGGGCGTCAGTCAAGTTATGTTCAACAGTCTTTCATAATTTTCAGTAATAAAATAATGAATTATTGTCATCTTATGCTACTATCAGACAGAGGGGTGGTGATATGTTATAAACTCAAATAAACAGAAAAACAGAAAAAAGGAGGCTGCAGTTTTACCAGTTTTGCACATGCGAAAACCTTTAAACATTCACTTGAGGCAGAAGTCTTTTTGTTTATAGTGTATAGTCCTGGAAATTGATTTGTGATGTAATGTATGTAACATAAAATGCTAAATATATTGGTTCTATTAATTAATTAGTTGGACATAAAAATTATTAACAAATTGTCTTAAAATATGTTGTTAATACCCACGCGTCTCTGGGATTCTATGGTACATGATCAGATTACATTAGAACCCAATAATATATTATATAATGATTTGTCATTTGTTATTTGATACTATACTTTGCCTCAAACAGAGCCTATGAAAAACAGATCTCACATTTGAGTTTCAAAGCATGCAACAGTGTTCCACCTCTGAATACATTTGACCTTTCTATCACTGTAAAACCTTTACAATGCGTAATTAACTTAAAGCTGTTTAGGTTTTTCTGCCCAGTGCAAGTAATGTATACTGTTTCTTTTTTTAAGCCCTGCTCTTTTATGCTGACCGCTGTGGCTGGTGCCACTATGTTCAAACTTCCATCCATGTATTTATTACTTGATTAAAAGGTCATCTGTCTTTTATTTAACAATACAACAGAGGGAGTTTCATTACAACCAGCACACGTCCACTAGGACTCATACTCCACATTAAAGATAGGACATACCTGTATATTGGGATGTTGGCAGCCTGTGATATACCAGCACATACTCATTCAACAGCATGAGCTGATGATGCTTACGCTGTATCAAACACTGACACCTGGTCAGCCCTTTGGCAATCACTGGGAGAACCATCATTTAATGGCATGTGCCTGCTGGCGGCTGTTAGCCTTAGATGCTAGGTGACAAATGTGGAAATATCATGGTTCAGGTTAAGTAAAGAAATCAAATCATCTAGATGCACCTGGGTTGTTCATGTAGTATACTATAGTATAATCAGAGGAACACGGATGCATTGCTGTGCATTGTGCACAGTTTGTCTGGATGAGGCCGTGCGGGAACTGAAAGGATTGTGCTGGAGTTGGAGGTAATAGATGCTGACCAGGAGGCAGCGGAGAGGATGGGAGCTGTTCTCCATGTTGTTTAGCAGTTTGTGCACTATCCTGCATTCACCATCTGCTCTAACGGTTCCAGTGAAGTGCTGAACACAGAGCCGGCCTTCCTGTTCAGTTGGTTTAGTGGGTTTGTGTCTCTGGCTCTGTGTTGTATTTCCAGTCCAGTTACTTGTACCCCTCCACCACCTCCTCTTCCTATCCTACAGAAACAACATCTCCTTGGTCCAGGGTCATTTAAGGTCATGTGGTTGTTCCCACACCACAAAGCATTCTACCAATCCTCTGTACTCTGTCCTCACAGAGCTGCCTGGTGACAGAGAGCTAGCTGGAGCAGGTATATGATGACATCACCTACTCCAACCTGGGGGAGATAAGAAACTGTAGTGAGTCTAGAAATGTTTCCACTTAAGAGGGTGGGGTGTCTGTAATCATTTAGAGCAGGTGGAGTTGCTCTAAATGAGGCTTCCCAGAGCCTTCGGACATGCTCCTGTGTTAGGCTGAGGTTTTATGGCTCTGCCCCTCGCCCTGCCTCTTCACCTGGCTGCTTGAAACACACAGAAGGGGCTGGCTGTGGTTTGGTGGCAGTCTCTTATCTTAATTACTGGAGGGGTGTGGGAAGATGGTAGTGAAGACACTGTGTTTTTGGGTGGTGAGTAGGGGGAGGGTGAGGGTGTTTGGGGGCACCAACAATAAATCTAATAAAAAAACATCTTATAGCTTATTATTCATTTAAGGTTCCCCTAAATGTGGGAAACTGTAAATGTCAATATGCTGTCACGTCAATAAATGTATTTACTTCAGGTGATTATATTTTACCACCAGGTATCTGGTGACCAGTGAATTTTTTAGTCTACTACGGGTTAACATTGAACCCTGTGATCAATCTAATAACACATATCTATTTTTCATCAGACCCAGGTAAACATAACCACTTCATCTTCACAGCATGCCAACGCCTACAACTGAAAACCTAAACATCTTTGTTGACTAAACCTTAGATCAAGTCACTGTCAACATTTCTGCCCCATAAACCCTGAGCAATCGTTTCTCCACCAGCCAAACATTTTATTATGAAGTAATATCAATATAACTAACACATGCAGTGTCTATTATGCAAGTTCATGCATGAAGACTGTGCAATTGACTAGTTCTGGTGTTCGCCTGTCAGTTTATTCAACTGCCAGTTTGCATTAAGTCAGGCCCGCAGCGCTGCCATAGGATCCTGGCGGAGAGACGGAGCAGTCGCACTGGAGATGGCACAGGTGTCCTGCATTGCCTTGACTGAACAAGAAGTGACTGCAGTCTTATGCTTCATTGCCTCGACCTCTCCTTGAGCAATAACCAACAGATTGCACACTTGGTATACACACACACACACACACACACACACACTTAAAGCAAGTACACACATTTCTTTTGGCATGTATGCCCACTAAATGTGTTGTATGGCCAGGGAACATCAGAGACAGGAAGAGAAAGAGCCTGTGGAGGTTTAAGTTTGCAGTGAGAACACACGCCTAAAGGCAGAACCTCCTTCTACTGGAGGACTAACTTTAAGATAGGGTCAGTTAGTGCAGAGCCACATATGAAAGTCATGCTTTTAGTCATCAAATGAAGTAATATGCTGGGAACAAAACAACAATAACATGTTGTTTAACATGAACATTCTATGAACTATTAAATTAATCTGAATGAATGTACCACACACAAAGAGAGAATCACTCTGCATGCTTGTTATGTATGTGCAGAGCTAAAACACATTACCTAAAGATGCATTATCACTTTTACATGAAGGTTTTGAATTTCATGATGGGGTCAGCATAATAGAAGGACAGTCTGAAACCACAGCTGTTATTTAAGTGGCTTGTTGATAAGGAATAACTGGACATATAAAGCACTGAGCACTATTAGCATTAGAGATTTCACACATTAGTGCATTGTCTGCTGTCACTTAAACGCAAGTCCCAGCTGTTCTCTGCCTCTGAGTTATGAGTCATTGAATCTGTCGAGTGATAGCTGCTGCAGCATCACTTTTAACAGTTTTTATTAATTAATTAAGAATTGTTTTACATTGAGACAGTAACACTGTGTCTACTGGGTGTGCGTGTGTGTGTAGTCGAGGCAGACAAGAACAGTGCAGAGTGCAGGTCACCTGTGTTTTGTACGCGTGCGCAGGCCAATGTTGTTGCACAGCTGTGTACTGTGTGTAAAAGAAAAAGGTGCTTTGTTATCTAGTTATTGCACATATGGTCTGGTTATTGGATAAATGTATATGAATTTGGTATTTTAAACTGGATTGTTCACAATTAAGGAACAACGATTTAATTATTTGGCCATGTAACCCAGCAGTATAACACGTGGTACAACTGCTTTGCCAACTTGTGTTTAGACTTCTGAACACTATTCTTTGGCAGAGTACAGTGGTCCAGAATATAGACCTAGATGAGGGTGTTCAAGTAGAAAGGTGCTGCTGAGTTGACCACTCTGCAGGCGAGTACAAAGCTTAGCTTCAAACCTGGTACAGGCTGCATTTTAGACACGTTTGCCTGGAAACACAAGTCTAAATCCCATCTTTTATGTGTGACATTTCAGAAGATCAGATACAGCACACAGGGCTGAATAAACATAAGGCTTCCAGAGTGCAAGACTTGATAACAAATGTTTCCCAAGATCAGAAGTGTCAATCTTCCGCTGTTTGAAGAAGGAGCTGTAGGAAAGATGCTTCCTCTTTGCTTCCCTAACAGTATTTTGCAGCTCTCTTCATAGTGAAACCTAGACAAAAATTAATCCATAAAAAGACCCTCACCCTTAGGAAGCAGGAGCCCATAGGTTACATTATCTGTGGGAAATGAACCGTTTAAAAAGCCAAGCTTCAAAAAGCAGCCAAACAATGGCTTTGAAGAGAAAGTCGTTTCCAATAATGGCAAAGGGCGAGAGAGCCAACAATGCTGCCGCTGCCTGGACTGCTTACGATCCCCGCTCCATCTGGGACTGTGTGCCCCTCTTTCAATAGTGGTATTAATATTAATATTCCACATTCACTGATGCTCACAGTGATTCTTTTCAAGACTGTAAGCATACTTACGACTGCATGATCATTTGAAACCAAATCTCCAATCAGCTGAGAAATGGGTCACGAGAAGCAATTCACCAGTTATTCTTGATAAGGCTATGTTCCACACCAGACACGTTTGCTCCCCACTCATAGCAGAGGTGTTTGGCCAGTACTCAACACGTCTAGCAGGCTGGGAGGTCTGTTTGTTTTCCACATCAGTTTTCCCTTTGTGGCTGGTTTGGTCTAATTTAAAGGACAGTAAACTCTTGGAAGGCTTGGAAGGGTTTTTTAGTCTGATAAGATTGCTGGTTTGTGATGTGTTGCTTTAAATAACTGCTTAACAATCCCAAATTATCTTCAAACAGATTTTATTTTAGATGGTGTCTGGAGCTCATCATCAAGGTGAGGAGCGGCTCCAACAATGGAAAACTAATTTGGGGGAATGTGCCTTGTTCATTTAAAGTGCAGAGCGTGCAGTTTTCACAGCTTTTGCTGAGTGGGTGTAGCTGATCAGAATATCCTCTGACTCCCTCAGTCGGGTCATCCACCAGTGTGAACCAATGCTGGTACACTGTGAGTAGCTGAGATAAGGATGTGCGGGGAACTGTTCTAACCTTGTGCAAAGACAAAGAGAGGCCAGCAGATGTTGAATCAAGACAAAAGTGTCAGTCAATATTTTACACTTGCACTTCTAATCGAGAAAATTGTGAGCACCTTTGTGCTCAAATTACTTTTGATAAATTAGTTCCTCGGTGAAGATTCAACATCCACAGACATAAACTAACAACTAATTTCCACATCAACCTGAACCCGCTGTGCTCATGTTTTAGTACCAGCGCCCCCAAGTGGCCCAAAAAGCAGTTATCGTTGCTTTAAACGTACGTTTGTGATGGACATTTTTATAACACAGTACGTGTCAGCGCCCCTACAGGTTTCTGTATCTTAAAAAGAATTAGGAATCAAACTCAATATTTTTACAGTCTTTAACTTTGGTTAAATACAAATTAAATAATTATAGTAATTTCACTAAATAGGTGAAATGGCTGAAGAACAAGTTTTCTTAAATCACCCGTTGAAGGATAAATCTTTGTCCTTTTCCCGCCACTTTTAACTTTATGTAAACTCATTTGCATTTACATTCCTCATTTTGCCTCATGACACATTTTCTACACTATTAGCAAACCTATTCTGTCCCTGTTGTTCCCGCCTGCCATTCAATGTGAAGGTCACTTCAGTGTGTGTGTGAGTGTGTGTGTGTAGATAGCAGCAGAGACTTGTGTGTCAGGCCTGCTTAACACTCCCCTGTATGCTCTGCTTGGCAGCAATAGGCTGCATTGTCCACAGCTATGGGAGCAAGTCTTTTTTCCTTCCTTTTTGCAGGAGTACCCGTGCACATGGTTGTCCTATTTCTTCTCTGTGTGCCTCAAGGGAGATGCACATGAGTAGTCAGTGTTCCCTGACCTCCATATTTCGTCCAGGCATTATACGGAGCTAAGCCAGACTGAAGATGAGGCCAATCCAGTTCAGAGAAGCTGCAACCCAAAGCTAATACCTCAAGGCGTTCTGCAGCTTTTCTTTCTCGTCATTTACCCAGCACTAGACAGAACATGTAAATACAGTACAGGACCTGCAGACCTGAACATGCAAATATGTGCAGCAGACAATTAACTGCTTGCAAATCAAAAGGATTATTTTATTGTGCCTGGGAATAACAGAGAGCCCCCCCCCCTATCCGTTACCACAGAGAAAGACTCTAACAGGGCAGTGTGTACATTACACCACGACTGTCAATCTGGAAACATGCACCTACCTGCTGCTTCATTAATTACATATCCCTGCAATTAGCTTCTCATTTATGCAGTTTTAATTAACCATGAAATTATGGGTGCTTCTGATTTGGAGGTGGCATCTCATTGCCTAGTGTATTTTGGTCTCTTCCTGAATATATATTTGCTCATTATGCCCATGAAATCTCTGATGAAATAGTGGCTCTGCTACCCTGTAGCTGAAGGAAGGGTGTGTGTGTGTGTGTGTGTGTACGCACGTGTGTTTGTGTGTGTTAAGAGTTAATGAAGGACAAAGGCGGAGGGTTGTGTGTGTCTGTGTGTGTGTCAGAATGACTCAGAGTGCAGCAGTATTCTTCTGATTCACACTGAGGAAGGAGAAGCAGTGTCTTTGTGTTCATCCCCCCCCCCCCCACACACACACACACACACACACACTCACACTCAAACAGCCTTCAGAGGATGTTACATTGACTTACATTCTTTTCCTATAGACTTACTGTGACCTTCACTTTGACCTTAAAGTCTTCTTTCTAAAATATAACATCCATTCAGACTGGCAAATGAACTGATGACAACACGACGCATATGTGAAGTAAAACTTGGATTTAGTTCTTTTATTCCTTAAATGCAAGAAGGGTTTGTGAACACAGACAAGATTGGACTAATGTGTATATTAGGTTAAGTGTTGCAGTGAAACTTAGTGAAAAACAATCATGTTCTTCTGGCAAACAAATAATTGAGTTTCATATGTTTTAAATCCAATAGTCTTACAGGGCTCTAATAATATTTGATCTCATAAGACTGAATGACAGCATGACATCACACATTTCCCCACATGTAGGGAGTACAGTGAAAAAATAACCTATGAGACAAGTCTTTTATCTCCCTGCACAGTTAAGTTTGATTCATAGTGCAGTGGATTGTTTCTACGCCCAGCCTGCAGCCACAGACCACACTCTCCAGCAAGTTCAGTACAAACACCTGTCAGGCTTTACTGCATAGCCAGTAGTTTCTGTAGCTTTCTGTTCTGTTCTCAGAACAGAAATACCCTCTCTATAATGCACCAACTTAGAAAAAGGTAAGGGCAGTCCATACCTGCACATAGTCGCATTAAGGATGGACACGTGCTTCTGTTTACACTTAACTGCAAGTGGGGACGTGTACACAGACGTTTTTCCACATCCAGGCTAAAAAGCCCCATGGCACCTCTAAGTACTGTGCAATTGATGCATGAAATGTATGTATGGCCGCACGGACACAAAAGTCTAGCCTGCACATAGGAACCCGCTGTGAATTCACTCAGAGGTCCATGGACTTGAGAGGTTTATGTTACAGATACTGTAGTATTTACTCTGATGCAGAAAGCATGAATTGACCTTAATGCATTAATTAATTGTAACCGCCTCTGCCCTCAGCTTGTTAGGGAGCTGTATATTTTCAGTTACAGTGATACAGGCCAAAGATTTATTACATGTAAGGGCTACACCACACATTTTATACTGCAGTTACTTGATCTCCGTGGTCTCTCATTCTTATTTGCTGTGTTGTCAGTTTTACCCCAGTATGCCAAGGGTCTGTAAATTAGTGTGTATTTTCACTACATGGTTATACATCGGGGAAAAGTTCCTTTTTTATATAATACAAATCTAAAGGTGCACCAAACATACAGTCTATGATGAAGGTGAATGTGCTCATTAACTCAGTTTGTCTCAAGCTGAGGCCATTTCCCCATGCCCAGGCCTGCTGTTCACTTACTATATCTGGAGGAGCGCGCCAGGAGCAGACATCTGAGCGAGGTCGTGGAGTTCACTTGCCTTGTCTCTCCCTCCACCTTAAATACAAGCCCTCCTTTGACCCAGCTTGCCTCGCAGGAACAAGGTTTTCCTCTCCTCCCTCTCATTTCTCAGTAAAAACTGTAGCATCCCTCTCTCAGTGCATGTGTCCCCCCCGCCTTCTCTGAGAATAATGGGTTTCGGTGCACAGATGGTGGCCCAGGGAGTAGTTGACTAACAGTCATATTGGTCCTCCTATCACCCCTTAAAATACAGAGTCTGCTTCATCTACATCCTGCCAGGATCTAAACGCCTTAGGCGAGGAGGATTGCAGCCCTCCCCTTTGAAGTGGCTGAAAAAGTGTTTGGTTGAATCCTATTTTAAAAGCTCCCAAAGATAAATAAATGCTGTGATGGGTTGATGTTTAATTGATTAGATGTTCCTGTGTGTGTGTGTGTGTGTGTGTGTGTGTGTGTGTGTGTGTGTGTGTGTTTTTTAGGGCAGCGATGAGGGCGACGTGGACAAGAATAAGTGCTGCACATTGTGTAACATGTCCTTCACCTCAGCAGTGGTGGCACAGTCACACTACCAGGGTAAAATCCACGCCAAGAGGCTAAAACTGCTACTGGGGGAGCAGCCTGCCATCACAGCCAAAGGTATGAGCCCTTTTCTAAATGCATTGTGAGAGTCCCCTGAAGCCTGACTGCTGTCAGTCAGGTAAGTGCCTCCACTGTCTAACAAAGGCTGACCTCAGACCAGCGTTCACAACCAGAGTGTGCTGTAGTTGGCCTGTTGACATGAGCTGCGGAAACATTCATCAGAATGGGGCTCTTACTCTGTATGCTCCAACTTATTCTGGGATGTTTGGACCGAGAGTCTAGAGTTCTGTTTGATGCTCCAATGTGAAGTTGATGCATCCCTTTGAAGAGAGCAGATGAAAAGTCCGTTTATTAACTTGAGTCGGTCATAAATCATTAGGAGGTATTTTAATGCCTGCATGATAAATGGAGACAAATAGACACAAAATGACACTATAACAAACTTTATTTGTTGTAGACGAGGGATCAGAGCATCATCATCATCATGTTGTCTGAGAAAGGTCAGTGTTCCTGCCTGGAAAACAGCGGTTCATGTACTGTATATTAGTTTGACAGGTTCAGGTTTAGGGATTTCCATCACATCCTCCTGAGGGAACGATCTGTCTCAGTTTACTTTATACATGCTACTCACCAACTAAAGATTCTCTATGATATGATAGGAATGTTTAGGACGTGGAATATAAGTCATAGATGGAAGCAGAAAAGTGACACAGAAAGTCTTTAGGAACTTCATAGGCTTTAAAATAATAACATTACCTTCATTGTTGTGCAGTACTGAACCCATTTGGACATGGTCATGGTCCTGGTAATAAAACTATAAATCACCAGGCTTTTTTTGGTAAAACTAAGAGGAAAAGGAACAAATAATGTATATTATCCAATGTTGTATTTATATATCAAGTCCAGTCCGCTTTCACGCTCTGCCTTCACCATTATTTAAGTCCTCCCTTTGAGAGCTGTACTTCCTCGGTTTGAGAACGGGACATGACTCAATCAGTCAATGAGCCAATGGCCATCGAGAAAGGCACATGGGAGCGGTGATGTGTAGGATTGTTGGTGCACGTGCGGTCAGAATATATTGTCTGAATGTTTCAGTCCAGTACCATAAGTAGACAAGGTTGGCGTACTGAACTGCTTAGCCAGGTACAGTGTCTAACAGCAGTAATATCATGTTGATGTTTGCACTGAGCCCAAAGCGATGCTCAATCCATCCGCGTGCAGAGCTGCTAAACATGGCTCTAGACTCTTGGTCTTTATTATGAAAATATGTCATGTTGTGATTTTTCAGGCCAGTTCCAACCTACTAACAGCAGCCAGGCTGGCGTGATGAGTTGTGCTTTCCTAAGCGTCTGTGTGCGTATGCGCTATTTAGACCTAATCACCAACTGTTCTTTACCTTCAGGCATTTTAAGTCCACTGACATCTGCTCACCTCGAATCTACCAACAGAAGTGGCAGTTGTGAGAATAATGAGCAAAGGTCAGAGGGGGAAACGGGGAATGAGAAACACAGCAAACAATATATTTTCCGCCTGTTCTGGAGCCCAGCACTGCAGTCAGCAGCCTTGAGCTTTGTTTGTGTACCAGTACTGAGTTTTTATATGCACTTCACAGCTTTGTATTTAACGTCATGCCTTAAGATATCCCTAACCACGGCTTTTCTTTTAATTTGTTTTGTCTACTGATAAGGTGCGTTTTTATAGTGGCGTTATCAGAAGCCTCCCCTAAATTCATCCTGCATTAGCACTGCATAAGCCACAGCGTCCATTTCCCCTCGCAGGAGTTAAGATGGAAGCAGTAGTTTTGGTGGAGACCTCTTGTCTTTGAGCTAATGTTCTTAAATCAGTTTCCTGACAAAAGAAGAGAATATCTCATTGTTCTGCAGCAGCACCAGTAGCATGTACGAAGAGGGACAGAACAAGTGAAGTCTGCAGAGCTAGTTCAGATGTCTTTTGGTTGCTTCCTTTGGGGTCACAGTGGATGACTGCACATATTTGATTTAGCAAGGATTTTTAGGCCTGATGCCCTTCTTGATGCAACCCTCCCATTTACAGGCTTGGGACCAGGAAGGGAGGTACCGGGGCATGACCACAAACCCGATTAACCTATACCTACTGTGCCACACTCCCAAGCTAATTCAGGTCAAACATAACTGCTACTACTTTGCTATTTCTAAACAACACATCGTAAAACATTATAGTAAATCAAAATGAAAGAAATCCGGCAGACATCTGGATCACCTCTGCACAACTAAAGCAAATTTTCTTACCCCGCTCCTGCTGCTGGTATTTACACCCCAGCATCCACCCAGAGACTCTGTTCTTTTACACTTGATGTTTGTTTGCATCAGTCTTTCTGGCTGAAATTTTTTTGTATGTGTTCGAAGAGTTTTGTTGTTGAAGAAATATTTGCTACACATTTTTATGGTCAAAACACATTTCTCCTTATTTCTCCTTTATTATTTGTTTTCATTTTTCATGTTTCATTTCTTTAGTTGTTTGTTTTCTTGTGTTTCTCAACTCACATTTTAACCATTGGCGACTTGTCAAACATTCGTTTTCTGCATACACTGCCTTCGAAGGGTTTGTCCTGCTCTCACTGACCACCAGCACCTCTCTTAGCAGCTAATATTTGTGGTGTGTAGAGGTGGATGTGAATTTAACTTTACCTTATCATTGGCAAGTTGTAGTGTACAAAACATTGTGCATCATCTATACCAGAGGTCACCGGCAGGCAGGCCACAGTCCAGATCCCAACCTGGACTCTGTCCTATCTGGACCCAGAGCTGTAAAAGACTTGTCATCAAGTTTTCCTCAGTTCTGGCAGAGAATACATTTGGATTACGTTGTTGACATGAGGTAATTTTCTCCATCCGGACCTCCTTAAATCATACTTGATTAGCCCTGATTTATTTACCTTTGCATTTACGGCTCAATGAAAAAAAGGTTGAAAGTGGCTTTTCAGCCGTCACAAACATGAATCCAAGAGTAACTTGATGATTAAAGGACGTTGTCTGTGCAGAGCCAGAGACTGTTTATGAACTCAGCCTGATGTAAACTGATCTGAAACCAGCGGAGTGAATCTTCTTCCATCCTGTCAAATCTCAGCAAGTTTTTATATCATATTAATAAGTTAGGCTCACTGAAGCTTAAGACCTACAGTATTTAGATCAGTAGGCATTGACATGATGTATTGGAAACAGCATAATAAGCGTCAAAGAGATTGAACTGGGATCCAAACCACCAGGATATGTCTTGTAAATACGTTTATTAAGTGGCTATGTTTAATTTACTACCTGAAAAACATAAATGGGATAGTGAACAGAAGAAGCTTCTCCAGACTACTGACGTTTAGAGAACCTCAGCACGGTTTGATTAAGTTTCCTTTCTTGTAAGTTGAAATGCAGTCTGACGACGCAGTGTTCAGATGGCTCACTTCTTTCTTTGCTCTCTTCACCACATGCCACAGCCATTACGCTTGCCATCTGTGGCCAGTGGCTCAGAACAGAAGCAAAGTGTGTGTGTGGATGGGTGGGGGTGTGAGGACACTGTCAATTTGATCAATTTCACTGATACCCACAAAACTACTGGGACACTGAGGATCCTCCTCACCAGCTGACAGAAACCTTTCAAAGAAAAGGTACAAAAGGTCATTTTCTACATGAAGCACAGCTGTTGGTGGAAAAACACGAAATATTATTTAAAACACCACGGACCACATCACTTCTTTGTGATTTTATATTTACCAAGGGGCTAAAACGCAGATATCATTCACATTTTATGTGTTTTATAAGACGACCGATCTCATTTACGTCTATACTACACTTGCTGTAAATTTGTAGAAATGCTTCCAAATAGTGGCATATTCAGTATACAGAGCATTCATTATCTACAAAATGCTCTGTCTGTTCCTCTCATCCAGACGACCCATAATCCAGCTGTAATAGAACTGCTAGCGTTGGACTGAGCTTGTTTCCTCCTCTGACACAGTAATTTCATCCACCTCTTTTGTACAGACACCCAGATCCGTCACAAATAGAAAATGTCCGGAAGATAAATCCAGGGCACCAGGAGGCCCGCTCTATTGATTTCTCCATAAGTAATGTCAGCGGGCTGGCCGAGTTTCTCTGTTAAACCTCCTTTCCTCTTGGGACTCTCTGTTGTTGCAGCCTGCTCTCAGCCAATATGCACTTGCACACTCTTGCCACGTATTTGTATCCTTACTCGACCCAAACGCCACACACTCATGCAGGTTTCTGTTGTCATGGGAGAGTCTCCGAAACTTTACTGGATGCTATTATTTCTTGTTTTGAACAGATGGTGTGAATCATTCTTGTGGGACCCACAGCTTCCATTCAAATCCCAGGGTAAAAATTTCAAAATGCAACATCATCACACTGAAATCACAGCAGCAAAAAAGCCCTGCGTAAGCTGTTGTTCTGCATTTCAAATCACCGTCCTGAACATGCACGAATTTCATCTGACAGTTGAAATGAATGTTTAATGTTTTCCCACAGGCACAGTATTACACATCCCCTGTATAAGCCAACAAATAACCCCACTTTGCCCTTTTACTCAGGCACAATTGTGCTCATGTGAATATTTTCACTGACCCATATAAACCGTGCTCGTCTGCATAGAGGGGTTGAATATCAGACGTCAATATTACAATGTATTTTGCTTCCAATTCAATATCTATTTGAAAACCACCAGGGAGCATGCTAATTTCTCATTAGTATTTTATATAACCACAGAAGCATGTATTTATATATTCCTCCACATGTTTTCTGGCTTGTTTCCTGTTGTCTGAGCCGTAAGCAGGGCAGCTTCCGTGATTGTCACTTCCTTTAACATCTGCAGCTTATTTGGGGGGTACGTTTTTTTTTGCTGATTTCCTGGGAGGTGATTTGTAGCATTTGAAATATAAAATGGAACATGGTCATGGTTCTCTGCAGGATAACCTGGAGTTGCTTTCACGGTGCTGGAACGAATTGTTTTAAAGTGTAACAAACTTCATATTATCCAATGTGTGCAATAATTGAGCCAGGAAGTCCCGGAGCAGCTTTTGAAATGTTTTACAAGGCTTTCACCAAACATTGTTCTGGTGGTGAAAATGTTGCTTTACGTTTTGCTCGGGTCACTGGCCAGTCGAAGTCCTTGCTGTGCATTCTACATGTTTGCTCATGAAATCTTCTTTGAATTGTTGATGGTGACACCTTCATCCCTGCTCTGTGCCACTGACATCTGTGGTTTTCTTCAGCCAAGTCATTGCTCAGTACACAAGTGGTTTCTTTCAAAGGCTCATTGCTAAATGTCAGATAGAAACAGTGGCGATTCTAGGGGAGGGGCCACAGGAGCATTGGCCCCAGCTGAAATCTGATTGGCCCTTTGCAGGTCCTCCCACCTCCTTAGCTCTCTTTATTTAGATTCACACACCTTTTTCTGCCACCTTTGCCACTCATCTGGGAGAGACTGAAATTAACCATTAACACATAAATGAAATGATAATGATGAAGTCTTTCATTGGAGCATCACAGTGTAAGTTGAAAACAAGAAATGTGCCGGCTATTTATCATTTATTTAACTTGAAACTATGTGAAAACCAGGTGGATTTATTGTGGTGCCCCATCAGTGTATCTACCAGCACATGAACTCATGATTTGTGTTGTCCCTTTCCTTTTCCTTTTCCTATTTCCATATTTACGGAGTCTAAAGGATAAACAGTGTACAGTGCAGGTTCTTAGTTGTAGGGCAGGTAGTGATAAATCTCCATGATGGAGATGTTTTGTTGATGGTGTTAGTTTTCATGACCTGCACAGTGTGCAGAGATTTCTCCTCACAGACAAAGTGAAAAATTAAGAAAATGTTTCCTAAGTTGTAGAGCTAGAGCTTGCAGGCGGTCGAGAAGGGTGTGTGGAAAGCCCAAAAGGGAAGAGATAACTGCATGGATTCAGAGCACTTTTATCCCGCCTCCTCACAGATACTGAAGCTTCTCAGATTTATAACTCTGTTCACGCTAAATAGGTCTACTTTGTAGTGCTTCTCTGTCTGCATACAAATGCCATACAGGGAGGGGATTTGGCTTTTTAACAAACCTCTGTTTGAAACTAGTGCAGGCGAAATGATGTGTTCTGCTTCAGCTGAGAAATAAAATGTTGCATTAGCGTGGCGCATGGCAACTCTTTTTTCTTTCAGCCTTTGAGTGGATTAGAGCGAAGTGTTTGCTTTGCCATGCTGTGGATTCTGAATGGGTTTTCAGTTGTCAGTTATTAACTAGGTTTGAGTAAAGTCTGCACAGAAACCAAAAAGCTCTGAAAGCTCAAAACCGCAAACTAACAAGTGTTTAAATTAATTAGAATGAGGTTTAAATGACAAACCCACATACATACATATATAGAACAGCATCAAAATGTGTTGCTGCTCCATCAAACCCTGACGACAACCTTGTAGTACTCCTCACCAGTACAGCCTGAGCTAATGGTATTCTGTAGACTGCATGTTCAAATGAGACTTTACGTGTATAGCAGATTTGAAAATGTAAGCTTTTCATCTAACAAAGTGGTATCCATCTTCCTGGAGACATGAAAATGACACAGAAGCCACTAACTGAATCGCTTTAAACTACATAGAGCAAGGAGCTGTATAGAGCACCGTTGTCTGAACAGATCGAGATGTAGACAGCCCAGCAGCAATAAAAACCTGTCTTTCTGTCCTGCATGTAGTCTGGCTTCCACAGAGAACGTATCAACACGCAGTACTGAACAGAACAGACTGCTAACCTTACCTGTAGTGCCTTAATTTGCTGCTCTCATATTTGTTTGCAAATGTTGTTGTGTGTTGTTTCATGATTATTATTGTTTGTAAACTGCCTCAATTACTAATTGTTTATTCTTTTCTACCTTTAACTTTATATCCTGGTGGACCATCGCTACACTTGCCTGTAATTGCCCCCTGGGGACAAATAAAGTTCTGTGAATTTAATTGAATATTCAGTTACAGATCAGTTAACATACCCAGTGGCTCTACGCGGAGCCTGCTGGTCCAGCACTGAGATTTATTCAATTCAATTCAATTCAGTTTTATTTATATAGCGCCATTTTACAACAAAAGTTATCTCAAGGCACTTTACAGT
>JAUMHF010000026.1:2502107-2545665 GCA_032359275.1 Microctenopoma steveboyesi
TTGAAACTAGTTCTGTGTGATCTACAGGGAAGAAGCAGTCTAAGTGAGACTGAGGTCTTATAAACAAATCTACAGCTTTATACGGCATGGGTTTGAATTCCAACTCTTTGCAGCAGAGAATGGCTATGACTTAGTTTAGTACAGCGTTGGTAGACTGGGTTCTCAATAGACTGTAAGGTTGGTAGTTTGATTCCCTGTTACCATGGCCACTTTTTAGTTTCATATAAGACACTCAAGTGCTTTGTATGACAGCTAATGTCAACAGCAATATAATATAAAACAGTAAAAAACAGAATAGGGTATGTTAAAAAGAAACAACATATATTATACACGGCAAGACATGTACACTGTATATGTTCCTGAATTCATGAGTGGGTTTCTCAAATACTCCTCATCATTTGTTTAATGCTCATGGAAAAGCTTTGAGTGCCCAGTAGCCTGTGTAGACACCTCATGGATGTAAACGTGAACAGTGAGTATGGGACCCTTGTTATAGCTGGTTGGGTGTATCATTGTTATTTGCATCACCAAACTTGGCTGGACCATGTTTGGGGACTAAACATGCTGCACTGTAAGCGTGCGTGCTGAATCGCTTCAATCCCTGCTGCTCTTCATAATCCGAAGCTACGGGCAGAACCCCTCGCCATCACATTTTGTCAGACAGCAGAGAGCCTATCAGGCAAATAAAGTACTACGCTGTGGATGTCCTCTGACTGACCAGCTACATGGCTGCCATTATGAAATGTGGCATGTGTACTGTCTCCTTGACTTGACGATGATAAATCAAGACCATCAGGCTGGGATGAGTCATACCGTGGTGCGCTGCTATTTCTTCCCCAAAATGAGAGAATGTGTAAGGCTTCAGTGGAAAAGCTGTATTCTCAGTGCCTACAGTTGTGTGCAAAGCTCGTGAACACAACTAAAATAAGTTTGATGCTTCAGCCTATAATGCGGTGATGCAAAAGCTTTTTTGTCGAGGTTTTAAGTAGCTTTTACGCAGCAGGTGCCCCGCCGACCTGACACCATCTGCTTCTTAGTGACGGCGATGCGCTTGCCTTCTAAACCGAGCTGAACCCTCAATCAAAGCACAGAGTGGTGTTAAACAGTGTGGCTCTAATGATGCACTAAACGGGAGGAAGGGTTTCATTGCTTTATGTGCCTGCTGGGTTATGTATGAGACTGGAGAGCCCTCCTGCAACAGCTCAGCCTGTTATAAGCGTTTGCTGCCTTGCACTGAATGTAAAGACTTTAGGTAAAACTGGTGGGCTGCTGGATAAATGGTCGGGACACTGTCATAAAAGCAGAGAGAATATTAAATCAGAGTGTGATTACACTTCGCTGGAGGAGGAAACTGTACAGATAGATTGTACTGATGGTAAAACACCATCTGTGCTTAGATGGTGTAATCACAAAAAACTTGTTTCTAGGCTTTCTCTATGTATAGAGAATATATCCTATACATCCCACATATAGTTATGACTGTGAATGATTCACATTATTGTCATACTTCATACCTGTGTCCAGTATGTGTCCACTTCATACAAAGCCTTTTTGAGGGATCAAAATATTCTCCCCCTCACTGCAGGAGTCAAGCATTCTGGGTTTTTCCTACACTGTCTCCCTCTGTATATATTTGTTTTTGATCTAGTTGTATTGTGCAAAATTAAAAATAATTTGTGCTGCATTGATTTCATTTTTTCTATGGGCCAACCATCATCAGTACTATAATGTTACATTCTACCAACTTGGCATTTATGTTACTGTAACTCCTTCTTTGGCCTTCAAAGTGAGACAGCTTGTTTGAGCGAAAGGACCCTGCACCTACATTTCATTCAATACCTTTTGAAAGTTTTTAAAAGTTGAATTGAAATTCTTGTGAAGACTCTGTAATAACACACTGTTGTGCGTGTGATTTCTACCTCGGCCAACTCATACTTAAAGGCCAGAATAGTTACTTGATTGTGAATTGAGGCTTGGACAGTTATAAATTCCTAATGTGTGATGTCATACACGGAGCTGTTGCCATTCAGTGCAAACAACATATTCACTGATTGCTGGCGGCATATGTTGGGCTGAGCTCAGCTAGACATGGGAAATAAACCATCACCATCAACCAACAGAAAATTAAAAGTGTTAACTCTTCTTCTTAACTTTAAATCAATGATCGTCTTCTCTTTTGTTCTCTAACTTCTTTGGCATCATCTACAAACAGTAAATATTTCCCCGCTGCCTCTAAGTTCTCTCGTTTACAGACTGTCATCTCCGTCTCTGCTCTGCTTGGTAATTGCTTGAATGTTTTTGTTGAAACCAAGAGCTGTGCTTTAATGTCTCATATGCCAGAGGTGTCTAAACAGCTTTGACAGAATATTACATTGTTAGCTCTCTCTTTATTTGAAGACTCACAAAAAAACAGATCCCTTAATGGGAATCTTAGAGGGTCGGCTGGCTTGGATTGGGTTGCTATAGTGTAGATGCACATCCCTGCCTCTATAACTTACTTTTCTTTGAGCAAGACAATAAATCCGTGACAGCTCCAGTGCCACTGTGTAGCTGACCTCTCACCTCCTTGCTATGATGAATACAGACAGTAAATGAAGACTGACACTATACATTGTCTGATTTGTTGGAGAGGTCGCCCATCACAGATTCAAATCCTACATAATAGTCAGTTGCTGTGGTTGAGAGCATCAGCCAAGTGTGGAAAGTGAAATCTAATTCAAAAGTAGAGTTTGCTCTGCCTACCTGTGAGCTCTGACTCACCACAGACAGAACTTTAACAGTATGCTGGCGGTTTAGGTTCTATATATTCTGCCTCTCTTTTGAATGCTAACTGGCGTAATGCGATGCAATGGGACAACACTAACTGTTGACTATGGGTGGGCCGAGTGCTGCAGTGTTAAAACTGATTAGGCTGATAGTGCCATTTTGTGTCAGCAAGCGCTCCGTCCAACGCGGCACTCGTTTCGGGGTTAATGTCGTCATCCATGCGTGAAAGCACAAGTGGGCAGCCGCGAGACGAGCAGGCTTTTTATTCCATTTGCCAAGAAGAATTTAGGTTTTCATAGGTTTTCCTCTGGAGGCATTTGATGGAGATAACGGCTTGTTATTCTGAGGGCTACAGTAGCCGTTGTTACATTGGAGCTGATCTGTGCTCATTAAAGCCTTTTCAATGTTCTACAGGCTACAAACGTCCACTTTAAAAAGTCAGCTTGTGTTTTAGGCAGTCTGCATTCTCCCTGCATCAATATATATTTATGTTTATGTTTAGAAGGAGCCATCTTGCTCAGTTTCCAATAGCAATATTCATTTTTCCAATTCCAATAACAAGTTTGCTAAATTCACATCTTCTCCAAAGCTATTTTCAGTCCCTGAACTGCCAGACACTGCAGTTTCCTTTTCCTTTATTAGGAAACTATTCTCTCACAATGTTCAGGGGGATTTTGGACCAATATTCTATGCAGACAGTTTCCCAGCCTGCCAGGGAGGGAATTTTTATCTTCTGTCTCCTCCTCAAATGTTCTATAGTTATGTTAATACAGATGTGTGGTGTTATATAACAAATATATGATAAATATGGTAAAATATGCACATATACTGAGGTCTGCTGGCTTAGATCCTGACAAGTGTTGCCTTATCACGTGTTGTCTTTTACAACTGCAAAACAGTAAAAAGCCCAATTTTGTCTTGTTGTCGTTTCCAGAGGCATCCCACAGCCCTGTAAAGACCTCATCAGAAACATCTACCATGACCTCCCTGCGTCAGCGCCGCGACTCAGACCGCTACTGCCAGCTATGCAACGCCTGGTTCAACAATCCCGGCATGGCCCAGCAGCATTATGATGGCAAAAAGCACAAGAAGAATGCTGCAAGAGCAGACTTGCTGGAGCAGCTGGGCAAGACCCTGGACATGGGAGAGATGAAAGGTACGACCAACTACGCTGAATATGAACCACTGAGCGACGCACACGGATGGTTTTGTCACCACCAGCATGTTGGTTATATGCACACCAAGGTATTACCAGCAGTCACCAGCATGCACGACACACGCTGGTGCATGAAGCTCTACATGTAGACGCCTGGGGTCATAAAAGTGTTGGTGTAGGTATACAGATATAAAACACCAAGTGGAGGGGAGGTAAATCTCGCCTCATTCACAGCATAACATAACATAGCATTAAAAGATAGGAGGTAAACAACAGAATGATTTTCATGGTACAAGCCCCTCGTCAAACAGCAAAGTGAATCATCCTCAGACAAGAATCTTTCTGCTCTTTATCCACTAAATACTTCAGCTAGTCACCAACTCCTCTTTTTTTTTTCTTTGCTCTGAAAACAGCTGGCTGCAGATGCTGCTGATGAGAGCAGTGAGGCTCAACTAAGACAACATAGAGAAGAAGCAGTACAATGAGCTGAACGATGCTAAAACACCACCTTGTACCCAGTCACTGATGGTTTCACTTAACCCTATGAATTCAAACCTGGCTATTTTCTATATGGACCTACTGCTGGAACGGAAGTGCTAATTGATCTTAGTGATGGGTGATTCACATGCTCCGGTATATAATGAGATGATTGTTACATTTGGAAAGACTCTTTGTGAGCCTACTCTGCTGTTGAAGTGAAAGACAGCCGGCTTAGCTCGTGTCTGGAATCCACCAGCGTGTCACAAGCTGTTAATTTTACAGAGCGGGAGAGAACGTTCCCGCTTATCATCTCGCAGTCACAATATGTCAATAACTATTACACATATTATTCCAGCTGGTGGAGGGCCGGCTGCCAGAAGAGCAGAAGGAGCCCAGAGGTGTTGTAAAGGGCATCGGTGCGTGACCATAGTGAACGGGCAAAACAAATCGTCACAGGCCAGCAGATTCCTAATTCCAGGCCTGATTGGTTCTTTATGGCTTTTAGGTGCACTGTGGCTGGTTGAGGACAAATTGATTGGTAGCAGTCAGTTCAGCTTTGTCATTTTGGTTTGAGTACAGGATGTATATTTCAAGCACAGCACATAAAAAAAAAATATATATATATTTTTAACAATGGTACAATCCTACCTCCTAAAACAAGCACCACGTTTCTTTATTAAGGTATTTGTGACCTACTATTTATATTATTATTTTTATTTATTGCATATATAACACCTAAATTAATTTCTATCTGTCATTATTGTGACTAACTCCAACTGTTGACTTTGGTAGTGATTAAAACCTTCTAAGATGAGGGAGATAATTGTTCATTATAGGGAGCTGACTCCCTATAATATAATAATAGTTTTCATGGCCATTAAATTGGATGAAAGATTGTGTGATGTTCAGTGATAATACATTTAAATTAAAGTTTCCAAACAACATGAGACCCCTCAGTTTTAAGTTCTTTATTTCATTATGCTTTTTCAATTCTTTGAGAGTCTAAGAATGCTGTTTCTACAACTCCCTCATTCATTGTAGGCATTGATCTTAGCACTGTGTGACTCACTAAGGCTTGTGTGACAGTCAGAGACAGAGATGTTGTTGAAAACAAATCTATGGCTTGTTCAAAAGTTGTAAAATTATTTATCAATATAATGCAGCTGATGCAGAGTATAAACCCAAAGCATTACTGTGGTTAGAGGTCTGACCACCTATCCCTCCTTCAGTCTCCCCTCTATGCCACAGTGTTTATGCAGCATGTTGGGAGGAGATGTGTTCGCCAACATCAACATAGTCATTATGAAGAGACTGAAAATGTCAGCGTGCTCGCTGCACTATTCAGCACTTGGTCTAATGAGCATTTCTCTCCAGTGATTATCAATTAGTAATGAAGTGGCAAATCATCTTATCAGGCAAAACCAGCACTGTGAGCCTGCAGAGAGGAGAATGGGACCAAGGCAGGCGTAGCGGGTGGCCAGGCAGCTGTGCAGGCGGGACACAGAGGGGGAGGCGAGGGATGCTCCTCCTGCCAGAGATTGCATTCATCCGCAGCTGCTAATCAGAGCACTTTTCTATCTCTCTCCTTTTCATCTTTCTCTGTATTTGACTACGTGCTGAAACATGCAGGAGCAGCTCCTATAAAGAAGGAGATGCCATCATCCAGGGGGCTGCAGTTTGCAGGTATGTTAAGGTTTGAGCGAGAGAAGACAGAGGAGAGTAACGCTGCACTGCTATATCAAGAAAGACTATTAGCACTCTACCTGTCCTTCAGGGGTTAGCTGTACCTGCCACATAATAAAAAGCCCTTCGTCCTCTTAAAGGAAGTCTTTAAATGTTTTATAGCTGTCTGTATATAAATAGCAGGCACAGAGGAATGTGTTCATCTCATATGGGAAAATAGCTTTTCTGTGCAGCATGCTGTAAAATTAAAATTACTGCTCACCTGTGCTATTTCAAATGCTTTGGAGTCACACTTGTATTTCAGATAAATGTAACGTTCTGAGAGGCACCAATAGTTGAGCTGTTAGATGCTCGTATATCTAGGAATCATTCAGCAGAGTTTACTGCTGGCTTGTTGTCTATAATATGGAGAAAAGATATTATATTTACTGTAACAGTGAGGTCTGTTATTTTTGCAGATGCTGGTATAGTTCATTATAATATTAACGTGGGCAACTATATATATAAATATAACGTATTAAACCACTATAACGGTTTACTCTTCAAACGGAGGAAAGGAGCCCTACTTCTGCTGTTAACATGAATAAACTGCTCCCGAAGAAATCAAGGTGTGTGTCTGAATTCCACGCCAACATTCCTCCTGATCCACATAGTTTATGCTAGTGAAGATTAACTATGGCCATGTAATATATGCCACACTCCAAACAGACTGTTATGTTATATTTGGAGAGCAGGGCATGATGGGAAGTCTACTAATATGCTAGTGGTGTTTTATCACTGCCAGGGTTTCAAGTATGAAAGAGTAGTAAATCACATAAGCAACTATTAAGGCCATTAAAAGTATTAAAAGGTATTAATCGTCATTTCATGAGGTAATACATTTTTGCATAACTTTGTTTAACATGGGATTAGACTCGTTCATTTTAATTAGATGATGTCTGTCACACAAACACGTCACACGCGTCTCAAACTGTTTGTGCTGTTACTCTGAAAACCAAAGAACCTGCGACCTTCTACATCCCAGTCTGACGCTTAACCCATTGAGCTACCAGGCCAAACAGACACCAACACCTAAAGTCGAGGCCTAAAGTTGGTGGAGACCAACTGCAGCACCTGGACTGACAGCAGAAAATGTGCAACATCCTTGGTCTCGAGATGTAATGTTGCTGAAAACGGCACATAACCTGCTGCCACTGTTACTCCAAACCAAACACCACGGCTGGATCTCTAGGTGACCATCTGTCCTTTTCCCAAAAACCTGCAGTACACGTTTGATATTTGTAGGCAGTTGTATCTTTTTCATGATTCATTTATTGAGAATAAATATCACTGTACTAACTGAACCTACAACATCACGCCACACCAACACTGCATGCAGAGGCTCTGTGGTGTCTAGACACTAAAACCAGGTACATCTTCAGATTTGGCCCCCATTCCCCCAACTGCTTGTTGAATGGATCAGTTAAATAAGAGATTTTCAAATTACAGAGTCTCTCTACTTATTCATTTGACTTTTTAAATTGTGTTTTACTTTGTCATGTTGGTTTTCAAAAATATCCAGGAGGTTTTGGAAAAGGTATTAAAAAGTATTAAATTCAAACTCAAGATTTTTGTATAAACCCACTCTACTTAAATTCATGAGTAAACATTTTTAGTTAGACAGAGCAACCTATGCTTAAATGTGGTCGTGTCAAAATGGAGGACCCAACGCAAACCAGGACGAGAGGGTTCAAACAAAAGAACTTTATTATTTATTAATATAACAGAAAACGGCATAGAGCAGAAAATCACTTCCAGAGAAGGCAAAACTATACCAGTGAAATAAAGACCAAAGACGGGGAGGTGGAACATATACAGAGAGAAAAGCACATAAACGGAACAGAGAGATCAAGATAACGTGAAAGAAACTATATCCAAATGTATTGTTTAAATGTATTACTTGTGAACTTGTATCCCTCGTGTTCAGTTCACTGCCTAAGAACACTGGTAATTCTGTACTGTACACTGCTGAACACTGTTTCTATGTGTCTGTCCACCCTATTTACTGTAACCTAGAGCAATGAGATAGTGAAGGAAAAAAAAATATGTGTATTAAACATCTCCAAAGCTAAAACGTCAAAGGATATTTGTGATATTATCAGTCATTATATACAGTACAACAGTCTAAGTAATAAAGACACCGTTACAGTTACCTAAAGGTAAAGGAATACACAGGCACAGTTACTGCCTAATTCTGTTCATTGCACAGGATATAATAGAACTCTTACAAGTGGCTGAACGTCCCTCTTTTGTCTTCCTATAGTACATTGTGTCTCTGTGCAGCAGCAGCAGCAGCTAAATTAAGCAGGAGCTGCAGCCTCTGCATCTGTTCTGCTTCAGTGGTGGTAGTGTCTGAACGAAAAAAGCATCCCTGGTTTACAGACAGTGACAGACAAACAGACGCAGATGATCGGCAGCCTGGTTCAGAGGACTCTTTTAAGCCTTACTGTAGATTTGCATATATAAAAAACAATTCTAAACACTACTGTAGCTTTTAGTGCTTTTACACTGATAATGTGTACAGAAGCAATATTGGTGAAGGTCATCTAATTTTCTAAAATCCACGTTATACTTTGTTTTGTATATTCAGTATATTTATTAAATCATCTCAAGGCACTTTACAGCGTAAGGTTCAGGACCTTAAATAAAATGCAAATAGAGAGAATATTTTTAGAAAACCCAACAGTCCCACTTGATCAGCACTAAGGCAACAGTGGAGAGGAAGAAACCTCCAGCAGAACCAGGCTCAGGGTGGGCGGCCATCTGACTCGACCGGTTGGGGTTAGTGGACAGAGGAGAGAGTAAAGAACAGCAGGTAACAGAGATCATACCAACAACAAGGAGCAGCAGACGAAGCACCGGACAGGTTGGTAGGACCAGCAACTACAAAGCAAAATCCCATTACAAACTGGTTTTTTGATTTTTCCAGTTTGGATCTGAGAAACTAATAGTGAGGAATTATGATGTTCAGATCTGGGGATGATTATTAAGCTGGAGTTGTAGATTGCTGCAACTCCTCCGCCTCGTCCTGTGATTCTAGGAACATGATAATTAATATGACTCATTCAAACTGACATATTCATCCTGCTGCAGCCAGGTTTCAGTGAGACTAAATAAGTCTATCTGATGGTCACTTATCAAGTCATTTACTAACAAGGATTTAGATGAGAGAGATCTGATATTTAATAATCCACATTTAATTGTTCTGTAAGAGGAGTCGTTTTATTCACTGCATGGGTCACTTTTGGTGAAATCCCCTGTGGGGGGAGCCGCCACAGACGGCACCCGGGGAGCTAGCGCTGAGTGTCTCGCTCAAGCATACACCCGGGGATTGGGGACGATGCTTGTCCCGCTGAGCTACCAGGCTGCAGTAAATAACAGAAATATATTTAAAGTGTATATATCATCATCATTCAGTGTTACAAAGCTTTTCACAATGGGAATGTGAACTTGCAAAGGTACTGCTTTGTTTTGTGGAAATGAGTTCCTCACATGTAACAGGATGTTCTATCTATGAGCAACAGCTACTGAGCTGCCTCATAATTTACAGTAAAACAAGAGGGAGCTTTGGATAAAAGTAAGATTCTCTTTTGTGTTGTTTGAGCAGATAGAATTTGTCTGTTCTGTTTTTCCTTGTCATTCTTTTTTATTAACATACAGTGAATTCAGAATTGTCTGTCACTTTGGCAATGCAGGGGCCTGTAAACACTACATTACTTATCAAAATTAATCTGTAGATTGATCAGTTTGAATTAATTAATCAATAAATGGATTAATAAGTCAGGTTATTGCCCTGCTACAGGCACACGTGACATATTTGTGAAATGAGATGCACCTTGTGTGTTGTCTGCCTGGAGATGTTTTTTCCACTCGGGCTTGTGACTTATTAGATATTTTTTAATACAGTTCATCTTTTGACTGACACTGGAAACTTTCATGTCATAGTCATCAAGCGCTCCCACTCTGAGTCATAGCACTGTCTGTGGAGAAAATGAACAGGACCTTTACTGCAGGGACCAGGGGTCCAGCTGTCTATTTTATTTCTAGAACACAAAATAACCACATTTAAATCACACGCAGCTTTTCTTTCTGAATAAACTGCAGTGTGTTTGATGAACGTATAAAAATACTGGTTATAATGCAAAAGCTCTCCGTGCTGTGCCACAGCTGTTGTTTCCATTCCAGTCCACTACCATAGCTGTCAAATGGACAGTCCATTATGTTCCATGGCTGCTCTGCATCTGTTGCATCTCCTGCTCTCTCCTCAAAGGAAAAGCTCTCAAGATGATTTCAGGCCGAGCAACAAACTACATTCATATATATAGATTTCTGGATGCAGAAAACTATTATAATACGTGCATATACAAGTGAAGGTTCTATCATAGCTTGGCAGGAGTCTAGTCTCCTGATTGTTCAGTCCCTCAATGCACAGAACAGTGTGATGTCATCGCCTGCCAGGCTCGCTGGCTCTGAAATGCAGCTGCTCTGAAGCACTTGGACACATTTTTAAGCACCCTCCATATCTATCGTCACCAACGTTGTACTGTTGAGCTTCTGCAGCCACCTGTCCTGGATTAAATGAATAAAATGAATGGTTGCTGGTGAAGTGGCCACTCGAGCTCAAGGCACCTTAACTCTTAAATGACATCCGGCATCATTGTTCTAGAAAAAAAGCTCATGAGGAAAGATGGTATGTACTACACACCACAGGGAAGTCAAGTGAGCTGAGAAATAACAGTCTGAGCAGTCGGCTGGTCCTAGACGTCATATTATTTTGAATATTATTATATGCTACTGATGTAGTGCTGGTTTCCACAGTACCGTACAGTACAGTGTGTTGTGGGCAGTGGTGTATTTTTCTCTAACAGTACAGTATGAAAGGAGGAGTGTGGGAGTTGTTTGTGAATAAGCACCTGGTGTGAAAATCATAGGTAATGTTGGATTTAGGCCATAATGCATTATCAAACAACTTTTAAAAGCTCCGTACTGTTCAGTAAGACAAAGCTACTGTACGAACATATTTTCTCAAAAGCCTGTGAACTGGTCGAGATGGGATTTGGTCACACTTGCCTACAGGAGTACCAGAACCGGGCCAGAACTTTGGAAGTTCTGAAGAGAACATAAAATGATCAGAGTGGTGAAAATAATCAAAACGACCAAAAACACTCAAAAGTAATAACAATTGAGGGGCATGAACTATATAGCAAGACTGTTGTTATTTGTCTTATTAAAGCAATGGTAAAGACTCTCCCAGTTTGAACCTTACAGTTTGAAACTTATTTTTTCTGTTGTAAATACGGTCATAGTGTTTTTTATAGTTTTATTGCCTCGATATTTTTGGTTTCATGTTGTCAAAAGCTTTAGTAGAAACAACCTTAAAAGTGTGATTTCATAGACACCTCCAGTACATTTTAATTCTTTTTCTGGTTTTGTTGTGTAGCTGACTCGTCCCAGCTGAAGATGATGAAAGACAAACAAACCTGAACACTGTCGGTAATCTTCTCAGAGTCAGTGGTGTCTTCCTCAATATATCCTTCACTTCGTGGTTTGACTCCTGCTTGTAGCTGTCAGTGTTTCCTCTAAAACATTGCGTTTAGACGAGCCCCTCAAACATCCCAGCAGTTCCTCCAGAGCCCCTGACAGACAGGAGGAGTGATTCAGCACACTGTCTCCTTCTTTCTCACTTCCTTTGATTTTTCCCTTTCTGTAGGGCGCTGCAATCACAGCTCCCCAGCTGTTGCTCTTGGCCGTGTGTTATATACTTACCACTGCTCCATGACCGTAAAATAGATGGATTGCTGCCCTAATAGCAGCCTCACAGACGGGCAAATTACCACGAGCTGAAAAGTCCTCTTCAACAAGAAACAAAAAGGCAAGACCTGTCCAAATTGGTCCAATTTAAACACTAGCCTGGACATTAGGACGTTACTCCTCTACTTCCTGCATATTTCCTAACTGCATCCAGTCCAATCTGGGATTTGATGAGCATGCATGTTTCATTGCTTCAAGGGGATGAAAACACTTTTGTAATGACTTCATTCTGAGCACACTACTGTAATGTATCCGACAGTAAGAACCTGCCCAGCGTTTTGTTTCATGTGGATTTCTGAATTGGCATGTGCTCGTTTAGCGTGGGTGCACGGCTGCAGCCAGGGAGATAATGAGCTAAATCAGGACCATCTGAGTGGGGCAGATGGTTGCTGGTCAATTTAGCATGAACCCCAAGACCAGCACCACCTTTTCCCCTGCTCATAAACAGTCCACATAGAGGACTACACCTCTGATGATTCACACTGCCTTTGTGTTCCCTCGCAAAGACTCAGGCAATAGGTCTCAATTAGCTGAGAGACAAGTAGAGATTTACTAAGGAGCAAATCACATAACTCCTCTGAATAACCAGAACCTTGATCTGCAGCCTATCGGTGAGTCAGAGTAAATGTGATAGTTCCAGGCAAGCTAGTAATTGCCCTGTTCTGGGAGAGTGAAGGGAGTGTTTTTTGTCCCGTGTAGAGACATGTACAATCCCACTGAGAGCATGCGATCTGACAAGTTGCTGATAAATAATCAGATACGCTGTGCTCTAACTCAAAGATGATGTTAATTGCAACATGTTGTCTTTTCCTTCCAAATAAATGTGACTAGAATATGTTGTTTTTTCCAAACGTTAGCTTCTAACTGCAGTTGAAACGCTGCCAGAGAACCTGGATGACTTTTTAACCAGTAATTAAGGATGAAGGATGATTTTTGTTCTTCAGTGCAGCAAGTGTCCAGAAACCCTCTTATCTGGAACAAATAAATGCCTCGTCCTGCACATGATGTGTCTCTTGCTTCAGCAGTTTAACCACTGGCTAGTTTCTTTTAAAAGTTTCATCTGTGACTTTAAGATCCAATGAAAATGTAAAACATCACAAAGCATTTTCTTCCACATGCATCAGCTCCACCACCTGTTACTGTGGTTTTATAATAACAAATTCCATCTTAACTTAAATAAATGAGACTGCAGAAGGCATTTTTCTGCCTGTGGATCCTCTCCTGAGCTGCCTCTCTTTTTCTCAGCTAAGGAACATGTTAACCAATACAAACGGGTCTCCAGCGGCTCACCGGTGGTGCCTCAGAAAGTAGGAAGTAAAGGTGATGGAGGGGATGCGCTACAGAAGCCTGAAAGGCTCCTGGTGGCTTCATCGCTCATGCAGGGCAGCACCACGAGGGAAGAACTGCAGGTGGCTGGCAATGATGGATAACCTGGCTGCTGTATAATGTTTCACCCTTTCAAACGGAGTTTGAGAAGCAAGCTGTCAAATGGCCACTGCAGAGCAGACCCTCACTGCCCGCTGCAAAACTTTGATGTCAGCTCACGACTGCGTCTGGGGACGGCTGCACAAAATTGAAATCTCAGTCCTGGTGGCAGCCGACTGACAGAGTGGTTATTGTGCAGCTTATCGGGAAGAGAGCGAAATGGAGAGATTTGCCACCTTCTCTTTGGGGAATATTGCACTCAATCAAAACAGTAGAAGGAAATGGCTGACATCAACACCTAAGAAGTAAATTGTCAGCAAACGGCACACATTTTTAACATCACCTGCCTCTGCTCTCGAAGAACAAAAAGGGATATTTCTAATTTTCATCAGCTCATTTCACGGCGCAGCGGCTCACAGTAAACGATCACTCATGGGGGGAAATGTGATTGAAGAGGATATGGAAATGTGTTTCAATGAGCGCAGGGTGACATTTATTTTCTCATGGCCTTTTGCTCGCAGGCTTATTTATGGTGGAGTTAACTCGGTTGCGAGAGAGAGGCAATCAAGACGGCCGTTTTTCATACTACAATAAGATTAGTATAACATGACAGCGATTATACAGGCGCTCAGAATGTGCAGCAACAGGGTGCTGAGGGCTAACAGACGCTGAGGATACCGTTTAGTTGAGGAAGACGTTTGGATGAGAATTTCCTGACTGTGTGTGTGACCTTCCCATTTTGTGTCTCAGTAGCATTTAGTAGACTTTTGGTATCACTATATCATGCACCAGGGAGCCTCTCTAGTGTTTTTCCGTATTCGCCTACATTACTGTTGACCTACGCTACCTTTCCTTCTCACTCATGACACTGACACTGCGTTAGTGGATCCTATCAGATCAGACCTGAGATTGTCTTCAAACCTTACTTGCTCACCTGCCCCATCTTGTTCTAAACTCATTTTGCATCCATCAATTTGTCTTTTTTTTTTACAATGAATCATTTTAACTCCCCATTGCTGGTTTGAACTCCTTGGGTCTTAAAAAAACCTTGTGACATTAAGGGAACAGTGCTCAGTGTAACTAAAAGGAAGGAAAACAATATAATGACTTCTCATTTCATAAATCCTTGCTTGGGCATAGTTACCACAGTGTTTATGAAATACCCTGAAGAACCCAGAAAAGGCCACATGACTTAGACATGCGTCAGTAAAAATAGTAATACTCAATTGCTGGTATGGAATGATGACGCTCCTCACACGTCTGACTCACGCTTGCGCAGCAGAGCTCAGCTCAAACCAAGTCATTAAAGTATGCAGATGGCATGACTGTGGTGGGTCTCATCAATACCAAGGACATCTCAGTGACACAGAAACTTTTGTCAAGAGGGTGAAATGTACCAAGTTTCTGGGCGTCCACATTACAGAGGACCTCTCTTGGTGCCTCTACTCCACTACCTTAGTGCAGAGGGCTTGTCAGCACCTACACTAATGAGACTGAACAGAGCAAGTCTCCCTCCACTGATCCTGAAGACCTCCTACACCAACACCAACTACTCTGCAGCTGCATCACTGTGTGGTAGCCATCGGTAGTACATCGTCTCTTTTCACTTCTACCAGCTGGCAAACGGTATCATAGCTTACGTTAATGACATTAATGCTAATAACATTAACGTTAATAACAAGGCATCAGGACTGCAGATTAATGATAAAGCTCTCTCAAAATACCTTATTAGCACATGCTCAACTACCTCACATCTACCCTACACTTGAACACTGCACAGAGAGTAAGAATAAGAGACGGATTATTACACCTTTACAATATAGCTTGCATTTATCAGGTAAATAGTCTATAGCAATTGCAGTAATTTCATTTCACATATAATCTTTCAAATGTTACATTTATTTTTACATTTTAAATGCACGACATTGCTTTATCTGCAGAGTTCAAATCTAAACTGCTCACATATCCGCATGGAGGAAATGCACAGGGGTGGGTCCTGTAGTGATGTGTGCTGTCAGATTGTTATATGTAAAAGTATAATCTGTATTTGAATTTACTAGATTTTTATGTGTGTTTCTGTTTGATTGCAGGTCTGAAACGAAGCTATACCTGTGATGTCTGCAGTGTCACGCTGAACTCGGTGGCACAGTACCATGCACATCTCCAGGGCTCAAAGCACCAAAACAAGTAAGTGAATATAAAACCCACTTTAACACTTATTGCTGCTGTTCAAAATTCTACACTCCATCTTTGGTATGATGTTGTTTCTTTTACTCGTTTTCGTTTACACTTAAGACACAGTGCATGTCACATGCATAAAGTGTGTAGTGAGTGTATTGTATCAAGCTGTATTGCTAAGACAGACATTTCAGGCAAGCTCACTTTACTGGTGGCATCATTTAAGATCATTCTGCAATATTATTTCTGCTTTTACAGTGTAGCTACAGTATGTGGCGGCCATGGTGCCTGCAGGAGGCCAGTCTCACACAGAGAACCGGCTCTCACTGTACAGTCAAAACAAACAGGCTGGAACTCAACTCCAGCAGATGTCTGTCTTCAAACGAGCTATAAAACACAGGTTCATTTAAATAACCTAAAGGGTATTGTAAAATAATAGCTGGATGAAGCCTTTGAAAATGCTTGCACCATTAAACAGATCTACAAGCTGGAACTGAAAAAATAGGACTAGTACTGAGGAAAAACTTTAAAATAAACTTTAAAACTAGTATTTCTAATGTTGCTGATAAGAGATTATGTAGTATAACTGTTCCTTGGCCGATGCACACACCCATGCCCTGAGCAGGGTAAAGCTCTCACACTACAAACAGCCTCCTCAAACCAATCTGATCTCCTCCACATACCCCACAACAGTGCCTCAAGGGTATTAGGATCATTTTCATAATGCCAGTTTACACAGAACAGCAGCTTATCTGGTTTACCAAGCTCCACAGAGGGGCCGATGATTGTGTTTGTCTAGTGTGATCTGTTAGATAAGATTCAAACTTATTGTCAATGTGCATGGTACAGTACAAAGAAACAAACTGCAGCTGGCACCTCACCAGAAGTCCATTACTAGCAGTGCAGGATATGTCATATGCACAGGTTGCTAGAGCTGTGATACGGGGGGTATAAATACATATAAAATAACACCATATGCATATAGTTTGTGCAGATTGTTATAGATGGGTGTGAGCGCATTAAGGGGGGCTATTATACACTCACACACACACACACACACACACACACACTATGTTGGGGTCATTATAGTCAGTGAGTAAAGCAAGGGTTCGATTCCCATTCCCAGCAGGCTACAGGTTGAGGTGTCCTTGGACAAGACAGGCAGCCTCTCAAAGATTATTTTGTAAGGGCTCAATAAAGTATCACTTACGTGCAATTAATGTGAATAACAAATGCATGCTAAGTACAGTCAAGTAGGAATCTGAAGCTGGTGACGCAGTGCCACCACATCACCACTGATATAAATGTGTGTGTGCGCGCCACCCTTCTTCTTCTTGAAATCTACTATGAGCTCTTTGGTCTTCTTGGAGTTGAGCAACAGACAGAAAACACAAAAGAATCCAAAATCAGCTCAAACTGAGTAACTACAATATCAGAGAGGGTCAAAGGCCGAATCAGTGTTCGGCTAAAATCCAAGTCATACACAGCGGTCCAGTCCAAAGTAGAGGTGCTGGAGAGTGTTCCAAAGATCAGATAAGCAGATAATCTGGCAGAGGAATGGAACTGGCAGCGCTGCTTTTAAAAGGGAGGAGAGGAGTGGAGATGTGCTCATAAAGACAGACATACTACTAGCCCGTCCTTTCTTAGGGCAGCACAGGGCAATTGAAAGGGCAGAAAATGAGAAAATTGAATTTTAGCTCCAGAAGGAAACAAATGAGCCGGCCATGACAAGTGTACTAATGAAAGCATGATCAATATCCCTCTAAGGGGCCAACTACATGAGTACAACAACTCTTAAACCCTGTGATTTGCTGCTGGCACACAGAGAAGGGAGCTCTAACCTAATGGACTTTGTCTTAAGATGTACTAGTTAGATTTGGCTTCATGACATGTTTCTCTTCATCAACCCCCAACCCACCCCAAACACACACACACACACACACACACACACGCTCTCGCACAAACCAAGAGAAAACTAAAATAGCTCCTACTATTTGTCTCTGGCGAAGCGTCACAGTAAATGTGTCTAGCTAAGAAAAAAGTGCACAGTGCACACAGAAGCCATGGCAACAATATTGGCCGCCTCTAGTATTTGCCTGTGGGTAACAGCCCTTTTGTTGATGCTCTGTTGTTTGATGCACAGGTTTCCTCACTTTGTGACTCCACTGATACGTTGCATTAATCTGATCTGAGTAATTTAAAGGCTAATGAAGTCAGTTTTTATATATATCGTAGAACAATCATGGTGAATCGATTTTGGTTTATTAATTTCTGCTGTTTTTCTGTGTTCCTGTAACAAATGCAAATGTGACACTTTAAAGGGTGTGATGATAAAACAGGTATTAGCTTGTATTCAGTGAGTGCTGCTGCTATTTGTCCATTTGTCCATAAATCTTACAGGCTTCTTGGTATCTGACTCCTGAGGTCAAAGGTGTGATTTAAGTACTTTTTTAGAATCCATTCATCATTTTATTATTGGAGTCACATTGATTTAGAAGAACCACCGAACAACCTATAAATGTCTATATATGATATATATTGGACTTTTACTGACATCTGTTCTTTTTCTGAAGGCAGAATGATATAAAATGTTTGAATACATCTTTGATGGGGTAAAACCTCAACAACGTTACTCAGTTAATATTGAATGTTGGTTAGTAAGATTTATGGTAACATTTTACATTGAATATTCAACCTCTCATCTTTATGATAATGTTCAACTCAATTAAATACAATTACATTTGGTTGGTGTTGAAGAGTCAACCTGACTTTTAATCATGGTCTGTGTATTTTCAAAAGCCTGTTTTTCAATTCTGCCTGTTGATGTGTTCTTGGGGTCATTGTCCTGTTGGAACTCCCAGTTCTTGTGATCTGGTTTGAGGTTCTGATGAAACCTATTTTCTTATTCCATTCACTTTGTGCAGTTCTCCAGTGTCAGACCTCTGGATAAAACAACCCAGACTTTGTTTAATCTGATCATGCATCATTTCTATTGAATCACCTGTGAATGTTAACAGAGCATGAAGGGATTCATGTTGGAGCAGTGGTTTTTTTCTTGAATGACAACCTTTTTCAGTCCATGGTGATGTAAGATTCATCTGACTCTAGACAGTAACACTGGTGTTCTAGCAGGATCTAATTGATGCCAGGCCTGTGCCCTTGTGGAAACCATGAGGAGCTTCTCATAAAATTTTGAAAGTATCTTCCACTCCTATTTTTGTCCTTGACCTCTCCAGAGATCACACTCAATATGTACGTATGTGTACATACCGTATATGTACACGTGTTAAGATTTGCAACACTACTCTGAAGCTTGTTGCCTTAATACTCATATTGATTGTCATATTGATGCTAAGTTTCAATTTAAATCAATTTCAATTAACTTTATTTGCATTTTGTTCTTGTTTAAATTATCTCTTTACAACCGAATATTGTTAACAGGCACATTCCTGCTGTTTATTCAGACTTTGCTCTTATTAATAGGTCAAGCCCACCTCACAGTGTAATTATTGTGCAATCGCCTCTTCCCAGGATAGACATTCATCAAACAGCCGCTTCACATGTGTGCATTCTCCCTCAAGGCATGAATACAGACACACATGTGCCTGGGAATAGGTCTTGATGATGTGCAGAAACTCATTAGCCACATGAATGCGCACTGTTGAAATATACAGCATGAATCTGATTCACATCCTTTGTTCCAGCGGTTAAAGGTTATTTTATATACAGTAAAGTAGTATAATATAGTATAGTATAGTATAGATTAGTATGTTGTATAACGTTGTTGGTTGAAGGCGTGAACATATGGTATTTATACCCTTCCAGGTCTGAAATCTATTTATCTGCTTATCCATAGTAGAAGTTTAATACATGTGTTTTCTCGCACTTGAGTTATTTTCATGCCCTTCGAGCTTTTGAGCACTGTTAAAAACCAACTATAATGTCAAATGAAATCAGTGAAGATGAATCCCTCATTTCAGAAAAACATGCCTTTCCCGTCTCATTACCTCTTACAAATAGTCACTTAATATATGGAATTCCAAGCATCTAAGTGTTTATTAGCTCTAGCATATTCTGACAGTTAGCCACTCAATTTGAAATATATTCATCACAGAAAAATGACTCAGGAAATGCTAGGTCATAATTCATTCATACGTATGCTACTTGCTTGAGTTGCCAGCGGAGGGGAAACATGTTTCATTGATCTTCAACCGCCAGTGGAATCCAAGCCGGTTAAATTCATAAACTATTTTTTCTTGTTGCTTCTTCCATCCAGTCAAAAGAATATCTCCCTAAAACTAAGCTTTTCTTAGATGTCTGAATCTGAATCTTTGACACAAAGCCATAACTTGAACTGAACTTGTTCCCATTCAAACAAACAGGACGTCATATATTATTCTATGGGACAATCATGAGTTGTTAGGTGTGATTTTGCTGAGAGCCAAACGAAAGTCAAACATTGTTTGACGGTGACCAGGGAACTGAAAGCAGTCCCTGATAAGTATGCTGTTAATGGCAGGATGAAACACAAGTCTTGGAGTGATGTGGAATATAAGATATTCCACTTCCTCCTCGTTTTTGAGAAACTGGTCCATCATCCATGCTTCTTTTGCGACGTGCTTACATGTAGCTCCACTAGGTATCACGTCTTAATGAGAAATGCATTTATCTGTTTCTGATTGTAGAAGGTCAGGTGAAACGCACCGACACTTTGCCCCAGGACAAACGGTGCACCTCCAGCTTCAATAAAGTTCACAGTTTTTACCCCTGTCTTTGCATCATGGAGTGAATCAACGATAGTAAAGATAACTGATATTCTTGTGTGTTCACTATAAGCAACACATTTTCAATTGCCTTGACCAAATGTAGAATTAGAAATTGCTTTCCATAAATGTCTGCATGACTTCACATGACCATAGTTTGGCAGGTGTCTGAACATAAACCAAAACCAAAATCCTGAACAAATTTACATTTTAACCAGGACTAATTAAACTCAAAAATATATCAAAGCCTGAAGAATTCACCGTTGGGGAAACATGAATATTTCATGGTAATGCATTATATGGCTGTTGAGAATCTTCTCGTTCTTCCAAAAGCAACAGCAACATGGATAAAAATACATTTTAGGAGGGTTGAGTGAGTTTATTCAACAGTATTTGCTCAGTGTGTTGGTGAGGCTGGGGAGATTACATGGTTGTGCGTATGGTGTGGTATTCTGACTCATGCCGTGTCTTCCACTATGCCAGGAGAACATTCTGTATTATGTGCTTGTATCCATGTTTAATCAAGTTGGTTGTGCTGTCTGACATCCTGTTTCTTCTAGTTTGCTCTACACTCACTCGCGAGAATTCCTACCTGTTCCTTCACCATAGTGCATCATGTCTCTTCTCCATGGCCACACACGCACATGCCTGTGCTCTCATCTGTCCACTTTAACACCCAGTGCTTACACGTCACACATGCTTCTTTTTAGAAGCACAGAGAGAAGAATATGCATTCTCGAGTTGAGTTTGGCTCGTTGGGATTTCTTAGAATTGTCCTTTGCTCATTAACTGTGCCCATTTTACTGCTAGTTTGTCTGAGGTTTGCCTCTCAAGACAGTCATTGTTTTGCTGGATGGCGGACGACACTTTTTTCCATAGCTTAGTTTAACAAGGACACACGGTCACTGCTGCAGTGATTTTAAAATTGATCAGTGACCATTTGGTGTTGCCTGTTTTCTTTTCAATGTGACATAATAAAAAGGATGTTTGAACTGAAACTGAACAAGAACAAGCATCAGAATGTGTAAATAACAGGCCTAAGAGAACACTACAAAAACAAAAAAAATATGTAGTAGTTATTACACTGGCATAGATTTAGAGTTGTGTGGAAACACTAGTGTTGGATTTGGTGAATGTGGAGTATCTGATGGTTTGGTGTGAGCATGTACAGATTGTGGCCATGGGATAGCGTGAGTTATAGGGTAGAGATCTGAATAATTGATGAGGATTTAAATACTTTACTCCCATGTATACTGTACAAAATGTAAGCATCCAATTATAATCACATATGGCGTAGATCACAAGTAAGCTTAATTTCTGTGCACAGGGCCCTAGCTTCCCTGTGCTGGTTGTCACAGTGTTGGGGTTTTGGTTTTGGTCGTTATTATTACATCCTGACAACATCCAACAGTAACACAGTTGCAAACAGAAAATGCTTTTAAACAGCATATTCAAAAATGTCAAAACTGCCCTTTACATACATCTAAACTGCAATCATAGATAGAGTACAGCATCCTTCTGTGTGACCACTAATGGTGGGCAGAATCTATACCAAGTCATTATTGGCATCAAATTGATACTAGCACCATGATATCAACATTTCTCTTCTACTTTCAGTGCGACCGTTTTAACAGAAATTAAACATCCTGGTACAAAAAATGCTGCTCTCACATCAACCTGACCCACGGGTGCTGAGCAGACACATGCAGGCTGTAGTAAATGATGACACAGAGAAAGAGGCGTGTCGCGTCATCTCTCGTATTTTTACGGTGATCCAATCAGCTGCTCTGCCCCCCAGCTCTGGACCTCACTACCATCCAAACCTCAGAAATACTGACTCACTCCCATTCTTTAAAACTGTTTAAGACTGTTTCTCCCTAATTATATCTCACTTTAATTATTTATCTATGCTTTTCTTGTTTTTATTTATGTAAGTATGTGTGTATGTGTATGTCTAAATCCATTTAATTCAGTTTTCTTTATATAGCACCAATTCACAACAAATCAAGACCTTACAAAAATAGGTAATTATAAAATAATGTAGAAAACCCAGCAGTCCCACTTGAGCAGGCACTGAGGTGACAGTGGAGAGAAACATGGGGTTGGGGTTAGTGGACAGAGGAGAGAGAAAAGAACAGCAGGCAAATGAAAGAGAACAAGAAGAAGCAGCAAACGAAACACTGAGCAGGTTGGTAGGACCAGCAGCTGCACACTGGATATCATACAGCTCCAGGCTGGCATGTCCTGCAGAGAGGTACAGAGAGAGGGGACAAAGAGGAAGAAGCAGAACTAGAGAGACTTGTTTAGTAAATGTATTTAAGTATAAGAATGTTTTGAAAATGAAAACACTTGTGCACATTGGTTCATAATTTTATTTTTAGTAATTCATACAATACAGAGGAACTTCACAGCTACAGAGTGTGCTTCACTTCTAAAAACACACAATCATTGGTTGTTCAAACAATGAGAATCTGCTTTCTGTCTGTCACTGTAGCTCAGGGGGCGATGCATTGAAATGTCAATGTCATTGTCAGTGATAAACAACAGCACTCTGCTATCACAAGCTGCTATTTACCTTTTATCAGTTTTTGAAATATTAATGTCAACCAGTGCTCTCCATGTGGTGTTGCATGTGTAACGTTATAATCAAAAGGTCTGCATGATACTTTCCCATCTCATTGGCAGCAACACTGCAGCAGCCCGACAGTGGAGAATTTCTCTCGGTGTCATTGACAGGTCTACCTAGTTGATACAAAAAGCTAGCCTGGGGAGCAATCAGCCCCTTGAGGCTCTCTGCTGCCTTCCACGGATCACCATCACCACAGGTTTTACTTTTTCTTTCATTCAGTCTTTTATTTTAGTAAAATACGTGCAAAGAAAAAATCACATCTTCAAAGCTTGAGAGAATGTTGTCTAATAAGCCTTGACGGTTTCTCTCATTGCAATTCGGGCAACATATTTACACTGTTCCAAGGACGTGAGCTTCAGCGGGTAGCATTTCTACAGTGTGCAGAGGCTCGCACAGCTGTACCAGAGCCACAGTCTCCGCTAACAAACAAACTGGTGCCTAATTAGACATGGAATCCAAATTGTGCATGTGAAAATCCACTTCAGGAGATTTGCATTTTAACAGCCAGTATCCATAACAAGGGGGTCGCGTGTAATAGGAGAATTTGGTTTTCTTTCAGGCTCAATTTATTCTGAGTAGTACAAATATGTTAGATGGCTTGATTCTGGGGAACACCCTTAGGGATACTGTAGTCCACTTCACAAATCACAAAGACTATTATTTTGCCTTAGCTCTTGAGCCAACAACATACCAGAGTAGAACAAGCTTAGAGAGAGAGAGTTGTGGATGATTATCGGGCACCTGTAGTTCTGAGGGTGTTGTGAACGTGCAGTGTCTCGCATGCTGAAGCAGAAAACAGTCAGGCAGTGGGGACAATGATTCTTTCTCTGTGCTCTTCTCACGTGTAATGGCTCTGTGATTTCCAACAATGCACAGTGGGAGCTCTGCGAACAGCCGGGCCATTTTTTCAAACCTTGCACCCATTAGCTGCTCAGCGGAGGGATTTTTACAAACCAATTTGTGAAGTGGGTGAGTATCAATGACAAGAGAGGCTCCAAGGCATGACAACCATCACAGGTTTGGAACGACAAAGGGCAGAAGAAGCTTCACTACTAGAGATAGACTGTCATGCTGCTTATTATTCAGCCTCATTCCCCCCAATCATCAAGCCCCTAATTAATTCCCCTGTGCACAGGGAGATAACTCAGGTTGGCTACAGAGCAAGCAGTTGTCAACCTCCAAGTTGGGCAAGTGCCTGTCAGTTCACCTGCTTTCTTCTTGTCTTTCTCGCTTTTTCTTCTACTGATACCGTCCCTGGAGTCTGCTGTTGTTAGATGAGGTGCCAACGTTCCTTCATTTATTTCAAGTCACATTAGTTTTTTATATAACCCACTATCACAAATGTGTCTCATGGGAGCTCTACAGTCTGTGCACAATATGGCACTTTGCATTGAATTCCAGAAAGCCTTGGACGAAGAAGGAAAAGGGCTATTATCATTTTGGAGTACCTGTGATTAGAAGCACGGTAAAGTCTGATTTAAAATGCATATAAAGTGGGCGTATTTGTGGGGTTCAATTAAAATGTAGCTGGAAAGATTTGGAACCTTTGGAAGACTTTTAGTTGTCTGCTCACCTGTGTCCAAATGTGATCCAACGAGTGATAATATTATATCATCTGGAGGAGTTTTTCAGTCCTGATGGTGTCAACTGGTTGCTCACTTAGACAGTTGTAGTCTTGTTTGTGGTATATCGAGACATTGCTCCTGGATGCAACAAAAATGGAAATGAAAAGATGAAATGCCTTTTCATCTCCACTGCAGCCAAAAATAAATCATTTTCTTTTCCTTTTTACAAGCAGTTCAAGACAGTTTTTGTGCTGTAGAAAAAAGCTTCCTCTGAGATGTCCCCCAGTATTTTGTTATCACAAACTGTGTGTGTGTGTGTGTGTGTGTAAAACCTAGAAGTTTCCATAAATATACAAATACAAGAGCTACTACTTGTGTTTTTTCAGGGGGTTTTGCAGCGTGTTATTAGATGAAAATCTCTCTTCCACTCTAGTGCTGTACAGTGAAATCGTTTCGGACAGGTGACCTCTCCAACACAGATGACAGAGACAATCACAGGCTGCAACACACCCGGAGCAAGCAAGGCTGTTTATCACGAAAAGGGAATTAACTTCAAAGGGATTTGAAAATGTAGGAAATGTAGGCTCGGGGATGAATTATGCATGAAAAATGCTTCACTAGAGTAATGTGCTGACACAATTTGTCACACACCACAAGAATACATAAGTTGCAGAGTAACCACGTTGAATAAGTTGATGCGGTCTGCTGGGGTGGTTTTTCTGGGCCACTGGAGGTTGTACAGCTGTGTAACCTACACCGACTGCACGGCGAATTACTGACAAGACCCTTAAGAGGAAAAGCTGGGCGCCTTGATACACTTTGAAAATGTTTTGCTCTTGACTTTAAATGTGTGAGGGCAGGCCTCGAAGTCATGCATCGCCCCCACGAGCTTCTCTAAAAGCCTGTCCTGCTGTCAGTTTGCGGTGGATGTGCATTTGAGAGCTGATGTTTTGATGTCAAGGAAAGCAAATAGCAGCAAGGGTTAAAGATAGAAAAATCTGTTTTGTACAGTGGCCTCTGGAGACGAAGCATCATTTGAGCACAATTTGCAATCAAAACAGTTTAAATCAGCATCCGTTAGTTGTTAATATATAATATAATAATATATAAATAACTCTCAGCCAGATCATCTAAACATAATCAACACATAGGAGAGATGCCTGTCTTATACATAATGAACCTCATAATATTAATCAGAGTAGCCATTGTAATATATTTCTGCATTATTTTTCAAGCAGACCTAAATCCTACAATGTTTGTCTGCGTGCGGCCTTCACACTGAGGCACACAATACCAGCTGCAGTATATCAAATGAAATATGATTTACACGATGATGTATGAAGAAAAAGGCACTGTTTGAATGAGAGTGATTTTCTGTATATTTCATCTGAGGATTTAGGGAAAGAACAGAATCACATAATCCTGAATGCACTATAATTAACACAGCGTTGCTGCTCAGGATTGGGTTTGCATTCATACATATGAATGACACCAGAGTTCAGAAGACCTCAAATTAAAGCAAAATACAAAATGGAAGCAATCAATTACTGGTATTTGCAGAATGTGCAGGCTTTTTTCTCCAGAGGTCTTTAGGTTGCTTCTATTTATTTGCTCCGGAGATATTGTAATAGTCTTCTAACACCCCGTCATTTTAATATCACGCCAGGCCACTCTTCATTTTAACATTACACCAGCTCATTCTCAGTTTCCAAGTTGATGACAGTGGAGAGAAAAATGTGTATGTGTGATGACTACTCAGCGATGTCATTATTGTGAGCTTGATCATTTTCATTTGTACTAAAGGTTTTCATTCAAAACTCATCCACAGACAAGTGTCTGACTGACTGGATTACTTCATGAAAGTGTGGTGTTTACAGAACTTTGTAAAAGAGTGTGCACAGTACAGACAACTAGAAACTCAGGAGAAACGTGTTTCTTGTTTGGCTAATCCTTCGCAGTTCCCCTAACAGGTTTTAAGCACATATGAACCAAGTCCAGTAAAATGCGCTGGCTTTGCCTGCTAACCTCTGCAGTGTGTTCAGCAGGTGAGGGGCTCCTTCCACCACGCTGCACAGTTGGAATAATGTTTTCACTCACTTCTCTTGTCGCTGTAATAGAGAGAGGCTGAAACCTGACAGCTCTGTCCGGGAAATGGGATTAAAATTCATGTAGTAGCACCTTTTTATTTCCTTTGATAATTTGTGAGATTGTCATTTACAGCCTCTCACTCACACAGGAGATCTGCATTTAATCTCATTTAAAGCAGGAAGTTGTGCAGCATTAAGTCACTGTTATTTACTCCTTTTGCTATATGAATGATTTACATGTCTTTGCTCCCTAACACCAACAGTTCTGTGATAAATCCCTAATGCAGGGAAAAAACAGTACCATGAATAAAAGCGTTTGTGTGTGTGTGTCGCTCATCTTCTCTGCTGCATCGGTGCGCTCTGCTACGTTAGGCTCTCCAGCAAACTGTACGACAGTTGTTGTTGTCATGTTGTGGCTGTTTCGTCCTGTGGGACACATGCAGCAAGATGTTCCGTTTACAGTAGACTCTGCTCAGCTCACCTGAAGCCAACGCACAATTCCCACTGCACTGACAGAGAAAAGCTGCATTGATTGTATGGAGTGGAATAAAGCAACAAAGACAGTGCTATCAATCTGTTGTGTTTCCGCCTCAGTTACTCTGTCGTCGTTATCTCCACGGTGGCACTGACAGTTTTCCTCTCGTATCATTTCCATCTTTGCTATTAAAGCACAGGTGATGCTGTGTATATGAGATAGCCAGCCATTGGTTCGTCTTGACGCAGACTTCAGGGAGGTGAGCAATTGAGCCTGTGAGTGTATCTGTTCTCCCAGCTGACGGGAGATAAGGACAGTGATTGTCCCGTGATAAACTGATAAGACTCGGCCCATCTGTTAGTCCTGGCTGCTGGACTGACAAGTGGAAAGCACCCGCTCACCTATTCAATCACAACAAGGATTAGATGGCAACCTTGTGACACTAAAGGAAACAAGGAGAGCGTTGTTAAACACGTGAAACATATCTTTTCATCTGCTGACGGGAGGATAAGACCTTCTTCTGTGCTCTTTATCTCTGCATTGTTGATAATGCAATCAGCATATTGCTGATATGCGTAATGAAAATGATTATGAATTTTTACATCTATCACAATAGGTCCAGGTATATTCCTGCTCCGAATAACAAGGCCACAACTAATCACCTCTAAGAGTCACTTCAGGTTTCTACTCAGATTCGAGTGTAGTAGAGGAACCTTTTCCCCTGTGGGAAAACTGTGTGAGCGTCTGTTCTTTGCAGTTTGTTCATACAGCAGAGTAGCTCTAAAGGTTAGCCCAACTGTTTCCAAAGAGTTAAAGCTGACTCTTTTGCTGGACCTGAAGCAGTTTCCTTTCCTTACTCTTAAATCTTCAGCCTTTGACTCAGAGTTTCTTCTGTCTTCTCATTTCTGCCATACTTTTATGCTTTTTCTTTTCATTTAAAAATCTGTAGGTGCACTCAAACTACTACTTTAGTACGGGTTAGCCTGTGGAAATAAATGAAACCCAGTGCCAGGGTTTCCATTAAAGATCACTACACTGTGTACTGATCCTTCAGAAAACTGAAAAATAGTTTTGGTGGTATTTGGGGATTGAGCTGTCCAGAGAGGAAATACATATGTAAGTTAAAAGGAGGATAATGTAGGAGAGAAAATCGGCAGTAGTAAGTAGTATGGCTTAAAGATTAAATACACCAAACGAACATAGAACCATTTTCTGATCTGACACCACTGACGTCACATGTCTGTATAAATAATTTGTCTGTGAACGTGATATGACTGTAGCAGTGATAAGACTGACCCTTTTCTTCTTCCTCCAACAGTCTGAAGAATCAGATATGTGTCCAGTGAGCACGGGATGAAGATAAAAACCAATTACTGGATTGATGTCAGACAAGCTGTGGTCAGCTTGCCCCGCTTTTCTCTGCCTCCGCCCTGCTTCTGCTCTACTCCACATCATTTGGATTTTTCGTTCCACTCACTTTGTTCCGTCTTTCACTTGGTCTGTTTGGGCCACCATTTACAGGGGGAAGATCAGGAGATGTTTTTTGTATTGCTCTGATACTGTTTTAGGTCAGTATACAGCACAGTTCAAACCGTTTCTCTGAATTTGTGGCCATTCTTAAATCATTGAACTTTGACATTCCACTGCAGCTGTGTACTGTGTTTTTATCCACTGACGGTGTGGGAGCGCTCAATCTGATACACGGCAGCCTTTCCAATAATGCATGGACTAAATCCTACTTCTTTTTTTCCACATGATGCTGTGGAGTACTGTAAGTGGCATTTTGACTTGAAAATATGAGGGTTCTTTTTCAACTCTTTGTTTGCTTTTACTTGAATGGAACACTTCATATTTATCTGAAGTTTAAAGACAAATATGTTATTTAGCGTATGACAGAATTATTCTCGTTGCCCTTAGATTTTGTATGATATACACAGTGCAACTTAAATGTAATGCTTATATTGCATATGCTTGGAGTGGAGCTACGGTAAATCCCCTTAAAGGGGTTTATGGCAATAACACAGCTGGTTAGACTTTCTACGTGTTTAATGGTGTTACCCTCTATTTGCTGTTTTGAACAGTAAATGTTTGTCTGTGGCTGCGACAGTGCTTTAAGGAGACCAGCAGAACTGATAAGATCCATCTTCATCCACACAGGAAGATTCTTTTTGGAAGTAGTATTAATAACTGTACTCTGTAATTGAACTGAGATCTGGGAAGGGCAACGTCTCATGTTCGTATTTCCTGCCCCAGTTTGTTTGTACTATACTCGAAGATCTCAGAATAAATCCCTTTGGTAAGAACATTGTTCTATTAATGGACAGAAATGATTCCCAGTACTGCAAAAGTTCCGTTCAGCAACAACTAAAAGCAGTGAGTCAGTCACACGGGTTGTTTTTTGTGTTTAAACAACACAAAGAGCAGTTATCACTTAAACTCCTTCAATGTGTCCATCCATTTCCCTACATGATTATCCTAGACACAATTTCTGCAAGCGTACTGTACCCACAACCCATGAGATGGGTAATCAGTTGCCAGGCGTCATCCTCGATGCGTCAGAGCCGATGTACACTACCACAGTAAGAATTGGAAGTCGGGATTTGATGACGCCAACAAAAACAACATCATCTGCAAAGAGAGATGCCGTCTACACAGACACATGCACACCTTAGTAACGTCAGCATTGGTTAGACGGCCTCTTATTCAGCAATCACACCCACTTTATGCTGAAATGGGCCACACACATGGAGCGAGAGAACAAGTGAAGTGGTTATCTCACTAAACTGCTGAGTCGATCATAACCTGTCTGATCAGCTGACTGCTTCTGTGTCCTGTTGCAATTTTCTACTTGATTTGTTGTACATTTAAATGGACGATCACATTTTCTCATGACCAAAAAAAAACACACGCAGCACTGCTCCACCTGAGATTTAAGAAGTTTGTTTGTTTCCTACATGAGCCACAAACTGAACAGTTAACGCTACTGATTTCTGCTCTGATAGTACAGTCTACTGTGGGTGGATGTTACAGAAATATTTCCTTTGGTTAAGATGCTTTCATTTCAGTGTGGTCTTCATCTCAGGGAGGTGTTAACTGGTTGCTTTGGAACATTCACGTGTACTGAATTCATTCCACTGTAGAACCTTGTAGAATGTGTTGGTAGAAAACGGACTAAACCACAATTAACGGCAGTGGTATCACACAAAGAATATTGATATTGTGAAGTGTTTTAAAGGGAAATTCAGCTTTACGTATATACAGTATATCATTCAAAGCATATGTAGCATTGTTCTTTCTTACATGTTATGTTAAGAAACTAAAGCTACTGACTTTAAAGCCAGTGTTTGGAAAATTAATAATAAATAATAATATATTATTGTTGTGGATCAGATTAATTTTAAATGGCTATGTTTACGGTAAAGGTGATTTTATTTTTATTTTCAGTGCTGTGTCAACTGCAGAACTGTGTTTGATCCCAATGCTAAAGCATTTTATTTTACATAGCGCTGAAGAAAATCATCACCAAACACACTGGATGGAAATCAAACGGGTACTGACAGATGTCAGATCCGTCCGCTGACGGGAGAGGCACCACCACCAAGATTATCAACACTTACTGAAATGTGTTTTTTTTTATATTGCAAATACGAAGTGCACGTATTATTTATTATTACTGCAAGTCAAAAAATAGTAATAACTCCACTGAACTGCAGAAACATTTCAGTCCAAATGTTTCTTAGGTTCAGTCGTTTCTCCGTCATCACCCTATACTCCCCTTGTGCTCTGGGTTATGTGCTCTAAGAATTAAAGACACTGCAAATATACACACTTGTATTGTGCTGCTTTTATTATGTTGCTTCTTCATTATATCATCACAGTAATGTCTATGTCTGTCTATAAATTAGTATAAACATTGCTAGTCTGCTACATCAACTTTAAGATGGCAAAATGCAGTTTCTAATCACATTAACATACTCAGGCAAGAAGCGTATATACTGTATTTGTACTATCTGTAGTTTTTTTTATTAATGTAAGAATTGTTCTGTCTATATGGATCCAGACAGCCGTTGTGATTGGCTGGTAGTGTGCATTATTACGTGATCATCCTACCTCTTGTTCCCTGCTAGTGTTTAGTGTTTGATATTATACTGGATGTGGTGTCATTTCACCAGATGGCGTTTATAACGACAAATATAACACTGTTGCATGTGACTCCAGCTGCGCTGCCGACGGCAGGTGTGTCCCACTGTGAATCCACTGCATGTTTCCTCAGTCGCTCCCTCCATTATATTTTCTACTGAAACATTCCTGCAGTGCTGGGCTTTGTGGCTTTTGACCTATGAAGATAGATTATTCTAATTAAGCCATGCAGACAACAGCGGCCCATCAGGAAGACTCATTAATCCACTCCTTTAACATTTAAATAATGGAATGTAAATGGTAAAGGGTCCCAAATTGGTTTCTGGATGAGGCGGCAACCCCAGTGTTGCTGTGGAGTGACCTCCAAAAGTCTGTGAATTCATCACAGATCAGTGAACTGATCAAAACACTGAGTTAGTTGGGGACCACTGTTTGAGAATAACTTCGTTTTTGGCTCTTTGGAATGAAAGCAGGGCTAGTTAAGAGGTGTGTCACGCTCGCCCCACGTGTCATGATCCTTTAAATCTACCGAGATGTGGTTTCCAGAGGTGGAATGACTTTATCTTTCACGCTGCACCTGTGTTTGATGAGAGCAGTGAAGAAGAGTGGAAGATGTCTGGTCACATGTGGAAATGTGTGGGGGCTGGTGTGCTTCTGTCCCTGCCTTTAAAAAGGAGAAGAGGACTGGGGTTAGGGTGAGTCTGCGATCTTACATCCTCATCTTGATGTGTGATCATTCCAGCCACTTTAAGCTGTGCTTAAAAAGATTCCATCTGTGTGGAAACTCAGCGAGTGTGAATCCCATGTGTATTAATGTAATGCTAAATTGTTTTTTCCAGATCTGAAAAAAAGCGATTTAAGATTTGTTTAGAGCACTGTGTCAGTGGTGCAGTTTAAATATTGAAGAAGAGTCCCTGCAGATGCTTTCCAGTGTAGTGTGCTGAAATATTGTTTTAAAGTGCTGAATAAGACAGAAACTTGGATATTATGGGCGTTATTGTGTGAAAACTGTTGACCACATAGAAAATGCATTGATTATTATGCATTTCTTATTGTCATCACCAATCACTCGTGCAGCTCATCCCCTCTTCTTACGCCTTCAGTAAGTGATGAGAGACTTGTTGTCGAAACATTTAGTGGATATCTTCCAGAGTTACATTCATTTCACTAGCAAATTCCTTGTTTTTCTTATCATCCTCCCAGTGTAGCTCAGCAGAGGACTCGTGGGAACACAAAGAGGGAATTTGATCAATTTTTAATGCCGCATTAATAAAATATTTTTTTTGCCTTATAATTTCCTGGGGCTGAAACGCAGCCTGCTTAAACTCCCCTGAAGCTGACTGCAGGTTCTGCTCTCTTTGACTGACTGAATTCTACATCCAGTATCATATTCAGGACGGGAACGCAGACGCATGCTGCAGAGCTCTCAGATATCTGTGTGAAGGAAGTTGCTTACATGTGTTCAGACAGACACTCGTGGATATGTACAGGAAGTGCACGGTTTAGGGAGAAACAGGAAAATCCCTCCTCGGCTTGTTGTATCTAATACCACATTTGAGTCTGGATATTAAAGAAATAAAATCTCTGAAATCCAGTTTGAAGATCTGATAATGTATATGATGGGAGACTGTGATATAACTAGAATACATTCAGTAAGAATCATTTACATCTGACGCTGTTTCCCACTGGACTAATACCACTTTTAAGCCATGTTGTGCGGGAAACCTGACACACAGTCATATTTGTAACAAGTGAGGAAGAGAAGCATTGTTGTCTGAATATGTGCTTCAATGAAAAGGATGAAATTAACTTAATTTGAATCATTTCTGACCTACACATAGCGCAGACTCATAAGTATTATACAGACAAACCTGCATTAGTCAATACAATGAACACTAGAACCCAAGACGGTTGTAATGTTCCCATTTACACATCTGCAGAAATTCTGCATAATGAAAGATTGTTCTTAGCTGTGATAGTCGTTTACAACGTTCTGTTTAATGTTATGAAATAAGTGCTTCTATAAAAACAAGGCTATTTCAAAGTGACCACTCATTTTTGAACAGTACAGAGTATATAATGACTGTGCTATCTGTGACAGGCACAGTGGGACAGAAGCCATTTCTTCCATTTATTATATAAATGTTATAAATATAACGTTTCAGTATGAATTAAAATTCCTCAAATATTAAAACCGCATGTATCTGCTACTATAATACAATTATCTGTGTTGGGTGTTATACTTGTTTCTTGATGGCCTGAGCGTGCATTCACTGCTACAAACATTTGTAGTGTGTGTTTTTTATCCCTGTGAATCCAACACTGACATTCTCTGATTCGCCTAAGATAAAGACAAGTATGACTCTAAATGACATCACTGTCGAGCATTCCCGAGTAGAGTTCATTATGTATTTATTGGGAGCCTTCCACTCCTAAAGATTGCTCATGTGCATTAATATGTATTAAACAAGAAACCACTTCATTTCCTATGACTCATATATCACTGATGAAATATCCAGAAGGGAGAATAGATTAGCAGGCTGTCTTTTCCACTTTGCTCTTGCATGGCTGGAAAACCAGATTATGTCTGGAGGGAATTCAGGCATGTCAAGGTATATCTGTCCACATGCTGTCCTGACCCACATGCCTTCACGTGTCATGGATGTTCATTTTATATATGAAATGTGTCACTTCCTGCTTAAAATGACTTGTTTTAAGCTGAAATTTGGAAACTACCCAATATCTTTGAAGGATACCATTATTTCCCTAATACATTCCACAAAGATTTAAGCTGTTTTGTTGGCAACCTTGTGTCCTAAAATTAGTTTTCTAGGGAACAGATTGGCAACCCAGTCTATTAACACAATGACCATATGTTCAAGACTGATGTAAATTAACACGTTGCACAAATATTAACATACATAGCAACAATTAAATGTACACAGGCGACATGTTTGCTTCTCCAATAATATCTGAACTTGAAGTACATCATCGAGGTCAAACAGACAGTGATTCTGAATTTAAGAGAAATGGGTTGGATTAAAAAAAATAACTAAAGCGGCACAAAATGCCAGGAGTAAAATGTTGTTCCGTTTACTAGGTCCAGTTTCCTACCAGTGTTTTTGTATTTATTCTCCTCATTTGTTGAGTTTTGTATTGCAGAGGTGTAAATATCTTGGTCCAGTTGCTTTGTATTATTGATGTTTCCTTAGGAGCAGGCATCTGTTGAAAGGTGTTTCCTCTGCAGTGTGTTGCTGCTGTGAAGCTGGAGGAGTCTGCTGCTCGATCAGGGATAATGGAAACAAGTGTGTGCTGCTAACCTAAAGGAAGACAGCACAGCTCTATTGAATTTGAGGCACCTGCAATGTATGAACACCCGTCGGCTTGTTCTGATGCCAACAGTCAGACACACTTTGGTGTTTTTCTTTTACCTTTGGACTATAAATGCCTGTGAAAAAACATCTGGTAGCTGTTGAAACATTTCATTGCTTAAGTGGTTAAGAAAGAGAAGTCAGGAAATACTTCGAATGAAATCTGATCAGCATCATGTTTGAGTTTTTCAAATGTCCTGTTCTATTATTTAAGGTAATCTGAGTGAATGTCAGAGATTGCAGGTGACCATCAAGAGCAGTTTTTCAGCTCCTGGATGAGAGTCATCCTTATTATTCAGCGACAAATGGCACCTATCCATGATTGATGGGCTTAAAGGGCAGCGGGACAGTCTCCTTCCCAGTCACATTCAATCTCACACCCCCTGAGAGTTTGAAAACATTATTACTGCAAAGCATCATTGAATCGCTCAAGATTATTGGCAAAAAAGAGGAGTTTGACCTTTAGCTGTGGCGGCGTCTGGGAGCTTGATTTCAAACATTCATCAAGTGGCTGTTGGTTAGATTACTGTCACATTTTCTCATAACGGCAGATAAAAGCCTGCGTAACCATCCATTTGTCTCAATCAACTCTGCCCAAACACATGTAAGTGTTTGTTTTCCCTCCAGTTGACACGTCTTATGCTTGAATATAATCTTTTGCAATGGGTGCATGTTAAGCAAATTAATTATACAGTGCAAGGTCTGTATGTTGCATGTGTTGTGCAGCAGCACGCGATCGCCAGCAGCACCTTTGGGGTGTTGAGTAATGTATGCAAATATGCAAGTCCTCCAATAAGCCAAGTCATGTTTTTTAATCCGCATTTCACTCGTTTTTTCTATAAGCTTAAAGGCTGTGTGTGTGTGTGTGTGTCCATGTTATGTAGGCTGTGTTGTGATTTCATTACACTCATCTGCATGCCAGCGCACATCTAGGGGGACTCCTGACATACTGACTTAAGATTCATTGACTACACTCATTAGGCTCAAGTCTATTCCATCTTGGCATGTCAATAATTCTTGTATTTGGTCATTACCTATGAGAAACACGTGGCCCCTATACATCTAAACAGCGTTTAGTAGTGCAACACCACAGAGGTGAATTTAGAAAAATCAAATGCCAAAATGCAAAATGCCATTTGCAGATATATTCACTTATTCCAGCTATGTAAAGGACGTCTCTCGTCCAACCATAAGGTGCATTTTGGGTGAGAAAGTTGGAAAAGCCATTAAACAGCCTGGGGTGTTAGGACTGCACTGTAAGCAGGTAAACCCTTAATTTCCCCCATCTCTTCATGGACTTCACAGACTTCCTGGATTAATGTTGCACTTTTAACCTCATCTGCTATAGCTACAAAGCTCCGATACAGCAGTGCACATGCTGTCATTCGTACCTCCAGCCTGACAAATCAAGATGTGTGAACTCCTATTAAAATCAGCATAATGTCTGGGGAAAGTCAGTCCCAGAGTATTGTTCCGGTGCCTCTCAGTAAACAAGTAGAGAGTGGTGCATTAGCCAGGTATTGTGTGATTAAAGATCACACCAAGCTTGTAATCACCGTTTCTCTATTAGCATCGACTGCAGCCTGTGCTAATGATACTATTATATGTTCCAGAGGCCAGAGGCGGCCGGCTTATTGATCTCCCAGCTGGGTGGTCAGTGCTGCTGGAATCCTTTAATGATGGCTATGGGATGGCTGTGCCTCCTATGTGTTGAGCGATGTAGTGAAGATAGAAATAGAGCAATTTCCTGAATTCTGAGTCGTCTCAGAGAGTTAGTGGGTCACGCTTTTTCTGCATGTCGTCTTCATCTCATTTGGTTTTCTGTTAGATGTGGGTGTACGCTGCTGGAATTTCAATCTGCATCTGAAATAAGCAACATTAAGGGAATATCTGAAAAGCCATTCCTATGCAAGATGGCCACTGAAAAAAATATGTGACACCTACCCTGATTAAACCCTTCCTGGCATTGAAGATAAGCTTCTATAGAAAAATATCTAATGGTAAGAATTTTAATAATTTATATATTTAATAGGTGCAGCTGAAAACCATGTGTGAGTAATAATGAAACCCTAGATTAGTTACACGGTGCTGTATAAATCTGAATAAATCTGCTGTCTGCAGCTCATTTGGCATTTTACATAAACACTAACATGTTTCTACTAATTCAGTTAAGAATGAGTCACATTGATCAATATTTCTAAGCAAATTCCAATAGAGGGCCATCAATTTTTTTTGCTTTATAACAACAGATTGAAATGGTTGAAGACCATCCGACTCAAGCTCTCGATACACTTCATGGGGTGAATAGAACTGTCACTTCACCAGAGGATGCGGTGACAGGGTGACACATGTGAGTGAGTGTATGTAAAATCCAGAGAGAGAGACTAAAGGAATCAGTAGAAACGATTTAAAGCTCAGCTGTATTTGTCAACAAATAAATTCAACCTTTTCAGTCTTTTTCTTTTGGCAGTGGCACCTGGAGACCTATGGACTTCTCAACCATTCATGGCACTACTGTCGGCTAAAAATCTAATCTACCTGCTTTTCTAAACATTGGTATTCAAATAGGTTTCATGGAAGCAACGTTATTCAAAATCCCTCGATTGGTTTTTCTAATCAAATTGTCAACAAAAGAAAATTGATGTTGAATTACACTGTTAAATAGAGTTAGAAATTCACTGAACACAAAGTTTAACTTCAGGCAAGTCCTGAACCTGCAAGACTTCTGTCTCCCCGTTGGCCTACACATATGATCCCCATGCTACATGGAACGATGGTGCTGATGATCGACTGACATCAGCTTGGGGGGGTGCATTGGACATTGCTAACTTGCTATGTAGGTATCAGTAATGTACATGCTATATGCTGCCCTCTGTTTTCACAAGAGGCCAGTGGCTCAGTAATAAACTGAACTGGCCTACCTGAGGTCCAGACCTCCATCGTCACCCAGTGAAAACACAACAAAGGAGGCCCTGAACTGTTAAAATCCTATAACAAATAGGATCATCATTTGGTCTCATTACATCCTAAACTGTTATTAAAAGAAGAGGTGTTCCTTTTTATTTGCACTGGGATCAGAGTTACTTCCCTCCACATGTCCACACTGATTAATGATCGACTAGTTTTCTGAGCGCGAAGTCCTTCACCCCTTCCCTCAGGCTCGTTCTGAGATACCGAGGTGTTACCAAGCCCTCAAGCCTGTACATCCGTCCCGGGGTGATGTCAAGGAGACATAACCAACTGAGCCAAATTCAACTGCTTTATTTGTGCATTCAAAGGCTCTGTTTCTTCATGACTGAGCTCCCTTCAAGCTGTGTTATTCTGAAACTCGAGTAGGAAGAGTTTTAGGAAGTCTTTTTGGGATTTCAAGCTGCTAGAGATTATTGCACAATTTAATCTCAAATGATTTGAAATTGAAAAAAGAATAAAAATTCTTTCTATAAAAATGAAATTCTTCCAAAAACTACATGTGCAGCGTGACACATTCCAAAGTTTACATGAGCTAAGCATAAATCCTGCAATGCTTTTCAGACTGCATGTGTATCTACACCAGGTTCATTGTACCAGAGATCTTGTTCAAAACAGCTCATCATGCAGGGAGTTTAATAAAACTAGTAATTACACTCTTGATCAGCAATCATCCATGAACCACAGGGTCACATTCTCTCTGTATCGCAGCTCATGTCGTCAGGCTCATAATGGTATAAGTACTGTGAGGGTTACCTGGAACTAAGAGGACTTTAGGCATGTAAAGAAACGGCAGTCTCTCAGGACAGACACCAGGTCTGTCACACTGTGGGTCAAGGTCGAAGGTCATTTACAACACGACCACAAACTCTGTCTAAGAGCAATGTAATTGAATGTGACGTAAAACATGTATGTTGTATACAACAGACACTCAACAGTACTGTTAAATTTGCCCATGAAACCATTTATTTGAACAGTAACATCTGAGATTAAGCAGGGTGATTGATGATCAAAGCCACTAGCCATACCCTGCAGTTCGGATTTTGCTGGGCAAAAGAAATGTCAGCTACATTTAAGTGCATCTTGTTGGTTTGTCTGGTATAATCAGGCACAGTGCTGCCTGAGAAATGTGATGCAAAGACGATCAGATGCGTCTGTGTGCACATTCTGATTGTACCTGTTTACCATGTTCCACATCTGCTCAAAATAGGGGGAGCAGTGAATGTGGATAATTTGATTGAACCTCTTGTTTGGAGCTTCAAGGTGAAACCAATAATTACCAGCCAGCCATTAAAGTAGATGCGACTGGCAGGATTAAATAGCACAGAGATTCTTCCTTGTCAGTGTCTCTCTTTTATCTTCCACTTATGATGAGTCAGGTGCACGAGATAAAAGAAAGAAATCTGTGCACATTTAGACATAACATAGCTGATTAAACTGCAGCACACACCAAATGAGCAGCTGTCAACTGAACACATTCAAATCTCTGTGATAATTGGAGACAGATTTGAGACAAATGCAGTTGTGGAGAAGACCTGAGGAGTTTCCTTTCTCCTGGGCTCATGACGGCTCAATTAGTCTAATGGCTGGTGAAAGGACGGTTTCTCTATATTGAGTGTTTAGAGCTCTGCACTCTGGGAGGGCTGCAATCCAAAACCAGCCACGTCCTGAATGCAAGAAAGGCAAAGACGCGTGAAGACATGAACAGAGTTTGGAACATGCACAACAGTGTGGATATCAAATGTGCAAGATGTGTAACCTGTTGCACTGTCATGGTGGAAAGTGACTATATTTTAAAGGCTAACGTTTGTTCATTTAAAATTGATAAACACAACACGATGAATCGTCACAAATGTGAAGGGATCTGAATATAGTCTGAAATCATTCTAATCGGGTTAAGACAGTCTTGACACTAGAAGCTGAGCTCTAGTGGCCCAGGGATTCTAAATCAACTAGTGTGGAGTTTTTACATATTTCCAGTCTCTGGAGCCCTTTGTCTAATGTTAAGTCACACATGTAGCATCAACCTTCGGAGTAGGTGACTTACTGTAGGTTGGTTTGCTGTCAGTCGGGTATTGAAGATGATGTTAGGGTGCAGATGAGGTAGCTACATGCTGAGTGAAGACACAGAACGGTCAGTGTCATTTGGAAATAAATGGATCAAGGTGTGTGTGTGTGTGCCTGTCTGTTTCATGTGCTCTTCACGCTCCCCAGGACAGATATGAAAGGGTCTTGTCAACAGGATCTCAGCTCACCTGCTGTCAGGCTCAGCGGCTAGTTAGATGATATCAGGCACCTCCTCAAAGCATTTTCTGAACCCTATCAGGTTGTGCCCATCAGCTGCGATGGGATAGACCAGGAGAGCGTTTCTGTCCCAGTGTCAATCTTTTTCCAAGGACACTGCAGCAGCAGCACCAGGCCAGCTCTGTACAAGCGTTGTGCTGTTCTAGATCCAGTGTCAGTTCAACAGACAGGCAGCCTGTGCTGGCGGCCAACTGTGACCGCTCCGATTACGGCTGCTCTCACTGAATCATATCGACTTTATTCGATCTTCTTCAGCAAACCGTCCGCCCTCGTCTCCACCCTGCAGGCCAAAGGCTCCACATCGACAGATAAGAGAAACGAGATGAAAGATTTGAGCGTGCATTCATCTCAGCAAGGGTGTAGTGCTGATGAAAAATAAATATCTAGTAGAAAGAGCGTTTTCTTTTTACACAAGATTTAAAAAGCCCAAACACACTCAAGCTCATCTGTTGGTGTTATTTTTTATTCACACCACAAACCAACCTTTCTAACAAATTCAACTTTGTGCTGTTTTCTTGTTCCACAAATTTCCACAATCAATCGGTATGATTGTATATTCTTGCTTTTCCAATACTCTGAAAAGATTCCTGAAATGCTGCAGCCACAGACAGACAAAAACATATGTTCTCTCTAATCTGAAGTCCTGTAATATTTACTAAAATGAAAAAGATTCAGGGACTGATACGCTTACTGCTTACTGAAACATAAATCTTTGAAACATGAGTATGACATAAAGCTTCTTAAGTTTCATGTCATTGAACCAACAGAAAGTCCAACATAAAACAGGTGATCGTGTGCTCAAGTCTGACTTGAGAAAGCCCTCTGGAATGAAGGGCGAAACGTCGTCAAGAAACCTACAAGTCCAGTTGCTATTGGATAAACCTTTTTAGAGATAACCATGACCTGGATGACTGAGAACCTTCACAGATAAAGTCCAACATACTACCACTAATCCTGAGCCATGACCATGTCTTATCTGGGACATCTAAAAACCCACATTTAGGCTCCACTAACAATTTAATGAGAATATTACACAACACAACAAAGGGATCAGGACCTATAAGTTATCATCGGTCTCGCTTCTCATCATCTCTTTAATAGCTCTGTGGTCCACGGTATGAAACAGGTGATTGCGTGCTCCTTGAATAGCCTTACCTTGTTCCTTTAAATTCCTGTAGAAGTAAATTCTAAAAGTCACTGAGATATCCTCTTTGATTTACTAGCCCCTGCATCACCGTTCATCACAGACACAGACTGTGGAGAAGCAAACTTTTACACTGAAAACTGTAAATTTGTGCAACTTAACTCGGAACAGAAGTTTCACTTTTTAATTTAGATACAAACTTTGGAAAAACGTTTTTCTGTGTTGTAGAATGACTACAATAGATTTCCTTCCCTAACACTTATATTGGAAGCAAACCCAGGTGTGAGCGAGTTCGATTCCCAGACTCACCAGGTTACATGTCGAGGTGTCCTTGGACAAGACACTGATACCCCGTAGTAGCGCAGACACAGGTCTAGCAGCTGTCCAACCAACAATTTGCCCAAGGGGATCAATAAAGGGTTCAATATTATTATTATTATTAAGTGTACGGTTTCAGGAAGCATATCCTGTCTCACACGAGCATGGATTTATTTTTGAAAATAGACTCAACATGTGAACATACTTGTACTTAAATGTACTGAAGTTTCTTTTGGCACAGACACAATGTCTTCTGTGAGATGAACAACTTAAAGCTACAGTAATCAATTATTTTTAGTGACTAAATGACATGAAATGACAAAGATTATAAAATGTGTAATGTTAGTGTTGAACTCACACAAAATTACCATTTGAATCTGCAACTATTATAATAATTTTTATTTTATATAATTCAAATGAACAAATTAAAAATCCTCGCATTATACAATATATACGACAGCCAAATAGAATTTTTGAATAGCTCTCTTTCTAACTCTTCAAATAAAACCTGGGAAATAAGAAATAAAACAGATAGATAGATTTTGATGTACATTACTGGTCTAGTCACACAGAAGTGGCTGCATTGTATACTGGTTGAAGTGAAGCTAAAATGAATTCTGCGCACATGAATGATATTGCTTCTGTAAATCTATTTTGGTGATTTAAAAGTTGCATCAGAAGCGTGAAGCCCAAGGAAGCCGATTTGTTCGGGTAAATTAAATTCCATCTCTAATGTCAAATGCAATTTAGATATGTGTGTTTTTGAAGGATTTCTCTCAGCTTGCTGAGGCAAAAGTGGGGAGCACATGCACACAGACACAAGTAAAAACAATCAAATGCATGCACAGACTGCAGACGTTATAGTTAGAGTAGGATGTCATTTTATCCAGGGTTTGCCTGATGCAGTGTCAGCTGTAGCTGACAAATTGCTCTCAAAGAAAAGCATATCTATGGAAATATTTTTTCCTTCCGGTAATACCTGCCCATCAATCTCTCCTCGGGTACATGCTCCTCAGAGACAGCAGCATTTAGAGAACGTCCTTTTCAATAATGCAACAGAGTTTCTGCTTAACCCAGCTCGGAACGCTGGAAATTTGTAACGCCCCGCACAAACCACACCATCACAGTGGTCTCACTGCTGCAGGGTCACAGCACGTCATTAAAAAACAGACATTGCAGTAAAATCTTCCAGAGGGAGTGAACACTTCTGCGTTTATTGGACATCATCAGAAATTGAAGCTGATTGCTTCACTCGCTGAGTATGAGAAATGACTGCAGTCGGTCTTAGTCATATTGGTGCAGATATTTATTGATTGCTGGCACAGCGCTGACTGGCGTGGCTTTAAAAAGGCAGCAGGAAGTTACAGTGCACAACACCGAGGTGTTCAATGTGCCTACAACCAACAGCAGTACTAACTTTAATGTTAAAAACGGTTTACCCTGTTAATGGGAGGCCAGACTTAGACACACTCATAGAGGAGAAACGCGTTCGGAGAATGAGGTAAAGATTACACTCAGATTTAGGATTTAATGAACTGTTTCTCCAGACATGTCTTTACTCCCTGCAACCTCTTATCACATGGGCACACGGGCTAGCCGTTTCTATCGAGCAGTGACATTTAGTCCAGGAATATGTAGTGCTCATGGGAAATGGTGTTCTTTAAAGGCCACTATAAAACAAACTATTGGATGAACAACAACGTTAAGTCAAGTTTGTGTTAAAACTATTAAATTTGTAGATCAGAGTCATAAGATAAATAAAACCATTGTACTGATCCAGACCCAAGAAATGCCAGCATACAGAATAAACTGACCCAACTTTGAGCTTTTTTACAAAACTGAACAGCATACAGAGGTTTCTGCCAAACCTCTAGGTCAGGGGTGGCCAACCAGTCAGAGACTAAGAGCCACTTTCTTTACTGTGTAACTGCAAAGAGCCAAATCATACACATGGGCACACATGAACATCATCCCATGCCTTAATCATGTATGCACACACACGCGCACACACAGATAGAGAGAGACAGACACACACAGGCCTCTGCTCAGCCAGATTTATTGAATATGTCCCACACCAAGATAATCACAGTTATTTAACAGTTAACATTGTGTGCACTGTCTCAAACACACATACACACAAGTCCACAAACAGAAATATAACAATTTTCAACAAGGTTTTCCTCTTACTATGCTGCTTAGTGGGACTTCTGGCATTCCTTGTCCTGAACAACCCTCCTCAAATCTGGCTTGTATTCCG
>JAUMHF010000026.1:2547855-2589158 GCA_032359275.1 Microctenopoma steveboyesi
AGGTCCGAGAGCTCGGGATAGTCCTTGCCCTTCTCTTCCATGAACAGTTTCACGGCATCCAAAAGCTCAAAGAAGCAAGAGAGTACTTTGCCTTTTGACAGCCACCTCACAGTGCAGTGCAGCGGCAGGTCACCTGGAAGCCCTTGGTCCAACTCAGCGATGAGATTCCTGAATTGCCTGTGGTTAAGCGCATGTGTGCGGATGTAGTTGACGATTTCCATCACAGGCTTCATGACTTTGTCTAAATTCAATGATTTAGACACGAGTTGCTCCCTGTGGATGATGCAATGGAAATTCCAAAAGTCGAGAAATGTTTGGTCAGTTTTGCACAGCCCCACTAGCCCGTTCACGGATCCGATCATGGCCGGCGCTCCATCCGTGGCTATTGCAGTAAGTTAAAATGGTTTGAAGAAGCTGTTGACAGAAGAAGCTCCCCTATCCATTTTGCCGGCATATTATAAACTTTGCCCAACTTCAGCTCATTTTCCCGGTGTCGGACTGTATTATCAGATCATGAGTTAAAAATAACAATGTCAGTCAAGCTCTATTCTCCAGTGCAGCACAACTCTGGTGCAAACTGATTAAATGTCATGCAGGGTGAACTCTCAGAATGAGTGAGAATCTGGCAATCTGATGATGGTTTATTAGAATCAGCATTTTTTTATGATACACAGAATGATCAGTTTCCACTCTCGCTGTGTGTATGATGTTTGTGTTTCTATTAGACTGAATGTAAAGCCCGAGAGTGCCGTATCTCATTCATTCAGGTGGTCAGTGGGAGGAGATGGCATTGTGCTGTTGGTACAGGTCCAGTCTGCGAGTTCGCACTAAGTCAGTCTCTGAGTCAGTGAGGGGGTTGAAAACCAGTCTAAGCTGCTTTCAAACACGCACTGGAACTTTGAACTTGTGTAGACATTTCCTGGGCGACAAGCAAATGTCAAGGTTGTAATACAATTCAATTCAATTTTAACTTTATTTATATGGCGCCGAATCACAACAAAAGTCATCTCAAGGCACTTTACAGTGTGAGGTTTAGGACCTTACACATTATATCAATATATACAGAGAACAGTGTAACATCGCTGGACGTTTTTGGTCGTGCACTCTTTCTGTTTGTTTACGTTCTGTTTAAGAGTCTGACCAGGAGGAGGAACTGACTTTGTATTCAAGTGCATTTGATTATGTTTTATAGAAAGTCTGACCAGAATTGCTGGATAAGAGCTACAGTTAAAATTTGTAAGAGTATTTTTCTGTTGCATCATTAAGTGCTCTCCGATGCCAGGTATAAAGACGAATATTTTTGCCATGTGCGTAGAGGAGCCCTACCAACTCTATCCACACGTGACAGCTGCTGGTCCTACCAACCTGCCTACAGCACATTTCTTTTATTCCAACTTGGTGAAGTACGACTGAGGAGTGTGGGTAGACAGTCATGATATTGTTTCTGAAAACATTTCAAGGCAGATGGTAAAAATATTGGAGATAGATAATACGTCTAGATTACAAGTTTCACTTAACCGACTTGTCTTTCTAAACTGACTGCATTTATAGTTCTTCCTCTCATGCAGAGCAACATTTTAATTTTCAATAGCACTTTAAATTAGACTGAAGAAGAAGCATGGATTTGTGTTTTTTTGTCCATAATATTTAGAAGATAACATCATTTTAAACATCCAACTAAACCAATGGGTCTCATTGTGTTATTAAGCTAAATGAACATCCGTGCATGTGACCATCTTACAGTAGTAAAAGAAAGAACCACAGTCTGTTCCTATAGTAACCATAACCAAGTGCTGTGAGTGTCTAAACATAACCATTGAAATTTCAGTACTTAGTGTAATTTCTTGTCTCATGATTGCAGCAAGTGTCTCTGTGCTAGTGTTGGCTGTTCTTGCCATAGCACGTGCTAAACATTATGTTTTTCATCAGTCCCAGAGAAGCTTCTAGAGGCCAGCTGCTAATTCAGGTGGCATTTCATGAACCAGATGGAGCCTCTTAGTGTGGCTGTGGTAATGTTTGTTTTGTAATTGGTTGAATTTCTAATCAATGGGGGGTTTTTACACCTGTTGGCACAAACCTTTGGCTCATTTTGCCATTTGTAAGTTAAATACATTAGCAGACATCTGCTCTTTTGTGGAAGCCCCCTATCCAAATGAGCCCTTTTTCTCTCAAAACCCAGATACATAGAGAGGCGCAGAGCAACCTGAGTGGCCACAAGGGGCTTGTTTTGGGCTCTCATCATCATTTCTCATGCGGTACAGTGAACACAGTGTGATCCCTAAGACTTTACACCACTGTGGTGTTTTGCATAGACAACAGCACACACAACTACTGTGTACGCAGCACTGAATGGACTTGAGCCTTTTTATTTACAGGGAAACAATTCAGTTTTTTTATGTCTTGAGACCAAGTTTCATTCCCATATCAAACAGTAACTGAATCACTTAGAATTAGAGCATGATAAATATAATCACATTGGAAAACAAATTACATGCTGCTGTTTATCTGCATCATCAGCAGCTCTGCTGGTTTCACATTAGCAATTCATATTAGGTGGAGGTAATCAGATTAACGCTTTCAGTTTACTCAGATATTCATCTGTTTTGTCCATATTTAGAGTTTGTTTTTAAATAGCATCAATTTCTGTTTATTTTGTTTGATTGTATCTTTCAAACCACACATCGTTTGTCATGTGCTATGGAAATTAAAATATCTCATTACTTGTGTAGTCTTTGTTTACATAAGGGGCATTTACTAATAGTAATTCATTTATTTAAGGCAATACATTACATACATACATATATCAATGCATATTTGTTTCTTCTAGACATTAAATGCCCTCCTATGTCAAGCCAGGACACAGTGAAGTGGGTGGGAGGGGTTGTCCAGGAAAACAAGTTATGTGACACATTTAAAGCAAGTCCGCATTGGGCTCAAAGCCTTTAGTGTAAAAATGTTGTTCTAATTATGACTGTTCCATAATATATATAAGTGGTTAATGTTATAATGTTGACAGTGATGGCCATGCAACATTAAGGATGTATTTGTTAAACCAAACCACAATCTGTGAACCAAAGCTACAGTGACTAAACCTAACCAAACGTTTTTATTTCTCAAGGAAACCACACTTCACGAGATTCTTCCACAAACAGGGTGTTTAGGACTTTACATGCAGCCCTCTCCTAAAAAATACTGCCAATCCATCGCAGGGCCAAATGCAGACTTCCATGCTAATAAATAAGAACAGAAGTCAGTAAATAAAAACAGAATCCATGATATTGAATTTGTGTCTTATTTATCCTTGAAACTCTGACGCCATCATACTTTTCATCAGTCATTATAATGATGAATTCTCTCATTCATCATCATTATGTAAATTTGTTTCCCTTATGATAATCAAGCTGGTATTGATTATGTCTACATGTCATCACATAAATTAAATACTTTCCATGACATTCAATATTACTAAAGCACTGGGCACCAGGATATAACAGATATTTTAATATGTGCAATTTTTTTTCAGTTAAACTGAATGTGTTAAAATCTTAATAATAAAACAAGTAAATTCGTTTTTTATTCAACAGTAGACTCATTTCATCCTCTATTCTCTTCTTCATGTATTTATGTACTTTTATCTTTAAGGTCAACCGATAACCATCTGAATACTGCTATTAACTGCTTGTCTCTCTCCCGTAGTTCTGGGAAGGTGGGAAAACAGTTTCTAACGCCAGCTGAGATATGAATGACTTTCGCAGCGTTCTGTGGAATATCTCACAAACTAATCTTCGAGTGATATTGGATATCTTCCAGGCATGAATCAAGGTGAAGCAATAGGCTTTAAATTGTACAGATTACATCTTCAGTGCAGTGTGTGAAACTCAATTAATCTTGAAAAGCATGCCCTGTTGCTTACCTTATAATTGATGTTACAGTGTCGTTACTAAACAAAAATATGCTCACCGATTAGTCCAAAGGAAAAAAGATGATATCTGTAATCATCCTTACTTGTACCTGTGCTAGCTTAAGGTTTGCAGTTTCCAGCTGTGAGTATATGCTGCAGATTTATTCTGGGTAATATCAAGCATGGGGTGTTCATCTTTATGGTTTGTTTACATGGTTCAGGGCAGATGGGCATTGCAAATAAAGAAATATTGGCCAGAATTTAAATCACAATCTCAGTGACATTGCCTACAACACAATACATCGTACATATGAGTCAGTCAGTGCATCACGTTCAGAGTGAGTTTGTGTATTCTACCACTACATTCGCAATTTCCCAATTGCAGCAAACGTCTTAGCTGTGCAATAAGTGAGAACTGACTGTGATCAGTAAATATCAAAGCTGTTAAAACTTAGTGTAAAAACAAAGAGTCTTAAAACCACAGCATGTAATTGCAGTAACAAGCCCCTCCACGGACACCAAAGCCCGCTCTGAGTCACCTGAAAACCTATGATTTCTACAGTCATTTATCCCATTGCACGGTAATGAGATATGTTCTGTGTACGTAATTTTGTTCAAATGTAACCACTCCCTGTTACTCATTATGTTTCTGATGTGTGATGGCAAGTGTTGGAGGAAGCGTCAGACAAAAGGTTCTGGATTGCAGCTGAGACTCAAGGCGGCACTATGACTGACCATCGGCCACCATGACTTCACAGCATACAAGTGCGTCTGTGACTGAATTCTGTCCATTTATATAACAAATACACATGCTAGAATTCAAAACCAAAAGAGAGAAGTAATAAATAAAATAATGTAGCTTAAAACCAATATTACATAAGACTGTCAGGGAAAGGATTGGGATGGACCCAAGAGGAAGAAGAAGAAGAAGCAGGAGGAAGAAAGAAGAAGAAGAAAGAAGAAGCAGGAGGAGGAAAGAAGAAGAAGCAGCGTCGTCTGCTTCTTGCATTTTCTTCTTCTTTTTTTTCTTCTTCTTGCTTATTCTTCCTGCATCTTCTTCTTCTTCCTGTCCTTCTTCCTTCAGTCCCAGACTTCAGTCCCACCGCGGCTGCTGCGGCCTCAGACTTCAGTGCCACCGCAGCTGCTGCGGCTTCAGTCTTGTTGTCAGCCTTTTTACTGTCTTTTTCCTGCATTGTCTTTTTTCCTGCATTGTCTTCTTCTTCCTGCATTGTCTTCCTCCGTTGTCTTCTTTTTCCTGAATTGTCTTCTTCTTCCTGCATTGTCTTCTTCTTCCTGCATCTTGTTTCTACGTTGTCTTCTTCCTGGGTTGTCTTCTTTTTCCTGCGCTGTTTTCTTCTTCCTGCTTTGTCTTCTTCCTGGGTTGTCTTCATTTTCCTGCGTTGTTTTCTTCCCGCTTTGTCTTCTTCCTGGGTTGTCTTCTTTTTCCTGCATTGTCTTCTTCTTCCTGCATTGTCTTCTTCTTCCTGCATCTTGTTTCTACGTTGTCTTCTTCCTGGGTTGTCTTCTTTTTCCTGCGCTGTTTTCTTCTTCCTGCTTTGTCTTCTTCCTGGGTTGTCTTCATTTTCCTGCGTTGTTTTCTTCTTCCCGCTTTGTCTTCTTCCTGGGTTGTCTTCTTTTTCCTGCGTTGTCTTCTTCTTCCTGCATCTTTTTTCTACGTTGTCTTCTTCCTGGGTTGTCTTCTTCCTGGGTTGTCTTCTTTTTCCTGCGCTGTTTTCTTCTTCCTGCTTTGTCTTCTTCCTGTGTTGTCTTCTTCTTCCTGCATCTTTTTTCTACGTTGTCTTCTTCTTCCTGCGTGTTCTTCCTGCGTTGTCTTCTTCCTGCGCATTCTTCCTTCGCAATCTTCCTGCGCATTCTTCCTGCGTGTTCTTCTTCCTGCGTTGTCTTCTTCTTCTTCCTGCGTTGTCTTTTTCCTGCGTTGTCTTCTTCTTCCCGCGTTATCTTTTTCCTGCGTTGTCTTCTTCTTCCTGCATCTTTTTTCTACGTTGTCTTCTTCTTCCTGCGTGTTATTCCTGCGTTGTCTTCTTCCTGCGCATTCTTCCTGCGTCTACTTCCTGCGTGGTCTTCTTCTTTCTAGGTTGTCTTCTTTTTCCTGTTATCTTTTTCCTGCACTGTCTTCTTCCTGGGTTTTCTAATATTTCCTGCGTTGTCTTCTTCTTCCTGCATCTTCTTTCTACATTGTCTTCTTCTTCCTGCATCTTCTTTCTACGTTGTCTTCTTCTTCCTGCATCTTCTTTCTACGTTGTCTTCTTCTTCCTGCGTTGTCTTCTTCCTGGGTTGTCTTCTTTTTCCTGCGTTGTCTTCTTCTTCCTGCATCTGCTTTCTATGTTGTCTTCTTCTTCCTGCATCTTCTTTCTGCGTTGTCTTCTTCTTCCTGCATCTTCTTTCTACGTTGTCTTCTTCTTCCTGCGTTGTCTTCTTCCTGGGTTGTCTTCTTTTTCCTGCGTTGTCTTCTTCTTCCTGCGTTGTCTTCTTCTTCCTGCGTTGTCTTCTTCTTCCTGGGTTGTCTTCTTTTTCCTGCGTTCTCTTCGTCTTCCTGCATTTTCTTACTACGTTGTCTTCGTTTTCCTGCGCTGTCTTCTTCTTCCTGCGTTGTCTTTTTTTCCTGAATCTTTTTTCTACGCTGTCTTCTTCCTGCGTTGTCTTCTTCTTCCTGCATCTTCTTACTACGTTGTCTTTTTTTTCCTGCGTTGTCTTTTTTTTCCTGTGTTGTCTTCTTCCTGGGTTTTCTTCTTTTTCCTGCGTTGTCTTCGTCTTCCCGCATCTGCGTTGTCTTCTTCTTCCTGCATCTTCTTTCTACCTTGTCTTCTTCTTCCTGCATTGCCTTCTTTTTCCTGTGTTGTCTTCTTCCTGGGTTTTCTTCTTTTTCCTGCGTTGTCTTCGTCTTCCTGCATCTTCTTTCTACGTTGTCGTCTTCTTCCTGGGTTGTCTTCTTTTTCCTGCGTTGTCTTCTTCTTCCTGCTTTGTCTTTTTCTTGTGTTGTCTTCTTCTTCCTGCATCTTCTTTCTACGTTGTCTTCTTCTTCCTGCGTTATCTTTTTCCTGCATCTTCTTTCTACGTTGTCTTCTTCTTACTGCATCTTTTTCTACGTTGTCTTCTTCTTCTTGCATCTTTTTTTTATGTTGTCTTCTTCTTCCTGCATCTTCTTTCTACATTGTCTTCTTTCTACGTTGTCTTCTTCTTCCTGCGTTGTCTTCTTCCTGCGTTGTCTTCTTCTTCCTGCATCTTTTTCTACGTTGTCTTCTTCTTCTTGCATCTTTTTTCTATGTTGTCTTCTTCTTCCTGCATCTTCTTTCTATGTTGTCTTCTTCTTCCTGCGTTGTCTTCTTTTTGCTGCATCTTCTTTCTACACTGTCTTCTTCCTCCTGCGTCGTCTTCTTTTTCCTGCGCTGTCTTCTTCTTCCTGCGTTGTCTTCTTACTGGGTTTTCTTCTTTTCCTGCGTTGTCTTCTTTTTCCTGAATCTTTTTTCTACGTTGTCTTCTTCTTCCTGCATTGTCTTCTTCTTCCTGCATCTTCTTACTACCTTGTCTTTTTTTTCCTGCGTTGTCTTTTTTTTCCTGCGTTGTCTTCTTCCTGGGTTTTCTTTTTTTTTCCTGCGTTGTCTTCGTCTTCCTGCATCTGCGTTGTCTTCTTCTTCCTGCATCTTCTTTCTACCTTGTCTTCTTCTTCCTGCATTGTCTTCTTTTTCCTGAATCTTTTTCCTGCGCTGTCTTCTTCTTCCTGCGTTGTCTTCGTCTTCCTGCATCTTCTTTCTACGTTGTCGTCTTCTTCCTGGGTTGTCTTCTTTTTCCTGCGTTGTCTTCTTCTTCCTGCATCTTCTTCCGTCGCTATGGTAACATTTTAACATGCCTTCAAAATAAGATACAGCGCAAATACAATGTGCATATAAGATCTGACCCACCACAATGCTGAATCAGTGGGAGCCCTGAGCTTGTTTTTCTGCAACCAGGCGGTCCCATCCAGGGGAATAGGAGACAATGACATCTGAAGTGTGTGGCTTATGTCCAGTCTACTTCATAATTTTGTTTTGGTTGCCGTCACTGCAAAAAACCCCGCTTGGTGGGCTTGATTTGTCAGAATCTCCCATTGGGATAAATCTGTATTTTAAGTAGGACTCCTGATACTGTCTATTAAATGTAGCTTTCTTTTTCTTGGAAGTCGGAGGCTCCTCTTCTGCCTCCTGGCTGGGCCTTTTCCCCTTGGCAAAGAAACTTTCCAAAGACGTTTGTTTTTTACTCATTTTGCTAGCTCCTGGGTTTCATTTTAGCGGTAACCTATCGAGAACCTACCGAGAAATGACCGAGAAGCGTGCTGGCGTGCGTCAAGAGTGACATAGATGGATGTAACGGAGAACCTGGCAATTTGTCAAAATAAAACATATTTCAGATTCCGAAATAAATGAAGTTCTTTATTCTTTCTTTGCGGCCCGGCACCAATTGACCCACGGACCGGTACCGGGCCGCGGCTGAAATGTCTCTCTTCAGATGGTGGTAATAATTCATAATCTTAACTACCGATCTCAAAGTTAGCACTTCATTTAACTTCAATACTGAAACTCTCCTCTCTGAAGGCAGGCAACGTGATGTGAGAATCCAATACAGTGATGCTTCCTTTTTTCTCAGTGCAGAGTCATAGCAGAAGAGGCTGGAACAACAGGCTCTAAGGTTTATGTAGAAAATAAATTATAGATAAGTTTCCACTTTTCTCTCAATCTACTGTAAGATCTTGCGAGACAAATCAGACAAAACAAGACTATCAATCTCCTAGAAGGGACCAGAAGAAATGCCCTGATAGTGCCTGCCCCACTCATACTGGGGTGACAGCCACTCTGGCCCTCAGACGCATGACTAATGCATACACATGAAAACAGCATCCTGCCGTGGCCTGGACTGCAGGAGCGTTGACTGATGTCTGTTTGTAGATAATGGCATAATCTGATTATGGGCAGGTGGCACTGTCCCACTGATTGCATGTTAAGATTACTCATTGTAACAGTAGTATACTGGTAATGTTTTTGTATGTGTACTGTCATACTTTAACTAACAAGTACAAATTCCTCCATGAGACAGTGCCTACATTTTGTCTTCAACATGGCCCAGTTCCATCCACCCTCTGAAACTCCCACACGTTTAAAATCAAACTGCGATGCATAATTAGCACCAGAACTTTCTGTCTTTTGTAATAAACAATCATACTTATGTTTGTATTGTTCCTGTTTTTTGTTCTATTCCAGATTGCCTCTCAATAACTGCAAAAAGTCACGTCAGTGTCAGTGACTGGAAGAAACTCCAGTGGTTACAGTTTTCTACAGGTTTTAAGGCTTTATATTAGGGTAAAGAACAAAAAAAACAAACTGACGCTGACTCAAGTCCTGTTGTTAAAAGTGCCAACAGGAAATAGGTCCCCTTACCAGCAGGTGAAAATAGTTTCTAGTCATCATTCAAATATGAATAGCAGAGGAAGACCTGGAACTGCAGCTTTACAGTATACAGATAGTTTCTAGTTGGAAGCTATGTATTGTGTTCTGTTCTGTTCTTTTCTCGAGAAGCCAATCACCAAACACTTCAACTGCAGGTTAAACATGTAAGAGTCAGTCGCCAACGTGAGAACATGCTGCAAAACCTACAGTGGGGTGGTGAAAAAGTCTTTTTTTTCATCAAACAAATGTAAACCAAATAAATACAAATTGCAGTTTTAAAATGATGACCTCATTTATTAAGGGAAAAGAAGCTGTCCAAACCCAGCACTATGACAAAAATTAATCATTTTATCCTCTTGGATGATCAGTTCAGTTTGGGCAGTGTTTCCCATAAAAATTAGATCATTTAAATATTACATTTATTTGATAATCTAAATCATTTATGTAACTGTGACAAATTTGCAAAAAAAAGGTCAGGTAGAGGCTAAATCCAATTTGAATACACTGCAGCTCCTCTACCACAGCAGGCTGATACTGATTCTTCACTAAACATAAAGATAAGCTTCTGAGCTGAAAGTAAAAGTAAATTGGTTTGAAAGAGGAAGCAAACGTATATTTTAGTATTTTAAAATCGTTTGAAAAGAATCTCCAAAGCAGTAAAAAGTGGCAATCCATTTAAAGGAGAAGATACCTACTTTATGGGGCTTGGATATTCCTCAGCACTCCTTCCAAAAGGTGTTCAAACAGAGCTGATCCCAAGACAAGTACAGACATGTCACTTATCTACAGAGTGAGAAACACTGGGGAACTGGGTGAAAGATTGGACTCTTTTAGATATTGTTTTTTGCCACTCCTCTGAGTGGTGTAATGTCCATGGGAATGTAGATTTTTTATAACAAGATCGTTTCATGTTATTACAAAATACATCTCACATTATAACTAGATACAGTAGTTTTCCGTTATTACAAGTGTTACCTTAATAATGTTAAAGAAGTGCAGCAGGCCAAAACTTACAGCCAACATGATACCAACGCATTAACTTCTTCTTCTTACACTCTCAGTGCAGACTTTTACAAACGTAGAGCCCAGGAGCGCCATCTAGTGATAATATTTAATGCTCACATTGTTTAGTTTAGCTGGTTTTTAAATCACTACTATTTAACGTGCGAAGCAATTTTAAAATTTCAATATGTCTCAATCCAAGCATGAAAAAATTGGATAAAACTGCTTAAATGTTCATTGTCAATATCTCAGTTCTGTCTCGACTGTACACTCACTGGACAAGTCTCGCTATAATTTAAAAGTCTAGTATCATGTTTAAGGTAAAGCTTACATAACATGAAATGTATCTCGTAATACCACGAAACTATCATAAATATATAAACGGTAAAAACAAGAAACATGATTACTACCATAATTATTGTTTATAATTAGTTGAATAATACTCACAAGTGGTGCAATTGAGTTATTAGGAGAAGCTAGGTCTTCCCAAAAGAAACATTTTGATAACTGTTCTCGACTTCAGTTCATCTCTGCAGCATCTTAATGTTGCTGTTAATGTTCTGCACCACAGCGGTCATCATCGTGTTTATTGATTCATTCATTCAAATAGTCAGGGGAATATTTTAATAAAACGTGGGTTATTTTGGGAGAGAGCGCGAGAGAATGACAACCACTGCTATAACAGTTTTCTAACCCTGAAATTCACTCTACATGCCTGTGTATTTTGGTGCCAAGCACAGCAGAGGAGGAGAGGAATGAGAACAGACAGGTTTATTCAAATAAAGCAGGGCAAAGAGAGCTCTCGGTGCTTCTGCAATGAAAACGCCAGTAGAGAGGTCTGTGTTCATTTATTAGTATGACTTGACACAGCTGCTTTGCAGTGAAAGGCAGAAGGACACATGCACCAGAGTGAAGTGGAATTACACAGAATTTTCTTTTCGTCCAATTTGCTGTATGTCCGGCTTCCTCCCCAATGCATCTCCACGCAACTCAACTTCTGCTAGAACACGTGACGTACATCCAATCAAAAAATAGAACAGAGTCATAATAGGATTACGTTTGCCATCAGTGACTGCAGTTTAGTTGTATAGAAAGTTTCACATCACATGCCACGCTCCTACCACCACTGCTTTCTGTTACCCTCAGACCGTTCATTACTGAGAAAGCCTACCAGGAAAGCATCATTGAGACTTTGTGATCAGTTATTCTCATTGCTGACAATTTTTCCTCGTAAGATAGAGACGTCAGGCTCTGCATCACAGAACTTTGTTGAGCAAAACGTCCCATTTGTCCCGTGGAGACTGACCTTCACTGTGGAGATGAAGGAGGATCTAATCCAGTTAAAGCTCCATTAGTAAATAGTCTCTTAGTTTTCTGCTAGGGTACCATGTCTGTGCCTTCTTCCTGCTTTAGAAGGATCAAAGTAAAAGCTCTGGAGGCACATTAGTTCAATACTTTGGTCTGTTCAGGTTTTCCAGACAACATCCTAACAAATCTTCAGAGGGTTAGGAGAGAGCTTGTTTTTGTAATGAAACATTTAACAATAGAAATGCAGAATTAAAAGAACAACACACTCAGACTATATTAATTCACACCGGAGACTGGGCTGAACCGCCACCGTTTGTTGCTGTTGCACAAACCATGTACGTGGCAGTTTTCCATCACAGAAAAATAAAAGCATTTCTGTGGAGACGGATCAAGGTTTGACAGGGGCCTTGGCTCAACCACATTCTCTTCGAAACACTGCTCTTATTCCACGGTGAACGAGGCAATCTGCACCTTCCCAAAGGCTCCAGGCCAGTTACATTCACACACAAATAAACGCTTGTTAGGGTTTAAACTCACATACTGTCTAAAGGAATATGTACCGTCTTATTTAGCATGGAGTGATAAGCATTACTATGACTTGTCAGTGAATTTTTCAGGTGAGATTGTTTTATAATTCATTGTCTTTTTGTTAGGTTTCAACATTTCTTTTTCAGAGAAAGTTTCATATTTTTGGTGCTATTGATTCCAGTCCATTTCTCTAACATTTAAATGAACATTTCAAATGTGTCCTTGAGCGCAGCCTCTATTCCTTTGTGGGTAGCGAATTTACTGGATCAGCACTGAAGGGAGTAAGGGCAGCATGTTCAAGATTTAAGAGATTTGTTCCGACACGCCCTTCTCCCATTGCCGGGCTCTCGTCTGTGACTTTGCAGTGGGAGTCAAGCATCCATCTACAGGGAAACTTGTAAAAGAACATTGAATTTAATAATTAAAAATGAGTCAGAGATTGTGAAGCGAGGCCACGGTGGAGCAGAGAAGCAGGAGGGCCGTCATGTGTGGATTAATCAACCTTTGTGGGCTCAGCAGAATCATTGCAGAGGTGGAAAATGAGAGATGAAGCCAATGGAGAGGAAAAGTGTTGACATTTTGTTTTCTCTCTTAAATTTGATGTTAATATAAAGGCCTGAATCCAAAAGTTAGCAGAAATAAAAGTCAAAGTGGGGGTTTAGCTTTAGTTTAGTTTAGCTGGATATGTCTCTGGACTTACTCTTTTATTACGTGTTGTGTATATTGTTATATTATGTGTATATATTACACTGTCACAACCCACCAGCTATTAAGAGTGGTATTCAAAAACCAATAGATTGGATTATTTTAGCCTGATACAGTGGTCCCATGCAGTGAAAACTCATGAGCTGTTTGTTGGAGCACTAATCAGCTGCTAGAGGATGAGGTTCGTCCAGCAAAGGAGGAGCAACACCCCAGCACCAGAATCAGCTGTGCACCTTTAATCGAAGGACAAATGACACTCGTTTGAGGTCCATAACGTCCACATATTGGACAGAAGACTTTGATTTTAGAGAGCAGTGCAGGGAGTTTTGCATGTACAAATAAATACCCCGTCACTCAACAGGGGTGGAGGCCCATTATGCTGCTGTTCATCCATCCCAGGAGAATCAGGCCCAATTTACACCTCCACCAGGTTGGCCACACTTAATGGGGGTAGGAGAGGTTGTCAGACGACAGACTGATACCGCTTACACTCCTCTTAGCACTGTTTCACCTAACAGGCCTATTCAGGGCAGGCATGAAACTAACGTGAAGGATAAATTTGTGGTTTCCAGCTAATTCCCCACCCAGCCTGAAGAAGCTACTTGGACGAGTAGCGAAATGTCAGGTTGACATGACTCAACTTCCAGATAACTTCACCAGCATGACTTTGACTCTTCACAGACCTCTTCCAAGATTGTATGTACTAAGGTAAAGTGAGTCAGGTGTAGTAAAAATATACCAGATATACTGCATGTGTCAACCTTATGTCAAATGTGTGACTGAGTGAGAAAAACAGGCTTCTTCTTTCTATCAATTGAATTTGTTGTGGATCTATTGTAAAATCAATATTTACATCAAACCTTTCAAAGTCAAAAATGGCTAAATCATGGGACCCTAGAGGCAAGTGGTGCTTTTTTACTATCTGGCTTCTTTATCCAGCACTGTGATTATTGATTATCTGCTATGAAAGGTGACTGATGAATTGACTCACCGGTCAGTATTGGGAGGGATTTCCTGTTGATTTATAGGGTGAAGTCAAACATCGGCTCCTGTGGAACAGTAGCTTTTTGATGAGTCTGATGAAGTAGTTGTTTTGCAAATTGACATTAGCTTTTGCAAATTGTCCTGATTGGCACATCTTTGTACATTTTGACAACACACACATACGCACTAATAATAATTTTTCTTTGTTCTTTGCTGTTCACACCAGTAAAGGACAGGTGGTACAATTAGGATGACTTCAAGAAGACGTTGGACGTTGGATATATCTGAAGCATGGTGAAATAAGCCAAGCGCAAGTGCAGTTTGGAGGGAGGGGGCACTGAGAATGCTACTCACACAAGCAACACACAGTCTTGTGTGTGTGTGAGTGAGCATTCAGACGTATAAAATGCTGTGTATTCTCTCCACAATCTACCAATGATAATGATAATGTCAAGATTGCTGCTGTCACAATACCTCCTCTTGTGGGAAGGACTGGCATTATCTCTCTAAAGCTTAGAGGCAGATGTGTTATTTGAAACTCTGTGCATCCTTTTGTAACAAGATCTCTGAGAAATACCTCTGTAGGTCATCTGAGCGCTTTTCACTGCATCTTTTGTTTGAAGATAATTGACAATCTTGTCAAAGACGCCTGTATAGCAGCATTGAAAGGCATCAGGTTTTCCCTAAACCCTGCTGGTTAATACTGCAATACTGGGGAGTTGTGAGGACAGAGGGCAGATGTGTGCCAGGGGATACCCGCTGAATATTTTTAGGGCTATTTCACAGAGATGCCTGACATTAGAAAATGTCAGTCCTTCACATTTCACATGCACGCTGGAATGTGTGTCCTGACTGGAGAAAAGCAGAAAAAAACAATTTAAATCGAGAATAAAGATATTAGAAATTAGAAATGTATGCAGATGTAACTGTTATTACTATGTCAGCGTGATTCTTTCATAGTCAAGGTACTAAAGGTATTAAGGCATATATGACCTAGTCATCCCTTTCTTCATAAAATGTGATGTAGTGACTTTGATAGTTAGAAACAGAGGCCTGTCCAGAGGTGGCAAAGTCCCTCAGAAATCGGATGTGCAATACTTTTCTGCTACAATTACAATATTTCAAAGGCCAAAAAAACTGATAACACTCCCAGTGCGCATCACCCGTGTGAACAGACATGATGCAGGACAGTGTTCATGTACACAGACAGCAGGGCCATCCCAGCACACTCACACCACGGAGCAGTGCTCATAAAGACTGAGGGACCTTTATAGCAGCGGTGATACATTTAATTAAACTAGGTATTAAATGTCAAACAGCAGATTAATTACAGTAGATGATTTGATCGCTAATTTCAATCAATATGACAAGCAGTTTATCACTATATGTGAAACTGGTTTAGTTATGGAAAGTCTCTCCAAATGAGTGGCTGCCCGTCACTGGGCACTGCCCCACCTGTCTCACATGAAGAGAGAGATATAATATTAAATAAACATCTGTACATTCTGTACATTATGGAGACCATGAGTTCTGTGTATAATCTGCATTAAAGTTTTAAAACATGACAATTAAACTTCTTCCTCTTCTAAATGTTTTCTCACTCATTTACAGCGCGTGAAGGGTTGTTTGATTTCTAAAAATGGTATATGGGCACTGGAACCACCACTAATACAAAGTACAGGAGAACATTGAGATGCAAAAGCTCACAGAGGAACCTCACAGGAAAATAAAAACTGATCCAGAAACTGGTCTGAGAAGAAGCCCTGGCTAACTGTCTGTCCTGAGACCAGCGCTTTGGAAATGAACAAGTGTTGTGTTGGAAAAAAGATGCAGAACTACAGTATACAGGACGACTGCACACAGTGATCATTCTCAAAACCAATCATCACCTCTTTCTGGCCCCTTTGCAAGATTATTTTGGGGGCCCATACTTTGAATTGGTACAAGGAATTTAAAGCCTTTGATAGGTTCTCAAAACTGAATAAAAACACAACAAAAAGAAAAAAAATTCAACCAGGCAATAGACTATAGAAAATGATAATGGAAGAAATCCAAAATGCCTGGTGGCATTTGAAGTATCACACTGAAGTATCAATCTCTTTTAACATCTTTCTCCTCTGCTGTCACTACGGCAAAAACTGCATACTTCCAGGATAAGATAAGCAGCTGCACAGATTCTCACAAGCTATTCCCTACCTTCAACCGCCTCTTGACCCCTCCCCCACCTCCACCCTCTACCTCTATCTCACCTGAAGACTTTAGTACCTTCATCACAGAGAAGCAAACAATTCCCTCCCCCTAACCTCAGACCCCACCCTTCTGTTACCCCAGAAACCAGATCACTGTAATGTCTGAACTTCTCCTCTCAAGTCACCCCATCACCTGTTCCCTGGATCCCATTCCCTCGCACCTTCAGTCTATAGAACCCTTTATTATTTCTCCGCTGACACACGTCCAAATTCCGCACTCGCAACAGGAACATTTCCCAGCGCTTCAAAACAGGCTCTCATTGTTCCCCTACTCAAAAAACCCACAGTCAATCCTTCTCTACTGGACCACTACCGCCCAGTTTCCAATCTTCAATTTCTCTCAGAAATTTTTGAATGAGCCGTTCTAAAATACACCCATGTCACACTTCTTCTAACCTCTCTTTACTGGCTCCCAGTAGCCGCTTGCCTACAGGGCTCCAAATGGATCTGCTCCATCTTACTTTACTTTACTTTGCTTGGCAGCTTTTATCTAAAGCCACTTACGTGGAGCTAGCGCTAAGTGTCTGGCTCAGGGACACACCTGGTAGGGGATGGACTAGGAGTCAGACAGGGTTTTCGAACCTGTAAAAGTCTACCACACACACTCACACACTCATATCATTGTCTAGCACTAAACAATTCCTAAGCATGTTCTTTCTCTTGACGTGTTCTTTGTTGTAGTATCTCCGTTTTCACAGGAACCGAATGGTAATTGCTGGGGTCTTCTCCTTGTAAGTAGCTTTGAATAAAGGCGTCTGCCAAGTAAAGTAAAGTAAATAAAGGTAAAGAATTCCCTCTCTATAACCAGACAGGCACAGAAACTTTAGAATGGCTTCCTTCAACATTATGGAGCAAATATTATCTGAGAGATATTGAATTACATTTAGTTCTTCTAAACTATTTTGAGCAGGGCCCTTTGCATCTGAATGAACCCAAAGGTTCAGTTGTAAGAGGTGAACTGCTGGATACCACTGAAGAGGACAAGCTTGAGGAGGTTTATGTCCATAACACTCTCCTTGCCACTGAAAACTAAAAAAATCTTTTTCACCCGTTAGCAACACCACAGAAACACAAAGATATATAGTCAAAATCAGTTATGGTGGGTCTGTGATGTGTCTCAGGACTCTCAGAACATTTCACTAGTGTTCACGATATGAAGCATTAACATCTATCACAAATCCTGTAACACCTTGAAGTTCTTATTGTTCCATCCAAAAGAAAAAAGGTGATCACAGAAGACTTATATGACATGATGTACAACTATCACCCATCATCAAACCACAGCAAGAGAAAGAACACATGCCCGAGTCTGTTACTATCACTGAATGAAGACCTGTGATATATGTTTGAACGCTCCGCTATAAAGTAAGTCACGCTAATTCATTTTCTGAACATTGCTGTTTGTCTATGTAACACTTTTTCCCTATCTGTTCCATTCAATAGAAATGATCGCTCCTGTGGTGCCTGCTACAATGATTAATTAGAGCATTACTGCACCAGTGATTTTCAGTGTTCAGCTCTTTCATCAGTGGACTCTGAAGGAAATTCCATACTTTCGTATCGACCAATTGAAAACAACTTTCCCTTCTTACTCAGCTGCAGAAAAAGAAACATTTCTCCGCATTTATGTCTTACATTTGAATGACATAGTGGCGGATTTTGATTAATTCAAAGGTAAAGCATGAAGACATAGAGTAGTTCATTTTATCACATGTCTGGGATAAACCTCCCTACTTATATGAACCATAGAAGCACATCCATGACAGGAGGTGTCTGTTGAAATTACAATCCCTTGGTGCCAGACTACAAAGTGGTGCTCAGTGTCACTTCACTTAGTGACAAAATGATATAAAACACTGGGTCAAACTTGGGACATGCAGAAGGACAGGGGCTCAGATGTACAATGAAAACAGTGCATCTATCAGAGGCTGTAATATAATATAAAATATATTCATAAGCCGGGAGCTTATGAATATATGATTATTTTCATGTTTGTACATAACATGCTTGTTTCTTTAGCTCTAACAGGTTTATTATCATCACATACACAGTTAGACCAGTTCAACTTGCAGTGAAATGTGTCTTAGAGTTACCCCCATTTAACTGTGCAAAATGAGATGGAGAAAAGTGAAAGCAGTAAAAAAAACAATATGAATACAATCTGTCAAATATACAATGTAATTATGTACAATGGCGAGATGATGCACAGACAACACATATTTGTGCAGTAATTCTTGGTCAAATAGTCCATGTTTGGCATAATTTTTACAGAAAGATGGAAGACATCATTAAGAAGAAGAAAAAGGGTAAAACACTTTTTAGGATTAGTAAAGGTAGGGAGGGGGGTCTTTAAGTAAGAGCAGGGGCTTTAGCACCCAGGTCCACCCACTGTGCAAATGAAATGGTTTGACTAGTGTTTGTTGTGTTTATTTGGTAGATTGTTACATTAGAAACAACTTTTATTTGCTCTATATGCTACATGATGTGAATGCCGGACTCCTACACATACCTGTCACAACTGCATAGTATACATTTTTATTTGTGTGGGAGCTCATTTAGGACATGTCAGTAGCTCAACAGGATGAAGATGTTGTAAAAAGTTATGTCACACTAAGTGACCTCTCTTACAATGTCATATTAATTGGCCAGATCTTTGGATTGGAATCTGTCATGTGAGCTGATTCTTAGTTGCTTTTGATGAGCTTGAGGAGGGATATTATCTCCAGCATATTAGCAATGACTATCAGAGAGGTACAAATTAAAAGTTTCTTATCTCCATTTTGCACAAGGATAATTATCACAGAAGCAGGAGAAGTGAATGTGACCAGGAGAGGACAGGATTATACTCCCATACTTTTAAAGAATCATTTATCTTTGGCTGAACTCGATTGCACGAAATCTTTGGTTGTTTTTTGGGATCACACGTTTTTCAGAAACGTCTTTGTGTCCGATCACTAAAAGGGATTTCGGTTTCCTTCGTTGCATTATTAACAGCATTGAGTAGTGTAAACACTAAGGGCTACCATCACTGTTAATGAGCCAGATTGAATGAGGCTTCTTGGCAGTTTACAGTGTATCATCTCTCAGTACTCTATGATACAAGGACAAGAGTACGACTGAAAGTGGACCTTGAACACCAATCAGACAGAGTTGTCACAGACAAGAGTGCATGCCAGTGCAGAATGTGCTGCTCTGTTGATTTTCCATAGACACTATCAGGTATATATGATGTCCTCCCATCATCTCCTCGCTTCTATATAATTGATTCACACACTGCCAAATGTGTGTCGTCTCTCTGAAAAGCAGGACATTAAACATTCATGCTGTCCACTGTTGCTGCTCTCAACTTGGCTGCACAGGTTCTCAGTGCCCCCTGGTTGTTGTCATTTCATGAGGTGCAGTGGGACTGAACCAGCCTTTGCTTTTGTGCCCCACTTACATCATAAACACCGTCACAGGTTTATATTAGCTGCTTGATTCATGGCATGGGTGGGGGTGGGGGGGTTGTATAGCTGCAACAGGACACTGGAACTATCCCACACTTTCCTTCTCACAAAATGCAGTCCATCCAGTGCTATTTCCCCTGTTCCTGTCAGAATGTGACTCCAGCATATTAGGCTACAGTTTTCATTGTGAGAGCATCTGACGCCCTTCAATCCCTCATGAATTTTAAATGTGTTTACAACTCTGGCAAATGCTTCTTTTTGGTATTGGGTTCAGTAATGATGCTATTTCTGAAGCTGCCTTTAAAAGTTTAAATAGAGCTCATACAGTGGTTCGAAACTTTAATAACAAGTCTTCCTAAAATGGAAATGCCGCATATTTACAGCTTAATCACTACTGCTCAGCGAAAGTCGAGACATTACTGTTGCATTATTTTTTACCATTTGAGCCGAGCCAGTGGACTGGTGGCAGCATCGCAACTTGGAGAAAGGCTGTGCTTTGTTTCAGTAAATATATAATGTAATATATAACCTGAAAACATTTCCCTATCAATCATTTGTAACTTCAGTTATGTACATTAACAACATAACTACTAACTAGCATTAGTCAAAAGCTGCAAGTCTGTTCTCTACCAAACATATTCAGGGTGGTAAATGAGTTGTGGCGTAGGCTGTGTAAAATGTTTGGTTTGCTGGTGTTCACCTAGCCTTACATTCACACTGATAGCTCTAGTTGGAGCTGCACACACAAACAGGCACAATCCCCTACACCACAGTGATTAAACTGTGCCACATGACAAAAAGGCACTGCTGGCCTCTAAACAGCAATTAAAGTGAAAATGGCCTTGTCAAAGCCAACGACCATATTTCCATTTGTCAGGATAATTGTAACCATCTTGGTGTCCTGGCAACGAGGCTGAGGAGGATGACTGGAGGAAGAGGAAGGAACACTGTGCTATCGGATTACCAACAGCTAGTATATAAACATCTGTCAGATTAGTCTGTACCGCTGGGCCCCAGAGCCCCTGAGCGTTCGCCAGAGGTTTTACCCTCGATTCCTTAAATGCAGCTGAATGGGTTTAAAACATATTGCTCTAGAGTGGCTCTGGGGCCCAGTCCCATGCTATCACAGAAGTGCTGGGCTTTTAATTTGGCACTTGGCAGCAGTAAACAGTGAAAACAGCTGGTCATTCGCTGGGGCCTTAAACGCACCATCCGCGCTGGAGGGTTTAACACAACCACAGTGACCTAATAATCACTTTTCTCTTTGTGAACAGCAGGAAACAATCTCATCTTTTCACTTCGGCAGACACACAAAGCTTTAGAGAAAATGTTTTGTATAATTAAGGTTTCACTCTCTTCATAATCAGTTTTTAATATTCATAGTGTAATTTCTCCAAAGTACAGTTTTTATTTTTTCCCTGACAAGCAGAAAACACAGTGACTCATAAGATTTGCCTTTTTTTCACGTGTCTGCCTGTTTAGCTTCCTTGATGACAAATTAGGGAATTAACATAAAAAACAATGACCACTGGAATGGGAACAACGCACAGTGTAAAGAATCAGCATGAAAAATGGAGAGACGATAGCTCTGGCTCTGGATGCAAACACAGGAAGTTCCATTCTTTCCCCTACATGGATCTCTTTGGTTATTGTTAGACCCACAAGGCAATGCGTGCTTTTATCATGCCCACATTTGGTTAGCAGTTGCTCATCATTGATTAGCTACAAGACGTGACATGTCTGTCTCTCGTGAGTTAATATAAATATAGTCCCATTCAAGGCTCTGATCACTGCATGAATATGTACGTACACTCTAGGAATGTGCACACGGTTGAGGTACGCAGTTTGGCCACTAGATGGAGGGATTATTCTAAGAATAGCATGGCCTGCCTTTGCTGCAGTGATAGTGGCACAGATTAAGTACTGGAATTCCCCCTGAACACATCTGTGTAACAGCTGTTACTTTGACCTGGACCTTCAGGGAAGTGGAGCATAGAGCTGAAATCAAGTATTTGTACCTTACACTTACATCCAAACATCTACTACCAAGCTTTACAGGAATCCTGCAGGTTGGGCCACACAATAAAGCAAACATTCAACAAGAAAAGGCTCCATTAGAAAACCTACATACAGTATTAAGGTAGAGTAGAATCAGTAAAATGTACGGCACATGAAATAGCAGCAGCAGCAGTCTCTGACAAGCAACCTTGAGCCACGGGCCCAGTGTCCAAGAGATCAAATGGCCCCTGTCTCAGGATGACTAACGGATGTATAAGTGAGTGATTATGTTGATATGTTTCTTTGTCTGTGCTCATGAATCTAGTCTCTCATAATCCATCCATGCTAACAGCCCTTTATGAAAATAAAGATTAACAATCACTCCAGATTTAGTTCATCACCAAACATCTACCAACATCTAAACGTCTGTTTCCTGTTGAGGCTCACAGGGCACCGTCACATAACTAAATGACCAAGTATTGGTGCAACATTTCATGGTTTTAAAATTTAAACCATGTGTTAAGCACAACTACAGAATCCCTCCATATCAAACACCAGCAGCTGCCTGACAGACACTGATGCTGATGCATGAGAATCTAAATTCACAAAGAATATATTAGATGTTGGCTTCATAAAAGAATCACCTCACTTACTCAGCAGCTCCAGTGCTTTTTGAAATGGACATTCAGACTAATGTAAACCTATGATGCTGTTTCAACAGCAGATGGCACTCTCTCTCCGCCACCCGAGCTATCCAAGCTTTCTTCCTTCCCTGAAACCACATCCCAATTAATAGATTATAACTCATGGTAAATGATTTGTAAACCTTATATTTACATCACTGTAATGTAAAAAAAACCTACCTGACTGTTTTCTAGAAAGGCTTTTTATCTTCACCCAAAGATAAAACTCTAAAGCACAACGAGTCTAAAAAAGAAGAGACATTAAAGATGATTCTGATGCGCAACACAGCAGTTGCGCATCAGTGCAGTTTGTGGATTTGATCTTTCAGCTGTGAGCCATGACTGGTGCCGGTGCCGAATAAAGGGAGAGTGCTCTGAAAATGAAACCCCCTAGTAAGAGAATCACAGGATTTGCGTCACTTAAACACAAAACTCAGCCCTCTCACTACAGGTTACAAGCTTCTGGACTGCTGACAGCTGATCTGCTTATCGACTTTACTCAAGGTTCCAGGCTGCTTGGATAAAGCAGTGGTGTGGTGTGCTCTGCTATGATCTCTCCAGCTCCCTCTGAGCTGACCCACAGGGTTAATCTGAACAGGTTTGAAACTGGTTCTGAATCAACCAGCCCGGTTCTGGACCCTATGCAGGCAGATACTGTGCAGATCAAACTGTCTTCCCAAAGGAGAAATTTGGCTCAGAGATAAAAGGGACAAGCTGCATTATCAAACAACTATAGTACATATAAATAAATAAATCAAATACAGTGAAATACAGTAAAAAATACTAAGCTATCCAGAAACTGTAGTTTCTAGATCTATCTAGATACAAGTCTTATAAGGAGGATCTGTTTAAAATCTAAAAATACTGTGTGTACTGTTATCTAAAAAGAACAGTACACACAGTGCGCACACGTTATGGGTATATCAAACCTTGAGTACACAGTACTCAACATGTGTTATACAGCTTATTGATGTGCCTTCCTCCCTATTTACTCATTCGCTAGTTTAATTGAAAGGGGGATGAATGAGTCGGTTGTAGGTCAGTGATTCCCAACCTTGGTCCTTAAGACACACTGTCCTGCTTGCTTCCAACCACCCCTGCACTCAGAGCTTCTGATTGGCTGAACACACCTGATCCAGGTAATCAGCAGTGGGCAGGAGAGGGATAATTGTAAAACAAGCAGGACAGTGTGCCCTGAGGACCAGGGAACACTGTGAGTTGATGTGTATTCATCGTGCCATGAGAGTAATTTCCTCTCACGTAGGCACAGAACGGATACACTAGTTGGCAGCTGACTGTGTCTTCAAGTGGCACTGTTTGGCCCAGGCGAAGGCGACGCAAGGTGATGCAGCCAGCCTTCGCTAGCCACCGCTAATGCTTTGATGCCCATATGAAGACCGAAATAGGTCTTACTCGCTGTAATCATTATTCCTGGTTATGAAGAGATCGTTTCCTGATGTCTTTTCAGTGGAAGTGGCGTCTGCCAAAATCCACAGTTTAGAGCAAGAATGTATTCAAATGTGTATCTGAAGGTAATAAAACAGTTGTTCATGTATTTTTGTACCAATTTCTGTGCAGCTATTAATCAGCAGTTAACACAGACTGTAGCTGAGTTTCATGGACAATCTTTGCATATTTTTTGGCTCCCAAAAATTGCATTGCAAAGATCTTTTAGCACTTAGACCAATAAGAGCTCATCTGTTATTGGCACTGCATAAAAGATCAATTTCAATAAAAACTAAAACACTACATTAGGATTCGTTCTCTGGTAATCATGAATGTCTCATCTGCTGCGTGTCGTTGTTGCTAGAAATGGAATTGAAGTGAAAATTGGGTTCACCAAAGGCGTCAGAGTTTATCCTCTTAGGATGTTGAGTATCTGTAGAAAGGTTTGTGAAGACAGAGGGACATATTTCTCTCCAGCTCCAGGCCTCTGGTACGACTCTGTCAAAATATGTCATAAACATATCAGGATGAAGTGGCTGGATTTGTGAAACACTTCTGCAGCTGAGCCGCAAAGAGACCAAAGAATGTGTGTCTGTGCAAAATATACTTTATAAGGTCATTACAGAGGTCAGTTTGAAGGCATCTATTTAAATTCAATGTAATGTAAAGATTTCGAGACAAAACAAGAGAAATAAGAAGATATATTCCAGTGCTCGTGTTTCTCCAAACTCTTCATCTTTATTAGAACCTACGTGTTGGTGTTAGTGATGGTTTGTCATTGTAGCAACCCTTCCCGGCACTCCCAAGTCTATTTTTCCACTGTTTATTTTTGATAAAATTTATTCCAAGCTTTGTTTTTTTTAGGGGGGTAATCTCATCCCAGATCCACAGCTGCTGTTAACACTGACACTATGAAGGACAGGGATTCTCAGTATGTGGAGAAAGACTGATTCTAAACAGGAAATAAAGGAAATGTCATTGTACTCTCTGTATAATGACTATATAAGCCTATTCTATTCTAAAATGTAGGAGGTTCTTTAGGGATTCATTTTTTCTCTCTGACTTTCAGTTATCCTCTTGCAAATAGAAATTTGCAAGAGGATAGAAGATTGACAGTAAACTGGAAAGGCCACTGTCATTTCGCCACATGATGACTACCATGCTTTATATACCGCCTGTGTGACTACCTGAAGGACCCCCTTAGTCTCCTCTCTGTATCAGTCATGCTCTCACCATGTGGCCTCTGCTGCTTTGCCAAAACCTTCATCTTCGCTGCTGAGCTGAGCCGACATCAGCCACCAGATTAAGAGCTCTTATCGCCCACCATCACTGCCTCCCTCTCACTCTGATTATCACAGTGATGTTGATTATAGGCCAAGATAAATACAGCTTTTCAGCAGCAGCAGCTGAGGAACAGAACAGAACAGCAGAGGGAGGATCAAATATAGATTTGAGAACATGTGAGAGGTGAAGTAGCAGATACAGCAACTTTAGAGGCAACAGTATTTGTTACTTAGTTTACCAATGTACCCAGACTGAAACATTCAAGGTCCCCAGAGCCTGAATCCTGTTGACTTTGACCTTTCCTTTAGCTCCACCCTGAGACTGACACCTATGGTGAAATGTTTTGACAGCTACTGAATGGACTGACGTGAAATTTTGGTCTCTGGTGAATTAATTTGGAATGTGACTTTGGTGATCCCCAAAACATTTCCTTTAGCGTCAGCAGAAGGTTAAAGTTTTCACTTATTTACTGAAATATAAATGATCTACTGATGGCCTGGCACTGTTTAAAGCATGGACAATCCCAAACAATGTGTCCTGCTGACTTTGATGATCACTTGATGTTTTGTTCATGAGGTCATGAGGTTCTTATTTGTGTTTTTATAAAAATATCACCTAAGCTTTTCAGTGGAGGGCCATGAAAACCAGAAAACATAATGTAAAGCAAATTATTTCTTTTATCTATAACACCATTGAGCCGCAGCTCTTCGGGCATGTCACCATGTTGAATCTGCAGCAGAGTGAATCACGGACAGAGACCCTTCTGATTGACTCTTCACCAGCAGACAGGCAAAGCGCTGCTTTGTTTACAGTTTGTGCATTGTGTCGGTCCCGTCCTCAACGACAAAGACAGAATATCATCACATGCTGGTATAGTGGTTCATTACCAGGTTTTGGCCCACTTTTCCCACCTTCTGGCCCAGACGATGCCTACGTGAGGCGACACAACAGTCAGTCTACTTCTTTGATGTTGGCTTGGTGTGCCCCTCTGTCTCTAAAAGTATCTGTTAATTGTGCTTTAGAAAATGATTGCAGAGTAGATAGGCAGGATCTGATTTTATTACCAGATAACTGGAGGAAGTTAGCAAGCAATGCACAACATGCCATAAGTGGACAAAGTGCATTGTCCCTTTGAAAGTCCCTAGTTATGCTGAATGCCCTAATGAACTGAGCCCAGCAGTTGTTTAACGCATTAGCACTAACGTAGATCATTCATCGTTCATAGACGTGAACCCAGCCCGGACCCAAGCGTGACTGTGGCAGATGGGCCACATATCCTCTCTCCCTGTGGTCCACTGCCTGACGTTAGCCGGCACAGATATAGATCAGCTACAGAGCAATTAAGCCTTATCAGTTTCCTTTTTGGAAATTAAGTTCCTGTTCCTGATGATGGATGTTGGGCAGGATTGTGTGTTTTTGAAGCAGCTATTGTTATGCACAATTTACAGTCCTCTGGAACTGTGAAAATGAATTTTTGTCACAGCAATATCCAGAGTAGCTGAGGTTGTAAACAAACAAAGACTGTCTTTATTATTCTTCTGTCAGTGTGGCGGTTTATCTGGTCAAATCTGCATTTCGCTAGTTTTTCTTTTTCTATAGCTGCAGTTTTTAGCCTTATTTGTGAAGATAATAAACATCACATTAGTGCATTTACTGCAAAGATGAACTGATTTGTAAAACAAGAATCACTTGAAGTGTTAGGATAGGAGATAAAGAAAGACAGATAAAAATATTCATTCTGACTCAGCTGGGAGGTTACTGCTCACAACCAAGAAATATTTCCAGCACACGGCACAGACACGGGTAGTACTGGAGGAATGATTTGTTGTCAGATGTAAGTGTGGTAACACTACTACCAGCCTGCAGAATCTGCTGCCTTTCCTACCATTGGTTGCCAGTTTGCAACAAAGGCGAAGTCTGACTCATCTCCTGTGGTGACTCTTCACTTAACACGAGGGCTGAGGCAGGGCCTGCTGCCCTCTGTTGCTTTATCAGCTGTAAAAGATACTTGAGGGTTGTTTTTCACTGACCACTGTCAGGTTTCTGATGTCATAATGCTTTAAACTGAAAAAAACAAGACCGGACATATAGTGAAGTGAAAAGAGTTTTGTGTGTGTGAAGATCCATGTGCAACATAATGACTGCCTGCAAGAAGAGAGTGTTCGGAACTGTATGTGATTATCTGCCCTCCCCTGTGACAGGTTTTTAACACTGCCTTTGAATAGAAACAGCTACTGTGTTAATGCTGCGTTATACCAAACATGTTCACATGTAGTGTAGTTCTAAAGTTGCAAAAAGATGTTGATGTCAATCAGCAAAAAATGAGTTGTCACTGAGACATTTGCACTTTGGTTTGTACGCTGCAAAGTGCTTCAGTGTCACAGTGTGAACACGTGCTGTTTTGTTTTACACACATTTCACTTTATTTCCCTTGTGACACGGAGCCTTTGCAGCATGTGAAGTCTGTAAAATCTTTAAGTCAAAGAAGTCTGAAGAATAAGAGACATAAAAAATACACTGCAAGTTTCCACTATTCTTCAAGCAATGAAAACACATGGTGAGCTTAACCTCTCAAAGAATGCATGCTGTGAAGTGTGCTATATGCGGCTAATGTTTCTTTAAAACACTTGAGTCCAGTGATCTCTCACACATTCATTTATTCAACTTGTTTAAAGTTTAAAGAGATAATAAAAAATCTATGTTATGATAATAAGTTCATTCTAAAATTCCTGTATGATGATTTACAGCCTTATCTCATCCCCTCATAGTAAACATGAACTAAAAAGGATGATATATTTTACAGTGGTTTCCCTTGGGACAGACTGACTTCACTGATTCGCTTTGACATCTGCCATAGAAAAGGACAAGTAAGCTATTCTAAAGTACAGTCAGAGATAAGTTCATTCTTCTTTTTTTACAGCAGGATAACACCAAAGTTCAGTAAAATGACTATTCTGCACCAAGAACATGCACTGACCGCACTGTTGCCACATTCTGTCAGCACTTTGATCTGTATCATAGCTTAGCGGTATCGCCTCAGGACACTCCTAAAGATGTTCTTGTTAACAGATTGCAGTTGACCAGCAGAGATAGTGTTGACACGTTGCACTGCACCAACGTCCATTCATTATGTCACAGCACTGGCAGCCTGTCCCGTGTGGAGACAGGCTGCAGCTTTTGGTTTAATTAGGCTACTGACACATCAAACAATCGCTTGCAGATACTGTATGCATTCAATGTACTGTTGTTACCATTACACTAATACTATAATACTAAGTTGAAGCACCTAGAGGACAAGCATCATTAGAATGATCCCATAACCCATGTAGGCCATCAACAGGCTGTTTTTGTGCTGACACAGGGGGTTTTCCAGCTCAGTCTGGTTACAAAACTGTACAAACTGATGTCAACCTACTAAAATAAGCCAAATGCACAGATAAAACACCGTTATATAAATAGAAGCTGAGGTCCTCCATTGTTTCTAGCTCTGCACTTCCTGCTTCTATGGGCCACAGATCAGCTGCACCTGCAGGGCAAGGGACAGGAGAAGGGGGTGGAGGTGTAGAAGGGGGATGGGGCGGGAGAGTTATTGGCAGGCTGAATAAAACAAAGGGAGTGAGGGGCTGAACAATAGCAAGACCTTGTGGTGGAACTTGAGCGAGACAGCATGTCTGCTGGGCCGTTGGCCGCCCATCCTCAGAAGGAACCTCCAGCGCCACACAGGAAAACGCTTTCTCCAGAGCTGGCTAAAACACACACACACACACACACACACACACACACACACACACACTTACACTACATGCAAACACACATAATAAAGACAAACGCGAACAATAGAGGTCCCCCATCCTGACCAAGCCCTCGACATGACTCTTCTGTAACTCCAGGGACTCATCTCACACCAACTCAAAGAACAGACTGTACTGTCAGAGAGACAGAAGAGAAGAGAGAGGTTGCTAAAGGTCAAAACATTTCATGGGCGAATCCTCCCTCTCAGGCAATATTTACTCTCTGCTTACACAGCACTAACTCTCCAAGGCGCTCCAAGGCAAAGTGATACTGGATAAGGCTGGTGAGGAACCAGCATCAAGTGTTCACGTACATTTGAAACATGAAGCTGTACAAGCAGCAGGAGCTCCAGCTGGTAATCCTCCAACAGGGATCACTACCAACTATCAACACGCTGGTATGAATCATCCCGCACTGCATGGTTTGTGACACATCAAATGGACAACAGAAGGGGGATATTATCTCACAGTGAGCACTTTATGCTGAAGGGCTTTTATTGACTCTACCAATTTAAGAGATTCCCTGAACTTTGCACTGAGTAGAGGGCAAATGTTAAGTGGGATGTTGTGGCCTAGCTGTTGAGATACTGACCCTGAACCCTGACCCATGTGTCCAGCCATTCACCCTGCGCCCGTCTCTCCCACTTCCTCATATCAGTCACAATCCCAGAACAAAAGTGCACATCCACTTTTCAGAGGAAAGAATTTAATCCTACGAACACACCACAAGGAAACGCATCCATTTCCTCAAAACAGCAGTACTTCTCCGATATACATTCACATTTTCCGTATGGTTATCTGTGGTCTGAGCCGTATTTATTAAATGAAGAGCAGCCGCAGTGGCAGGAAGGATCACTGGCACAGACCACAGTGTGAACCTGAGCAGCCACGGTGTTCTAGTGTTTTGTTTGGGATGTTGAATTAAGCATCGCGGTGTGTTTATGGCCCCCCTGTGGGTGGCGCTAAGCTGGAAGGGGTCAGATTCGACACAGGTCACTGACGCAACACGCAGCAGTGTTAATGTGAGGCTGGAGCAAAGTGCGTACCAGAGTGAGGGCAAGTGTTCACAATACATTGACTCAGCCAAAAACAACAAAGACAGGCTGTGCAGTTGGCTCCTGAGCGAATGGCATCTACGCAAAAGCTGCACTGGTCCCAAATTCCAGATTCCTCCTCTGATGCTGAGGAATGTGTTTCATTTTCAGTGTGTCTCTTTTGTTTCTCATCATGCGCTAATCCGGATGATGCTGCTACACAAACAGGGCCCCAGAGGGAAAAACTATGAGTCAGACAGGCCGGCGCTTCAAGGAAAACCCATAGATAGTCAATGCCTATTCTTTCCCCACATTCTTCCTCTTTTCCTGGATGGACCTTACATCATCATAACACGCTGGCCTTTGCTCCGTCCACTCGACCAGCTGCTGTTGACACATAGTGGAGAAAATAGGGCAGCTAAAGTGGACAATCAAATACGCTCCGAACAGGAGGAGGCAACTTTCTGAGGCAGAGTAAAGGAGACAGGCGCTCATGGATTATAAAGGATCCAATGAGACACAATAAACAGTCACTCTCTGCCATGTTGACTGGATCAGTCATCATAATACCTGAATAAGACAGGTTTATGACACTCATCAGGCCGAGGTCACGAGCACCTCATTACTCTCTGTCATGTTTCCAGACGAAGGTTCAGACAGTTTTCTCTCTGTGGCTTTGTACATAAAAAGCAGGTTTTCAACACAAGGTCAGAGGGATGTTTACTGCTACAAGGAAGACTGAGGTTCTTCCCCTCTCACTGCACATCAGAGTACATGGCTGTTGACACTGTCAACAGCCATGTCAACATCCCATTACCTGTGAAAGAGACATGACAGACATGGGGCAACAGCATGCGACCCCCAAACCTGGGGGTCACTTTAGCTGCAACAGGACAATGTCTTTTTGTGGGTTTGAGTTATAAACTACAGTTCTGACCCAGAGGTCCAGTCGAGCAGAGATCACCACAATTCATCCAGAGCGAGACATGAATGTCTGTGCACACATTCACACCATGACAATCGACTCAGACGTCTCTTCACATTCACATCTATATCCTGTGTCGGGTTCATTCAGTGACCTACATACATACAACTTCAATGAGTTGAAGTGGTTAACGATTAGTTACACTTTATGGCGTATTAAGCATCACTGGTAATCAGTCCAATAACGTATGAGCTGGAACCCACCCCACCACCCCCCCCCCCCCCCCCCCCCCCCCCACACACACACACACACACACACACACACACACTTTAAAGAGCGTCTTAAAGAAGTGATGAGGGGGAAAGTGTGTCAGCCACTCGCTCTGTGAAGTGATCAAAAACACAAACTAAATATGTTATTAAAAAGGATCCTTTTGTTAATGTGAAACCAGCCAAGTGTCATGAGCGATTTCATGTCGCGACCTTCTACTGCTGACTGATCCTAACCCTGTGTCCAGCTCACGCTTAGTTCCTCATCACAGTCCACAGTTTAACCAGTCTGAACTGGAATCAAGATGACAGATACTCCCTGGACTGTAATAACTAATCTCACCTCTCCATTCCCCTTCTTCTTTCTCTTTCTCTTTCTAACCCACGCGGGTTGTGTTTAGGAGAGATTTAACCTTTGTTTGAGCAGGCCAGATCTAGTTCTAGCTGCCCTAAGAGTATTCGTTTCTCCTTTTGCATGGACGTCTTCTTATACTAAATTAAATTAATGTTATAATAATATTATTATTTATTATTATAATAATATTGAATTAAGATGCCTTTATTTAACATGCCCTATTTTGTAATCTTGAATGTCTTTCGTTGTTACTAGTCATATATTTCCTAGATTTCAAATCATGCTAATGTGATTTTAACACTTGTTGCAGCCAGTTTCACACACTATCTGTTATAGTCTCCATTTATATAATTCTACCGTAGTGCTGCCCTCGCTCCTCATGCGCTCACCTCCGCCTTGCACCGCCCTCTCTGTCCTCCAGGCGCGAAGGCTGTCTGCCACAGTGTCTGCTGACATCAAAGCACTCGCCGTTTCTAAGGTTGATGAAAGGCAGGAAGAGGGTGGGAGAGCGCAGGCCCGAGTCCAGCGCTCCACACCGCTGCCAGCACAGCAAAGACAGCCAGGACAATTGCCTTGAATATTTATCTTTCTTTTCCTTAACAATTGGATAGCCTTAAAAGGGGAAAAGGGGGCCAATAAATAAAGAAGCCTGGTGTGAGATACACGAGCCAAACAAAAGGGACAGCTGAGCGATACAAGAGCAAAAAATAGACACTGATAAATAAATGAAATGCTTGTTATCTATCAAAGGAGTCAACATACTGAAAGAGACACTAAGAAAAAGCAGCTGGATTTAAAGCTAAAGAGTTATTTCAGTGAAGTACAAAGACTGGGAACACGGAACAAAAGCACATGCTTAGGGAGAACATGAGCACCTGCACCTGCCTAATGCCAAAGCTGAACCTCTCCTGCAGATGATCATATGGCAGAAAACTCTTTAAATATAGGGAAAGCAGGGGGAAGGTTTACATCACCGACAAGGTGAAGATGAACTGAGTCCTACTGCTTTCGTTCACCTGCACCTACAACTAGCAATTTGCAAAAACAATCAAGTGCTGATTTGACTGGTGTCGTGCTCGTCAGTTAAAGCTGCAGAAAACAAGATAGTCTCCCTGAGTATGTGTTTGTCACGTTATTAAAGATTTACTAACAGCCAACAACGTCTGTTTCACGCAGTATGTTTCAACATGTAAAACAGCGTGTGCGCGGTTATCAACTGTAACGAATCATATACATGTATACGTGTATATATATATATACACATATACACACACACATACATATATATATATAAAGCTCCTTCATACAAAGTGACCTGATACTGTGTTTTGTGTACATAGCATTAGTCTGCCTGTGACGTGGAATGATTTGTATCTGGCATCAGCACAGAAAACACTCCCCGGTCACAGGTGACTCCTCACCTGAGATTTACACACCTTAGGTCTCTTAGCACATGCGTAAAGCGCCTACGCTCAGATGACATCATGCACAACTACCCAGGGAACTGGTCTGAGCCAGTGGAGGGACTGTGAAAACAAGCAGATTAGCAGGAATCCTCTCAAGTGAGTGTGTGTCTGTAATGTAGCCCGTAGAGGCTGCACAGCCGCGTAAGGCATACCACCACAGTCTGAAGTGGGGTGTAAAGGTGGGACATGGCTGCAGCGATGCTGGGTCACTCAAAGGTAAAGCATCAACAGGTGAGGAAGGACAGCCTCCACTGGTCTAAACCCTGTAATGCTACTTAGACTGGCTCTTGATCAAATAGACTCCACTGCAAACAAGCTGAGCACCGTCCAACCCCGCCCTCTCAGGACAGCCTGAGTCAGACTGGTTTGTGCCGGTCTGAAGCCCAGCGAACGTACACCACATCCTCTCATGGCTTACTTTGTTCCCTTCTCTGTTGCATCAGAACAACTCGGGCAGAAATTTACCAAGAATTAAAAGTCAACCTCTCCCTGCATACGAAACATTAGTCAACACTTATGACATGAGCTGTTGAATCAATATGTGATCTTACCTAGCTACAGCTAAGAGTCACTGTCAGTTTCTCTTTTTCATGGAGATTTAGACTGTTTGACCTGATGGGTTTCCCTCCTTATGACCCACACAGAGGTCACAGAATTAACATCTGAGATTTATCTTTCAGAATGTGTTGTTTGTTAGTGATAAAGTCAGTGTTTCTTTCTAATCCCACAGATTTTAATACAGTATCATAGGACCAGAATGAAGCCTGAGCTGCCAGGATTATAAAGTAAGCTGCTAACAAAACAGTGCATTAACCTCAGAAGACTTATGATGATGTGGGAAGCACCTGCAGCACTGGTGCCACACAAACATGTACAAAGTGTATTAATAATAAAAAGAATAATGACAAGCAGTGGTTCGACTTTAGTATAAAATGCAGTAATTTATTAAAATGACAAATACATGGACATAATAACACAAGTCGTTGTGCTGCATCGTTGTGACAGTAACACTTCAGTGCTCGCATGAGGGACAAGGCATGTGTCCAGGACAGGCACCCAGACACTGTGCAGCAGCATCAGCACAGCGACGCGCACCTGCACCAGGTGCAGCTTCACAGTCACGCATCCGCACGGATGCCTTCATGGATTCAAGTCTCAGTGGAGACACGTTGGTCCTTCATATTCCCAGTCAGGTGATTTCTTGCTTCATCGCGCCGGGGCAGGACTTTCTGTCTCTCTCCCGCTGTCCCCTCCGTCCATGAGGCGGACAGCTGCATGATGCTCTCCGGGCGGCTGTCTGCACAGTCCGCCCCGCTCCCGGTATTCATTTCCAGGCAACAGGTGAGTCGCACCAGCGGTGGCCCAGTTTCCATGTGTGGCTCACGCGTGAGCCGACATAGACACACACGGTGAAACCTTCACGCAGAGTCAACGCACTTTGAGCAGCTGTCGGACCATGCCCACGATCTGGAGGAACTTGTCCTTCTTTCGCTGCTTCAGAGCCATCAGCGCCCGGGCTGTCTCCTCTGGGTCCTGCGTGTAGGAGAAGATGCTCCTCACTCTCTCCTCCGCCTTCATGTCGCCCGTTTTCTGGAAGAGTCTCATCAGCGCGTCCTGGTTGACGTTCTCGAAAATGTTGGCCGCGGCCTTCTTGCGGTTCGCCGTGTCGAACCTGCTGCCGAACACAGAGGGGGTGACCCGGCGGCACTCTGAGGACACGTAGCTCGACATCTTTCCTTCTTCGTTATTTTGTGTCTGTGCTGGTTGTCTGGTGGTTCTCTGCTGCGAGCGTGGCACTCCAACTCGGCTGAGGATGGGTTGTTAGGTGCGCACAGTTTCTCCCGGAGAACTCGGGGAGACTGAGTGAGTCAGCGAGTGAGTTGAGTGCAGGAGAGCTCGCTCTCGCTCTCTTTATAGAGAGATGTGGGAGGTTTCCCGTGACACCGGCACACAATGCTGGGAGGCGCCGCCTCTCGGTCCGGCGCGTTGAGGAGCGCGCCGCAGCTCTCCACATGCGCCGAGAAACCACTGTGCAATATAGTCCCTCTGATCTACAGCTGATAACGATTCTGCAGAAAAATTTCAATGATCTTCTGTCACATACAGGATGCAGAATTTCAGCCCTTTTTTTACTTTTAAGGACCAGTTCTCTACATATATTCCTGCAATTTTAATCCCCACTTACAATCTTCATCCACTGCATCAATAAACGTATTATTTAGGATTCATTTCAGTGATATATAGAAATATGTGTATTGTTGTTGGCTACGAGTTCAGGTAATTTATTAGCTGTTACTGTATGACTTTATTATATTTGTATAATACACACAAGTTTACTCATTGTGGCACTAACAGCTCAAGGTGTACAGTGTACAACACATCGTCTGAGTCATTTGTGTTGTTGTATCATTTGTTTTTCCCGTTGGCTGATGAGGAGACGTTTATAAAACCAGGAATACGCTAAATATAGTTGTTAGGCTGTGTTTACTGAACGTGAGTTATGTTCCTGCTGGGGCCTCTCTGCTTCACACTCACTCAAACTCTGATGTAGTGGAAGCTGTGCTAAGATAATGTTATAATAAACAAATAAACCTTCATACCTGTTATTTTAAGAACGTTATTTTTCACTATTCCCAAAATTGCTCTAGATGATTATGTCTTCCTTTTCCAGTTAGCAGTGCTAAAAATATTTGACTTAGAGTTTGGACTTCACATGCGTGGGTCAGTGGGTTGTGTTTACATGCAGCCTGCTGATCAGAGCTAATAACGCTGCAAGGCGTTTTCCCTAGAGACACAACTCTGCTTATAAACAACAGCAAGTGTCAGTGTCATGCTGGTGTAGCGCTGGTGTTTTAATGTCACCCCACAGATACAACCACAGGCTGGTGCCTTATATGGAAGTGAGGAGAAAAGGCCATCCAGGCTGAGGAAATGTGTTTTTTCCTCCAGAGATCTGCAGATTGAAGCTCGTGCATGGTATGCCCGGCATGTGGCATTGACTCTGTGCGCTGTGTTGAACAATAACACAGTCTCCTTGCTGAGGCTGAAATGAAACAATTCCCAGATCCTCACTGACAGCTTTGGCGAACAGGTCAGTCTGAACAATGTGTCGCCACAGGATATCTTGTCTCGAGCTGGCATGACAGTTATGACTGGAGCCAGAGAATGTCACTGCACTTCCACACAAAAAGAAAAGTGTCAGCCAGTGGAAACGGCATATTTATGACCCCGAAGTTAGTCCCGAGGCACTGGAGACAAGCGGTGCACAATAAGATTTCAGCGGCTGGACGGAAACTGGAACCTTGAGCTGTTGACCCTGTTCTCCTGTGCACATCAAGCATGTATGCTTCATCATAACAAAGCAGACATTCATTTCACTGGGGTCAAAGCTCTGTCATCTTTTTCATAGGTAGGAATCCAGAGGAGACAGTTGGTTTACTCCTTCACAAAACCCTTAAAGATTAGCTTCATCAGAGAAATGTTGAATGTCTCAGTTTGACTCATATTGCATAATCACTCTCCCAATTGGCCCAGATAGAGGGTCCAGCTCCCAGATGAAGATGCTTATGGAAAAGGAGTCATGTCAGTTTTTCAGCTAGATCTATGCAGCAGGCCAGGTTTGCTGTGTCTCTCTCCTCTTCTTCTTTTCTCTTAAAGACACGGAGCTGCTTACTGAATCAAAAGAGCATTCTTGAAATCCTCCAGACGGATTTGTTACGACCTCACAGTTTGGGACGCCACAAGAGGGTTGCATAACGTTGTCAGTTATGAAGTGTTCCACAGCCAGTATTCTCTGTCTGAGAGATGCTGATGATGACAACAGCTTTCTCCATTATTAAAATGAATGTATGTATAGATTCTTTTGGCACCTTGTGTCTGTAAATCCTATGACGTGAGGTCAGGTCTGTAAAGTCAGTGTTTCTGATCAGCACTTCAGATGCATGTCACTGATGAATTCCTGCATGGTGGCACAAATAAATCAAATCACTTCACACTTCTACTGCTGATTGTTGCTTTTCCTACCTGGGCTACATGTTAGATGTGTTCAACGGTTAGAATTTACACGATCATGTGTGATTTTTGGAACAAAATAAAAGAGCTCAAAGGGCTTCTTGAAAACGTGACGTAGAAAGATCTGAGGATTTAAGATGTTTGTTTTTCTCAAATAAGAACAAGAACTGTTTTGGAAATTCCTCCGTTACATTGTGCTGTTACTTTACTTTACTTTACTTGGCAGACGCTTTTATCCAAAGCGACTTACAAGGAGAAGACACCAGCAAATACCATTCAGTTCTCGCAAAAACTGAGATACTACAACACAGAACCCTGATAAGGCCTAACTCGTCAAGACAAAGAACATGCATAGGAGGCTAGACAACATAATAAGTGTGTGTGTGTGTGTTAGACTCACTTGAAGTACTTTTTGAACAAGTGAGTTTTTAACTGTTTTTTAAAGGTGGTGATACTGTCTGTCAGTCGAATGTGGCAGGGCAAGTTATTCCACCAGCAGGGACCACAAAGGAGAAAAGACTTTACAGTTCTGTAGAGTGACGTTCATTCTGATTTAATTCATGAAAAGGAAATCTACTGCTCTAACAAATGCAGCATGACATGTAAGTGCATGTGTTACAGCATACAGCATGAAAACATACTAATAATGATGAATACTTACAGTCATTCACTGGGGGCTTTTTGGTTACTGTAAGAAAAGACATATTCTATCAGGCCTGTGTTTATATGTGACTGCAGGTCCTTACTGGAATCTGTCTCTGGCAGCAAACACCCAGCTCATCTGTTTCGCTTATGTAACATCAGCACGGCCAGCGGGAGTGGGAGTCTCCGGGGGACCAGTGATTGTTACAGCCGGCTCAGTCTCCAGTGATGCTGTGAGGCTCCGGCTTCAGAATTGTGGCATGAGGGGAGACGTGAGTGAAATGGAAGCGGCGCTGTGGGTGTCACGTCTGATTGCCTGAGTCAAACACAAGTGAACTTTGAAAATAAAAAACAGCAATATCTTTAAGGGGTTTATTGTAGTACTGCCCGCTCACGGTGCAAGCAGGGGGCCCAGGTGAGGCAATAAAAAGGCAACTAATGATGGTGAATAAGACTCTCAAACACTAGCTGCAAAATGCTAATGAGTGCTGGATTCCCCAGGAAAGGTCAAATGACGAGCGTTTCACTGGAAGTTAACGGTGTCAAACGTTCATATGAATTCCAAGCAAAGAAAGCGGAAACGCGTTATGCAGAAGCCCCATAAAGTCTTCTCGTTGTACGTCATGTTCATGCTTCACTCACAATGAACCCTATCAAAATGAGGTGCAGTGATGATTTCCGAACAACAAAACCACCTTAAGTGAATTGTTTGAGAACTGCCTGAAGGCTTCTAAGAATCACATTTTTTATCGAGGCAGGGTGGAGGGGAGCATTATTCACAGCCTGCTGGGCTGAGCATTATCACAGCCACAATAGAGCAGGCAACAGCGCTTGCACGCAAAGCAGAGTTCATGTTTCCTCTTTCCTCTGCTCCCGGCCTCCTCCTGACTGAGCGGCCTGTGCTTGCAGATTAAATGACCAAACGCTGAGCCGACATCGACACCCAGGCAATGCGCAGCACCATCGAGTTGAACTGGCACAATCTGGCTACCGCCACGGTTCACGGGTGGCTGCACTGCAGGGCCCCGGGCTAAACCTGCTGTCTGTCTGTCCTCACGATGCTCTACAGGACCCATCAGGAGGATCATATTGAGGCCACTGGTGTGTACCGAGTGGATTTATCTTATCTTATTTCATCTGCAATTATTCTTTGCTGCTTGTTTTTGTTCAGATATTATCTGATATGGGTTTGTGTAGGTTCATGTCTTCATAACAACATAAAAAGTACTTTGCAGTGTTATCACCTAGTCTCCTAAATAGTGGCAGCACGCTACTCTTCTGTTTTAACATATATCTCTGCTTCGTTCCGTAACTAGAACTAAAGGGAGCAGCTTGAAACTTGATGATATTGTCCTTCATACCTGAAACGAGTTTTCTGAGTCTCACTGGCAAAGCCTGCAGAGCAGGGTACCACGCTGAAGCAAGGTAATCCTGGATGGACTGCTGCTGACAGCGTTAAGCTCAGATGCCCTAAGCTTTGACAGAGGTTACTGCGGCAACAAACAAGCAGTGACTCAGTACATCTGTGGAATAGTAACATCCTGTCATAGCGGAGGCAGACACAGGTTCTGTGGAGCCTCTGTGGACACTCACGCTCTGTTGAGTAAACTGGAAAAGGTTACAGTTTAATCACTCAGCAGCTGATCTGAATTAACCGAGTAGGTGTGCGCTGTCACTAACTGGAATGTATCACATGAATAATGAGTTTACGTCTGTCTCACCCCTACTTACCCTTCTAACTCATGAACTCAGCGACGCTGCACAGTCACTCTGGGAGCCACAGTGTTGTGCTGTGACTGCGTCCCCCTCCATCACTACAGCACAGAAACGCTCACATACGAGATGGTCAGATGCGCTGACCCATCAGAGAACACCAGGAGTTGATGGGGCTTGGGCCAGCGCCATGTGAAGGAAGCCTATTGTTTGTGTTGGGAGGGTAAGGTCACATTAGAGAGACACGAGGGAGAAACGTGCAGGTCTGAAATGATGAGCAAGTCGTATGTGGAAGGAGTCTTTATAGATCGGAGAGAACACATCCTTTGATGGGAAATTTCAAAGGTGGTGAGCTCGTGTGTCTGTCCTGGGGTTTGTACTGCTTTGAAGTAACACACTTAATGATAATGATGCCCAAAAACGAAGCTCCATACTGAGCAGAAATGAATACACATAATGTTTTCACTGAAAACAGATGCATGCAGCTGAGTTGTGTCTCTCTCCAGCCTCCATCTCTCTCTGCGCCGCTGTGATTATCTGCCGTCTGCTGTACATATACAGTGGGGTGGGAAAGTTTGGGCAACGTTGTCAATGTTCATGATTTTCCTGTATAAATCGTTGGTTGTTACAATAACACATTTCAATGAAATATATCATGTAGGAGAAGTGAAACAAAGTTTATAGGATTTAGAGAAAGTGTGCAATAATTGTTTAAACATTAGGCAGATGCATAAATTTGGGCACCACAAAAAAGAAATGAACTCGATATTTAGTAGATTTTCCTTTTGCAGAAATGGCAGCCTCTAAACGCTTCCTATAGCTTCCAGTGAGAGTCTGGATTCTGGTTGAAGGTATTTTGGACCATTCCTCTTCACAAAACATCTCTAGTTCATTCAGGTTTGATGGCTTCCGAGCAGGAACAGCTGTCTTTAACTCACACCACAGATTTTCAATGATATTCAGGTCTGGGGACTGAGACGACCATTCCACAAGGTTGTACTTGTTCCTCTGCATGAACGCCTTAGTAGATTCTGAGCAGTGTTTAGGGTCGTTGTCTTGTTGAAAGATCCAGCCCCGGTGCAGCTTCAGCTTTGTCACTGGATGCTTTCTGTATCCTTCCCCTAAACCATGATGGTGAACAATCTTTGTTTCAAAGTCCTTTGAGAGTTGCTTTGAGACCCCATGTTGCTACTCTTCAGAGAATATTCAAAGAGGAGGGAAACTCACAACTGTCCCCCCTAAAAACTTTTTCTCAGAACTGGATTCACCTGTGTATGGAGGTCAGGGGTCACTGAGCTTACTAAGCAAATTTGAGTTTCTATAATTTGTTCTAAATGTTTTGGAATCAATAAACAGTGTCCAAACATATGCACCTGTCTAATTTTGTTTAAACAACTATTGCACACTTTCAGTAAATCCTATAAACCTATCACTGTGTGTGTCTCCTACATGATATATTTAATTTTAAAAATGTATCTTAACAACCAATGATTTATACAAGGAAATTCATGAAGATTGACAACGTTGCACAAACTTACGCACCCCCCTGTATGCTCATCACTCAGCTATACTTATCAGATAACAATAACTAATTCACAGCACTTTTTAACCCGGCCCAGTCTACTACCATTTGAGTGATTTTGTAGTAGAGACTACTACAGAGACTTCAAATATTTCACCAAATTATGTGAAACTACTGCTACTTCTTTGAATTTGCTCTTACTTCTCTTATCCCAGAGCAGACACATGGGAACCATGAAACTGACTCATCCTTTTCAGAGGGCAGGCGTCACAGACAGGCTGAGCTACTTTCAGTCACACAATCAGACTGCCGCTACGTCACAGAGGAAAACACCACTTTTGAAAATAAAAGCACCCTTTACTTCCCATCAGCAGGGATGATGCTGATCGCAGGGTTGGGAGAAGCTTTGAAAGGTTGATGAGAGGACGATGATTGCAGTCAAGTCGAGTCCAGTCAAACGATACTGTGAAAACAATCTCCTCTTTTAGCAGGTGTCTCAGAATAAACTGTGTCAAAAACACAAAATACATTTCTTGAGTGTTCATTCTGTGTGTCTAATTCGTTCGTGGATTGATTCTTTTTTTAACACAGTGTTAAAATTGT
>JAUMHF010000026.1:2590217-2651967 GCA_032359275.1 Microctenopoma steveboyesi
AGCTGTAGCCGAAACATGTAAGCAAGGTAAAACAACAATTTTAACACTGTGTTAAAAAAAGAATCAATCCACGAACACAAAATACAGCTTTGTTGAAATGGTTCAACTCATTAGTGTGACGAATGTGCTATAGTGGACTGATTTTAGAAAAGTTTTTGTATTGTTAAGTCTTGTCTAGTTGTAGATAGTGTCTTTCACTGTGGATCTGTGGAGTCCTTCAGAAACAGCCCTAGAACAGAGATCAGGGGAAGTCTATCAGCCGCTCTACTAAGAAATTCTGTGAGCTCAGGGAAGTTTAAAAGTGCTTAGTGTGGTAGCCTTGATATGGAACTGAGAGCTGGTTCAAACCAGTCTGCTGGTAGAAGGAATCAGCCTTGTTGAGGATTCAACTCACACTTGGGGTCGTCCAAGGTAGATTCAAGAGAATGTTGGATCAGGCCAAATAATAGTGGTGACTACAAAAAGCTGTTATTCTTATCATCAAATGAAACACACGATGAAGTCTGTGATAACAACAACAAAGAGGAGAAATGTCGAGAGGGGAGCAGTGAGAGATAAAGGATATAGTGAAATGAGGTCAACAGTCACGCCAAAGCATTAGGAAGCAGCTCAGCATGCACACAGCATTTCTATAATGGAGTCATGAATATCAGAATCCAATACTAAACTAGCAAACTGCTGAGTGCAACAGGACTGGCAGCATGTGGCATAAATACATAACAGACGTGTGTAGCTCAAGTCGTCATCTTCACGCTGTCAGCAGCATTTCTGCAGCCAAGGTCCTGTAGAAATACATAGAGAATACAATCTATAGTCAGTCATAGTTACAGATGTATTTTTACCCACACCACAGACTAGGAGTGGATAAAAAGCATGTCAAGGATGGCTCGGGGACACAACATAACGTAAATACAGACCTCCAAACACTGCAGCAGTTGATCCTAACGGAGTGATTCGTTTGCACGAAAGCATGACAGAGAAAAGCTAAACAGAAAAGATGGATCTACCTGATGTTGCATAATATTCTGCACTGGATCATGGTGAAGAATGTGTTTTGACTCGCTAAACATTTTTCTCCTTTTACTCTTTGTATTGCTGACTCTGTGTTGCATGGCAAATCAATCATCACTGAAGTCCTAAAGCAAAGTCCCTGTTTTTTAAAAAGCATCACGTGGAGAAAGAAATTGATTCACATTTATCTGTGAATGTTTGTTTTTATTAGATTAAAAAATCCAAACAATGCAAAATACAATATAATTTTTTTAGACCTTTAAGTTGCAGAGTTAGGATTTTACATACAAACTTCATCAAGTTCTATAAACATTATAAAATATAATGTTATATTATTATGTATATGCCAACAACCAGCAGTGGCACAAAGCAACTACATTGATGTAGTTACCAACTGTACATTTAGTGTATCATGCTTTATTTTCTCATTGCTACAGTTCAGTATGATAAATGTATCAAATGTGAATGATTGCATTTTTATAAATCAACTAAGGTTTATGTGAGCTCACCATCGATGCACTATGACTACATGAGGCCTCTGAGCATCACAGCAGCTTAGAAGACATTTAGGTTGATCTTCATCTCGACCAGATGCTGCTCACATTAGAAAAACATTATTATTTAGCAAAGATCGTAACGTATCTAATCTTGTTGTACTAGAGTCAATTTTGTGCAACATCATTTGTGCAAAGGTTTATGTTATTAAATATCTTTTCTGTTGAAAGAGCTGATAAATGTTATACAGCGGCGTCACCAAATCACTTGGAGTGAGTAAGGTTGAGGATCCAATAGTGTGTCACAGCAACCAGCTACTCACGCATCCCTATGTCAGAAATTGAACTTTGTATTTAGGACATTTTGGGATGTTCTGTTCTGAATAAACACCCGCTTTAGTTTCTTCTGTGGCAGTAATGCTCTTAAACTAAAAGAGATCAGACTGTAGTGTCTCTAGGACAAAGTTGGGAAATGGTCTCTGGAGCAGCTAAAAGATTACATCTGGAATCCTTCACTATCAGATCTGACACGTAGGCACGTGTTTGAACCTGTTCCTCAGTCGTGATGTGGCATGGATCTCAGCCTGCAGGGAATTTGCTCAAATCTGAAAGCTGATTCATCCGTGATCACCAAGGTCACAGTGGCAGTGTGGAACAGAGTGCAATGTCCCTGGCAGGAATCCATCAGCAACTTAGTTTATGCTGTCGTACAAACATAATCAATAAAGTCCCGTCTTTCCACAGAGGTCCAGTCACGCAAGCCAGCTGTCCTCCCACTGCCCGGGTCATCCGGTGTCATCATCAGACGCCAGGGGTGGGCAGGCTGAGCAGGCTCTGCACACAAAAACACAACAAGTCGTGTTCTCGTCTACTTTTGAGTGACAAATGGTGTCATGTAACCACATAAATAACAGAAGTATGATCTCAATTACTTGCGCATGTGGAAAATACATTGTTGTCCTCCATGTATGAAATCTTTTTAAAATGCACTGCATGTCTCCGCGCCACATCATTGGGACAGAAGTGATGCTGTGTTAACGCTACAGGCTGCTCAGCTTGTGCTCTGTATGGTTATGAAATGAAGAGACTGCTCTCTGGTGGTGATGTGCTAAAATGAAAAGATCAAACAAAGTTGTTCTATCGTAGTATGGCACTGTGTTATAAAGTTACCCGTAAAGTATGAGACATGTCAAAAATACTTTTTTAACTCACTGATTGATTACATATTGTGAACTTATTGGACTGCTGCTAGCCTAATCAGTTATAATATTTGTAAAGAAATATTGAAAAGAAATTAGAAACGAAGTTGCTAAATATATGTAATGGAGTAAAAATTAAATAAGCCATTTGAAATAAGTTGCATAAAATTGATATTAAAGTCTTATTAAAAAATTAACGAGCAGTACCTCAAAACTGTGTTTATTGTATGAAATGTACTTAGTTATGCTCCATCAATGGTTCTAAACAAGCAACCGGCCGTCACTGGTAAAGAACATACAATCCATCCTAATGTCAAACACACCCTGCTACTACATTTCCTTGAGACATACTGGAAACATGCTGTTATACTAAGAACTGTTTACCTTCATGTTGCAATAAGACAGTGGAGAAATAATAAATAATTCAGGTTTTGTGTCCACCTATACTTTCTAGTGTCTCCTAACTTGTAGCTCTGTTCTGACCCTTGTCCTGAGGGAAGAATGTGGCTGGTAAATGCGTCACTGTGTTCATCAGCCAGTCTCTTAACTCTTTCTGCTCTTTGCTGCTGAACAGTGGAAATGTGATGTTATTAAAACGAGGAGGTAAAATAGGTGCGGAGATGAAAAGGGACAGTACGAGTACAGCTGCTGATAATCATCCTGTGGTTTTAACAACAGAGTACTTTTATTCCATGTCACAGAGCTCATTATAAGCTGTCTGCCTGCGGGTGGCGCTGAGAGAGTGCCAAATGTCCGATCCTTCAGTACATGCAGTACCTCCTATTTCAGTGTTTATGAATGGTGCAGGCCTGAAACTGCAGGAGTTGCTGTTATAATACCATCATTTCTGTGCTGATGTCTGTTCTCAAATTCAAATGTTACATTGGAGCAGACACAGTGTTGCGCTGGTGAACGCATGTAGGCCGTCAGCAAAACTATGACTGGAGATCTAGTTATAGTGTGTCTTCTCATATCTGGGAATATTCTCAGGAGACTCTGACTCTGTTGGTTTTCTTTTTGAAGAGACTTTAGTTATTGCCATGTCAGAAGATCATTTGCAGAATGTGTTACTGTCTACATGTGGTAACGCACAGTGTTTCACCACCTATAGCTTGATTCCTGATCACAAACACGGCGATGGGTTTCATCATTTCCACATCCTGTTCTGTTAGACTCACACACAATCAAGTATTGGACAGCTCCATCAGTGTGCTGTGCAGTTCTACATCACTGTGCTTCACATGTCTGTTTACTTTGTTTCCATTGTATTTATTTGACTAGTTACTTTAATGAATTTAATGAAGTCCACAAAGTGGTTTGACATTTTTCCTCTTGAAGCCATTCAACAGCATCCCCACTGGGATGAGGCCCCGTGGTCACTCGGTCACTCCATAGGCTGGATTTTGTGTCTCAGAACTCATTCTGTAGTAGATCTTTCTTTAATGTTGAGGGACACCGTCCCGACATTACCCTGCAGACAAGCTGTCCTTAAACGTTCCCTGTTCACTGTGATGCTTTGGTGAAGCTTGTTTGTGGTTTCCTTTTTGCACCATATCTAGTGCTGTGTGTTTTCTCACGAGAAATGTTGCAACACACCTAACGTTTGCCAAACATACACCACAGCTTTTGCTGGGAAAACGTTGATGACACTGATGAAACCGAGGCTGAATTGTTCCAGTTCAGAGTGGTCACCACACCCACTCTACGGTCATGTCCTCTGGTGCACAGTGAAATTTCCTTCTATATGATGCAGCAGTGTCAGCGGGCAGTATAGATCTCTTAGTGTTTTATTGTGTTGCTCTTTTCTGAGTGTTCAGACTGTTCCGAGTATTAGTCCAATTGTGAACAAAGACACCAAAACAAGAATACTTACACATTACTGTTGTGTTATAGCTCAATGAGAAAAGAACTGTCTTACTTAACTTCAACATGCTGCACCTGCTGAGTCGCACACATTGACCCAGTGTCCTGAATTGTCCTGGTCTATCTCTGAGGGAGTGCGTACATTGGCCTTGTTGTCCTCTGACTCCGGGTATGTGCCAATGGGTGGAGGACTGACGGGCAGGGAAGTGTCGTAGTAGAGTAGAGTTCGTGTTTGAGGTCTATATTTGGCAGATTACAGTGATGTCAGCGTGATAAGTGATGTACATAGAAATTACCATATGGTTTAATGCTGTGAGTGAGTCAGTTAGCTGCAGCACACAATGACTCATACTGCTGATGTATGGTTTTATTCAAAAAAGAACAATAAAAATTAATACAAAATTTAAGTCAGGAAAAAAAGGTTCATAACTACGGTCAGAAATCATTTCTGATCATCATTCATGTCTCCAAGAGACAAGACTGTGTGTGTGCCATGAAATCTAATACGGGAGCATTTGTGTTCAGCTTTGACCACAGCACTCTGAGCTGTATTCTTCCTGCATTCCTTAAAAGCAGCAAAGGCGTGTTCAGGCCGGTTGAGAGCGAGTTGTGAAGTTGTTGTCAATGAGGAAGTGCCTGTGACAAGTCAAGTGAAGGAGGGCGGGCGAAGGTGTGGCCTTACTACAACAGCGGCACAACCTACAGGTAGACGACATTAAAGCCTGATCTGAGCAACCATCTGCTCCAGCACAGCGACTGTCTGCACCTGAACAATGATGCCAACTCTCCTACCATGGGTCCTCATCCTAAATGCCTTACTCATCCCCTCAGGTGAGTCACTGGATACTGTTACCTCCACTCAGCTCAGCTCAGCGGCTGATTAATAACTAAAGCCTGTGTTTATTCTGTCCTTTTTATTAGAGGCAGTTTAACCTGTGTCACACAGGATACAACGTGATATAACGTGTCATCTATAAAACCTAATGACTGCAGGATGAATAAATTCTCCACTCGAAACTATGGTGGATCTTACTTTATCTGCGTGATAAAGCAGACCTTATGCATTTCGTAGATGAATAAGAAAAGTTCAGTCCCAGTCCCTGTCTGCCCAGCGTAATATCCTGACTGCTGCTGTTACGTTGTTACCGCACTTTCTAACGTTGAGATATGCTTGTCGGTGTTACTGTGTACCTGGCTGTAAGTTAATCATGACCCAGAGTGCCTTAATCACTTCCTTTAAAACTGCCTTCGTTGACTTCAGCTCAAATGTTTCTCTGCTCACACAGCGAAACTGACACTGTGACACAGTTTGTGGTTTTTATGAAAATTATGTGGTTAACACGGAGAGAAAGAAGAATGAAACGCTGCAACTAAGTCGTGTCATTTTATCTGCATGGGTTTTATTTAAATTACTAGAGAAGAGGTGTACTGTTGTCTCACAGCAGGAACAACCTGGGTTCAAGTCCATGGTTTGAACATGTCAGCACCGTGACAGACTGGAGAACTGTCCAGCGTGTACCTCACCTTTTTACCCGTCAGCTCGGTTAGCTTCCCTTACAAGAACGAGAGTTAAGATAAGGGATGAATGGATTTAAAATTCCAGATAAACTATGGAAGAATTACTGAGATTTTATCCACAGACCACAACCAAATTTCTGCCGCAAATGTACATATTCATAACTTAAATGGGCAGTTTAACTAACAATAATACTGTCAATCATTTGTAGCTCATCATGGAAAAAGTTGATGTTTATTTAAATAAATAGGGACATATATGTCTTTTTTTTACGGGGTTCCATGCTTACTTTACTTTACATTACTTACCTTAATGGTCAACTAATGCATTATGATGTGTTATTATCAACAACCAGCTGTTCAGATTTATTATTTAATTCATATTCTTTGACATAATTGTCAAATACATACTGTGCTTGTATGTTTGTGTACTTAATTCCATACTGGTACATATAGGAGTACTTTTCAGCATGTACTGTAGTACTTCAACTATCACATCTAACTATCAGGACATCCTATCAGTAATGAGTTACAGTAGTCCAGTCTAGAGGTAACAAATGCATGGACTAGTTTCTCAGCATCACTCTGAGACAGAATGTTTCTAATCTCAGAAATATTTCTCAGGACATTCTGGATATTTCTTTTATGTATGAAGTAAATGATACATCTTTATCACAGATTACTCCAAGATTCCTCACAGTAGTACTTGAGGCTAGTACAGAGTCATCTAGTGTAGATATCTGACTAGATACCGTGTCTCTGAGGCCCAAATATAACAACCTCCATGTGGTCTTTTTTTAAAGAGTTAGAACTTTATTTGTAAAGACATTCATAAAGTCATCGCTGCTGAGAGGTGAGGGAATCATAGGTTCAACAGAGCCATGACTCTTGGCTACAGTGCTGAAAAGAAACCTGGGGTTGTTCTTATTCCCCTTAACTAATGACAAATAGTATAGCTACGCAAAATTCACCTGAATTTGCGGAGCGCTACCTTCTTTCAATCTTTAAGCCACAGATTTGTGATTTATACCATTGAGCTCACCTCGTCTGATCAACTACCATCTACTACAGCGCATCTACATGAATGTTAAAGTCACCCACTATAATCACTTTATCTGTACTAAGACTAAATCTGATAGAAAGTCTAAGGGTCCAGATAAAGGGACAGGAGGACAGTATACATTATCAACAGTTTTTTCACTTTTCCAGTTAAGATCTGAGAGACTAAGAGTGAGCCTCTCAAATGAACTATAACTATCTTTAAGTCTGCAGTTGATTAAGATTGCTGCCACACCCATGATTCTAGGAACATGATAATTAATATGACTTTGGTGGGTCGACTCATTCAGACTGACATATTTATCCTGCTGCAGCCACATTTCAGTGAGACCAAATATCTGATTCTTGTTCTTCATCTCCACTAATACTGATCACAGTGTTTCTGGTAGTGAGCTCAAACAGCACACGTAGCCTGATATTAATAAAGCCTCGTGTGGAGGTGGCTTATCTGCACAAACAGTTGGTTTGATATTTTGTTTCCTCATTCCCACATAGTCACAACTGCTTTATTTTGATCATGGTGAAATTTCTCAGAGGTTGATGCTTCTCAGGCCACAAACATATACTTACACTTCCCCTGAGCAAACATCTGCACCCACGCTATGATGGGAAAGCATCGGGTCAAACGACTGCTTCTTTTCTGGAGCATGTTTGTTCTAGCTATCTACCAGCTAAGTTCTTTTTTAAAAAATCAACGTTGTTTTTCATCACAAAGCAATACAGCTTGTGTTCCATCCTCACAGAAAGCCATGGAAATGTGTTTGAAGAGGTGAAGGACTATGAGGTTGTTCGACCAATCAGACTTCACACAGTCAGAAAAAGGCACACAGAGGTACATTGTTCTGTTTTTCAATTCTCTATTTTATTATCACAGTGACCTGTGTGTCTTTAAACACACAGTCAACCTATGGTTATGATGCTAATGTTGTAAGTGTAAAATAAACCTGAATTTCTAAAACCACATTTTAGCACTTTTCGTCTTTGCAGCACCTCAGACCAGACACTGTGAAGTACTCGATGACGGTGGGAGGAAAAGACATTGAAATGCACCTGGAAAAAAATAAGTAAGCTCACACCTACTTAGGAATCCACACACTAACAGAGACACCAAAAGACCTAATGGTAAATCTTTCCAGTAATCTGGGGACATTTCATTGTTGATATGAAATGAGGCAATGCTGAAAACAACTTCTACTTCTTTTTTATTTGCACACATGATGAAGCCACTGCTTTCTCTTTAATAAGCGCATTTCATCTTCTCCACATGATTTCAATCATAAGTCACAGGAAACCGTTGGATGACACGTTGTCTTTTCATTACCAGAGGATTACTCACCGGAGACTACACTGAGACTTACTACAGAGAAGATGGCACACGAGTCACCACTGCGCCAAATGACATTGTAAGTGTTTCCTTGTTTGAATTTCCCTTCCTTGTCCAGTCATGTGAGCAAGTTTTATATAAAGCACACGTTTTCATTTTTCTAAAATTAAAAAAAACATTTCTGTGACTGTCTGCTTAAAATAAAAAGGTTTTTGGTACACTGATGACCTAGTCCTCATATTTTATTATACCAGGATCACTGTTACTACCACGGGAGGATCACGGATGACAGCAAATCATCTGTCAGCATTAGCACATGTGACGGGCTCAGGTGAGATCTACTTACATTACAAACACAATTAATGGATTAATTGAAAGCTTAAGAACCAGTTATTCTAGTTTGTATAAAGGTTAATAGCGTGGAGGCTAATGTTCAATATATGGGTGTGGACTTGGATCAAATGTTTTGAAAAAGTTGTAAAGACAACATTAATTTAGGCCTGTTATCAGTTTTTGGTTTGAAATGGCAAAACAGAAGGTCACAGCTCACGTTTCCATCCACATGACACATGTACCAAGTCCTACATTCACCTGTGGGTTGGCACTGAATGGGTGGGCAGTATAACCCATACTATATGTGTGTCAGTTGTGATGGACTAAATCAAAACTTCAACGCTTAAAAACCTGGGAATAGCTGTCAACTTATATCAAAATCCTTTTTTCTTTATTGATGATATTTACTTTACTTGTCAGACGCTTCTCCAGACACCAGCATTTACCTTTCGGTTTCTGTAAATTCTCAGTTACTACAAACTAAGAGCCCTGATAAGGCCTAACTCATCAAGATGAGCATCAACATGATATGTTAAATATTGAAAGAATGATGTGACATTGGTTTAGGGGCTACTTCCGGACATCTGCCCAGAGGTACCTGATCGAGCCCCTGTCTGGTGGCGATGAGGGGGATCATGCAGTCCTGACAGTCGATGACCAGAGCTCCACACCTGCCGTGTGTGGTGTCACCAACACCAGCTGGAGCACCGACTTTGAACCCCCCACAAGCCGCAGCCGCTCGAGATCAGGGGTAACACTGATTGAAACTATCTGAGGTAAAGGAGGAAAATCTGTGAGTCACATGAGCTACAAAGGAGCATCTCTTCTTTTCTCCTCCAGGGTATATCTATTGTCCAGCAACAGAAATATATTGAGCTCTACCTTGTTGTAGATAACCGTGAGGTAAGACAACGGGATCTGGGTCTAATGTATTAATATGTTGATTAACAACATCACCAGTGGGTGTGATGTCTGTACTATCTGTAGAATCAAATGCTGGATATGAACCAGAGACTGGGTCTGACCTTGTTCTATCATGTCTGCACGGTATTTCAGTATTTGAAGATAAAGCAAGATCAGAACGCACTGAGAAAGAGGATATTTGAAATTGTCAACTTTGTCAACATGGTGAGTCTTTTGTACTTTTGTCTTGGTCATTCATAAATGGAATATATTTATTTGCCTAAACATAATACTTGTATGTGATTTGTAACCATTATTACAAAAAGCTGTAGTGTTCTTTCGCCATCTTTCTTTCTGTGGTCTCTTTCAGGCATACAAGCCTCTGAGGACCTTTATTGCTCTGGTGGGACTGGAGATCTGGTCCAATGGTGACTTGATCACGGTGACCCCTCCTGCTGGGGCAAACCTGGATGCTTTCATGAAGTGGAGAAACACTGAGCTGGTGACAAGGAAGAACAACGACAACGCACATCTCATCAGGTGTGACTTAACGCCAGTATAAGTACAGTATGAGCAAAGGATGTAACGTGGCTTAATATATTTATTCACATGTCTCCTGTGCTAGTAGTTTACAAAGTGCAGTGTGTTATATTGAAAAACTTTAATTATATCTCACACCTCATTGACGGTGAGTGTATCTTGGAAAAAAATTGCTGATATGAAATGAAGCAAAGGCAAAACAATGCAGTTATCTCAGCACTAGACTTTACCAAATAAGGAAAGTTTCAATCTCTGGTTTCCTTCTCAAAATGACTCAACTAATCAGCTGTTACTTCCCATGTTTAACCACTTTGACGCATCGGTTATTAGGGCATTTAGATTTCTGCATTGTGTGGAACTTGAGTGTATTTGTCTGTAGAATGAATTCCAAGAACAAGCATACATGATGAGAAGGTTTGGCCAAATAGTCAGATTCCCACGCCAAATTGTTCAGAAAGACACACTCGAACTCACAAACAAGCATTGGTGATGACGGATGGACTGCGACAGACATATTGTTTATCAGACTCAGTATACTTGTCTCTCGCGCTCTCTTTCAGTGGCATCGACTTTGAAGGACCAACTGTGGGACTAGCTTTCATTGGGACTCTTTGCTCGGGTCACTCAGTTGGAGTAATACAGGTAGGACGGGTGTAGACAGGAAGTCTTTCATCATGATTGTTCTGTGAATCACTTTAGATCACTACTACATCTGTCTATCAAACAACGATTGGCTGGACTTTTTTATGCAGATCAGGGTTTCCAGAGGAGGAATCCCAGCGACTCTGATGATGCCCTAACTTTTGCTGCTGTGGTCGATATGTCTGGTTTTTAATAGAATACACGCAGCTTCATAAAGTGGAACAAAATGTTCAGACGCGTTTGTTTCAAAGTACCACAGCGTCTGGAGCCTCACGGAGCTTGTTGCATTATGTATTCGTGTTTATTGATCATCACATGCATTTTAGTATTTAAATAGTTTTACCAACCAACTCCCCCGTTATCATCAATAACTGGTTGGTAATTCTTCCAAAAGTGTGGAACACGTCTAGACACTTGAGTCGGGGCAAAAATAACTGTGGTCTGAAAATCAGGAAATGAAACAGACTGTGGAATTTGACTTTTTGATATGTTGTATCAGGAAAACAGAAACATGTTCCTCATCCATGTGTAACAATTGAAATTATCTAAAGCTGCACATATAACCTTTTATGGTTTGGATGTGTTCAACTATCATGTTCAATAAGCCAATAAATGATTGTTAATTATTTGAATAAAACCAACAGAAGAATGTGCAGGTTTCCAGACTTGTTTGTGCTCGTGTAACTGGTGGTTTGGCACTTCTCAGGATCACAATGACCGGGCCATTGCTGTGGGAGCGACGTTGGCTCATGAGATGGGCCATAACCTGGGCATGGACCACGATGACTCCAGCGCCTGCACGTGTTCAGCAGAGAGCTGCATAATGGCTGCAGCCCTCAGGTAAGGAAGCATGTAAAGCTGCACATTTCTTTTTGGTACTAACTTAACACTCATTCTTGACACATGCGCCAAAATTAATTGTAAAAGAGATACTTGATCTAAAAAAGGAAACTGAGAATTCCATAACAGGAGTGACTCTCCTGTTATTGTCAAATTGTTTGACATTTAATCGCTGCCAAACCCCAAACACGAACAATAGCTCTTTTTCAAAGAGGAACTACACCATAACACATCAGTGCTTCCAGATGGTGCAGTAGGGAAAGTTTTGTCTTTGTCGGGTCACAAGGGAGCTATAGGAAGTCTGATCATGTTCACAAAGTGTTGTCCCTTCACTGATCAACAGTTGTGTCTGAAAATGAAAAGCAAAGAAATCAGCTGTGCTGTGTTACAAAATCCAAAAGAAAAAACTATTGCACAGCAGAGAATGTGGCTGTTGTTGTCCCTCAGCTGGAACATTCCTCGGACCTTCAGTAGCTGCAGCACCAGTAACTATGAGAAGTACCTCCTGAGCCGCAGCCCCAGCTGCATACTGGACAAACCAGACTACAGGAGAATGTTGACTCCTGCAGTCTGCGGGAACGGGTTTGTGGAGACTGGAGAACAGTGTGACTGTGGCACTGTGGAGGTAAATTCATATGTTTTTGAGTCTAAACAGCTGTTTGCTGTGAACTAACTATCTTCTTTTTTTATTTTATTGGTGTGCAGATTGAATCTGTTTACGTATAGAGACTTTTGAAATAACATGAAACAGCTCAGAGACGTGCAGGTGTTGACAGATTGTTGTAGCACGTGCTCAGACAGTGTATCTACCTTAAGGCAACAATTTTCTCAGATGAAGACTAAAGAATTTGTCTTCTGTGTCTGCTCTTGAGTCTTGTAGTCACCAGGTTTGTAAGAATGAAGCAGCCTGACATGCACCAACACATATTGCTAGGACATGTGGAGCCTGTCTTCTTCTGATAGCTTTGGCTTTGTAAACAGTTCCCATTAGTCAGAAAACCTGCCTCCCTGATGCTAGAGTCCAGCAGCAACTAGTCCTCCCCAGCGCTGGCTGAGAAGTAGAAGAACAGTAAATCATCTCATCAGTGAGAAGCACATTCCACCGAGAGTCTTGATTCTGAGCTGTGAATTTGTTCAGACCTGTTTTTGCCTCAGCTGATATGTAGCAGACACATAAACAGACCCTTTACCTCCACCCAACCTAAAATTACAGATTAAGAACATTAGTTATGGAAAAATAAGGACACATGATAAACTTTCTGTACAGGAGTGCACCAACCCATGCTGCAACGCCACCACCTGCAAATTAACAGAGGCCTCACTATGTGCTGACGGCGAGTGCTGCGACAACTGCAAGGTGAGTGAAATATGAAATCACTCTGGGGTAGTCAATGGCAATCCCTCTTTTCCTCTGTGTTTATCTGCTCAAAATCCTCCTCTCTGCTTATGTGTGATCCAACGCTGTCCTCTAGTGGACACTTTGGGACAAATAACAGAAAAAGCATCACAGACTTTGAGTGACCTGATTATGACGAGACATCCACGTCCACACAGATCTCGTCTCGCTCCCAGCTGTGCCGCAGGAAGCAGGACGAGTGTGATCTGGCAGAATATTGCGATGGGCAGAGCGCCGCCTGTCCCGAAGACGTCTTCGCTGTGAACGGGCTCCCATGCGAAGGAGACCTGGGGTACTGCTACAATGGCAAGTGTCCACAAAGGCCAAACCAGTGTGTGAAGATGTTTGGACAAAGTGAGTATCTTATTCTTACATGAATTTCTTAGTGGTCCAGCTTACTATCATGTAATCCAGGAGTGTCCTGTCCTGGTCCTCGAGGGCCACCGTCCTGCTTGTTTTCCAACCACACATGCACTTACAGTTTCTGATTGGCTGGACACACCTAGTCCATGTGATCAGCAGTGGGTAGGTGGGATAGTTGGAAAACTAGCAGGACAGTGGCCTTCTGGGAGCATGATTAGACTCCGCTGATGTAACCCCCCCTGTCACCAGCTGCTGCAGAGGCCCCAGCATCTTGCTTTAGTCACAACACAAGAGGAACCTACTACGGCTTCTGCACACGTCCTTCAAAAGACCAGTACATCCCCTGCCAGCAACAGTGAGTCATCCAAACATACAGGTTATAGGTGCTGTCAGCAGGATCAATAATCACATCAACTCTCTTTCTTCTGCAGAGATAAGTTTTGTGGGAAGCTCTTCTGTAGTAACGGCAATGACAGTCCAAACTACGGCCGCCTGGTCAAGGTGGGCCAGTGTAAGGCAAGTTTCTTTGACGACTTCCCCCAAGACTACGGCCAGGTGGACGACGGGACTAAATGTGAAGATGGAAAGGTAACAGGATGTGTGGGAAACTGTGTGCGTTTCTTTTAAGCCACAGCACTAAATCAAATAGTGTTTAACAGAGTAACCGTGCTGTACTTTCTGTAGGTGTGCAGCCAGAATCAGTGTGTTGACCTTCAGACGGCTTACAGGAACACAAACTGCTCTGCAAAATGCCCGGGTCATGCTGTAAGTGCATGCAAACACCGTTCAGTGGAGCACTTCTGTTCTACGTACAACACTTACAATTGTAGTGGAGCAGACGTACAGCATAACAGAGGCAGCAGGAAATGCCACCAATAGTAAAAGGAAGTTAAGAATGGTTTACGTGTGTTGTTCAGGTGTGCAATCACAGAAGCCAGTGTCAATGTGAGCCTGGATGGATGTCACCTGACTGTGCTTCTAAGGATGGAGCTTTCACGCCTTCTTCAACTGGTATCTACTGATCATTTACAGACAACTTTGAAATATTCAAAAATTCATGACTAGTCACTAACGAAAGCATCTTACTGACGCACACTGTCTTCTTTTCTTTGCAGGTGTAGTGGTTGCTATCGCAGTCACATTTATACTACTGATACTTGGAATCATTGCTTTAGTGTTTTTTTGCTTGTGGAAAAAACGTCAGAGTCCCACGTTCCCAAGGTGAGTAATCCTCCCGGTTTTACAGGCGTTAGTTTGACTAAGTCGCTGTAAACCAGGCGTGTGCAGAGAGGGTGGCTTTGGGGGGTTCTGGTTCTTTTTCGAATGAAGGGGCCCCAACTGAGTATCTGAAACCTAAATTCTCAATATATGAACATATGATAAAATCCCTAATTACTCTGTGGAAAATGTCTGTGCGTCGCTGCTGTAAACGTACGTTTGCACTAGTAGAAAGCCAGCTGATTAAATCTCTTTCCCTATTACAGCGCACACACCCAGAGGCTGCAGATAGATGTGGACAACTACAACCACCCTTTAAACAAAAATCAGTTTCCAGTGCCACAGGTAAGGAGTTACCAGAATACGCTCTACATATCAAAGGCATATTCAGTCTATTTCCTAACAATATTTTGAATTGTAGGCTGGAATGCCAAAGCCCAAAGGACCTCCACCTCCGCCACCTCCAGCAGGGAACAGACCTATACCTCCAACCAACAACTTTGTGACTGTACGACAGGTAAGTGGTCTTGACGTGGTTCACTGCTCACAAGCTGAGTGCTCTCATGCTGAAGAGGTTAACAGTCTTTCTGGTTTGTCCTCTAGGCTCTGAGGCCAGTACCTCCACCCAAGGTGTGACGTCTGACAAAGTGCCACCTAAAAGTCGATAGAAGTCTAACAAGAGCACTTCTCTCATTGCAGTGCTGTCTCAAACACACAAGGGTTGCCAGATTTGACTGATGAAAAATATCCCAAAAGCATTGTAAAAGTTGGAATTAGATGATCTTTTCTTCTGCGGGTACATCGGACGCGTTTACACAGCACCAATGAACTAGGAATATATGCAGGACTGATAAACTGGTTATTAAAATGGTTTTCTTCATTGGTCTGCAGGAACAAACTTTTAGTTTTTGATGGCACTTTTCTTAACTGGCCTGTGGTTAGTCTTGGTTGTTTTGTTTTGTTTTTAACATATTTTGAGTTCGTTAAAACGATAAAGCACCAAGTGTGTTCAGCATTTTTAGTCTTAAGCCTTCATTGACATAGCTTGGTGATTGTGCTATGTCCGATTGTGTTTCAAAAATGGAAATAAGATGACTTGAATGTTCTATTGTTAGAGCACTACTTGAAATTGAATCAAAACGTTTGACACAGTACGCTGTGTTGTACTATTACTAATTTGGTTTATGTAAATACATTTTTGCATTGTTTATATATTTTATATTGCTGCTTTTCTCGAAAGTTTACTATGCAAACATGTATATAATATATAAAATATATTATACGAGGGAAAAATCCAGGTTTCATATTTAGTAATATATAAAACTATAATGATGCTTTCATGTGCTGCAAGACCTAAAACAGCAAGGACACCTAGAAATGTCACACCTGATCAAATACCTGAGAAACATAACACTATGTACATGTCCTGTTGTCTGTTACTGTGGGCACGATGATTAAAGCCTGTGAGTGAAGAAGCATCACTCTTCCTTTCGAACTGACCCCAGATGCTCCCAGTGAGAGAGGTGAGAATGTCCAGGATGTGTCGTTAGAAACAGATCATTCTTGTACATTAAGAATGACAAATGTGTGTTTTATACAAATGTTAGTGTGACACCTAAACACATTTTCAGCAACAGGATGTAAGTTATTCGAAGTCCTTTTTTTCAGTAATCTAATTGTGGATGTTGTTGAACTGCGCTGCCGGCAGTGAGGCAGTGCGTGAGGCTCACGTTTCTAACTAGTCAGATCAGTTCAAACATTTCTGTGTGATCAGTCACTTTGCAGCTTATTAGTTGGTTTATTTTGAAGCTTCGGTGGTTTTGGTCTCATGTTCCAGAATCTGTTGCAAACACAAGACTGAATACAATTTGCCGTACAATCTAAGTTGGAGGTTTTAGAGTTTGCTGATGCAGCTTTAATGAAACAAGAACCAGCACCTGAGACAAGTCAAATAAAACACTGTATTTGAATTTTATTCTTTTCTTTCAAGTGATACATCTACATAAAAGATTTAATGGCCTCTCAGTTTATTCGCCCCTTTTTACAGCTATTTTAAGATTTCATGAAGGATAATTCTTACATTCTGCGAGATATGTATGGGACCTAACAGGAGGTCAGTATACTGTATGGTCCACCCAATAAAGCCTTACGTTTTTAACATCACACTTATGACTGTAAACTGAAATAATTCATCTTTAGAAAGCTTTCCCAGAAGTCTACTCAACCTAACGGCAAAACAACATTCTGGAAATGTTTAGCCTTTCAACATTAAAATTTGAAATCATTCTTAATAACTCAAATGTCTCCTGGATTCCTGGACCATCCACACACTCACACACACAGATCTTGACATGTGTGGCCAAGGTGGCATGGCACATGGGCGCAAACTCCTCATCAAAAGAAGAAAGGAAAGATTAATTCCTCTGTCTTTCTTAGCTGACAAAAAGACAACAGAAGTACAGTCGGGTGTGTCGAAGCACCAGTTAAATTGGGTGTGTGCTGTAGTGAAGCAGGTCTTAAAGGGCTGGGAGTGCCTGTGAGGAGGGGTGGAGGTGTTCAGACCAGGAGAGCTGAGTGGCAGACTTACTCCATAGACTTGAGTCAGTGTGACTGGTCCCCATCTTGGTACGACCACATGTTGTAATAATAATATACTGAATTTATGAGTCAGCCATGGTTAGGATGATTACAGTACTGTTAGGCTTTGATAGACAGCTGTTAATGTGGTGGTACCTTTTATAGTATCATCCCTGCCGAGGGGGATGAGTCAGTCCATTGTGTCTGGGTACAGCACGGTTGAAATGCTGTCACTCCATTGAACATCCAATGTTTCCCTTATTTCAAACGTGCGGTTATCACAATGCAAAGAACATCTGCATACTGTAGAATAAACAATCGATGGAGACACTAACACAGCTTTAACACAAAGGAAAGCCCAGTAAGCACACGCCGTGTTTTAGTGTCTGACAATAAAACATCAGGTCAAACTGCCAGAATTGTGGTAAATACACTGAAATTATTTTCAGTTCCTGTTGGAGGAGCGTATCTCCAGCTGTCGCCCTGCTGAGAAAGCAAACATTTCTGCTGATGGCCAAAAGTAGGTGTCTGGAGAGGAAACGTTTCATGCCCGCTCAGTTTCTGGTGCTGCAGGCTCCACGTGCAGCGACAGCTCAGTTTAACTCCAGTGCTGGAGAAGAAGTGATGTGGGCGTCGCTGTGGCGACACAGTAAGTACACGAGGACTATGACCTAGCTGCCATCCAGTGAATACATACCAGCACAGGACAGCCAGCAGCAACTACTATTGCATACAAAACAGGAGTCCTTCACTCTACCTGTTGCACTCACTAATGACAACACAGGAAGAAAGTGGAAGTGAAAATACCGAACAAAGATCCGCACAGCATCTTTGGGGGTTTGTTCTAGTGTTGCTGAAAATGTATAAATAAGACATTAAATTTCTGCTTTTAAGTATAAAATAGTAACTGTTCCCTTATTGGTTTTCATCTTTCAATACATGTACAATTTAGCTTTCAACTGACACATATATAAGCAAACACTGCACTGATTATAGATCCACAAGACCCTCCAAAAGAACCCTGCGAGATCCAAGTGTGAGGCTCTACCATTGGTCTTTCAGATTAAGCCCGTACTACACACATGGAGAACAACAATTAAAAAAGCAGAACTTACTAAAACTCTTGGATAACAAGGGCTTCATCTAAATGTGTAACTTCAAATTTAAAAAATTGACTTTTTTGACATGTATAAATTAGGACTTCAGTATATGGTATACATTTGAACAACTGCAAAATGATGTGTTGCTAATACACAATATATCTAATATATTTAATCTTTAATAAATAAAATGTGACTTTTCCCAGATAACATTTCACGTGTTTGTCTTTTTTTTCTTTACTGGACGTGTTTTTCCAGCACTGTGGGCTCCTTGTTTTGTTTTTTTATCCCCTACTGATGTGTCTGCTTCTTTTCTCCACCCACGTGGGGGCGAGCAGAAGATGGACAGGCAGTTTCAGTAGAGGCGACAGACGGAGACAGAGCGAGAGAGAGAGAAATGTTGAGGGCTATGAGTCAGGGGATGTAGGTTGTGTGAAGATGGGAGGGTGGTGTTTTCTGTTGCCTATCCATCAGTGCCATTCTTGTTGGGGTTGTTGGTGTTGATGGTGGTGCCGTCTGGCTGCTGGCCATCTTTGCGAGGCGGCATCCTCTCATTTATCCTGTCCAGGCCACGCGCCTCCTCAAAGTTACGAATCTTCCTCGTGGGAGAGAAGCCTTGAATGGCTGAAGAGACACCAAAGAGAAAGTTCTCAGAAGCTGGAAACACTTTCTCATACCTGCTGTAAAGCACATTGTTTAGCTTTGTCACGCGTCACACTGAATGCCTTGTACAACTGAACTAAACACAAAACACAGTATCAGACTATCACAGTACAGATTATCAGTGAATAGAAGACATGCACAGGTAAAGGACGACTACTAGTGTTCACACTTCAGTGGGACAAGCTGCAACACTTTGTAGACTTACGGTGAAGTCCCGAAACAGCCAGGGAAACCCGACAGAGAACGAGTGCAAATGAAAAGCAAACTTGTAAAGAACTGTTCAGATATGCACGGTCAGTATAATTATCATGTTACACAGAAGGAACACTGCAGGGTGAAGGTTTCACAGTCACAGAAACAAGGGTTCTCAAGGATGCTCTTGCACAACCAGATATCTGTCATAATGAAGCATTAACTGAATTCTAATTCTAATTAATACATGCAACTTAGGATTTGATCAACACAAAAATCTGTAACAATACTACCAGTAGGTTAAAAGCTTCAGTGACTGCACAGTCACACATTAGATCTGAAGCTGTCATAAGTAATAAATGATTTACTTAGTCTGTTGGCCTAACTTTCCTAATGAACGGCGCCTGTTGAACCACCAACTACCACTGTCAAGTCAGACAATACAGAAACAGGCAAATGGTGTAAACAGGATTACCTTCCAAAAATATCCCCAGGCAGGGATGTCCCTGGTCTTATTTTAGCCAGGTCTTAGTGGGAGCCACACTTGGCAGGAAAAGCCTATGTGGCCACAGCCAGGACATTCTCATCAACAGACAGACATGTCAAGTCCTACACCTGAGACACATAACTCGCCTGTTTGTTTTCTGCCGTCAATGGACAAGCCAGCATTTAGAAAGGCTGGTGAAGTACGGCATAGAACATTTCACTGAGTTACTGTTGTACTCGCTATCTTCTTAGGCAAGCCTCTTTTCAGTTCCCTGACATATTGCTTTACACCTTGGGGATTAAATGTAACATAAAGTATTTGAAAACAGACACTGATAATGCAAGAACAACCAACACTGTTCTTAAGGGGGGCTGTGTTTAAAGGGTGAACAACATACACAAAACAATCACAAGAAACAGGAGCCACACAGCTATGCGTACCTTTTGCCTTAGCTGCCTCAATGGTAGCTATGGTAATAAGGGTTGAGAAAAGGGAGGGGAATCAAGTCATCAAAGGCACTCAGAGACAGCAAATGTGTGATGAACAGAGGAAACAGATGGCAGCATATAGGCCAAGACCCACGATACGATCACTGTGGATGCAAAACTCACAGCAGCTGGGAGAACGTCATCGTGGAAGAGTTAGAGAGAAGGTGGTGTTAGAGGTGTGGGGAGACGAGGCTCAATGACAACCTACAAATGTCCTGCTCTGGATTATGAGGAGGTTGTTACTTCTGCTTATCTACAAACCTGTAGTGAATTTCTGAAGCCTCTTATAATTACACCACTCATCAGCTCTCATCTATCCACTCGTTAGACTGTACGTTCTCAATAGCACGGAGCGCCTTACGACCGATGAGATGTCAGCTGTTGTGCAGTAGAATCAGGTAGGATGGACAGAAAACCTCCATCACTTGCCCCCCCCCCCCCCCTTGGTTTGAAGTGGCCTCGTCGATGTGAAACTGTGGCTGCGGAGTGTGGACATGTACAATGACATTTACAATTTCTCCAAAAGGTCACAACATGCGGTTTTCTCCTTCGATTGCTGCGCATTGCTCTGTGAGCGCAGAGCGCGGCAAAGCGCCACTCCCAGCATGTCCGCATGGCGGGAGAGGCCAAGCGCCGACCTTTAGATGAGAGGTCAGTAGCCACCTCCAGGTGACAGGCCGACCTCCCCCACCAGACAGCCCGCAGATCAACCCCACAACATTACGCTGCATGGGGTGGGGGGGGCAGGGCTTCCTGTGATGTTATGGGAGTTCGCTGTCATTGATGTAGAACCCTGTAAAGGGACTATCAGGACATGGAGGTCAGGATGGAGGCCTTTACCATCACCAATGAAAACTAACAATATTTAGTAAGAAGTCTTTTGCTTAAAGATGGTCGTTTGCTTTATTATCATGAGTTGCGTGATAAAAATTGATAGAACATTTTTTCAGCTGACTGTACACTTCATTGCCAACAATTCGCCTTTAAAAAAAAAGTGTTCTAGTGGGTTTTTTGCAATTACCCAGCACACTGGGTTTTTCCTTGCTGAGGCGTTAGAGAACGGCTCGTGTAACACCACATCTTGCCATGAAAAAAAAACTGTTTTCTCACAGTCTAAAAAAAAGGAAACGCATGCACACTTGGTGATAAAGTGTTAAAGACGGGCTGTAGGGATGTGGGTTGTACTAACTGACACATAGTGAGGAGGAATCGAGCTTACCGGTCTGCAAGGTCTGCTTTCCCCCAGACAGCACTCCCACTGGCAGAGTTCCAGTCGGGGTCAGGCCTTTGAGTGTTAACACGCTCTCACTTTCCTCCCTAGTGCAGAAACCAAACACAGACACACACAGGTTACGTTTCAGTAAGCAGGGCAGCACACGCCTGCTGGTAACCAACAGGTCCTAAGCTTGATCATGGCTGGATGTTTAACCTGTGCTCACTCGCACTCTGCTGAGAGACAGAGAGACGGTCGGTCAGCCCTAACAGCCTCAAGCCAAACCGCTAACAAGTGTCCTGGTTCTGAAAGTGGGTCACCAATGATTCGTGTCACTTTTAGCAGCTGAAGAAATATATATTATTTTACTTGGTGTTCGTATTTGTGTCAACATACTGGAATCGTAGCACACTTCTCTGCTGAGTGACAACAACCTGGGAGGAAAAAAGCGCGTTCTTCTTATTGTTAATGAAGTCACATTCATTTATTTTTTATTCCCTGAAGAATTTATGACAATGGATCTATCATCTTTTTGCTTTGCTTTCATTTACACCACTGACCTATATGAAAGACAGGCTGCCACTCCGTCTTGCCCACTTGCAGCAGTGTGCGTCTGCTCTAGCAGCTGCAGCCGGAGCAGCATTAATCTGTAATAATGTCTAATGCCATTATACAGTCTAGGTTCATGGTGACTCATCTCGTGCCAGCTCAGTAATTCTAGCGGGACAACATTGTGTTTTCTAACACAACTTGATTGTGCACTCAACTGACTGACACCCCCCCCCCCCTCTGACTTCTGTCACGGGCAGACCTGAGGACGGAGAAGACACGGGCCATTTTCCCCACTGCGCGGATCTTGTTGCGGATGACCTCTTTACGCATGGCAGTGGTGCCACCTGGAACACACAGCACACACAGGGTTAACACACCATACACAACACGTCGTTTATCCTTCTGCTGCGACGTCAGATGTGCTTTTCATTTTAAAGCACATCAGCTGGACTCCAGCGGGCATCGCTTCCTAATCAGCATCAGACATGTGGGTCAGAATTCATTTTCATCCACTTTTAAAAGGTAGCAATACGGGGTACAGACTATTTTAGGTGGACAATTTCACATCTGCAGCATGAGACAAACACCAGTGTTTTACTCCATATAAGTCAGAGAAAACCAAGGTGGTGAACATTAGAGAACATAACGGCTCATTTAAACACTGCTTTCACAATGAAGTCATTGTTCATAAGAACCAACGTGTGTGAAAAATCTGAAAAGAATGAATTCCTGTGTTCTTACTCGCATAACTTTACCTTCATACAGGTCGTCTCCCTCAGACATGAGCTCATCGTCAGAGCAAATGTTCAGCACATTCACCAGCATCTCCGTCACTGTGGGGGAGAAATGACGTGATGTGAAAAACGGAAACACTGAGACACGGTTTGTGTGACGTTACCTGAGGTCCACACGGATTTTCATAAGCAGAACAGGCCCCTCTGCTAAAATATTAAGGGGAGGAGTTCAAAACAGCTCAAAGATTTTAAAAACAGAATCAATGGAGCATTAACAGACAGACCAAGCAACTCAACAGAGAATTTTATTTTTGACTTTTTTTTAAACAAGCTACCTTTCTCTCCAACAAAAGGCAAAGACCACGTGAAGACGTCCATGAAGTTGGGCAGCCAGTAAGGGTGGGGGGAGCAGTTAAACTGTCGGATGTTCATCACGTTGTTCTCATATTTTAACACAGCGGCTACGGATTGACAAGGAGGGGACATGGGACGAGAGACTCAAGAACTGAAGTCTGCTGAACACAACAAAAACAGATCAACTATGAAAGAAGCGAGAAGACGAAGAAACCTTTATTGTTGTAGACGTCTAGGTAATTTGGAGCCGAAAAGATTGTGATTAATGAAGGGAAGCCAGTGGTCTGACTTTTTCTGTACATCCGATACCTGCACAGCCACAAAAGAGCAGACTCAGACACGGTCCATGACATAACATCCTATAAACCAATCATGTGAAGAGAATGTGAAACCACTTACCCTGCATCCTGTGCTTCATGGGCTCTTATTACTGATAGCAGGTTATTATTTACCAAAAAGTCACAGACTGCTGAGTAACTGAAAAGAGAAGAATGCAGAGAGACCCGTCAGAACGGGGTGCAGGTGTTAAAGTCCAGGCAGGATGGAAATACTTTTCTATTTATTTTCAACACGCCGTGCCCTCTGTAAAGATGCTGAGCATCCAGAGCCAGCACTCCGGTATTTACAAGCTCGGCTGGCCTCCCTAGAAGCTGAGGACAACATTTAAGAGTGGAAAATATCTGATTACAGCAGCAATTTGACTACTCAGCCCAACTATGAATAGAATTATTCATATTCATTCTGATTATTTCATGATGTTACAGCGTTAACTATCAAATAAAAAGCTCATTTCGGGGAAGTGTTGGGATGTGGTGAGGAAAGTGTGCGCTTCTGAAACACAGATGACCTACTCTCCGCACAGTCCCTGAATGCTTTGCACGAGACGCAGCAGAGGTGTTTTACCATAAAAAATGTCATAAATAAAGCTCTGACCTGTTATGATTTACAATAACACAATAATGTATATGTATTTATCACCTGAAAAAGTAAGAGCAGCCTCTGACAGAGTTGTGGTTGAAGTGTTCTGCTGTCTTCTCACTGCCGTAGTCCTCACTGGGGTCAGCCCAAATCAGGTCACACATCGGCCCAAACGCCGGAGGCTCTTTGAACCTGTCTAACTGTTTAAACATAACGTTGTTTAGATGATGGCAGCTTAATGTGATTAGGCAGGGTTTTTTTAATTGTGTCACCTACTTTTCGTATGTCGTCTAAGCAGTTGATTTCTGGGGAGAGACCACCGTGCACACACAGGAACTGCTGGTTGAGCAGGGCAGCGAGGGGTAGACAGTCAAAGGCCTCCATACAGGCATCATACACCCGTTCAGAATACTTTATTTTACCTGCAGCAGACACAAAAATGCCTCAGCCTTGCATAGTGGTAACGGCAGATTCTGTTAAATTCTCAGCAGCTCAGCAACGGTCAGCACGGTGCAGCATCACCGAAGGTGACAACAATAAAAGTCAGCTTAGGTGCAGGAGCAGGAAGGAGGGCGATCGGTCAGGAAAACCAGTGGATCCAGTCAAACTCTTCACACTTCAAAATATCTCTGTTTTTAAACTTCAAGTTTTGTGAACATTTTTAGAAACTTTCTTCATCATGTAGCAAATTTGGATAAAACAAAATGCGTTTTGTTTTTTTTTTGTTATTAGGTGCAAAGACAAAACACCACCCACCTACAGTCCAGACTGTGAGGAGTAAGACAAACTTACTGTTTATTCCCTCACACTGAATCTAATGTTCTCTAGCTGCAAAAACGGCATTAGCTCTCTTATTGCCTGAGTATTTGGACAGGTATATATTTTACTCTTCTCAGGTTCTATATTTCAGGACATTTAATTACTATTAAATGCATGGAGAGATTTTCTCCCTTGATGGTTCTCTCTAGCTTCAACCACCAACTTAACTAACTAAAGTCCCAGTGATTCGTCAAGTAACCTATTAGTCAACAAACCACTATATAGAAATCATTTTATTTGATAGCATCAGTAAAGAAATGGACAAGGAAAACCTGCTGCTTTTTATGATGTTATGAGCGATAAAGACACTTCAGCATCACCGTGGCCTCCAGAAAACAGATTTCTTAGACTTTTTTTCTGATGCAGCACAGCTCTGAATGCATTTAAGACCTGATTTCTTTACTTCCTATCCCTGCGCCTTTACACTGTAGTTTACAGTAGGTCAAACATGCTGCGCTCACTCCTAAAATAAAACGATACAGATGGAACCCGGCGTGGCGACCACCGCTTCAACCACTGAATGTTGCTACAGTGTGAGTCTGAGGGTGATGTGGGTGCCGCGAGTGACATCTATTTGCAGCTGGCAAGGTTTTTTTTGCTGTCTGCCAATGTGTCTTTATTTCTGACTTTGCATGCTAATGCCTCCACACCTGCTTTGTGCACACACACACACACACACACACACACTCAACTGTCACGCATTGAAATCAGTGTGTGTAACTGTCGGAAAGGATCCACAGCATGCCTGGCTGCTCTCCACGCTCCAGCAGTTCACAGCACCGTACAGAGGAAAGCTTCATCTCTGAGGGTTATGTTACGCTGGTGAACCGCCACAGTCCGTGACGGGACTCACTGATTTCTCAGATACTTCCTGAGCAGCTTGTGTTGCTTGTGTCACGTCATAGTTACTACTAAAAAGAGTACTATGCTTGCTTCTTATGCTCAGGCTGTGTCTGACGTCTGAGTGACGTGACTGATGCATGCAGTGTAGGAGCACATTCGACTGGCTGCACTTACATTCCTGCTTGAAGGTGAAGTACTCTGTGAGGTGTCGGCACTCGTGGTTTCCTCGCAGGAGGAAGAGTGTGGTGGTGTGGTTGATCTTTAGCGACCAGAGGTAGAGAACACACTGTGGCAGGAGAAGCGAGAGAGAAAACGTGGGAAAAGTCAGAGATGTGTGCTGACGATTAGTGTTTTGAGCGTTCAGTTGGTTTCTGACAGAGATGCCTGCTGTTATCTCATCAGAGTAGTGTGAGGCCTACAGAGAAACCATACAGAGCAAAACAGTATTTTATATCACTGCAGTTTTATTGATATTTTCAGGTTTAAGAAAAACATACTGCACTCCCACGCACTCGTCTCTGCTCATTTGTCCTTATTCTTCAGTCAGAGAGTGACCTTGATGCCAGTTGTGCTTGGTGCAGCAGTAACAGACTTCAGGAGATTTTAAGAGAAGGGAGTTAAGTGAATTCCTGTCATATAAAGATCAACTCATACTCTGCCTTCAGACGACTCGGGAGCAGCAGCTTTGTTTCCCCTTCACAAACTCATCTCGCTGGGACAATCAATAGGATAGTTTCCCTTGGCCACATTAAAACTGCGATGAAAAGCACCCTATGAAAAGCAAAGAACAAACCTGCCTCCTCTTCAGTGCTCAACAGCAGCCACTCTCAGCACACTCTTAACACACACCAACGACGGCCTGCCATTAAGTTGCTGGAATAAGATGCTAAGGAATCTAGTGCCTGTAGATTCACAGAACTGCCAATATAACACAAAGGGAGTGGAGCGGGCCAGGACCACCTTGTCATGTTCACTTCAGTTGTTGAAAGGAACAGTGAACTGTACAGTGACCTGTAGGTAAATGTGTCGGTGTGACTTGAGTCGGCGTGTCATGTGTGGATGTGGTAGGAAAGGACGCGGCTTGCAGAGCCTGGAAGCTGACAGGGGTTTTAATGAGAGCCCTCTGCTCTCTTAAAGCCAGCCACTTTACGCTTAAGTCTGGAGTGGGGGAGGCAGACAAAGGAGAATGGCACTGTGCTTTGTGCGGCACTGGCTACTTTCACCTCCAGCCCAGAGACACACACACACACACACACACAGCAGGAACATGCACTTCAGTGTGTGACAGGTGTGTATAGGGGCTATGCATGGACAAGGAGACAAACACTCTGAACTCCTCACATGCACTGAATTTAGACTTTGGCAAATTGCTGGCAACGCTAATAAACTACTTCAAGAGGCTATAGTGACTCTTTATGTTACCTAGGTAACCACATCCTGATATTCATTTTCCTCAATCTGTCTTATGTGTTGCTGAAGGGAAGTGAATCTCTTTAACATGCAGAGAATTTTTAGCCCTGCTGGTGAAAGCAGATGTAATGCAGGGTTTTAGCCTCTTTGTTCTTGTTTTGTGGAGAAATTACATCAGCAAACAGACAAAGCTCCTTCCTGTGATATGTAGATTTTAACCAGTACAGGGCTGTGACTAATGATTATTTCCATTATTGATTAATCTGCTCATTATTTTCATTCATCAATCACTCATTTAGTCTAGAAATGTCAGAAAATAATTAGAAAGTGCCTAGTATAATCTTCCAGAGCTTATTTTATCTATGTAAAAACTAAAACTATTTATTTTAGTGCTGTCTAATGTATGACAAAAAGTAGCATTTCACAGGATTTAGGAAGCTGGAGCCAGGCTTCTAAAACAACAATTATCAGAACAATCACAGGAGAACTGTAGACAGTCGCCACATGGCACTGGCTCAAATCAACTCAACTCCCCTATAAGAACAGGGACTTCGTTTTCCCCCCTCTGTGTAGCTGGTTGTCATAGCGCCACTAAATGAAAGTGCAGTGAAACTGCTGACATCCAAACACAAGATGAGAATGCTGTCATTCTTTAGTTTGGACTCGTTAGACTATAAGTGGACACAAGAATAAGAGAAGAAAGGTCCCACTTGGTTCTGTGATCCTAATGTTGAATTATGTGTGGTGGTGTTGTTTTATGTTCTCACTGCGATTTGTTGTTACTTAAAGGAGACGTGGAGAAGTTGATTCTGAACTCACACACTGAGTGACTGCCCCAATGAGTCTCAGCAGTCCTCATGCTCACGTGTGGTCTTCTGCTGCTCGACCTGTTGTGCGTTCAGAGATGCTCTTCTGCATACCGTGGTTGTAGCGAGTGGTTATTTGAGTTACTGTTTCCTGGCCATTCTCCTCCGACCTCTCTCGCCCACAGAACAGGTATGCCTAATAAAGTGGCCGGTGTGTTTGTGTGTGTACACAAAAAAAACGTTTGGAGGTCTTCAGTGGAAACAAACGATATGGCAGCATTAGTTTATGATTCCCTTTGTTGTTTCAGTCTCCTCCTTTCATCTGTGGCATTTCATCCACCTCTGAGTTCTGTCCAAAAGCCCCCACAGGGTGGTCAAAACGTTAGCGTGCTGCCTTTTACATACCGCCGACCCCCCACATAAGTGTTCAGGATGTTACAATCAATCAAACAACACTAGATGAAACAAAAAATACCTTTATCATATCATCGTATTATAAACAAAATCATCTTGGAGCACTCGTGTTTTTGTCTTCTTATTTTTCCGTGTGTGCAAACTGTCTTCTGAATGCTGAACAAGTTTCCTGTTTTCGTATGTGCCTTCTGCAAATCAATTTCCCCCTGGGATAATAAAGCGAGGTAAAGGAATGTAGGTCTCCTGTCTCTGACACAGACTGAAGGAGCAGCGCATCCTTTGAAATACGTGCTGTGAGCTTAAGAATACTGATGCTGAGTCATACCCAACACAGAAGACGCTGATAACACACTGCTGTAGCTCTGAATATCTACAGTATGATCCAGGTCTCCAGGGCCATGATACTCTCACAGTGCACTCTATCATTCTTACTAAGCTAGATCAATACCAACATAATTTCATGGCATCTAGTCCACGTCCTGGCACTGAGGGTTTATTCCCTGCTGCCTAGCTGCAGCTCTCAGTTCCCATCCTCGCTTTTCACCGTTTCATCAGTGTGTATGAACTGTGCCCTATAGTGCATTGATTCAAAGAGAATTGTTCAAAGAGCAGTGAAGTAAGTAAGTAAGTAAGTAATCTGTAGCTATTCTACACATAGATCGCCACATCAAGCATCCTGATGTGGATCCAGTCACACACTGAGCTTAATTCACACAGAGCACATTAAGACAGCAGAGTGTCAGAAGCCAGCAACACAAAACCGACTTCATAACACGTAACACAAAAAGGGCTCCACACACACGCCATCCCACACCAACACTGAAGAGTTGTAATAATACACTGAATGTAATGTATTACTCAGTGTTAAGAGTAACAATCCTACAAATCTAAGGTTTGGTTCTCACACCCTACAAACTGTCTGTTTAAATCTACATATACTGCACCTGCTCTTTGGCTTTACTTCACACAGTGACTTTAGTCTGTACACCATCTCACCAACAATGTTTAGACTGTATATTGTGTATTTATATGATGTATGTTTTCTGCTATATTTGAGTCCAACAGAGTGACTCAGATACATATTTTACTGCAGGTTGTACTGGTATACCTGTATGTGACAAGTATACCTGTTGCATTTTGGATGACCTACACTCTGTGCTGTCCCCAAACACCTCACCAGAGGTGAAGCTAACAGATAGTTGCACAATGGCTTCTACGTAGACGCACTGTTTCATTCTTAGGGAAAGGTCCTGTTAGGACAAGAGCCATAATTTCTATATCATTTTTTATTTTATTATATCATTTTTGTGGCTGCGAGGGAGCTGCTATGAATATGTGGGAGGTGAGATGCTGGTGGCAGTGGGTTGGTGTTTGTAGTGGCCAGGTGGGGGTGTTGCAGTTTTCACGCAGCACACAGGACAGTTTATGTGATAAAACTAAACATGCATTATAATACATTACAGGCAACAGGACACAAAATATTACCTGCAATGTAAATTAGACAAATATTTACCTCAATACTGAAGTATCCTCGATCTACGTAGTCACCGAGGAAGAGGTACCGCGTGTTACTGGGTGATCCACCTACTTCAAACAACTTCATAAGGTCGAAGAACTGCCCATGGACATCGCCACAAACTGAAAAAAAACCACAACAAGAACGACAATGAAGCATAATGATTAGACTACTGTTGCCTGTGCAGCATCATCTCCTTCAGCCCAAACACATGACGCTGTTTACTACCACTGATGATGACTGAAATCCCAGACCACATCAGAGATGGTAAAGCATGCCACTGGCGTTAGGAGTAATAATAACCAGGTCGTGTGTCAGTAATGTTCAACATTCATCTGTAGCTATAGGCACTCACAAATGTGACACTAGCAGCAAATACAAAGATTTTGGAAAGCCAGCCGTGATGTCAGACGTGTGCAGATGGAAGCGTTTAAGTGGAATGTGAGCACAGAGCTGCATTTATCAAATATAAATATTTTTCAGAGTAAGAATGTTAATTCAAAACACCTTTGGCTGGTTTAATCTTTGTTCACAATTTATTCTGCAGTCAAATATTAGGACTCCTAACTGGACCGTCATATATGGGACATCTGGCACAGTGTGTCCAAACACTTGTTTGTAAACCACACAAACCTTCAGCCTACCTGTTATAGGCGCTTCGACTTCCAACATGCACTTCTCCTGCCGGAGGATGTTGGCCCCGTCGTTGATGATCTTTAGAGCCACGTCCTCTTCGACCCTGCCTTCCTTGACAAGGTGGTTGCGGAGAAGCTCGGCATTGGGCTTGCCATTCTCAAACAGCTCTTTTATAGTCAGCTTGTGTTGCGGTGGGTATGGCACAGCTGGGAAAGGCAATGTCGCAGGTTTAGGGTGTGGTTGTTAGGGAGAGATGTGACGGGTTAGCCACAGTATGTGTCGGACATATTTCTCCATCTATGTAGCATATTTGACTGTCTCATTGAGGATATCAAGCTTTGTTCTCACAACAATGATAACAACAATACAAGCCGCCACAATGGATGTATTATGTACACCCTGCATATGTTTACAGGCTCGCAATTAACAAAACATGAACAAATATAAACTAAAAAAATAGTTCGACTGCAATATAACACTTCCTGTTTATTTCCCCAAAGCTTCGTCTCAAACCAAAAATAAGGTAGAAACAATGATAGTTTTTGTGTGTGTGTTTCTTCCCGTTTCCATTTTTCCTTGAGCGCCGACCGTTTCCCACAACGTAGGATCCGTTCTCTTAACAATCAGATTCAACCAGCGTGAAGAACTAGTCCACATGCTCACTTCAACCCATCTGCATGTGACACTCTTTCACGTACATACAGAGAAGAATAGAAGATGACTCCAGGAGAAGAAGCTGCGATGCTCTGCGGAGAAACGCACTTCATCTCAGGCTGCATTAATATAATCGTAATCATGAGAGATGACATTTGCGTTAAGTGTCCCAAGATGAAGTTACAGGCACAGGAGGATGGACACGTACACGCAGGTAATAATGCCACGCAAGAGATGCGCAAGCCCCGCACCTCGCTTGACCCACTGTCCCTCAGTAATCTGCTCCACACCACCTACACAATCCTTTTACCGTCATCACAAAAGGTCAGTGCTTTCGGAGGCTGAGAACGATAGGACGCCTGAATGCAGGACAGGCTGTAAAACTGCCTCTATTAAAGAGCTTTAGATTTAGCTTTCGTTGCGCAGACCTCCACCCTAACATTTGTTATGGCTACATCAGTTCCAGACGCAGATACGCTTGTTCAAAGCAATAGTAGAGTGTGATCCAAACCCTCTCCCTTCACCGGGGGCTGAGAGGTGAAAGGGATTACAGCTGGTATGGCTAATAACAGGCCAGACGCACACCAAACACATTACGGCATCAATTAACTCTGGTGTCAAGATAGCCACACAGGAAGGGGAAGAATACGGAAGCAAATCAATGCACAGTTCAGTGGCCAGGACACACCGTGTGCCACAAATACATAAATCATCCAGTGGAGATCTGCAGTGTTTGTATGATAAGCGGTGAGGAAGATAAACGAGCGAGAACGAGAGGAATTCTAAAGATGCTGTCAAACCTACACAGAGCAAATCAAAAGCAATATGAAAAAACATGTTAATGTGTTTTAGTGTGGGTGTGTTTGTTAATCAGTGATGCAGTGCATGAGGAAGTCTCAAGAGATGCAAGGAGCCGATGTTAGTTAGGCCACAGACTCGAGCCTGGCCTGTAGCCGGTGAACCCAGAGCGCGCTTCCATCTTGGCTACCCTGTGCTGAGAGCAAGCTGTCATGCGTCGACCAGCGAGGTATAAATAAAATGCAATGTGCTCCCAGGCCTCAGAGGCATGGCCACGAAGAGAACTGTAAGCTGAGGTACGAGCCTTAAGAACAGATTAGGTAAAGCCTCTATTAGCAAGGGCTTCCAGATTCAGGGGCTGTTTACTTAAAAGCCGTGTCACACTGAGGGAAAGCTCCAGTGCGAACAAAGCAGGCTCTATAAAAAAACCACGATGACACAGTTGAAGATGCATCGTGGGCATGAGACAAGCAGACCGTGAAACATTTCAGGAGAAAGCCATGCTGACTAAACGGACGAGTATTTGCCCGGAGGCTGGTGGTAATTACCCGTGCTGACAGTGACAATAATAGCTGGTTTCAATGCCAAAGAGCTGCACACTCCACCCAACCCAACAGGGATGATCCCCCTGCCCCGCGATAATAAAAATAACAACAATAACAAATTCTGGCTTGGTTTGCCTGTATAATTAAGGCTGCACCAGTCTGTTCAAACACAGATACAAGTGAACCTCTGGCTGCCAGTGAGCTGCAGTTAAAAACAGGCTGCGCTGTGCGGTGGAAAGAAACGCAGCTCTGCAGACAGAGTGAAGCAAGCCACGCAGTTTTTCAAAACAAAACCAATGTTTGTTACAAGCGCCCTGAGACTGCTCAACCTAATCGCTATTAATGTTTGATGAACTGTAACCACAGGCGCACGGTGGGCCACTGCTGCACTGCATCAACACCCACACTCATCTGGCATGACAACAAACGACCCAAGAAACAAAAGACACTACTATCTACCATCCTGCCCGTCAGAGGATAATGTCGTTGGACAGCGAGACGAGCCAGCATCTCCAATGTGTTCGCTGTTGTTCCAAAATCATCACAATAGAAGAGGATTGAATTACAGATGCAGCTGGGTGGAGATGAATGGAGCCGGACTGTGGCTGGATTAATCATGAAGTCCACCTAAGATTGCTCTAATTATCAGCGAATGCATTACCCTCCCTACAAGCTACAGAGCTGGGCCTCGGGCTTATTCGTCATCTCTGCCAGTCTTGTGCAGAGCGTAAGTACGAGCACACACTGCTCTCTGGCCTCGCTTTGATTTTATTTCAGGCACAAGAGGGTCAGTTTTAATGTCCAGTCCAGTTTTTTATCAAAGTTGACATGACGCTTTGTAAAAAGGGCAACAATAGCATCAAAGACCAAATGAAGGCAGGCCAAGGCTTAGGTGGAACGGGCCACCTGTTATCTCGGCGTACATTCACACACAGCTTAAGGAGAAAATGAAATGACCAAATGATTGACTAACCAGGTCGACGGCTGTGAATGAGCTTAACTGTTGACTTACACAACCAGAGCAGCGATAGGGGGAAAGCCTGCCAGTTTAACCCTCTTACACTGAAAATACTGAGCCTCATGTGAATAAGAAACGGACTTGGTATGCTAACTTTACCCATACCAGTAGTGGGGTTTTTCACCGCAGCACAGTAAGACCTCGTTACTTCTCCCGTATCATGTTTGCTCTCCCCCTCTCTCTCTCTCTCCCCACTATGTAGGGAACATTGCTGGGGAGATTCTTTCCACAATCAACTCCCTCTCTCCCCACTGACTCACACTTCAGCGTTCCACTCCCCTGGCAGGCAGGACACTCGTCCAGCGCCCTGTAGACAGACAGGCATGTGAGCTGGGCTGGCATAATGCAGCAGCGGTGGTGGTGGTGGTGGTGGAGGAGGAGGAGATGGCAGGGATGGGATTGGGTTCACTCTCTCCCTCTCTGAGGAGCACGCTCAGACATGGCCCCGCCTGTCCCGTCTTGGGCAGACACAACAGGTGGTTTCCTGTCTGTCCACTGAAGCAGACCTTTCCACTGATCAGCGGCCTGTGATTTAAGATCTCATCCATTGTAAACATCAGGGAGTCGGGACAGTGGCATAGAGCAGCTTCCTCTGCTGTGTGGTAGTGTAAGACATGTTGCTTTGTTAAAGACTACAGAACACAGAAAACAGCTGAGTGCAACACTAACACAGCTCACAGTCTACACAAAGTTATTCCAGATGCTACAGGTGGTTTTCAATTCGTGTCTCGACTGCTAGTCCACGAATTGATGACGGACTGACACGTGAACGACGAAGGAAAAACTCACCTTTTATCAGCCGCTCCGTCGTGGACTGTTTCTCCTGTTTGTCTTTATCCTTTCCTGACATCTTGGCTTCGCTTGGAGGCTAATTGCGATGCTGAAATGTTGTACAATGCTCTCGCCAGCTACCCGGAGGAAAGGCTAGCACACCTGCCAGGTCGTCGGCTCCGTCTTGACTTTTTCCTCAGGAGTGTCGGACCCACTAACGTTCCGTTTGCTCTTTCCCAACACTAGGAATTAGCCAGAGAAGGAGCTACTTTTGCTACTGCTGTGGTCTGACTAGCTAATAACCGAGTTAGCTTGCAGCAACATCAATGCTAGCGAATAACTGGAGCACTAAATGGCTGTGTTGACACAATTGTGGACATGTGATAGTACACAAACAGAGGCGAGCGTCTGCTGTGCGGTAACAACTGACAACTACAGAAAGAAATACATAAAGTAAGATGTTACCTAGACGGAGACTGCCATTAACAGCTAATCCGATTTAGTTACTCCTTTTCTGCTAGTTAGCCAGCTAACATTTTTATGTATTGGCAAGTCGGCGGGCAGACAGAAAGCGCAACAAAAGACTGAGGATTCATCTTCTGTGTGCAGGCCGGGTGTTGTAGAAAATGACAGGAGCATGTAAAGTCGCGTTTATTCAGTGTGCCCAAACAGCGAGCGTCCCTCCAAGATGCAGGCAGCGTCTTGACAGCGTCTCCTCCTCCTCGGATTAAACTCTAATCTGACAGTGAGTGAGGAGCAGCGCTGGATTTCCTACAACATGGTGGAGCCGATGTGACGTGACTATGGAAACGTAACACGTGGGTTAGGGCTACGTTCAAGAACACAAATCTGCCGATGGGCTTCTCTAAACGCTCATTTTACATCTGCCCTCTGAGCATGAGTCAAGATGTACTGTGTTAAATTGTTTGTGACTATATTTTAATTCTTTAATTTAAAAATTTAAACTCAGTTAACCTAGTAATAGAGTAGTATATAATGAATTGTATGTGACTTGATTAGAAGTAACATTTAAAAATGCTTCTACAATTCACTCCTTTTGAATTGAATATTGTTCCCTAACTTGGCAGCAGTCGAGTGGCCTCTGAAGCGTTCTTGCTAATTAAATGATAAAAAAAAATGTAAAAAGTATTTTAGATGCACACTTCCTTGAATTTGGTTGGCAACAAAATACACATGTGCAACAAGCACAATTTCGTTTTGTAGGAACAACCTTAATATTCCGTGAATTAAATAGCACCTGGCTGCAAAAATACAGAAGTAGAGATGCATATAAAATATATATGGTTGTAGTGTACAATCGTACAACAGAAAATAACCAGTCTGCAATACCAGTAACTGACATGATACCAATAATAATTTAAACCAAAAATATAATATTCATGAATCAACATTTTTGCACTGACCTGCCAAATATGAATAAAATACATCTATAAATATACACTAGGAACAGGCAGGTTTAAACTTTAAACAGGTTTACATGTTTAAGCTTAATTAATGATATAAAAACCATTAAAAAACTGCAACTTGTGCTAACTCTGGTTATCTTTGTTTATTATTTAAATTAGTTTGATGATTTCGATCATTTATGACATGAAAACACTTTCACAGCACTGTATGCATATGAAGCAATTCTTTTTCACTGGACTCAATGAAATGTAATGCTGCATAAAATAAGGTGCATTTGCATCTCAGGAACAGTAGATGGCTGTCTCATTCCATTCCCAACAACATGACCAGCCTATTCAGTCAAACAAGACTGCTTTGAAACGTGTGAGATACGTCAGACATTGTTCATTGTGTAACAAAGCAAATGGATAAAAACAGATTAAAAAAATTTAAGATTTATTGAACTTGAAAATTTAAACTCCACTTAAACATTCATTATAAGTAAATACCTACAACATTACACTGAAAATATCACCAGCCACATATAAAACCATGGATAAAGAGGATCAGTTCAAACATAAAAAGTAGCTCGACAGCTAAAAAAAATTATAACATTAAAGAGGAATCTTTAGACTGGACACTAAGAGAAAAGGCCATGCACAAAATGAAAACCCCATTATTAGTAGTTAGAAATGCTGGTTCACCGAGACCTCCGACACTTTAACCCTATGCTTGGTAGCTGAAAATACTCCTGTCCATTTCCTGGCCCACTCCTTTGCCACGCAGTGACGTATTATCACAGAGATATTACACAAAACATTTAGGAGCCCTGTGTCACCAGTTTAAAACAACAACAGCAAGAACACCACATGCAGAAAATCATCTCTGAATTCACCCCAGGCAAAGCTCAACACCGTGGAGGAAGAATGGAAGAGAAGTGCTAGCACCACTAGGCACACAGCCTCAGGGTGTCTCTCGTCTCTCTGGCACGCGTTCAGCTCCGCTCAATTCCTCCCTTCTGCTTTCTAGTGAGGGAGCAAAGGCTGACAGACCAACCGTCACACACGGACGTTTACTGCCTTCTGGTGGAACATAAATTCAGTAGCACGAGGACGACGACGAGACGAGAAGATCAAATGCTTGGCCTGTTATTAGTCGGGTTGGACAGGGGATGGGAGCGGGGTTCTAACTCCTACATCTGAGCATAAAGAGATGCTTTTTTTTTTCTCACGTCAGTTCAAGTGTAGGCACTCGTGGCTCTTCATCAGTGCACCGCAACAGCAGTTGGGAGGATAGAAGGAGAACTTGCACCAGAAAAACAAAAAAAACCCTCCCAAAGCCAGGTTGACATGGCATTCCTCTAGAAGAATCGGGCTTGCATGTTTAGTAGAAGAGTGTTTGAGGTCTCAAGACAGATATGTTGGAAACAACAGAAGATTACCTCTCTAAAATGAATGACTTAAATTAGACGATAATAATAATAAAAAAAAGCAGTAGCAAAGAACTTTGAACACGGAGTGATGCTGGAAGTCTTTGGTGCTCGGTGTGAACTGTACTTATGAGATCCAAAGAGCTGTTGGCATCATTTCTAATCCCAACGGAGGAGCATGTTAACAGACAGTGGACATCATCAAGGAGTGCTGGGCTACAACAGGTACCCACAGAACATGTCACACATCTGAATTGTACAGTATGGCTATACAGAAGTCCTTCATTTCAGGCAAGGCCCTACAGGCCTAAGAATATTTGTTACAACCACTAATCTCTCCTTCAACTCCCTTTTGACTTCTGCCCTGAGATGGTGCAAGTGCCACAGTCGGCCATCTTGAACCAGGCAGGTCTCGACTCTTTCAACATGTCTGCGTTTTAAAGAAGAGATACATCCAAGCCCTTCAATGCATGTTAATCAGTCTATCCTGGCTATTATTAACATAATTCCATTAGAACTATATTATAAAAAAGATGCTGAAATTCAAATATCTCCATGTACCTTGTGAATTAGAAGAAAAAAGATCACAGCATAGATGCAGTTTTGCCTGGGAAATGATATTTTCATCTAAACTGCACAGTACTTAGGGTCTCTCTTTGCTTGCATATAGAAGATCTGTAAATTAGTATGCTGCAGATGGGAATGGTTAAGCAAATCCTCATTCCAATGACGGAAAATCGTTTGAGGAGTAAGTGTGAAGAGAGCTGAGAGACTTAAAACTACTAGGCCAGCAGGGCTGGGGGCGGCGCCTAGAGGCAGAAGGTGCTGATAAATCATAAGTCCCACCCCAGTGATCAAAGGAGTGACACTGGTTTCACTACAGCCTGCACAGTGGGTCCTGAAGCCCTGAAGCCAGATTTAATCACGCCTGATTTAGTTGTTGTTGATGTCGGTGGGAGTGTTAATGGGAGTGAGAGGTGAAGCACGAATCCAGAGATTACTGGAGATCTGCTTCAGCTCAACGTAAGCAGACCAGCCAGAGCACATCTGTGTTGTGATTGGTCGTAATCCAAGAAGGCAGACGACTTCTTTTTTTTTTTTTTTAACTGTCAGAGGAGTCCCGATGCCGAGAAGTCCACGACACACACTGCATCCTTTTACTTACTGCATGATGAACCCAGGCTGTGGGGCCATACGAGGTGGCGCCCGCTGTGGCAGAGCAGGGGGGTACTGTGATAGAAAGGGGCTGGGATAGCCAGATGAGATGTTGGGGAACGGCTGGCCTGTTCTGGGAGGAATTGGCGGGTAAGGCGATGGCGAGTAGAAGACAGGAGGCTGGGGGGCAGCAGTTGGAATTGGCTCTAGAACTGGGGCTGCCTGGGCTGGAGGAGGCGGGGGTTTTCTTCTGGGTTGTGGGACGGGCGACGAGCTGTTGTTGGCTTCGGCGAGGAGGGAGGCTGCTACCGACACGTCCTGAGAACGGGAGGCGGGGACAGACGCCTGCGGCAGCCGCTGGCCCTTTAGCACCATCTCCTGCAGCTTCTCGATCTTCACCCTCCTCAAATGGGCGAGCGTCCTCTTGCTCTGATACGCATCAATGAAGGAGTCCAGGGTCACGTCCCCATCCAAGAATGAATCAGCCATAATCTGGAGAGGCAAGCAAAACAACATTTGGGATGGTTCTTAATAGAAAGAGGGAGACACACAGACTATTCATTAACTCAGAGTGGAGAGCCGATATGATTCAGAAGGATGGAAGCAACAGCTGTAGAACCAAAAAATGAAAAAACACTGAGATTGTAAAGTATTACTGTGAAAACTACTTTGGCACCTCAGCTCTCTGGTGTCGTGGTACTTCTGAAGGTCATGAGCTAATACTGCACGTTCCAACAGTCTAGATGGACTGGTTCCATGTACTGCATGCCCACAGATGTTACAAGCTGCAGCAAACTCTCATTCCAGTTGAGCATTAAAAATAACTACTAGTCAACTACTAAGTCCACATGTCATTTATATTTATAATTTAAAAAAACACAAAGGCAGTGATACTCCCTGCATGTACAGGTAGCACCACCACAGCACAAACAACCACAACTGTACGACTTCAGTGTGACTCACAGACTCTGACTTCTGTGTAAAAAACTAAATACAGGTGCAGCATGTGGAACTAATGAGCACACACTTTACCACTGCTGAACCAAACATTTAGAACAAGTAACTGATAGAAATAAAGTCCCTCGCACTGTGTTACCAAAGAGACTGGCGTGGGACAAAAGCTGGCGAATAATTATGTACCGGCAGATTCTTCATCAGCACTAATGAGCCGTCCATATTTGTCTTATTAAGAATCTAGTATATTTGTGCAGAGTAACTGAAGCACAGATGAGTCAAGGACATTAAGATAAAAGTCAGATAAATGCATCGGATTCATTCCTCTGAATTGGAGTTAAAATGCTCCTGTAAAATACAAGTACAAAATTGTGTGTAAGTACATAAGGAAAAATCATTTCCATGAACGCTGGTGCTAAATCAAAATAAATTTATGGCACACCGTCAGGAAATGTTGCAAATGTAGGCGCATTGCGAGCAGTGGATTTGATTCTTTATTGATGACAAATATTTTCTCAGTCATAAATTGAGGAAACAACCCCATATGGTGATTCACATTCTAGATTAGAGCCTCTGTGTTAGCGACCATTCTGCTGTCCATATACAGTAACAATAGAGCCTCTGTAGGAGAGGCCGTCAAAAACCGGAATAGCAGGTATATGAACCATCCACTAGTGCCAATGAGGGATGTGCACAGTCATGCACAGAGTCAGCAGTCAAATTCATACCTCTGTTTCTTCCTCTATTTTGGCTCCCTCTGCCTGCAGCAGGGCCAGCAAAGTGTCCAGGGAAGTGTTTCCCGACTTGTGGTCTGTGAAATAACAAAACAGAAGAACACAAATGTTTTCATTGTGCGGGATCTGAAGTGAAGGCAAGTTCTGCTTCGTTAGGAGTCAAACTCCCACTTGACAGAGTTTTCATTGCAACATACATACATGCAGTGTTAGTATGTTAAAACAGAGTATAATACTTTTATCAGTACATGACAAACATGTCAAATAAACATGAGGTTCATGTGCCAGAGAAAAAACACACGCTGGTAATAAAAGGTTTTAATGGTCCCGTCACACATATCCGTGGCGGGGTATATGAGATCTGCCAGTCACGATCCTGTGACTAGCATCCAAACGCCCATAATGCCTCACTGTTTGCTGTGAACTCGCAAAGCCACAATGAGTCTAATGAAATCGGGCTGGTGTCTCTGAGGAGGAAGCCTGTTTTGTTTGTGTTCCCAAGCAGGGCTGTAAGTCAACACCAGCTGGAGCTGAGACTGCTCACACACACACACACACACACACACACACACACACAGAGGCAGTCTGTCACATCACTAGTTACTGATCTAGGCCTAGACTACATTATAGTAGCTCTCTAATTACATGACACTCCAGAGCGACCTTATAGGCCGCCGACATCCTTCAATGCATGGCCACTACATGAACACAGACCTGGAGCAATGCATTTGTACACTTCTCATATCCTGGCTTCTCTATATGAGAGGGGTCAAACAAATTCTTAACACAAACTCTCATATATGGCTGATTTGAGACACCTAAGCAGGTGGTGCTGTATATATTTAAAATGCAGTCGGACGAAGCCATCATAATGCTTCTAAAAAGTGAAATCACTGTGTTCCTCTTCTGTGCGTAACTGAAGGGCCACATTCCACATCTCAACAATGTGTGTACTACGGTGACAAAGTTTATTTGCTACATCTCCCGTAGGGATTTAAATAAAAGAAATCATGGTTAGAAGGTAAAAAAGAGAAAATGAGTGATGTCAAACAGAGGTGTGATGTGACAAAAAAACAAGAACAACAAATAAGGCAAGGTGTTGACAAAAGGTATGGACAAGCTGTCCTACATCTTTCTATCACTTCAGTGCAGCCTCCCCCACAAAACCTCTCCAGGAAGCTCCCAGCTGTCTGCACATGTGTTCCTCTCTGCCCAACAGCACTGCTGTTTAATACACAGTGTTAGGACCCAGTTCCATTTCACACAGCTTTATCACGTCTTAGATTTTACAATGAAACCAGCTCATTAGTTGGAGAAAGGAGGAAATTAAAACCATAAATGCAAGCCCTTCATAATTTAAGCAGCATGGGCAATAAAGGCGTGATGAAATTATCTAAAAGAGCAGGGCAAAGTAGGAGACATACCAGATAGATGCTATAAACAACCTGCTATAATAAAGCATTAGTCATTAATGAAAACAGAAAAGCAACACTTGTCTTGTTAAATGTAGCAACGCGTCCAATTCACTGCCTAAACCGAACCGGACGTATCTAAAGACACAAAACTCATCTCTCCTCCTATTCATTTCCCCCTCTCTCAGTTCTGCGTAACAAGGCGGGAGACTCCTGCGGCAGCACTTCAGTGATTCTCCAGTTGAGTGGAGAGCCTGTGAGCTCACGGCCCACAGCCCACAGCACACGCACACAGAGTCTGGGCCTGGAGATCACGAGACAGTTATTCAGTAAGAGGATCCATGTCCAACTCTCTGCTGTGAATCAAAACTGCCTCACTGTCCTCATCTCCCACACTCCCATCTTTCCTGCCTGCTGGTCCCATCATACACAACTCCCTCCCTCCCTCCCACCCACTGTGGTTTTTCTCAGACCAGCTTGCCTGGCAGCACAATGACCCACTGTGGGCTGCTCACAGTGAATGGCAGCAGTAGCGGTGGTGGTGGCGGCGGTGGTGAAAGAAGACTGCCCCACCAGAGGTTGATGTACAGTAAAGGGTGAATCAAAGGCCACACAATTCCTACAGACTGAATAGCGGAGGTGGCGCTGCCTACTGTATGCAGACCAGCACACAGTGAGCCACTGTACGCCAAGTCTCTCATCTGGGTCAAACTGCTATGTGTTTCTCACAGCTGTGAGCATCACAGTCCTTCACCAGCTGCTCTACAAATCCACTACTAGTGCATGGAAGGCACAGAGGCAATAGGGGGAGGGCACTGGGTAACCTACATTTGACAAAAACCATCGCTTAGTGACAACAAACGAAACCAGACCGTGACACGAGTATTGAGTCCTGTATGAGTAAATGCTGCCCACTAAGACTGCAGGGCTGTGGAAGGCCTAAACCCTACTTCAGCAAGAAGGGAACGGACATTACATCACATACATTAACATTATTACACAATGACAATAACTCTGTTTACTGTGTACTGTAACTTCAAATACTGGTTCTAATGAGATTAAAGCTTGAACATTTCATTCACAAGACTTAGGAAACATTGGTGTGTACTGTAATCATGATGGTAGCAAGCTTTCAGTGTCTGCATGCCTTGCAGGGACGGAGGCAAAGTCAAACTTTTCTGATCACAGCAGAGTAGTTGGTGCGTTATTTTTAGGGGGCTGCTTGGCAACGACTGAGTCAACACAGTCACATGTTGGGTTATCTTTTTTCACACACTGGGAAGGTGTGTCACTGAGGCATGTTGCAGATGTGTAATCCTATTCTGGAGTAAAATCCACAGTGAATGAGATCATGAACTTACTGATCTCTAACAGAGTCCAATGGCAGCGACTCCTGCAGCAACACGACCAGCAGATACAGGAAATGTGGAAGAACAGGTCTCGTGTGTTTACGCAGAAGAGGAAAGAACATAAGAATGGAAAACATTGCATAACACCAGCTTCTGGTGATTAGCTGACTGCTGACAGTAAGAGAAGCTTGGCTGATAACTGTAATCACCTTTGGATGACTCAAGGTTAAACGGAAACCATTTCCTGATTTCATTTCGTCTACTACACGTTTCTACCGCTTGATGCTGCAGATTTCTCTACGTCCTATTAAAGGCACTCACAACAAAAACCGCCTAAATTCATGTCTGGAGTACGAGCTGATCTCCACAGTTCTCCGTCCTTTCCTCTCCTCTCCTATCTGATTCCAGGTACATCTCATGTTGTGATATCCTGCGCGGAGACATTAGCGGTTCATTAAGCTGATGATTAAGCTGTTAGGAAATTGTTTTTTTTACTGTTTGGTAAAAACCAGTGAAACTACCATGAAATGTCTGTTACCTGTTTCACTTGTTTTTTTAGCTACCAGTGATATAGTGTTTGTGATTTTGAAGACTACTAGATAATCAGTAAAAATGAAAGTCACTGACATAAACTGCAGCTAGCGTACCTAGGGAGGACTTGCGAAGCTGATAAGACTCAAAGATCTCCTGGAGACAGCTGTAGTTCTTGATAAGCTGCTCTTTCTTGTGCTCCAGTCTGGGCTGCAGGGCAAGGTTTTGCTCAGCGAGGGTTCGGTTGTTGGCCAGTGTCATCTCCTTGCTCTGCTGGACCTCCTGCATCTGTAAAGAGAAACAAAAATGTCTTCACATCATCGCCTTTAACGCAACAGCTGCAATAGCTGCAATGAACGAGACTTCTCTCTTGCATAGTGGACTTGACTTTAAAGACCCTCTCGACTCACATTTTAAGACATGTATTGATAATCTGCTTTGAAAATCATGTTCAGTAAAGCCTTGAAAAAAGTATTTGAGGTCTGGTCTGTCACCCTCATTGTAGTGCTGTCAAAATTACCGCGTTAACTTTGGTTAATTATTGTGAAACATTTAATGTGTTAAAAAAAATTAACCTAGTTAATGCAGTTTTTGATTTCCTGTGATCTAAGACCTTAAACTAAACTTGTTAGCAGCTCTGAAGGGTGTTTGGCCTGCCAGAAATTATTGGACGAAGAAGAAGAAGAAGAAGAAGAAGAAGAAGAAGCAGAAGAAGAAGCAGCGATACTGCTTCGGCTAACAGACGTTAGGATGGACAAGGAGGGACTTTTGGGTGGAATGTTTTACTTTAAGAAGTTGCCTGACGGCTTGCTTCAGTTCCTACAGAAGCAAGCCGTCTCTGGTGTATCACAAAACACTCTGCTGAATCCACGTCCACAGGCGAATAACATTTTATTGATAATGACTGGCCTCTACAATCGTTTGCACAAACGGTGAGTAAAACTAAAGAGCGACACTATGCCGAGGCATGTGCTGAACAGAGTGTTGCAAATGAATGAGAGTCACTGTTGATGACCACGAAGGTTTTATTTTAAGTTGTATTTCACAGGAGAGAACCTGTGTTAAAAGATTGAAAAAAAACTATTCAAATTCAGATTGAATTTAAGCATACATTCTTTGTATTTAAACTGTGTGCCACAATACTGTAGAAAGACCTTAGATAAATGTGTGGTCCTCTGTTGGAGGCAGATTAGGATGATGATTCTCTGTTTTTCAATAAAACCTACCTTTGGCATCGTATTTTTAATACAGCTGTACCAGTATACATTTAAAAAAGGCAGATTTTAGCGAGTGGACAATTATGCAAGAGATATGTTATAAAACCAAAATATGTTTGCTTATTCTTTACTTAAGATACTTAAATACTGACTCATGCAAAACTCATGCACATACCGCACCCAGTAGGGGAGATGTCAGAAGATGTAGGGCATATACAAATATGAAAAATGAGTGGAGGGGATCTTTAAACAAGAAAAAAGTTGTGAATATTAACTATGATTCATCACACTTCAACTGACAGTTTTTACACAACTCCCACAATCCTCTTCACAGATTCAGTGAGACATATCATGACCTAGATGTGTCATACAACTGTTCAAAATCTGCATTTCTGTATTCACAGCAAGAGAAGTTTTCACTTTAAATAAACTTAATTCTTTTACAAAACTCAATTAGCCGTTGATTTCGTGTTCAATGGCGGCCAAAAAGTTGCAAATATAAAAGTCACTTGTTGTTTAGTTTAAACGTTCACCTTAAACGACTTCCAGCATCTTTGCGCAGTGGGGGACAGACTGAACAAAAATGCAACACGGACCTATCTGGTTGCAACATTGACTGTGACACTAGACGACACGGCAGACATCTGACGAGCCATACCAGCAAAACCACAGGTGGGTCAAATTACAAATTGTTCCTGCATTCAATTTCTGTGCACCACTATCTAGACACACTCACCATTCCCCACACAATTGTGATGATGCCATCATCATTTTGTGTGTTCAATGGCAGGTGTAATGCGGTTTGGCTGCATCACGTTCTATAAACTCTCCTGACATTTGGTAATGAACAGGTATCACAGCTAGTTGTCAGAACAGAAGCAGCTGTGCATGATTTCATGGGGGAAGTGGTGAGACTGAAGTACACATGACTGTCTGTGCAGATTGTATGGACCACAGCTGAGGTCAGTTACCTGGGGCAGTGCACAATACGGGTTTTGCTCCCACATTGTCTACACTGCTGACCAGATCAACGCTCCATCCCTCTGAGCAGTGTCCGTGTCACATTTTTGTCTTGAACATAACAGCTTCGAGACATGTGTTAACATGCATGTTAACATTAGCCTAACAAAGTAGAATGGAACACCTTAAGCTTAACTTAAGCTGCATCCATCACATGGCGGCAGGCCGAGGCTGAGATCAATTGTCACAAACTAACCTTAAAGCTACCACAGAAATTGGTGGTGTGTCACTTTAATGCAAATTTAAACTTAGACAATGAAGAAGGTGGGATGATCAAAACGCAGCGGTGCAAATAGCGGAGGATCAAATCGACTAAGTTCTCCTGTTCCTTCTCAAATGACTCACTTCACAAATGTTGTATGTGCAGATATAAGCAGGACTGGATACGAGGATGTAGGAAACCTCTAAAAATACACTACAGTGTAGGTTGTGCTAATGGAATAGTTTCTAAAGGTGACTCAGACAGGCCTCGTCTGGTGGGGCGCACTTCATGTAAGAAAACCAACCAAATTGTGTCTAGTAACAGCACATTTTGCATCATCGCATCCTGAGGTGATACAGCTGATTTGCTTTTTCACTGTGGTCCAGTGAAGAAGCAGACAATTAAATAGCACCCAGAACTGCAGGCTTGTCCTGTCAAACCAAACACAGAATTGCTTGCTGGGGGAAATTCTCTCCAATTCCCCATTCTCTCTATCGAGGCAGGAAAAAAGAGCTAGTCTGAAGAAACCACAGGCCTGAATTTTGGAGAGTTGCTGTAAAAGCCCACAACTAAATACAGGTCACTGTAACAACACTCACACATAGATACAGGTCCTCATTTTCTCTGTCTAACCACAACCACATAACAATGTTTGACAGGAACTGAGAGTTGTTCTATTGACAAACAAAGACTAAAGTTGTGGTAAGGGAACGCTGTTCCAATGATTTGATGAGGTAATGTTGTTGTCACTTTTTCTGGCCAAGTGTGAAAATGTACAAGTTACAAGAAACTGCAGTTAAAAAATGTCAGATAAGCTTTACCCACCTACCAGCCTACTCTCGGCCCCCGTGACCTCACAAATACCATTAAGAGACTAAAAGCAAAGAAGGAAGCGTGTTGAAGAACAGCAGTTTGTGAATACCCAACTAGATTTAGTTCAGTGATATGTAACTTTACACTCTTTATCTACAGCGTACAGTCAGAATAACTTTTATGCACAGAGTCCATCATTTTCAAGACAATATAGGAGCACTATGATACAGACGAATACGCTCATCTACGTCCTGGACTAAGACATTACGATTAGCAGACACGGTTAATTGCTGGTTTTAGTCTTTTGAACAATAACATTACTAAAGAAATTCACACAGGTTGTGTTTTTGTCCTTTGAAACAATGACACGGCCTGTAAACGTCCGTGTGACACTTTCCGTTTAAGAACGGTCACACCCCTAATTAGTACCACAGGAAAAGCCTGAAGGACGGCAGAGCAGGGAGCTTCTGCGCGGCAGGTTGTAAGTTCTCTCTGAGCTTGTGTGGGATTTCTCGAGGTAGTCGAATTACTTCCCACATCTCAAACACGCGCAGGTTAATTAGTAACTCTAAGATGTCCACAGCTATGAACATGCGTGTAAATGTCAGCCCCGTGACACGCTGGTGACGTAACACATCGTTCAACCAAACCCAGCAGCAACAGGCTCCAGCCCTTTACTCTCAACATGATAGTCAGGCAGGTACACTTTATTGCCTCCCATTATCTTCCGCCCTCTCCTAGTGCTAGACTTTGCTCAGCGTATCCTAACGCAATGTGCTGAATAGAACTCTAAATGAGATGAAAGATCATGTGGTGACATAATGAAACAGAACTGGGTCATCTTCAAATCAAGATCACGCTGGCTTTAGCTGAACTGAATGAAAAAATGGTCCTAAGAATAGTTTTTCCCTCAAAAAACAAATCGCAGAAAAAAACACTACTACAGCACTGAAACACCTGGATGCAGTGAAACTAAACAAATCCTCGGTGGTGGTGTTTGCATTATTCAAAAGGTGCACCACACACCAAGTGTGTTTTGCTAAATAATATTATTGCCTGGAGCAAAGCGTGTGTCTACAATCCGAGGCAGAGGTTTGTGTCCATATACACCAGCTGTACTGCAGAGTACTTCTCAGTACACTCGGGTTTCACTCAATGCCTTGTGACACCCACTGCTGCTGTTCCCATTCAGTGTTTTTACACAGACAAAAATGTCCCAGACTGTTTCACCTTTGGCTCAAGCATGTCTTCACTTAGCTGCTTCTCTTCCACCATTCTCATAGTCTTGTGACTAACTTAAGTCAATAGCTGCAGCGTCACTGCAATAAACAAGTCTCTCCCTCCCTGTAACCTATGGGATGAGGAAAACGAAACCATGGAGACAATCGGGTAGGGTGTGGATGAAAAACACAACTGACAACACAAAAGGCTGGTACGCAACACAACATTAACCCTGAAACTCTACAATACTGTATCGTATTTGTCTCTGGAGAGCAGCTATTCATGACATTTTAAGCAGTGAGTGCTTACTCTTACGCAAAATGTGCTCAAATTAGACCACTGGAGAGAAAACCACAGCACCATGACAACAGACAAGAAAGAATTCCTGTGTCCTGACTATTTGTTTAATGTTTGTAATTACAGATGAGCTCCGTGTTGTTGATCAAAAGGGAACAGGACAGTGTTTCCGCAAGCCTTATCCCTTTACGGTAAAAAGAAAACAAGTAGGGCGGGAAGCTGGGGATGCCACGGGGCTGATTCAGCAGGACATCAGGGCAGATTATAGCCCAAGCTGGAACTGACTATTTTGGATGGAGTAGCAGCATTGGAAATAATCGGAAGCACAAATCCTGTATAAAAACCGTTCTAATCTGTTAGCGCTCCCTTTTAATATGCCAAATTTCAGCCTGTGGTAAAAACCCAAACAAACCTTTCTATGGACTATGGCTTGTAATCGCTTCTTGTATGGAAAAACTGAGGCTTATCAGCTGCTTATCATGATATTGGCAGATTAATGATTCAGAGTGCTAAGAAGTGCATATTAATTAGGAATTTATGAGTCCTTGAGAAAAGCCACCATATCCAAACAGTGAATGTGTCAGTTCATGCTACTTGGTCACATATATGACTTATGTAGCATCACTTCAGATCAACACTGATAAGAACATTTGGTAAATTGTGGCTATTCCACAAACTAGCAGTTGGTGCTGAAAACACATCTCATGTCTTATTTATACAGTAAGTGTTAATAAAGTTGATAGAGAGCGCAGAGCTAGTGAAGACTCTTTTTGCTCAGTATCGCTGTACCCGTGTCGACAGTCTGCCTTAAATTGGCAGTTTTGTGAGTGGAGTACGGCACGACTGACAACTAGGCCAGTGCTCGAACTACAACGTCTTATTAGACAAGACTCAGAGTATTAGTAAGACAATTGAAATATAACCGTTCTCATAAATATTAGGAAAGGCAGACAGTCTGTTGTTGTAGGGGGGAAGTACAGTTTTTTGAAACAACGTCGAAAACTGTGAATGCTCGTGTTGAAACTTGAGACAATGCTCCGACTTAAGGTTAGCGATGTGTAACGTATTTTAGATTAAACAATACTTACATTGCGTTCTCAAAGTATATTTATTATCAAACGCGACGCTGGAAGCAACAATTTGCGTGAGTGTAGTGATCGCATGCTGGAAAAGGGTTTGACAAACAAAGGCTTGAAAGAAAAACTGTGATCGAGAAAAGGGAGTCAGTAGCTAACAGTGGACCACAAAAGCGTTTAGCTTAACAAACCTCATCCATCTCCTGGACCATTTTCGATAGTTTTTCGTCGTCCTCCAGAAATTCGTTGAGCTGAGTCATCGTGTAAGCGCTGAACTTGTTAGAAAAACTAGACATTTTCGCTCTTGCCGTGTGTTTCTTCCCCGTGTCGGACCCTCTTCTCGCGTTTCACACAGTGACAGCTGACTGAGCTTCTCTTACAGGAACTACGGAGGATACAGGCCCACGGACGCATTCACGTACCCTCGTAATTACCGCGAAAACATGCCAAACGTTTGGACTCGACACACAATATTATAACACTGTAGAAATATTATATTAAACTGTAATAACACGTCACCCTACAAAAATTAGCCCATGGTTAGATTTTCAAACTATGTTAAAACATGTGTTTTTCAAAAAACAGGCCAAACTCTTAAAACATGCTGTTTACTCTCACATGAAACAGACACGTTTTCAGATGAATGATATGTCAGGTAATCAATTAACCATAAACCAAATGATTCAGCTTTGCCTGCAGCAAAACAGCACCAGCATGACCAGCAAACAAATAACCAACCCCAAAATATTATAAATCCTATATTATTATTATTCATTATGTTGTCAATCGTTCTGACAGTTTCCATTGAAGGGTTCACCTGAAGACTGTGAATGTGGCATATGGCAGTAATTCAATATGTTTACATCCATAAAGGGCAACCATATATTTACACAATACACAACACTTATTGCAGACAAAGACACCTTTCTTTTGTCCTTACACAATATTCATTTGTAAACACTTTGTATTTACCACCCCTGCTATTATAATGTCATATGTATGAAATAATATTAATAGAAAATACCAACCCAAACAGTCTGAGACAACAGAACAAACGCTTCATACAACCTATTCCTAAAGCTTATGATTATACTGCCCATTCATTGACAGTGTTTCTGTGTAATACTTTGGTAATTTGGTGTTAGACATTTTTTTAAGCTAGTGACTATTAAAACAATTGAATGCCATTTATTTACACCCTGCACAGTTCATGGTCAGTAGTGAGCATTGAACTCGGGCCCACTGTCTCTGCTGCTGCTGCTGCTTTGTCTTCTCCGATGATGCCCCCTATCAGACGTGTTGAAAACCTCTTCTTGTGTCTCGAGACCCTGAATCTGCCTCTGCACCAGCTTGCAGTAGAGCCCCCCACTGGCCATGAGCTGACAGTGAGAGCCCTGTTCAACCACGTGGCCCTTGTCCATCACTATGATGTTGTCTGCCTTCTCCACTGTGCTGAGTCGATGAGCGATCACCAACACCGTGTGCTCCTTCATGATGCTGTTCAGAGCCTGTTGAACCTGCAGCAGATTTGGTCAGAATCCACAGAACAGTCGTTAAGATAAAGCAACACCTCTCTGACACTAATGTAGTATTTATTACTGGATAACATATCAAACATGTGACTTAGGTACATGTTGCAGTTCACATACAGTGTGTTCACTTTCTGCATCCAGGGCGCTGGTAGCTTCATCCAGGATGAGAACACGTGGCTTGCGAATTAGAGCTCTTGCAATGGCTACCCTTTGTTTCTGCCCCCCCGACAACTGGGTGCCTTTCTCTCCAACATCTGTGGGTAAAAAGCTTTAATTCAGCCAAATGATTTCAACAAGACAAAATAGCTGTATTTTAATTTTATAACACTAAAGTGGTGGAGAACAGCGGCTGCTGTTTCAAGACTATGTTGTGGGGGATGCCAAATAAATAGATCTAATAATTACTTGTGTCAAAGCCATTGGGAAGGGTGGTGATAAAGTCCTGAGCGTTAGCTTTGGTAGCAGCTTGCACCACAGTCCCCCTGGGGACATCAGTCAGGCCATAGGTGATGTTTTCCTCTACTGTCCGAGCAAACAGCATGGGCTCTTGACCAACAAGGGCTACCTGCAGAAACAACGTGTGTAAGACCCTATCTAAAATAAAGGGATCATTGTTTATTCTGAGTGAATCCAGCTAAAAGAAACATTTTTTTTCTATTCATGAGAACTACCTCTATTATACTAGTATGTACAGACCTTGGAGTGTAAGTAGTTGTGGCTAAAGGTGTGAACAGGCTTTCCATCCAGAAGCACCTGACCCTGCTGAGGGAGGTAGAAGTTCTCCAGCAGGCTCACACAGGAGCTCTTTCCACTGCCAGAAGGTCCCACAAGGGCTGTGACTTCCCCAGGTCGCAGACTGAAGGACACTCCCTACGAAAAGGAACCAGTTAAGAACCAGATAAGAAAGTGGCCTTTTACCATCTGAATACTGGTATATATACACACATACTTTGTGTACTTAAATACAGGAACAAGGATAAGCTTTTTGGCATTTGGCCTCTGTACACCACCATGCTGAATCTAAAATAAAACATTCCAGATGTGAGCAAAGTCAGCACTTCCAGCTTTAAATCAAGAAGTTTGACAAAGCGCGGTACTATACATTTTAGCAATTACAGCCATTTTCAAAAACACATGTTTGCATAGGCTCATAAATAATGGTAAAATGGGTTCCAAACAATTGAGTGGCCAGGTGCAGCCTGTTTCCTCCTGACTATGATTAACTAAGCAGATAAAAGGCCTGGAGGCGGTTTTCAGTGTTACATTTGCATTTTGTAGCTATTTAAGTGAAAGAGGCCATCATTTTTTAGAAAAACAAATAAGGCTGTCCCTGTGATAATCCGAATCATACCACAAAGTAGAGTTATAGTATGGGCATGTATGGCTGCCAATGGAACTCAGTGGTGTCAGCCGTGTTTAATGATGATCAAATCAAAGTACTAAAGGCAATTCTTATGTTCGTTCTGGTATTTATGGACTTACACACACTACCAAAAAGGGGGGCATATGTATTAAAATGTCTTTATTTATCCTATACTACTGTCAAACTCCTTGAATTGACAGTCTTGACGTAATACCAAACTGAAGAGTTGTGAATAGTTATTAGTTATACAGGGTTCATCATTACGGTGTAAAAGTAACACCCCTCCGAACAAACCTTGAGGATATCAACATCCGGGCGTGTTGGGTAGGCAAATGTGACGTCTTTAAACTCAACCAGACCTGAGCATGTGTCTGGACACTCTGTGCCATCAGCTGGGTGTTTGGGTTTCCTGTCCACATACTCAAAAACCTTCTCAGCAGCTCCAACCCCCTGCATCAGACCCGTGTACACTGATGCAACACTCTGTAAAAGATATAATGTTGTTTTCATCCATACGTAATAACGGTCACTAATAAAACAGAGCAAATACCTCAAGACATTCTCCCAGCTCCAGCAGGTAGATGAAAAAAGATATCAAGACTCCACTAGTTATCTGACCAGTCATTACAAGATGGCCGCCATAGTACAGGATTGCAACTTCTAGAGCAAGCTCTGAGACCTGGAACACACACACACGCTATTTATGGCCGGACTGTAACACAGATATCAAGAAATTAACTATCGCTCAAACAAAGCATTAGTTTTTTTTAACAGTTGATACCTACACAACTAGACCACATGTAGCAAGCGTAGGCCAACGCTTGTTTCTTGTTGAGCTGGAACATGACTAAGAGCTTGTTGAAGTAGGAGTTAGCCTCCCCATGCTCATTGGCAAAGCTCCGAACTGTCCTCATGGCGGAAATTGTTTCTTCTGCAACTTTATTGGCCTCTGCAAGAGTTGTCTGCACCTCTTTGGTCAATTTCTGCCAAAAGATAAGAAGACAAATAACACACACAAGTTCCTCAAAAAACCTAATTTCAAAACATTTTAGCTTTAATTCGGGCAGACAGGAAACATACGGATAGAGAGACGTCCGGTCGAACCAGGTACATTGCAGTTGCACCAACCATTACACTAGCTATGCATTTCTGTTTTCATTGCAAAATAAAAGACAAAGGCTACCTCACCTTGTAGTATTCGCCATAAAGTTGAGAGATGAGGGCGATGAAAGGGAATCCCATGATGAACACCACTGTCAGCTTCCAGGAAATCCTAAACATAAAGATGAAGAAGCCAGCGCCCTTGATGATGCTCCTCAGGAAGATGTTGACATTCTGAGAAATAAGGTCACTCACTTGCGTGGTGTCAGCTGACAGGCGTGAAAGGATGTCACCTACAGGTACGCAGCAATGTTAGGACAGCTTATTAGAAATACGGTGGCCCGGAGGTGCAAAACACAACATCATAAAAGAAACAAAAACATTGGTTTCACCATGTCTTGCATGTATAATTACTTCTTATACAGTTTTATAGTCCTGTGAAATGTTGTATTTTCTCTTTTTTTTTGTATTTGTGTTACATGCATGGTAAACCTCAGTAATATCCTATCATGTTAGAGATTTTAATTTCAACTAAAATGGCAGCTCTAAACCCTGGCCAGGATCCTGGAGGTGGCATGGGAGTTTGCCCAACCGATTCACATGTGTTTTGTGGATTTGGAGAAGGCATTCGACCGTGTCCTTCGAGGGATCCTGTGGGGTGTGCTCCAAAAGTACGGGGAGGGGGCTCACTGCTACGAGCCACTAAGTCTCTGTATAGTAGGAGCTGGAGCTTGGTTCGCATTGCCGGCAAGTCTGACTCATTTCCTGTTGAAGTTGGACTTCGCCAGGGCTGCACTTTGTCACCGATTCTGTTTATAACTTTTATGGGCAGAATTTCTAGGCGCAGCCAAGGGGCTGAGGGGATGCTGTTTGGTGACCTCAGAATCTCATCTCTGCTTTTCGCGGATGATGTGGTTCTGTTGCTTCATCCAGCAACGACCTCCAGCTCTCACTGGAGCGGTTTGCAGCAGAGTGTGAAGCGGCAGGGATGAGAGTCAGCACCTCTAAATCTGAGACCATGGTTCTCAGCCGGAAAAGGGTGGATTGTTCTCTCCGGGTTGGGGACAGAGTGCTGCCTCAGGTGGAGGACTTCAAGTATCTCGGGGTCTTGTTCACGAGTGAGGGAGGAATGGACCGAGAGGTCAAGATATGGATCGGAGCGGCATCTGCAGTAATGCGGACTCTACACCGGTCCGTTGTGGTAAAAAGAAAGCTGAGTCAAAAGGCAGGGCTCTCGATTTACCTGTGGATCTATGATCCTACCCTCACCTATGGTCACGAACTGGGTAGTGACCGAAAGAACAAGATTGCAGATAAAAGCGGCCTGAAATGAGTTTCCTCCGCAGAGTGGCTGGACTCTCCCTTAGAGACAGGGTGAGTTTCAAATTAGATTCAAAAAGAAGTTTGGTCATTTGGGAGAGACTTGGAGTATAGTCGCTGCTCCTCCACGTGGAGAGGAGTCAGTTGAGGTGGTTTGGGCATCTGGTCAGGATGCCACCTGGACGCCTCCCTCGGGAGGTGTTACAGGCATGCCCCACTGGGAGAAAGCCCCGGGGCAGACCCAGGACACGCAGGAGGGATTACATCTCCTGGCTGGCTTGGGAATGCCTCAGGGTCCCCCCAGAGGAGCTGGAGGAGGTGGCCAGGGAGAGGGAGGTCTGGGTTTCCCTGCCCAGGCTGCTGCCCCCGCGACCCGACCACGGATCAAGAGGCAGACAATGGATGGACAGATGGATGGTATTGAGTTTTGGTACGTCTATGTTTTGCACTATAGAGACGCGGCAAGAGAAGGCCTTTAACTAGATGAGGGATCAGTGATGCCGATTATTTATAGTGTTTATAATGTATTTATAGTGTCTATATGTGTCCATGAATGAATGCTTCTTTGTCTCTATGTGTCAGCTCATGATAAAATGGCATCCTGTGCCGGGTCCATCACTCCCATTACCCTGAATTATTGTATTTGTATACTAACAAAAACGTTTTTTATAGCATTGTGTTTTGCACATCTCATCTATGACGTATGTACTGATAGTGTTCCTGTATTACCTGTATGGTTTTCATCAAAAAATGCTATTTCCTGCCTCATTAAAGTTCGGAAGAGAAGGTTCCTGAGTCGAAGGTTTAATCTTGCAAAAGTTAAAGTGAAGACTCCTCCACGCACCCCCACTGCCAGTGAACTGAAAAGAAAACAAAAACAACTATAAAGACCAATATTTTTCTAATACAAACAATGATGGTCTCATTTCTTTTGTAAATGAACACAGTGATGACACAGTCAAAGCAGACAACCTGTACACATACTTACCTGGCTAAGGCCAGCATTGCTACTATAAGCACAGGTTTAGCAAAGTGCTCCATGCTCTGTTGAGCCACAATGCTGTCTATAGCCTTCCCGTAGTAGTACGGTATGAAGGCTTCACCTACCAGGAAAGAGACACAAATATATTGTTGTGTCAATAAACTAAATAGCTTTCAGTAATTTAATATAATATAACATAGGCTTTGGGGATATTATTTTTCTCTGTCTTTCTGTTTTATGACCTTACATTAGACTTTAGCTGCTAAATGTGTTGTGTAATTAAGGATTAGTCACACTGTGACAGCCGACATGCTCCATACTTACAACATTACAGTCATAAAAGGTCCCTGTTGAAATATTGCACAGAGGGTTGCAATCCTTTGTAATAGACAGGAGTATGTGAATTAACTGCTTTACTATGTCAGCGGCACTCACACACAGCAGAGATGATGAGGAAGAGGACAGCTACAGACAGCAGTTTAGCATCCTTTCTGCAGTAGTTCAGCAGACGTCCTAGTGTGGCCCCAGAGCTGCTTTTGTCCTCTTTTGTCTTCTCTCTACTCTCACACCCCACCTCCTGTTCCTCCTCACTAGCTGTCTCCACAAGTTTCTCAGTGTCTTCAGAGTCTACTCCTCCTCCTACTCTAGATCCGCTGCTGTCATGACTAGTCCCCGAGTTGGACTCCATCCCCAGCAGTCTCCAGAGCAGGATGACACCCAGGGAGGAAGCACAAGTCCAGCATATCAGGCTCAGGCACCAGGGCTGGTGGGTCAGAGAGTCCAGCTCGGTCAGCATCAGCAGCTTGGTCAGAGCGTAGGTGATGATGACCTGGCAGATGAGGAGAGCGAGGCTGGCCAGGGTGGAAACTCTGGCTGGACCATCCTCCCTGTTCCATGACACCCCTATAGAGGCTCCCAGGAGGAGAGAGGCTCGCAGCACCACAGTCCCCCAGAGGTCCAACATTGATTGCAGGATGTTAAAGTCCAGGGCGTCGTCTCTGAAGATGATCAGGTCTGATCCATGTGTGTACAGAACAGTGGTGATGACAACATCCAGTAGGATGTAGAACACGGTGCAGCTCACAGACACTTTGGGCTCCATGCTGATAATAAAGGTGGAAATACAATAGGGATGTTTTACAAGGTGTTAGTTGGTAACAAATTGGGGCTTTCAACTTTATTAGGCAGACAAAAAGACTAAATGTATAAAATGGTTAAAACCTAAAATAACTAAATTAATGAAATGACGAAGAAAAGACGAGCAAACAAAATTTTCCTCCTCCTCTTGTTAGTCCGGTCCGGAAAGGAAAAGCATCAGATAGAGAGTCATTAGCTTAATTTGAAGCCGCCACGCTGCATGTTGTTAGCTAGCTAACGTAAAGACGCGAGCTGTTACCAGGTGTTGAGCTGCGTTGCCTCAGTTTACAAACGTCTCCGTCAAAGTCAATAACGTCATATTCCTTCATTTCCTGCCGGGAATCCACCGCTACACGAAACGACTCACTGTGGTTTGTCTGTATCCATAACGAAATGCCGCACTTGCTACAAAACAACTTCCAGGAATCAAATTGAGTCAAGTTACGTTTAAAGACTTTGCCCGACCGACCGCGAAGCGCAGTAGGACCGAGCTCTGATCGTCGGCGGTGTCAAAGATCGTCTATATAAAACTGGATTCCCACTGTTGAACCGATTCACATTTGCCCATTTAGCGCTATATGTAATGTAAAGTGTACCGATTGTAATTGTTATATGTATTAAGTGATGAGATTAACGTACCTCATTGATGAATGTCAATAAACCTATTTTCTGAAGATTCGGGCACCTGCCAAAATGTTTACTGTTAAATCACCACAAAGAAGACAGAATGAGACCTCGTGTTTGTTCGCTTTTCTTTGCGCGCTCCTCCCAGCAGGTATTTCAGAGTGCGGAAGACTGATCCGCCACAGTGATGGTTTGTTCAAAGCACGCAAACAAAGTGGTGCTCGAAGTGATTATCATTACTCATGTGCTACTAGTAAATTAGTGATGAGACATTGAAGACAGCAAGTGCCTGCATCAAGTGAAATGAAAAAAGAGCAAAGCTTCATCTAATCTACAGAACTTTTTCAGCTCATTATTTGGAACATTATAGCCATTAACAAATTGTTTGTGTATTAAACAGTTTGAACTCAAACAGACCGGTCTGTTTAATAACAATAATTATATCATACTTATTAATTAATCCCCTTGGCAGAGGCTCCTAAACCTCATCCTTAGACACCCCCCTCTTCCCCCTTCTTCTTGTCCAAGAAGACCATAACACGGTAATAAGGAGTCAAACCATTGACCAATATTCAGAGACAACTGCTCAATGAATGCCCCGACTGTAGATTAACACAAAGCCTTTGTTTTAAAGAATTGAATGACAAGAAAACATGGGTAACACAATTTTGGGGTCTAGGAGGGGGGAGCACAGTTCATGTGGATCAGCGTTATCTGTAGTTTCTTCAGCCAGGTGGATTCCCGATTCCCCAACACGTGAAACATTGAACCAGCAGATCGTTCAACTGACTGAGGGGCTGGCAGCATGAAACAACACACTCCATCTTGTGCTCGAGAGTGAGCGTCCCGGGGCTCATGACAGCAAGGAGCAGCGCTCAACCGATGGGTCTCTTGTGAAACCTGTCCTCATCAGTGGACATCGGATTCAGCCAAGTGAAATGCTAACGCGGTCTTTATGTCCTCTGAGCTGCTTTGCTCGGTGGCCAGCACCGTCTCAACAGGAAAGGACAAATATAAACTGTCTTTCAGCTTTTTAGGGGAAGGGGATTCTCCTGCACCAAACAGAGGAGCTTCTAATTTAAAGGACATTTGTGGAACGTTCTGTGTCCTACGCTTGGCGCTCTTCTTCTTCTCTTGTTTGTAGGCTGCGTTCATGTTGGCTATCACCTGGAAGAGGACACAGAAGAGAAGGAATGGTACACGCCTGAGTGTTAACATGTTTCTTGTGACTCATACACACGGGTTATACAAGTGTTACCGCTAATAATAGATACAGGTCTCAGTGACTTTGTGGCGTGTGACTCGGGTTTCTGACATGTAATACATGCAATGGTGCTCAACACAAACACCACTATAAAGACATAAGCGCACATGTCGAGAACCACGTCTGCAGCACATAGAAACAAACGCAATCCAGCAGGAAGCCTGGTTGATGTTCATCTGTGGCCAGATTCTATGCTGCTTTAAAGCACACACAATTTCTAAAGTTTATTCAGTTGGTTGAAGTAGTTAAGGTGAGATCTCCTTCACACTATGTGATTAGATATAACTACTTTATTCCTTCCTCTCAGAAATCAAGACTCTCTCTCAAAGACCCCAAAAAGATGCAGAGGAGAGAAACCTCATGTCTGAATTCTGTATTATTGCAAAGTTGCAGAGATGAAACACCAACATCCATCTTCTTTCATGAAAACATACTGTATAATAGAATGGCACTTACCAGCTGCTTGACTGAGTTCTGTTGCTCCTGCATTACAGTCATACACGTGGAGGCCTTCTCCTTTGTGGAATACATATCCTGCTCCGGGTCGTCATAATTCAGGAGACTCAATGTACTCTATACAAAAATTAAATAAAGTAATGTGTTGACACAAACCCACTGTTTTAATTGTTCTTTTGAACAACAGGGTTACCTCAAAAAAGGTTTTATCCAAAGCAACTGGACTCGTTTGGTTTCTTGACGACACGTAAAAACGTCATCAAGAAACCAAACAAGTCCAGCTGCTTTGGACAAAAACCTTTCTGAGATAACCATGACCTGGATGACTGAGAACTTCACAGATAACAGGGTTTTACCTCATTTGGTAAATTAGCTTTCCTGTTGAACATAAGGGAATAAGGGGTGAACTTGGTCGTAGGGTTCGTGTTTGTGCGGAAGAGAAACAGCACAGGCTCTAAGAAGTCATCCCATTCGGCCTGCTTCTCTGTCACCATCTGCATGACGGCCTCCTTCAGTAAAGGACTCGTGCAGTCATGGAGCGGGTTGAGCTGAGGCAGATCCGCAGGGGAAACCTTCTGCACAATGCTCCACCTGTCACACAGCAGCTTGGTGACCTAGAACATATTTGTCTGTGTGTGAAAAAAAAAGAAGCCGAACCACAACAGCGCTACAGTCTGCGGCTCGTATCTCACCTCATCACAGAAGTCGGTGTTCTGTGTGCAAACTATTGTTTTGGGGGCACCAAACCTACCGAACAAAGATCAGAATGAATTCATTTTCAGGGTGAAACTATTCTGCGTATGAACACGTGACTGACCTACCTGTATATACATTTGGAGATACATCTTGCCACAGACAGCGCATCTGTCCTCTGCACTGGAAAAGCCTCTGGCCATTTACTAAAATAATCAATGACGACTGTGACATAAGCGTTGCCTTGTTGGGTTTCTGCAAAAGGTCCTGGATGAACAGAGAGGACACATCTCAAGCACTACAAAGAAAAGCAGGAGAAAAATACATTTGAGCAAATTACCTATGATGTCAACTCCAACAATATCCCAAGGTGCGTCCACTTTTATAGGCCGGACTATCTTCGCCAGGTTCTTATTCCTCTCTGTGTGCTGACATATTTCACACACTTTAATCTGAGACAGAGACAGAAAACAGTTGTTACAAAACGTTAAACAGTATAATAATTTCTTGCCAGTGATGTTAATAAAACAGAGGACAGCTATGGATGTTTTGTACCCAGTCCACCACATCCTTGACGATCCCCAACCAGTAGTAATTGCTCTGGATCCTGTGTACCGTCTTCTTTTGGCCCAGGTGATGACCGATGTCATTGAAGTGACAGTCCAGAAAGATCTGCCTCTTCCTCTCAGCCTCGATCACTACCTCCCTCTTCTCTTCCTTCTTTGGTCCCACATAGTACAGTTTACCCTCTTGAGTGAAGAAGATAACAATGTGAGCAGTGTCATGAATACCGTCTAAAGAATAATTCTTATATAGTGGTGAGCATCACACCAGACTACGTTTGAAAAAGGACGACTTTTTTTTTATTATACAAACACAGAAACGCAAAAGTACACAGCACAAAAACATCAAATACAAAAAGGCGACATTTAATGTTTACTTAATTGGCTGAATACATATTTGGTACAGTTGAAAAGCAGATGAAGATATTTCTTCAATTTGGAAAACACTATTTACAAGACAACATGTATTCCCAGAGGATGTACATGTTTAAAAGTAGTTCAACGGCTTTTCCAAGGGTTAGCAGAAACTGCAGAGCGAGTTTTAAAGGTTTTGACAGACCTAACAGATGTCTAGTTCAAATTAACCACTAATGCAGTCTGCCGAATTCTCTCCAGGATTCTTAAGCTTTGTAGAATATCATATGTTAAATCCCGTCCCTCATATAATTGTCAATAAACAGAAATGATTTGAATTAGCGGGGTTTTTTTAATGGAAGCTCGACATGTCTCAAGGCAGCAAGCATATTCCACTGTTAAGATAACTCTTACCGTCAATTATAAACTTCTGGGCGTATCTTTTCAGATTCTTCTTTCGTAAAGGATTAATCGTCTGAGGAAAGCAGCCTTTAGCCACAAAAGTGTAAATGTCACCGAGTTTATTGGAGCTGGATTCAACCACCTCTTCCTCAGCCACTTGTAACGACTCCGCGCTTAACATTTCTGCAAAGACTTAACAAACGAGCGTGACCGAGAGTAATTATACGCCTCAACAGACGTATTTGTGCTGACAGTAAATCGGCATACTTAACAGCCGCGATAACCACCGCTAGTAAAGACAAGTAACCCTCGACATCACTACAGAATAGGACAAGTACAAAAAGCGTGCGCCTATAGCCTACCGCTTCTTCTTCTTCGTGTTGTATTTATTGGCGGTTGGCAAACAACGAAATGGCGCATTACCGCCACCAACTGGTAGAAAGTGTGGACAAGGATCGTAACATCCACCTCAGTAACTCAGAAACCTACTTTATCAGCTCAATCAGAACCCCTGTGTTAATCTCTGGCAGCTCAAATAGTCACAAGACTGTTAACGTTGTCATTACAGCGTTCACATTACAGTCACCTCCCGAACTGCATGTGTTAGCTTAAACAGTGTGTGCAGAAATGTGCTTCAGGTTGTCTTTACGCACAGTCACGTGGACAGAAACAGTCTTTTTCACATATGTAGCTGAAGTCTAGCTGTTGAATTCAGTAGGTTGATCAGGATGTGATGGTAAACACATATTTCTGAATCAAGAGAGAAGTGTGCATCTGCAGATTTACAATTATATTTTTTGGTGAATTAATATTTACTTTGAAAGCACAAGCTACAAGCTACAAGCTACATGCTTGTGCTTTACTTTACTTTGCTTGGCAGACGCTTTTATCCAAAGCGACTTACAAGGAGCTAGCACTGGGTGTCTGGCTCAGG
>JAUMHF010000026.1:2656665-2705109 GCA_032359275.1 Microctenopoma steveboyesi
CAGTGAAAGACAGAACAATAATTTAGTAAATGCACTTCTAAAAAGTTATAAATTAAATAGCATTTGCATGAATGAAATAAGTATACGATGCTCTATCAATCAGCAAGACTTCTGGCTCCCAGGTGCATTTTACACAGGTAACGAGCTGACATTGTGAGTCTCCCCAACTTGTTACCAGTATAAAAGACACGTGTCCATAGAAGCAGTAGATCTATCTAAATTCCAAACTCTGCACCAAGATCACAGAGATTTTCAACAGGGTGAAGGAAAGGACTGGGGACTGAGACAAGGTTGTGGACCTACACTGCCAAGAGGACAGGACAACTACATCACATCAAAGAGAGGATGGACGTGTGGGGTTAAATCTAGGGTGAGAACCTCGTTCCTTCAGCCAGAACATTTTAAAAAGTGGGTATTCCAGCATGACAAGGATCCAAAACACACGGCCACAACAAAGGACTGGCTCAAGAGAAGCATATTATGGCCTAGTCAGTCTCCAGACCGTAATCCCAGAGAAACTCTGTGGAAGGAGCTGAAGATTCGAGAACATCAGACACACATTAATGACTTGGAGAGGATCTGCAAAGAGGAGTGGGACAAACCCCCCCCTGAGATGTGCAAGACTTGTGACCAACTACAAGACATGTCTGACCGCTGTGATTGCCAACAAAGATTTTGCCACCAGTATTAAAGCACGTTTTGCAAAGGGATCAAATACTTGTAGTGTAATAACTTCATGAAAATGCAAATGAATTGACAAAGCATTAGATTTTTTGTATTGGTCTGTTTCAAATAAACCTACCATTGAAATTATAGACTGGTCATTTCTTTGTTAATGGGCAAACTTACAAAATCAGCAGGGGTTTAAGGTTTTTTTATAATTGACATTTATTTTGAAAATCTGAAATGTAAAAAGTGTAATAACTGACATAGTCTTGGGTCTTTACTTTACTTTGCTTGGCAGACGCTTTTATCCTGAGCGACTTACAAGGAGCTGATAGGAGATAGATTAGGAGTCAGACGGGGTTCGAACCCACCTAATAAGAAGCTGAATCCAATACAATTAAACAACACAACGGTTCTGCTCAACTAAAATGTGCTGTTCTGTCTAGATTTAGGTTGGGTCTTGGTTAGGATCTCTGTCTCACACAGAAGATTTCTGCTGCCACCACTATGGACGTTCTGGAATTATGTTTGTGGCACTCACAACCTTAAAGTAAAGCTCCTGAGATAGATTTCAGTCACCTCAAGGCTGAGGCTACACTTAGGGCTTAGTCTTGCAACTAGATCGTTCACACATCAGTATCCGTGCATCAATCTGAACACTAGAACCCACAACGACCAAGAGAAAGTAAACTAAAAACAGAATGTCCAAAGAACACAAGATCACAATGTTGTGGTTCCTCTATGGCCTCGTGATTTCTTTAAATTATGCATTGTTCCACAGGGTTCTGTGTTTGAACTGATGCTTTCCACATCATGCATGTCTTTCTTAGCCAGTATTATCACGAAACAATCATAATTTTCATCGCTATGAAGACAAAATCTAGTTGTATGTATCTATGACAGCGGAAGTCAATTAGTAAAACTTCAAGTATCACATCGTTCTGGCCTTGAGTACTACTACTGTGAGGAACCCTTGACCCTCATCCCTCAATATTTTCAATCACTTTACTTTGCATACAAAAAACACCTTCAACCTCCAGCTTCCACCTGAGTAATATTGCTAAAATTAGGAGCATTCTGTCTCAACATGTTACTTCTAGACTGGATTACAGGTCTCTGGTTTTAATGTTTTGATTTAATACTAAACTAATAACCAATGCACAGAGGAATACAGAAGGTGTGTGTGTGTGTTACAAAACACTCGGTGTGGCAGCAGGCTGGCAGTATGCTCCCCACTGTGCTACATCAGGATATACCAGATCTTTGTAGGGTATGTGCAGTTTGAGGACACAGTACCTGCGATCCATGTCCGACTCTGAGCTGGGTGAGTGGTTGGAGTAGGCATGGTACTTTTCCTGTGACAGAGAGAAAACACAGAACAATCAATGATCAGAACTCTTGCCACGATCTAGCATTCCTGCAGGGGGCAGCAAAAGCTTGAGATTTTCACCTCTTCCTCACTGTCGTCTGACTTGGGCTTTCTCTTCTCCTTCTCCTTCTCCTTCTCTTTCTCTTTCTCTTTCTCCTTCTTCTGGTCGTCATCTTTGTTCTTCTTCTCTTTCTCAGGCAGCAGGTCATCCACCCAGGCCAGGTCATGTTGGGAGAAGACCATGTCCAGCATTTTTCGGACCACCATCAGACCCAGGATCTGGGTTTTTTGCACAATGTACGGAGAGAGAGAGCATTCTTCTCATCTCTGATTTAGCTTTCTGGCATTTTTAAATGATATTAACCTGAATCACTAACACCCAGTAAACACACTGGGTTTTACACCCTTCTAGACAATAACCTTCAAGAAGGAATTCCTGGATACATCACCACAAGTCATATTGTTGGTTGTTACATAGTTTTTAAAATGTGCACCGCATTAGCAGCAGCTTTTCTCCAGAGCTCCCTTAAAGCATCTTATATCCCTGGTTAAAGCCTTGATTGTATGTGTTCTGTCATCAAGTTACTCTGGACTATTTAAATGTCTAAAGAGAGTTCAAAAGTCTGATTCATCACATACCATAACTGGGAAGACAATGGCCAAGAAAGTGGATTTGAGGACCCAGAGCAGCGAGAGACACATGACCTGGATCAGCGTGAACAGGTGGACTCTCCTCAGAGGGACATGGCGTAGGTAAGAGTAGTCCGGCTGGTGCTTGGATGGCATCATGTACAACTTAATCCTGTCCCAGAACTGTGGTGTGGACAATGAGTCAGGAGAAAGAGAAGAGCTATAATCTGAGTGGCCCCGGGTTAATTATATACAGACCTCTACTATGAATGATGAATCAGTCATGGCTCTGCCTGGCTGAGCAGTACATTGGAGGAAAGTTAGATTGAGATTCAGGTTTTATTTGTCACATGCACAGTACGATATGCAGTGAAATGCTTAACTGTTAGCTTAATGTAATTATAAGGAAACATGTGACCACGACACACAGTGCAGGTGCTGTTTACATATTCAACCCACAATTTGATAGTTTGTGTTTCTCCATCCCATTTATTTTGCACTTACACGGTTGGAAGCCTATTACCATATCCTGCTGTTACTCCATCCTTTTCTCACTTGATTGTGTCGTATGTGCGTCTATCTGGACGCTACGGTTCGTGTCTGTCTGCCCACATGTTTGTTTGCTTGGCAGCTATAAATAAGCCACCTCCAGTCTGCTCTGGGGAATGCAGTAAGTGAGAGCTCCAACAACAGTAACTCAGTTTATTGAAGAAGATGTCATTAATACCTGGATGCCACTGAGAGAGGCTACACCCATGTAGAGAAAGACGCCGTACAGCACGGGCATTGGGATGAACTACAGAGGACAAGGACAGATAACATATAATATAATATATCACACTCAGATCTTCACCAGTTTGAATAAGTAAGAGAATGCAAATAACCTTCAGTGAAATGTGACTGACTCACTTATGGTCCAAGCGTACCTTTAGTATTGGTGCAAGGAAAATGGACACTCCAGTGAGAACAAACACCAAAATTCCTGTCACTCTTTGTTCTCTGAAAATTAGAGATTGATGAAACACATATGAAAGTATCAAGTCAATTTCACAAAGCTTCTCAATTCACAATTTCAACTACAAAGGGCTTAGCAGAGTGTATGTCTTATTCCGCCTGTGGGGATTATTTCCCAGCTCCTGCTTTATCTTACGGCGGACCAACCTGACCCCAAGGAACTGAGGCTGCTCTCCGGGAGCGCTCGACTCGCTCTCCATCTTCAGAGATTCAATGTGGGCGATGGAGATGACGGTGGCGGCGACATACCAGGGCAGACCCATGAAGGAGCACACAACTATCAGGATGCCGACCCAAAGAAGGTCTAGATGGTAGCCACAGCCTTTCTGCCAGGGAAACATAAAAGCAGATATTTAATATTAGAAGCAATGAGGATAAATATGCAGTGATACCACTTTCTAATAACAGGATCGTCCACAGATATTGTTGTACATGTGTAGGAACATACAGCAGGGCAGTTGGACGTCTACCTTAAGTTTGTTTTCCTTGCGGTTAACAATGACAGCACTGATCTGCTGGTCCATGAAGATGAGGATGGTGACCAGGAGGGCAGGAACAAAGCTGGCTAAATATATCCACCACGGGTTCTTACCAAAGGGCATCACTAGCCAGCCGCGATCAGATCGAGTTGGCTAGTAGAAGATGAGAGTCCAGTAAAAACTAATCAGTTTCATCAGTACAAAAACTATATATATAAAAAATGGTGTTTAAAATTAATACTAGGATCAGTCCGTGACTTTGTAAGAGCGGCTCTGAATTCATTCATTCATTAGAAAGCTAATTCCTGTACCTTAAATTCTGTTGGAACAATCAGCTTGGGCGTCTCGAGTCCAATCAGCATATCAAGCCCCACAAACGTCATCATGGACATGAAGATAGAAAAGTCACTGATGAGTTTCCTCAGCTGACCGAGAGAAACGATGAAAAAGAAACAACAGTTTGAATGGAAACACTAATCTTCCTTTTTTTGTTTATTTATATAGAGACACAAGACAGTGAGACAGAATGTTTCGTTAGAAGGGACACTCAAATGTCCCTGCACATATATGTGTGTTTGCGTGTGTATATACAGGTAGTTTATTTACATATATATATATGTGTAGTGTTTCACACCTCTGATTGTTGTGCACATTTGTCCCCTGGTACATGACAATAAGTTGTATATTTTGACCATTATTTGCATTTAGATTCACTTTAAAGTCACTCTGTCTAATCATCAGTGCAGGCTGGAAGGAGGTGGAGAAGGTGGAAGGGGCAGTGTGAGTTCTCTTTCTAACAAGGAGATATGACAGCGTGAATCAAACCTGCTGGATGTTTGAAATAACAACGTATAAGAGATGTCCAGGTAATTTTGTCACCTTGGTGGGAAAGTAGCGGCTAAATTTGAACTTCTTGAGGGTGACGGTCATGGAATAGGTGCCGAAAAACAGGATGAAGGACATGAGGGCCAGATCGGGGACATACTGGCAGGACTTTCCCACCAGAGAACCTCCATACTTCAGACACTCCTTCCTGCTCAGCTGGCTCCAGTCCAGAACTGTCACATTCAACTGAGATGGGGGGTGGCAGCAGTTAGGAGAAAGGAGCGGGTGATTGGAGATGGGAGCATTTGACAAAGACATAGAGGGAAAAACGCAAACGGTCAACAGAGATGTTAAAGGTTAAAGTCCACAGAGGAGAGTTTTTTGGTACAGATGGTGAGATACGGACAAAGGAGAGAAAGAGGAGAGACAGTGAATGCCTGGGTTAGCTGTAAATAGGCCATTTGGCTCTTTTCTAACAAAGCTGCCATTTAGGTGTCACTCAGCCAGAAGTACAATGCACCATAACAGTAAAAAAATGAAAATCGAATGAAAACCAGCACTTACCCCAGAGACATTAGAGCTGTTATCTGGCATTGGAACTAAACCATTGAAGATGATTGTGGCCACTGTTTATGAATGACAGGGAGGTAATGAGACAGACAGTAAAGAGGTGACGAGGAGAAAAAACAAAAAGGGAAGGGAAAAAGAAAAAGAAAAAGAAAGGCAAAACTGAATGAGAATCCAGCTGCTGGACGTCGCAGACAGCGCTCCGAGGTCCGTGCAGACAAACAAAGGGGTACTCACTTGAAACAGATGGCAGCCAAATTGTTTGTGTGAGGCAAAAACAAACAAGGGACAAATCAGTTACAGAAATCAATGTCTGCAGACAGATCACTGCCATTTTAAAACCTGCTAACAGATTAGTAAGCGCCTAATGCTGTGTATGTGAATTTGAATTGTAGTAAGTTATGCAAACCCATGAGGGGTAGTGAAAGTTCAAGGCCCCTGGGATTAAACAGCAGTGTACAATAGTGTCTTAGGTGACCTTTTACATTTATTTGGCCTTCATCTGCTGCAATTTCCTGTAATTCATCACTCAACGTTCCTAACAATATTATATGTTCTGGAGACTACAAATTAAACCAATCACCAACCACTTGATGACTTTGTCCCAGAGTGCAGCAGTGACTATCTGATGTGACCTCAAAGTGGCCCAAAATAGTTTTCATCACATTTGACACTTGGCAACTTCAGACAGTTTATCTAGTCGAGTTTAACAGCCCTTTAAATATTTTACCTTATCATGCAGCACAACAGCTGAAAGCAGCAGCAACTTTTAGAGCTCAATCATAAAACAGCAATATATTCTGGAAAACTAGCATTTATACTCATATGGATATATATATATATATATATATATATATATATATATAGAGAGAGAGAGAGAGAGAGAGGGGGGGGGGGGGGGGATGCACAAGTATAATGGATAATAAAAAAAAATATGGGAGATGGGAGAATGTCTTTGATTTTATATCATAGTCACACTAATTTTCTGTAATTTGATTACAACTGTGACAAATCTAACATTCATACATTGTGTATGAATTTAAACACATTTCACTCTAATTATGTGGTTATTTCATTTCAAATATGAAACAAATCCTGGCTAATCATCTTGTCACCAGTGAGCTGTAATTCACGAGGTTAGTGAGTCACTCTATAGCCATACTGGCTCCTTATTGATAACCGTTCTGTCTCATGAGCCAAGGGGTGAACTCACTCGACTCTGGGGCCACGCACTCGCACTTGTAGGTGGTGATGTAGTCAGGCTTGAAGTTTGTGTCGATGGGGTAGTATTTAAAAGAACCCATCATCTTCTTGATGGCATCAGAGATGAAGATGAAGGAGATGAGGCTGGAAAAGCCCTCCTCAGTGAAGCGGGTCATGTACTTGATGATGTAACTGGCGTCAGTAGCTACAAGGATCAAACACTGAATGCAGGAGTGGATGCCGATCCACAGACGCAGCTCCATGTAATCTATGGCGTTGTTCCTTTGGCAAGAGAAGTATGGAGAATGCATGGATGAGTATAAAAATGGACACCACATACAAACAAATTAAAGCTAAGAAGACCATGTGATGCGAAAGCCCAGTTGTTACAGAACATTTGCAAATGTCTGAAGACAAACCACATCAGATTAGAAAAATAATAACTGAACTGAGACTATATGTATGAGCTATTTATAAAAGGCTAGAACTACAAAATGTAGCTCTTAGGACTCGTGGGTGGGTGTAGCATGGGACTTGAAATGACAGGAGGTGTCATAGAAGACTTTGACTATGAACTTGGGTTGTGTTCTGTTGTTGGACTTTGAGTGTCATTAACAAACTCTGGGTTTGTCTGGGTAAGTGGATGATGATTGATGGATGGAAGAAGGACAAATGGATCTGAGAGCCAAACTATTGTATAAAGAGTGAGCACAGTTGATTGTGGCTTTCATCACATCAGAGGGTATATTGTGACTCTCCATTTCTTCAACAACATCTTTTTTTGTCACCTTAAAACTAAGGATCTAAACTTCAAAAACAGACCTTCCTGAGTGTGTTTAAATTTAAACCAAGGGGAAAGAAAAGCTTGAAAATCTGATATGCATAGATGTGGATAGGTGCTGTGTATATGGCATTTTAAAGTCAAACTGTTCACTCTGAATTGATTTGAAAGTAAAACAACAGACGTTTGAAGAGAAGTAATGCACTGCAGAGAAAACCCTCCTCTCCCTTTCTTCGGGGGATTATAAATGAATGCTCTAATTGTTTTAAAAGGATTGTCCACAGTATCCCCACTTATAACTCTAGTGCAGGATTATTTGGCTCTGAGGAGGCTCACTTGCTAAATTCATAAAGGAGCTTTTCAAAGATGAGGATAGGCCCAGTGGAGCTGAGGATGATGAGGGGCTGACCGCTGAAGAAACAGAAGACAGAGCCAGCCAGAGCCGTGCCCAGGAAACTCTCCATCACTCCCTATAAGGGGGTGGGGGGGGGGTGGGGGGGGGTTAGTCAGAGAAAGAGAAATGTTATAAAGAATGTGCCACATAGTGCAGAGTCCCCGAGACGTGCTTATGAAATCAGAAACCTGCTGCCAACATTCAGTAATCTAGTGGCAAGTTTAACTGAATTCTGATGATGTGTACTTTCCCCGCACACATTAAGAAGACTGACATGTTGGAACAGATGATCGGATTATGGGCAAACTAAATGACAGTGAAAACAACTGTGTCACTTACACAACAAACGAGCTGAATATGAATACTCACGAGATATATTATATGTAACCTAATAAACATGACACAAATTACACTTGTACTTCCTTTTTACGCCAGTTGAAGCGCCGCTTGTGTTTATTTTTGGTGCACTGGAAAACGGCATTGCAGGCCTAGCATGGCGTGTGACTGTGACTTGATTAGATTCTTGTACCTGTGCGACATTATAGTACAGTACACACAACTTGTACCTTGCAGGTGCATTTAAATAACAAATGTACACCTGCTGTAAATACTAAGTTGCTTGATAATGACATGAGATCATTGATGTTGTTGTGTATGGTAACACATTATCATGCATATACAGTATATATATATAATGTCATTATCATAGTATGACAAACTCTTGTCATGTGCACGAATAATCACAATAAATCATGAACATTACGTTGTGGCACAGCCCTCTAACACGTAAAACTCAACAGCCTTAAGAAACAGACAGTATGTGTTTGTGAAAGTATCTGCAGTGATAAAGTTCAACTGAAATAAATACTGGCAGCACATTCTGTTTGGATCAGATGTTTGGTGTGAACCTTACTAAAAGACCACGGTGGCTACACAGTGACCTGCAGGAGATGGAACTATTAATACCCTATGAATGCTTGTTTGAAAACCCAAATACTGAATGAAAAGATGACTCCCAGAGAGCAATCACTCCACAAAGTGTGTCTCATTGCTTGTAATATGTAATAATAAGTATTTTAAAGAGAAAGAGTCAGAGCAACAGCTCAAACATCTGTGAAAATGACAGATCCAATCCAATCAAACACAAGGCATGTAACGGAAACTATACAGCATGTACTGACATGAGTTGAAGCTGGTTCCTAAATGCAGAAGTTTTATTTCAATTCGTGAAACACTTCTTTGCAAATTAACTGGCTTCAATGGTATTGGGGTTTGGCTAGAAACTGAATTGAATGGCATGACAGAATTTGTAGAGGTCAGTGAGTTAAGCTAGTTATTTTGTTCCCTGAGGTTCGTACCTGGTAATTGTCAGTAGCGTCTCCCAGCAGGCCGCCGAAAGTGATGGCGTTAGTGATGCACCCCAGGTAGATGAAGAGCACAGCAGAGATGGACTGAATGTGGAAGCCCTCGTAGAAATCATTCGGCAGCCACGGCAGTTTCCGCTTTATGTCCAAGTACAGGCCGCCACAGAAGCTAGTGTACATGTGCACATGCAGCAGTTAGGATGCTTCAAACGCTCCACCTCTCAGCGTGACACATGAAACTAGGTATTTTTCTGCAGCTTTAAAAAGATGTCTTAGCTCACTGTCAAACACTACACTCCCCCTAAATGACTACTTGACATTAGATTTACATTTCATGATAGGAGTACATGAACTATCAGGACACCACAAGGATTAACACTGTCTAAGGTATATGAATCTTATTGACTATTAACGATAAGGTAATTACTTTTTTCAGCATGGCTGAAGTGGCTCATTAGAGAGCATCTGGATCTTCAAGACAACTGATTTGTTCCTCCAAATTAATTCATTTGATTCATTCATATGTAAATGCCAGGGTTGGGTTAAGCATGACCCCAACCTCTCTGCAGTGTGCCTCGTGGTCTGGACTACCTACCGGCCAGTGAATGCCAGCTCCTCCCCGAGCTCGTGTTGTGCCGGCATCTCCTCATCCTCAGCCAGGCCTCCCCCTCTTCCCCCTCTTCCCCCTCCTCCTCCTCCAGCTGTACCATTCATCTGGCCCAATTCATTCAAGGAAAACACAGATTTCCTGCAGAAAGAAAACATGGAGCGCAGATGGAAGAAAATATGGGATTCATTTATCTTTATTGTGCCATTTCAGAGGCTTTTCAACCCTGAAAGTATGGTTAATGCTTGCTGATGTGGAGGATTCATTTCACTCTAATACTAAGATATATCTTTTGGGTTTTTTTTTTCAAACATTTCATTTGCGATCTAGTTCTAGTTCAGATTCACATTGTTGATTGTTGTAGGTGTGCACAGAAAAAAAACAGAGAGATGTATGTGCTTTTCCCCAACCTTTTGTCAGCCGAGGTGACTTTCTTGGGCGGCTCAATGCGGATTTTGGGATCCCATTCTCCAGGTGGAAGCACAATGACCTCATCTAAAAATTCATCTATGCCTGCGATAAGGTCCTCCCGATCCCTGGCCTTGTAGGCTACATCACTGAAGAGCTGGGAGAGGGAGAGACGGGTGATGAGAGAGGATTTCGTCTTCAGCTGGTCTGTATCATGGTGACCAGCACTGTATGTACTGCTCTAATAAGGGGTTTTACTTCTTCCCATTCTCTGAGACTGTGGACAGTTTGAACTTCTGTAACTAATCATGTCCTACAGACACAGCGGGTCATGGACACGGGAGCATACATTCAAAAACATTTTGGGGCAGATTCCTAATTGGCAATGACTTGGGCACTGGTCCAGCTCTAGTTCGTAAAGGGTCACTGCATGTTACACAAGCTTTAGTCCGTTAGGAGAGTAAACCAAGGAAAAGCCCAAACTAAACATCAGAGCGAAACTTTTTCAAATTAAAAGCTGCAGGCATCTGCAGCCTGGAGAAGACAGAAATATTTTCCCAAGAGTGGAATGTGGTTTCCTCATTTATTTTCTTCATCCCACACAAACACCCTAACTTGATTTTGTTCTGTAGAACTATCACTGGAATGTAATGGAGCATTTTGCTCTAAGTTTCTGCAGTGACTCAAATAAAGCTAATAACTGCAAATGGATTTTTATAGACTGCCTGTACCCACTGTTTGTTAAATAATATAGTGAGCAATCAACCTTAAACCCCTCAATAAGACAGATGTTTTACAATAATATTTTCAGCAGAGAAGCTAGAGAGGCTGAACCGCAATAAGGCCTTCAACCTTCAACATCCCAGTCCGGCACTTAACCTATTGAGCTACCAGGCCAGAATTCTATACGAGTGGATCACCAGGCTAAAACAAATGTGACCAAACTGTGCCGCACACGCACATGAATTCATCTAAATGCATCTCAACTTTAACTGCAGTTGCATCTGGAAATGACACATGTACCTCTTTCCACAGGTTACTGACACATTGTCATAGTTTTTGTCAGACTTGACATTTAAAAAATTCAAAACAAAATGACATATACTTACATCATCCACCATCAGGGTTGCTATAGCTCGGCCAATCTCATTATATGACTTGGCTTTGCCTTGGGGTCCCAAGAGAATGAAAAGGAATCTGTACAGTGATGAGACAAATGTGAAGTATGTGCAGCGATGGCAGTTGTCTAGATAAGGGATTTTGTTAAGTCATGACAGAGAAGCAACAGATATTGCAGATCTGTTCACCTGGTGGGTACAGGGACTTCAGTCAGGCCACCTAGTGTTGTAGCTTGGGCCAGACGGACAAAAGCAACGAAGGGTTTATTGAGGAAATCCACTTCTCCCACCAACACGTTTGATGCCTCTGCATCTCTGGGGATCTTCTTCATGAATTTATTTTTTAGCTACAAAAAGGAGAAGTGAGAAAACATGATGAGGCATCATAATGCAGAGTTTGTGTCTTTCCTATGGGATATTCGACAGCTGTCGGTATTCATATTTCATAGAGTTTTCTTATATTGAAAGATTTGTTTGTGTGTTTCTTTTTAACTTCCAGATTGATTTCAGATTCAGATTTTTCAGCAAAATGTAATGATTTGCACTGTTCTTTGTCATGTATCATAGTATATCAGATTTGATGATACATGATATATGTATACCTTACAATTTTGTGTTTTACCAACAGTCAAACTAAGGACTAACTGTAGTTGTATTACACTCTTTGATCTTACACACTTGTACTTGATTTAGTACTGTATGATCTGTTGAGCTGTTCTAATATTTGGACAATTAATGCCGTAAAAACCAGTTAAGCAAAATATACATTTTTTTAGCTTAAGAAATAATAACAATAATAATAATATAATCTTTTTAAAAATTAACTACAGTCAAATGTGGTGGAGTAAAAATATAAAGTTGCATTACTTTCATGTAAATTGCACATAACTCATTTTTTTACTCATGTACAATATTTATTTCAACTAGTCAATGTTCCACCACTGAATTTAGTAGATTTCATCATGTACTTAGTTAGCATGTCAATATAGTATAATTCATCAAAAAGAAACTGTCAGACCTCTCTTAATGACCACCTAATTCTGGTGTTTAACATTATTCCAGAAATTCCTGATTTTCTACCTGTTCATCAAACAGTTGCCTTGAAGACGAGTTTAACTGTGGCTTATATTTAAATTCAGATGTATGTGAGAAGTGGGTGTGGCTTAGGGTCTTCTGGGTACTGGGAGATGAACATATGAACATATTTGAGTTATCTTCCCTGTTTTGCATCTTGATTATTTATGCAGCTATTAGATGCAGACATTTTACAGCGTAAGTTTTTTAAGATTTGGTGCAAAACTGTAATTCTACCAATGATAGATGGTGAAACAACCGAAAAAATCTAAAATTGTTGGGCAACTTTGCTGATGTACTTTTTACATTTCAATTTTTTCCATATTGATAAATTAAGAACTACACTGCAACACCTCAAGTCCTCCACCTTCCCCCTTCTGGACCCCCTGCAGTTTGCATACAGAGCCAACCGCTCTGTAGACGATGCCATTAACCTGGCCCCCCACTTCATCCTCCAGCATCTGGACTCGCGGGGAACCTACACCAGGATCCTGTTTGTGGAATTCAGCTCTGCGTTCAACACCATCCTTCCTGCTCTGCTCCAGGACAAGCTCTCTCAGCGGAACGTGCCCGACTCCACCTGCAGGTGGACTTCCGGGGGGAAGACTGTCTCAGACTCCCAATCCATCAGCACAGGATCTCCACAGGTATGTGTACTTTCCCCCCTGCTCTTCTCCCTGTACAACAACTGCTGCACATCCAGCCACGACTCTGTCAAACTGATTAAGTTTGCGGATGACACCACCCTCATTGGGCTCATCTCGGATGGTGATGAGTCTGCATACAGGAGAGAGGTGGAGCGGCTGGTGTCCTGGTGCAGCACTAACAACCTTGTGCTTAACACACAGAAAACAGTGGAGATGATTGTGAACTTTAGGAAAGACACAGCCCCTCTGCCTTCCCTCGACTTCGCTGTCACTCTCATCACCACTGTGGACTCCTTCCGTTTCCTGGGCACCTGCATAACGCAGGACCTCACCTTGGAGCCAACCATCAACTCCCTCATCAAGAAAGCCCAGCAGACGATGTAATTTCTTCGGCAGCTGAGGAAAGCAAAGCTGCCGCCCTCTGGCAGGAGGCTACGGTCCTACGTAGCAGGAGGCTACCATTCCATTCCAGAGGGCTTTCTCAAGTTTGGATAAAACCTTTTTGAGATAACCATGACCTGGATGATTGAGAAGCGTCACAGATATTTACCATTCGAATACTTCTTTATTTGTTGCTGCTTTTGTTGTATCATCTGCATATTGCACATGTAAAAGTCTGGATGTCTGGAAAAGCATTAAATCAGCAGATATTTACAAGGCAACAAACCAGTGTTTGCCTTTGAGAATTAAAAGTCCAGAAACACACAGCTGTAAGTGAAACAGCCAGAGTAAAGTAACTTGACCTGTCAGACCGCTTCCACTGTAAAGGTGTGACAGGAAATGGGACAGCAACACAGTAACGCTCAATAATGAAGAGCCTTGCCAAAAACCCACAGCCCTTATTTGTGGCTACATGTGAGAGGCAAGCACGCGGACTGGATAAAGAGATCCATGTTTTTTATGGTGCCAACTCAATATTGACACAGACAATGTAGCACAGACATGCACACTTCGTAACAAACCATTACTTGCCCACTGTCACATGTGACCTACTCCAGGCCTGCACTCCAAACTAGGGTACTTGCACCAACAAATCTCGTTCATAGCACATAGCACACACACCTAAACAAAACAATTCATTCATTTTTATGTGTACATTTGTCATCTCAGTGAATGACACTTAATCCTGACCTGTCTTTTTAAAAGTTCAGTAGCCTAATCCAAGCAACAACAGCACGCCCTTGCAACGGTCCAACCCTGTTTCCGGATTTAAGCCACACTAATGCATCGGCCTCGATAATGAGTGAGTTATGTGTTTGCACGCTTCCTCTATCACTGGCTGTCACCTTCACTACCAACCACAATGAAAGATTGATGACACTTAGGACGGAGCAGGCTCTCAACAGTCCAATGAAACATCAATTCAACACAACGGCTTACTGATACACAGGATAGGTAATCTTAGCAATAACAGAAAGCAACAAAGTGGAAAATGAGTCTACCCTGCAGATAGCATCCATACAGATACCGTTTACCACCGGAATAGACCGGAACACGAGTCCTGCTGTAACAAAGACTCTGAGGTATATAATAATAAAACAGGTTTTATATTTGCATAATGAATTTAATATGTTTGAAACAAAATGTAGAAGCATGTGAAGAATGAACTCACCTGGTCTGTGCTGGGAGTATCTGCAATATCATTCATACTCCTACTCTGTGCATGCCCTGCAAGGTAAACAAGCTGAATTTAATTCCATGCTGCAACATTACATTATTTAGGCTCTAACATGGCTTATGTAGAGCATATAATCAGTGCTCACTTTATTAGGTACACCAGCACAGTCTACTGTAAATTATTCAATTTGCTCTGTGATGTTTGTTTTGTGGCATGGAGGTGTAAAGAGGACCATAGAGGAGTCCTGTAAAACACCAACTTCATCTACAACATATACTGCACCTACAGTGTGAGAGAGATGACACATTTCTGAGAACATAAATGTTATAAAAGCAGTAGCAAATAGCAAGTAGACTGTACAGCTTTGCTTGTCACCACTGAGTGTAAATTAACTTTTAAATAAGCCCAGATTTGTGATAGGGTTCAACATTGGCAAGAGAGGAGACTAAAGCAAAAAGGATCTTTTTTTATGTTACCCAACATTAGGCATAATATTTAAGACAATGTACAGCTTAGCAGTTAGGAACTAGTACTTGAAAGAGACTAAAAGTCTCTTTAAATTAGTCTCTCTCTGTTACTGAGTTGTTACTCCACCCAAATGTAAAAGCAGGATGTCACGTGTGCAGGTAGTGGGGTGGTTAGCCCCTTGCTATGTCTAGAATAGACAGATCAATCGGACTGGTTCTGGTCTTTGAGTAAACTGGTAGTTCCCAGTAAATGCCATCCACGTCTAATGAGACAGATGTCTCCCGACTACAGTCAGTTCATCTAAGTGTATGATTATTATATCAAATATCTAACTACATAAATAATTATTGCAAACTCATCTAGAAGTGTCCATCCTCTGTGACAGTATCTGGTTGGCTGACGTATTAGGAATAATTATCCCAGAATAATAATTAACAGACACTTACGCAGGCGTCCATAGTTAGCAGACTGCTGTTTTATTCTGAGGTCCTCTGTGGATTGATTAAAGCTGGCCAAAGGTCCTAAACCTGGCCCTGGGCCCGGTCCACCTCGTGTGCCTACATTGCGATCTGGCAAAGGAAACAGAAATACACACATACAAAAACAGAGCAGTCAGAGGTGATTTATCTAGCAGCATGTGTCCTGGCAGATAAGACGAATAAATGCAACAGTGCTAATTAACTCATCAAACATTAATGCATCACGTGTGGAGGATATGAGCCTTGTTGACTGCAGGAGTGTGTTCATTTATCTACCAAGTCAGTCAAATATGTATTTGCATAATGAATTTCTTATATGCTCCAAATGTATATGTGGGACAAGAATGATCTGTATGTCAGGGCCGCATAGTTACTTCATGTAAAGGTGGTGTAATATATGTAGTATCAGTCACAGAAATAAAATATGACAAACTGTGAAAAGCCTGAGCTGATAATTGTGATTTGGACTGAGCTAGATTGGCTGGAGCCACTGATAGCGACGCTCACTCGTGGAGGAGGTGGACTTGCCGATGTCGGCTAGTGAGCGGTGGATTGGCTTCTTGGTCTGGTGGCGATGTTTCCTCAGCAGTACGAAACTGACTTTCTCTCTCATGTCAGGGGTTATCACGCCTTCTTCTATTTGTCTCTCAATGATGTCATCTGGAGAAAGACAGAAATTCAGTAAACCTTATGAGGAAATACAGCATGTGGATCCAGTGTTTCCAGTTTGACTCACTCCAAAACTATAATACTGTTCTTTGCTATGCTGTGTATTATGTATGACGATATCTAAATGCCAACAAAGTACACTAGTTTATATTGTATTTAGAATACATGTACACTACAGGAAAACTGTATTAAATGCCCTTGACAGGACAAATGCCCTTTAACTGTACACGGTCTATGTACACATTAAACATATACAATGCTCTATTTCAAGCTAAACATTTAAAATGTGTAGCGTGTGGTTTAAATAGCACTTGAACACTGTTTGCTGTTGAATAAAAATTGACTGTGCTGGTTGATGGCCCTCCTGAGATTTAACCCCCAGGTGCTGTAAAAACAACAGACAGTGTTTGTGCATCTCATATGAATGGTGATAGTCTTGTGTGATTGTGTGTTATCATCGCCATGGTTCACTGGAGAACTCCCTGCAGCAGTTTGGCATTTTTCAACAACATTTAATAACCAAGGCTCTTAGTTTGTCACTTTGGCTTAGTAATAATAGCTCACTTGAAATAACAGCAAAACAAGCAAGTCAGATGTTATTATACTACTGGCATAAGCTGACAAGGGACAAATAATGCAAGATATTTCATCAGATTGTCTTCATAAAAAGGATGATGAAGCAGAGTCACTGTCATGAATGTGCGAATAATGCAGTCTCTTAGTCAGTCATGAGTCTTTTCCAGGAAAGCTGGAACCTTTTAAAATGCAATGAGAACTAAAATCTATGATATGTTCAGTTGCCCGAACTTTATTTATCTGAAGAATTACAAAGAATATGCTTTGAGTGTCTTTCAACTCATCTGTGAGAGCTTGAACTTGTACAGTTTCCTCTCTGCATGATGGAGTATTCAGCTGCATTTCTGTATGCTGTGGTGACTCGTGGTAAGTGTAATAGTTTAGTATAAGAAGTACTCCGAGATGCTGCTCATTTTGGGATGATCCAGAAGGGTTAAATTCACATATCTTACAAACCGTATTCTTCCCCCCTTTTTCTTTTACTCTGCATTTGCTTCTATTTGCATAATACAGTTGTGTTGCTCAGTAAAGACATCTTTTGTGCTTCTGTCAAATAACTTGCCTAAACTTCAATGATTAGTAACATATTGCTGGAAGCAATTCTCCTTCCAGTGAAGAAACACTGCTGGTCTAATGTTTCATTAAGCCATTTGTAGGCATAGGGCTTTTATGCTGTAAAGGTAGCATAGGGAACCTGTTGAAAGCATGAGTTGGCATGTTATAGCTACGACTAACTGCATTATGTTTGCTAACTTAGTCTAGAACAGAAGATTTTATGAAAAACAAAAGGACGCTGATATGATGTTGGTGGATGTGACTTCCAGTCGGAGCAGGTCCACGACTAAACTAAGGGACTTATTGTCTTTGTGGCATGCACGCTCCAGAAAACCTCACCAACTATTTGAGGCAGTGAATAGCCTTCCAGGTCCAGCAGCACCGTTCCCGTCTGGAGACACGTCCTGAGCTCAAAAAGACTGTGCAGGGACAGCGTGGACACATGGGGTTTACTCCACCGCTCGCCTCCCTCCTCCACTTTCTCCTCAAACTTCACCCACCTGCAAACACACAAATGTAATTGTAATGTAATTTTATTTTTGAGTGGTCAGAGGCATAGCTCAGTGTGCGTGTGTTTGACGAGTGTAATCATCCACCTGGCAGACTCTCTCCACTCCAGCTCATCTCCTTCTCGCTGTAGCGTGTCCATCTCAGTGAAGAGTGTTGGGGTGGGCATGTCATCATCTTCACTCAGGATGTAACGAAGTCGCTCTGCCGCCGGAGACACTTGATGGAATGAAATAACTTTTATAATGTGTAAGGTAGATGATTTAATAATAGTTAGTATAATATGAAAGGAAAAAGATGACAGCAACATGGGGTTAATCTGCAGTAGCCACTTAGCTTTACTTCTGTGTTAATGGCATCGTGCTCAGAGCTCTAAGCTACAACCTTCTTACCACTCGAACAGGATATTTCCTTTACTTCCACGGGAAATAAACACCCATTAGCTGCAAAGTTAACACCATCTGGAGGTTTTTAATGTTGGACAGGAGCACAGACACATTAACTGGTCTGAAGATATGCAGCCACTAACCCAGCAAGCTGTGAGGCACCTGGTGAGTATGATAGCTTGTTGGGCTCTTTTTTGCACGTTAACATATGGCATTAGTAAAGAGGAAGTCCTTTTTGTCTTTCTACCACCTGATCTTATTGGAACCATGGGTCTTTTAATGAGCCCTGCTAGATGTATCTTGCTAAAAAGTAGTTAGTGTAAGTAGTTTGTTGTACACACTGTACATAAACTACTTAGTAAATGGAGTTTACAGCTGCGTCTAAATAGCTTGCATTGAGCATTAAATAGACCAAACACGAAGTAGCGAAATCAAAAACTGAAACCAATCATAGAAAACCAAGGAAAATATTCCCAACAATATAATCCATATTTAGGTACATTAAAAAAAGGGTTGCAATTACAGCAGGTGCCTGCTAAATGTATGGTCTTCTAACGAACTGTGTTTCTCTCCATGTCCTTCTCTTTCTCCCTCACTTAAGCCACACATCTCTCTCCATGTTCTTCCTTGTTTGAACTCTCTCTTGTCCTGGTATGCGTTTGGGTCTCTGACTCAAACTGCTGTAGTGACAAACAAATTATAGAGGGTTCCTCATGTAGTTCTTTCCAGTGATTATTTATTATCTACTTTGGCTGCTACAGAGACAAGAGCCCAGCTTAGTTTATTCCAAAGTTGGTAAGTGACTAAGAACATGTCTTAAAGTGCAGTTCTGAGGTATCTGTATTTTAGTAGATTGCTTTTACTCCACTGCTTTAGTTTTACATACATCTATGTGAATTCTTAATTTAAATATAAATTAAGGTGGTTCACCTCTATCAACTGTTTTAGCCTTTACCCTCTATCTGTTTTACTTCCCACTCAGCAGGCACCATTTTCTGTTGTGTTTATTGCACCTTTATTGTTCCTACATTGAATTATTGATACACAATGCATATAGGTCCACATACCTACAGTGTGTGTGTGTGTTTAATCCAGGCAGACTAAACAGAGTAATCCGCTGTCTTGCCACTGATTGCACCACATTGATTTAGCAAGGTGGACAACATTTCCAATCAAAGCATTGGAAAGCCAAAGCAGTGGTGTTCTACCAGGCTACTCATTACTCTAATAGAAGCTACACACTTCGCTCACTGTGTCTTAAACTCCTGCTGCTTGCTGTTAAAATTGCTAGAGGGAAGCCAAATCACATCAAAAGCATGCGCTAGAGGGGAGCAAGACAAACTGTAATACATGGCAGGGCTTGACTCATGTGAAAAATGTAAAAGGAAGGCTATGTCAGGAGCTGTGTGGAGAAGGAAAACCTTATAAAAAGGTAAAAACTTCACCGGTGCTATTTCTGGAAGAGCACCGTCTCACCTGATTGTATTCCCAGCACACTTATTAGAACAGAGACAGAAGATGTATTATTGACTATTCATAGTTTTCTCTTATTAAGGGACTGCAGTGAAGCAGGGCTTTTAGACCTTTTAGACATTTAGACAATGTGCACACATGATGACAGATACATGCTTATCTACTTATGTATAATATAAGTGTCCTTCAAGCTTTTTAATACATACTATATAATGCACATATTACTCCTTCAGTTTTTGACATATTAGATTTAATTGCCCTTTTCAGTATTTTGTGTTTAGTTATCTTTTTATTTTGTATTTTTGAATGCGCGTATTGAAAGGATGGAGATCATAATGATGACATAATCAGGTTTGACAATGTGAGACTGTTGAAGCTGTTTCAGAATGTTCTATAAATGACCTGCACTGAATTATTCCGTGTTTTTGGCCACTGACTTACTTGTGTGGCTGATGTCTTGGAGGCTCTGCTCGTTGGAATCCACGAGTCCTTCCTCCATGTCTATGTCTTCGTATGGGTCATGCTTAGGGTGTCTGCGCTGGCTGTAGCGTCTGTCCCTGTCTGTGTCAGCGGCATCTCGACTAGAGCGCCTTCGCCTGCGTTTGCGCCGATATCCTCGAGCCACTGGGACACCGATGTAGATGGACTGATGGTCTGAGTACATATGGACAGAGCCCAAATGATTACATGAATATGCGCTGCATGAATGGTTGCAGTCATTTTAATGTAAAACCAAAGCACCAATATTAGCTTTTTGTGTTAGAAAACTGTGGTGATTGACTTTAAATGAAGGTTGGAATTTTTACAACACAAGTACCTTCAAAAAATGTTGGATGGAAGTCTCCAACATTGTTGACTGGCACTGATTAACAGTGGCAGATGGCTAATGAGACCTTTTATTAATGCCCCCAGAAGAGACTCAGAAAAGAATTGTTATGAATGTTTAACCACTCAGAACAAAATCTGTATTAATGTTGTTCCCTATGTCTGTTTATTAACAACAGCAACATTCTGATAATGATGTTGGCAGCATCACAAAAAAAGCTAAATAAGTCTGTTTAGAATCACTCAGCTTCCATGTGATTTTGTATTTGGCTTTATAATCCGTGTTTTGCCACAAAAACTTGGATGATGCGAGTTTGATCATCTGCTGGCAATTAAGGCTTTGCTTTAAAACTGATTGAATGCAAAATCCCATGTGGAATAACTAAACAAGAAGCCAATATTGGATTTTCGGCAAGGTTGCAGAACTTGATAACCTGCTGCTCAGTAACAACACGCAGTCGATTCAGACAAACAACACCACCAACCCCCCGATACATCCACAGGCACATAAAGACACACATTGTCATGTCAATCTTGTCTCCTCGTTTGCAGCCCATTAACAACACTCACCCACACAAGCTCTAAAAGCAAATTAAAAACACACAGACCAATTAGAAACAATAAGGTTGTGTAATGAGGCAACTGTCTCACAGGGAGTGTAATGACTTAATTTCCTATTTATGATAGCAGAGGACTATTCTAAACCAGACATGGGATAGAAAAGAACCACACACATCGTCTGTGCATACATACTCACCCTCCTCCTCCTCATATCGAAGATGAGAGACACCCATCCCTCGGTCTCCATGATCCATGCTGATAAACAGGAAGAGACACAGTGTTTGGAGAGATTTAATTGGTAGGTATATGTAAACGTTATGTTGGTGCAACTCAAAATACAAGCTAAATGTACGTACATCAGTATGTGTGCATTTACCTAAGCACCTGTGGGAAAAGATGAATGTGTGTCCTTTTTCACATTATGAGTTTCACTGCTCTGTTGGAGCAATACCAGCCTCTAGCTGCTGCAGATGCAACACAGCTTGTTTGCTGACCTGCATGTTGGGTTACTGTGCAGATCAATATGAAAATAATTAAAAGGGAGGTCAAGTCGATGGAAATGTGCGTAATTAAAACAAAGGTAAGGGTAACTCATTGCACGTGGCAACGTTTCAGACTATGAAAGACACCAGCAAAGTTTGAGACCACCATGTTCCCATTGATGGTGTTATTTACTACACTGCTGGGGCAAGATGCTTTATAAAATTTCAAATTGCCCCCAATGAAATAAACATTTAGAAAAAGATGAACCAGTATACTACCTCAATGATGTGATAAAAAAACATTATTGATTGAGCATTACTGTATAACCCCTGGATTTAACGTTGGTAGTATTCAGGTCTAAAATGCATAAATAAAGAATCCATATATTAATACATACACATATAACACCCAGAAACACTAAAATACTCCGATTGCACACATCATTCTTATACTGAGGAACACAAACACACACACACACACACACACACGTTGCGGTCAACTACTAATAGAGGCAACAAGTTGCAACGGTATTACATTTCTAGCTCACAAAACAGTTTGATCTGTGATTTTCTTTATACTGAAACATGCGCAATTTGTTTTTCACTGTAAGTTAGAGGATAAAGTTGAGTTGTAGATAAATACAATGTCTCCTTTTCACTGTGGATCAGTACAGCAAAAAAAAGCAGTGTAGTGACAAACAAGCTAGTTTGCACACATGAATTGAATGTCTATCCCATTTTGTCTATCTCATTTCTTTTAAAAAGGGGCATAGTTTTATTTTTAGAGAAGGTGTAGAGATAAAATGAGAAGAAAATGCAATAACACAATTATAGTGACTAAAAGTTATAAAATTTGGTATTCTGTATTAAGTACAGAAATATATTCCTCTATGTTCATTATTATTATTATTATTGGTATTAGTATTGTTATTCTCTCTCACACACACCTAAATTGTACAAGTATTTGGGTTTTGTTACACTTTTCAAGCAACAAAAGTGCAGGTTACACTAACGTGATATACTTCTATCAATTAGAAATTGAACAATTCGCATCATTATCCTCCTTTTAAAATTAAGCATCCAAGTATTTTAACAAATACAAAAGAGATAAACACACTAACAAGCATAAAAGTTGTGTAGCTACCTTAAACAAACTGTCCCTCCAAAGACTGCATGGTTTAGCTACTATCGATGACAGGCTAATTGGATAACGAGCTAACTGGCTAATTGGATAATGAGCTAACTGGCTAATTAGACAAGAACTAACTGGCTAATTTGCTAGCATGCTAAAAAGCTAATGCAAGACTGTTGGTTGATGCTGTATTATATCCTTCAGCTGGGTTTACCAAATACATTTTTTCCATGGTTTACCATGAAAACTGTAATCATGTCACCACTTATGAGGTGTCATCACCTTTACTACTAATTGTGGAAAAACTAAAGTTTGACTATATTAAAGTATAGTTTGTACACTGTTAGTATAGTATGTGGAACATACATAAAAACACAATAATTTATCATGATTAATATTATTATTATTGACTATATTAATCCCCTTAGGGAAATTATTGCGGACAGACTGCCTCCTTTAGATTACAAAATTTAAAAAATCATAAGGGTCAAACAGAACTTATATATTATAACCATAGAAAGCTAACACACCTGCTACAAATGGGCTGCATAAAATAAGTGACAATCAACACCCTTTCACATTACATGTTATAGTCAACACAGGTTTTTCCATAACGAACGAAGCAATCGCACCACAATTGTAAAATATTAACATTTACGTTATTTGACACTGTCATAGGCAATTAATTCTGTATATATATATATATATATGTCATGCAATGTCATTTTCACTAGTCAAAAGTCAAATTACAGATATCTACTGCTTCATTTTGACTATGTGTAATGTCAATTTCAGATATCTTGAAGTACATTGTGACTAATGAAAACTCTAAATTCAGATATCTGCAATTAACGTTTGACTAGTAATATCTTACTTTGAGATATCCAAAATAATAAATAAGATATCTTTGAATGCCTTAAATTAGAGGTATAGTCTAAATTAAAGATAATTAAGGATATACTAGGAAATCAGCTACGTATGTAGAAATTAAGCACATGAGATCAGAGTTTCTACACAGACTCTGTGCTTGTGTGAGATTGTAATGTCTGACTGGACTAACAACTGCAGTTTTGTAGAGATTGAACAGACTTTTCATTAACAATGATAAAGGTAAAGTCTTCACAGAAGTATGTATATAAGAGGAGAGTGGACAGGCGAACAGCAGGTGTGTGAGCATTATAAAAACCTTCATTACCTTCTTACAGCAGCTGCTGGATTTGATTATGTAACAAACCACTTCTCCCATTCCAGCAGTTTTAGTAACTATATAGATGAATGCAGATTAATAATGTATGCACTCAGGTTTTCCAGATGCAGTTATTCAGGTAATACAATTTATATATTTGACAAGTGATACTGGACAGGGGTGTACTCGACTCCGTCTACTGTGATTAACAACTGCACTTATTGTATTTGTATTGTATTGTATTATTGTATCCCAGCAGTTGAATGTCTGGTTCATTGTGTATTGTCTGTATTAAAGTCACTGCCACTGTACTCTACTATGGATGTGCTGCACTTGAAATGAGTTTAACAAAGTAAGTAGTAATAATAATCAGTTGTATTTTTGCTCATACATCAAAACATCTTTGAGAGTGAATCAATAAGTTTTAACCCACTGCTGATGATCACTGCTATATTCATTCATTGTAAAGGAAAACTTATTAAGACACTGACAGTAAACTACAGGAGGTAGCTCTCCAAAAAATACAGTACACGGAGGTATGTGTACTCTGTGTAGCTGATGGAGAACAACTTGTGTTGATTCCATTTACTGGTGAATCTGACTATATGCAGGTATCAGATAAAAAACTAATTGTTAAGTGCAGTGTGACAATATCTAGTTTCCCAGACATTGAATGAGACATTTTATGCAGCAAAAGTTCCAGCCCCAATATTTGTCAGCCACTGATTATAATATGAATTCATATTACCATGAGCATATCATGGAGTTTTAAACCACTAAACAACACAACTGACATATTGACATATTGAGTTTTTGCTCAGAAAAAGGTCTATTACATCACATGTAGCTGAGCCACTACTTGGCTTTACAATGTACAATAGATTACTAATATTGATAATATTAAAGATGTTTAGGATATAAGACATAACATAGCAACATTATTGAGTAGATTTGGTTTTGCCTTTCATCATATTGAATAAAATAAAAATAATGGATTTAATATTATTCCTATAAATTAATATAAGGAATAAATGACTACACATTTAGCATCTCTGGACAAATACTATGTTGTTCTGAAACAGTAGAGAGGATAAAAAGTGATCACTACAGTGATTCAGAAAAAGTTAAAAAAAGTTAAGGAGGCATGAATGATGCAAAGCGACTAGTGGAGGTTGAGTTAAGCCCAACAGAACCCAGTTGAGCTGCTGAATGTTTGGAGTTCTGGCTTCCTGCCTCTGTAATTAGTGCTGTCACATTGGTGTCCTTCACACCCAGTGGGCAGCTGGAGTGAGAGCTGACCCCCCCCCCCCCCCAGGGGCTGATCGATGGGCTTACCCTGCCTTCAAAGCCCCCCATATTGCTTAATAGAGATATACACACACACACACACTGCACATGCACACATGCACACATGAGATAATGCCTTCATAATACCAGGATCTATGCAAATATACACAGGTCTCTGACAAACACCTACAGGCAAAATATGCATATGGTGCACAGACAAAAACACATCATTCTGTTCTTACCATGCACAGTGATGGAGTTCCCAGATCATTTACTTAGCTAATACAACTGTGTAGAGATAAAAACTCACTGTATGCAAAATGGCTCATTTCACACTAATGAATACCCTATTATTGGATTATAATTAGCACATTAATGCATTTGCTACTTAAATGCTGCACATGGTAATGATGTAGCAAAGTTAATGACCATATTTACTGTACGCATGTATGATCACATATTTTTAACTTTATCATTACTTTACACTGCCATTTGAAATACTGTCAATCCTGCTGATTTTTGACTTTCACATGACTCAGTATAGTCTTTTGATTGTACTGCATTTTGTATTATTACATTGAATCTTATACATATTAAGTAGCTAAAGATATGGAATAAGTATAGTTGAGTACATTTATGATATTTCTATTTGCCTTGGATTTGAAGTCATAGTATAAAATAGTCGTAGCAAAATAGTATAGTACAGGAAATGCATCACTGAAAATTTCAAACTATAATTTACATTTTTGTTTGATCCATAAACCAAAAGAATGTTTTGTTCATACCCATAAAATGTCAGCCTATAGTTGAAGGTAGGAAAATTCAAATAATAAACTGATATTGTTTTCACTATATTTATATTAATTCTTCTACTTCTAAGGAAATTACTTTTCAGATTTATATTTTTGCTTTAAATAGCATGCGCACAGTCATACAACTAGACAGACATTAGAGAGACTTGGTGAACTCTGTCATTATTTTCATCAGGGATTAATGAAGTATTTCTAATTCTGATGTAGTTAATGTGTCATGTGAAAACACACGGTTTCCCCCCCACACATCACTGTCTGTATATGCTACACCTGCAGCTAGGAAAGGAAAAACTGAGGAATGAAATGCCATGTCTGGCTCGACAAACTGAGAAAATAAATAGCAGAGTATTGAATTCAGACGAGAGAGCTCCATAAACACTATAGAAGAATAGAAAAGTGCAGACACAGGAAAACAAACAGGATCAAAGAGTAAGACAAAAGGAGGAGACAGCCTACCTTGATTAGTTGTCAGCTAGAATGAGCAGAGGGAGAAAGGCCTTGCCTGCTCCAAGGGCTGCATAGATGAAAACATGCCAGGGAAGCTCCAGTTGACTATTGAATAGCACAAAGTCAGCAACGACGAAAGCTCCTTTTTTATTTGTCTCTGTGTGTATGACAGGCTACTGCCCTGTCTCTCTCGCTCTCATGGCTGGTTCAATAATGGGTAAACTAGGACTCAGCGGAGAGCTGCAGGCAGGAAGTTGTTTTAGAATATGGTTGACACCAACCACTTGATATCCCTCAGTATACTGTACCAGATGGTCAATATATAGCATTGTGGAAAAAGGGATAAAGCGATAGGGCATTAGGATCGGTTGCGCACTATATCTGATCATATGGATAGTTTACTGTTTACAGTACTGTTGTCTTTAACTTTTGCATATATTTATACTGAAAATCCTAAGTATTAAATATTATCATGTCAAGATTCTGAGAAAAGTTTGCGCGCCAGCATTTGCTGATTTGCACTAATCACAAAGTTGTACTGTTTTTCAGGCAGTTGTGGACCTCAAGGTGCGTTGAGCTGATTTCTAGCTGTCTCACCACCTGACCTGATGTGGGTGCTAGAAGAAAAGGTCAGGGGATTATAAAATATGTGGGTACCCATTTTTAATACAAACCTGCTTGTTAGATAAGGAGACATGTGACTCCCTACACACAACCATCCTGGTGGTTGTGTGCTGGTATCACTAAAGTAGTTTGGCAACAGTGAATAAATCACTGGAATTCCTTTCTGGGAGTAATTGCAACCCATTCAGTAGTTACTGAGATCAGTGTGGACCAGTCGACTGACTGCTAGCATGACTAAAAAGCGCGTAGATGTTTTGTCTTTACTTGCAGAAACATCCCTTTCTGTCTACATTCCCTGTGCACAACTTTAACATAAAGGCTGCTGAAAGGCAAACAGCATGCACATTTTCATACAAGTCCCTATTGTCTGCATTTGCTCGTTGTGCACTCCCTCTATTGCTAGGCGGGAGTCATACAGTCTGTTGTGACAGGGATGCCTTCATTAGGCATGTGTCTGCCACTATATACAGTCTGCTCTAAGCTACTTTAGATTTCTACAGGAAGGGACATGAAGGGGGATCAATAACGGGACTGACTAAAGCATTTGAAAAAGAGCCACTAAGTCTGATGAATATGGTTCATAAGGCACAAGGCAAATACCTTTTACCTGAAGTGAGGTCCACTACTTACACAGGGAGAACTATATTTCTCAGGATAGCTACAGAATAAAAAGACAACCAGGAGACATCGTTACAGCAGGAAAGATTAAACTCTAGGTTAGTGTGGACAACGTGCTTTTGTAACTTGGTATTTAGTGATATTCTTTGAAATAGTGATATAGGTACCCATAGGTATGAAGAGGTTATTGTTTGGGTTAGCTTTTTTAACATTACAAGCACTTGACTTTTATTTGGAGAAAGATACACTTTGGTTGAAATGAGCTTTTCATTTCCATTCTTAGATGATTTCTGAAGGATTAAACTGCTACCCACACTGTGAATGGAAATGAGTGTTAAATGGGAGGCCATTCATCAGCCCAGAAGTTGAACAAAGGACACAAGAAAAGATCATTACTCACGCATCCTTGTGTATATGAACGATAGCTGTTTCCCCATTAAGTTTCCAAAATGTATCATTTTTTTGTTCCAAAAAAAGAGTTTGCTCAGTTGATTCTAGCGATGATAGTTTTTTTTCTCCTGTCATTATACAAACTCATAGAGGGATAAGACTAGAAGGAGGCTATTAACGGATGTCTGTTAAAACCTAATGGAGCGGGACAGCAGATCTGCAGAGGTGTAGCAATGAAGAGCTCACAGTAGAAGTTGGGTAGGATGATGAGACAAATGGGATGCAGATGACAAAGGACATCCAATTCAAGCCATACGAGGTAAGGCAGAGGTTCCTGTATAAGTATCAAATGTGTCTTTTTAGCCCACAGCACATGGAGCGTTTAGTGTGAAATTGACTGCAGAATGCTTGGCCAAGCTTTACCTCTAACTGAAACCAGATACGCAGGAAATTCAGTCGAGGGTGCACAGAGATGTGGACTCTCGTCTGTCTGGAAGTTACTATAGATCACACACATGCCGACGCAGATTGTGCTTTACACAGGGTATGAGTTGTTGGAATAACAGCATCTGTGCAAAATGGGAGGCAGTACAGAAATGTTACTGGTCCTACCAAACGGCCTCGTCTGTTATCTCTGTTACCTGCTGTTGTTTTCTCTCCTCTTTCCGCTCACCCAACCGGTCGAGACAGATGGCCGCCGTGACCTACTTACTACTTTAAGTGCATATCATTAGCAATACTGAAGTGGAGTTACTTTATTTTGTAGCAGTGCTGTGCTAACATTGTAATAGGGAGCAGAGGTTACGCAAGCATGATTAGAAAAAGGCAGCATTGTTTTTAATTTAATTAAATGACCAACATATTCTTTGTCATCATATGGTTTTATCATAGATCTATTGAATCATAACTTGAGCATCAGCAGTGGACATGCTTAGAGATGTCTGCCTCTCACATTGTTGTTGTTAATAGTGACGGTGGCAGGGGGAATGATGCAGTTAGCAAAAACAAAATTATTTGATGTATTTGGAGCTCTCTTCGCCATATGATTCTACATTGTTTACAATATGTGCTGCCGGCTGCTGTGGGGACTGTTTCCTGTAATTTCGGCAATTTTCCAAGGATCCTGCAAATTGTATATTATTATCTGAGCTGCACAGACCACACGTATCTTTGCAACAAGTGGTGTTGATACCAGCAGTGGAAAATACCTGTGGCTGTCTGACAGATAAGGTTGTAGTATGTATGTATGTATGCATGCGTTTCCTCTACTGACAACACATTCACATCCATAATATCATAATCACAGCTTATTTGGATGTTGAGTGTTTTTTGTTTTCTTTTTTTTCAGCTGACACATTTCATTTCCTCATAATTATTCTGTGCGCTGCGTCTCGATCATCGTGATGACAGAGGAAGAGAGGTGAGAAGTGGATGAGGAAAGATGGCTTGCAGGACGAAAGAGAGAGAGAGCTGCGTGCAATCATGCGTGGCTTGTGAATTGAATTAATATAGCTGGTGTGTGTCAGCCAGGAAGAGGGCTTTAAGGAGCAGTGGGTGAAACACAGGAAGGGGGAAACAAGAGTAGGGAGTGAGTTCCTTTGGAAAATGATACAGACATTTGCAAATGAACTACTCAGTTGTACTTATACCATACCCTACCATACTTTTATTTATATAGCACATTTTAACACAGCTCAGGGCCGACCAAAGTGCTGTACACACAAGAATACATAACACAGGGTATATTAAGACATGTTAAGACCTCCGGTGGTGTTAAAAGCCAGGGAATAAAAATGCATTTTTAACCTTGATTTAAAAACAGCAAGAGCAGGGGCCTGTCTGATGTTTAGAGGAAGCTCATTCCAGAGGTTTGGAGCCACAACAGAGAAAGCACGGTCGCTGTTGCTTTTTTATTAGGCATTGGGACATGTAGACGCCTTTGGTCCGTCGACCTAAGAGAGTGAGATGGGACGTAGGGGTTTAAGAGATCTGATAAATAAAGTGGGGCTAAACCATTCACATGTGAAATAATTTTAAAATGAATCCTATAATAAATGGGAAGCCAGTGTAGGGGCGCTAAAACACTTTCTGGCTTGCCTGTACTGGTTAAAAATCAGGCAGCACCATTTTGAACCAACTGCAGTGGACTAATGGAAGCCTGGCTGACCCCAACAAGGAGGGCGAGATCCATCCAGTAGCAGCTCCTACTGGCCAGGTAGCTCAATGGGAAAAACATCAGACTCAGAAGCTGGCAGGATCGAATTCCAGCCTAGACTCCTATCCCATCCCTCTTGAGCAATGCATTCATCACTAGCTCCTTGTAAGTGGCTTTGAATAAAAGCATCTGCCAAGTAAAGTGAAAATTGAATGTGCTGCAGAGTGTGTAATAGAAATCTACTAAAGTCTCCTAAAATGTTTGGGAGGGACATTAAAGATAAAAGATATTTAGGGGAAATAAGTGAAATTTAGGCTACCCAATGTGACCATAAATCTGTGGCATTACTTCAGCATTTCCCATGATGGGCGATGGTGATTGGTTTCTTTTACTTCCTGATGAAACTTGTTGGATTACGTGCTCTAATTCTACTTTGTGACAGGTACTCAGAACTACTGTAGAACATGCTGTAGGTTTACACTAAAAGCTACAGTAAGCAGCAGATTCATTTAGCTTAGCATATACTGTAGAAATAGAGAGACAGCGACACTATGTTTCAAAAGTCACACAGTGCTACCAACCTCACTAATTAACATGTCTTAATTTTGTTGCCGAGCAACTGTTTCTGGCTAAAATCTAATGTTAGCCACCTTATCTAGGTATTCTAACTCTATGAGCTCCCATTATTTTTTTCTTAAAGAAACATGCTTTCAGCAGACGATATTTAGATGGATCTACCTGTGACCGCTCTGAGGGTCTTTTCATTACAGCCTCTGTTTGGCTGCCAAAGTCATTTATTTCTCAGCAATTCACACTTTGATCAGTTCTAGACAGGTGAAGACTATTGTAACGTTCTGTACTCAGGTGTTTAGCACTCTTCACTTACGCGCCTCCAGATGGTCCTAAATTCTGCTGCGCGTTTCCTAAAAAGCAAAAAAAAGTTTGAACATACTGCCCCAGTCCTGGCCCCTCCTCCCAGTCTTCCAGTTCTTCTACTTCCAAATTCATTATAAGTTGATAGGATTTTTGTTTTTAAAGCCTTAAATGGTCTGGATCCATTTTACATAAACTGGTGCAGCTGCAGAGAAACTATTTTGTTTGTAGAAATATGCTTCAATGTGGATTTGATACTAATACTAAGAAACTTAAATAATGTTTCTTAGTATTGTTATTTAGTGTCTCATGCTAGCTCTAACTTAAACTGCGCACAAAGTATATGAAAAATATATTTACATGAGCAGTGGCAAAGCATACTTAAGTCCACCTTGAAAAGCCCAGTATTGGGTGTATGCGACATAAGAACCTAGCAGAGTGGTCCACCGTCTTTACCCTATCTATAGAACTTAATACTGTCATAAAACCTTTGGTTGCGAGTTGCACTGGGCGTTTGAGTCCACTTACATGCAACTTTAGTTCAAGTCTGAATGTGTGACTGCCCGTTCCTTTTCCACCATGACAAATTATCACAACCGTCATCCAACGTCTGAGGCTGGTTCTTTGAGGAGAATAGGACAAAGCAGTGCCAGCAGTCAATTCTATTTTTTCTATTTCACAATGTCCCACATAACATCAAAGAAATAGACAAATTCCGCTTTATTGACAAGAACAGTAGTGTTGATACAAGGCAGGAGCTAGGGGGAAGCTCAATACAGTGCATAACTCAGATACAAAATTGTCAGTAGTTTTTTTATTGAATTTGTAGTCTGGATAATCCCTTTAGTTGTCCCTTCAAAAGATGAAGGAATAAAAAGTTTAGTTTAAAAATGGAACAGCTTGAAGTCCCCCAAATGAGAGGCCAATGTGTGAACTGAGTTTTTTAGTTTTTTCTTTTCAGGTTACGTCATATAGAGTATAAAAACATGCATCCCATGTTACTCCACAGCTATCAGTCTTACAATGTTCACTGATTTCACAAAATCAAACTAAAATCATAAGAGAAGAAATGATACACCAACTGTATACATCCGTCACAGACGCAAGACATACTTGACTATTCCTATTTCTCCGACACTGAAAAACATCTTTTCAAGCTACCATTAATTTACACACTAAATAGTACTGTCCTCTGACTACTGGGCTATTTTCAAAACAGCCTGAGGTAAGCTTTAGCACATGAGACACAGCTCAATTTCAAAAACAAACCCAAGAAAATTAAATGTGACATGATGCCATCAACCTGTCAACAGCAACACAAAACAAGACAATATAAATAAATTATTATTAAAAAGCCTAATGTTGCATTTTGTTTCATCAAATTTAGTTGTAAACAAATTCATCAAAGTGCTCGAGTACTTCTGATCCCTGTATCTGACAAATTTTCTCTGTATCCAGTAAATTACTTCGACCATTAGTAGTGTGACGACTCCCACAAATAAAATGATTACAATGACAGAAAAAAGGCAAAAACCCAAAAGGCAAGAACGGGCTAAAAGATCACTCAGTGTTTTCTCTTTTGCTTTTGGCCAGCGTCTACCTCGTCCAGCCCCGAGGCCGATCTGGACTGCTGCATTTCTCTGAGCTGCGAGTGTGTGCGAGGTGGCTGCTTCTTGAGCTTCTCCAAGTGAACGTCAATGGGGTCGAGCTCGGGCTCGGCGGCTGGGACGGGCAGGTATCCACCGTCCCTCGGCAGGCACATACACCAGCCGGCGCCAGCCAGGTCCAGCTCGCCGTACTCAAACTGAAGCTTTTTCACCTTGAAGTCCACCATGTCAGCCGACTCGCTCATGTCCACCAGCAGGTTCCAGAAGACGCAGCTCAGGATAATTCCCAGGAGCTGCACAGAGACACGGGGAACTGTTTATACACATATTCTCAATGCATCTAGAGTAACTGTTGATTAACGTTTAATTTGTTTCACTTGATATTGGTAATGCAGCGTCAAATTGATAAATGGCATGACTTCATCAATTACCTGCATCAATAGAAAAATAAATCATTACAGTCATTACAACTACAAGCACAGTGTGTGCAGGGACAACAAAGCACAAGAAAACATATTTTAACATAATGTGAGCTTCAATTCAATTACTGCTGAACTGAGGGTAAAGTCAGCAATTACTACACTGTGCTTCATGTATGATCAGTGCCTCTGACTGGATTCTTAGCAACCGCATAGCAACCGCACTAAAAGCTCAGCTATTCAGAGCTATCTGCAATGAAAATCTGAAGGGTAGAGCCGTATTCGAAGTTAAAATAATAAACATAAACCTGTATCGTTACATTCTGCCGTTTACGGAAAGAAAATAGATGTATCAAAACATCCTTTGGATACATCTCTACTGGAATAAATATATGAATAAGGTAAGTTTATTTTTGTTATTACTCAGTAACTTGAGCGTACAGCTAAAGACTTCAAAAATTCAGACACATCTGGATGTGTGTGTTTTGGATCATTGTCCTCCACCTTGACTAGTTCTAGTTAAAAGTTTGACACTGGCAGATGAATGCTTCTATACACCCCTGAGTTCATTTATCTGCCGTTGTGTGGCATTTATCAGCAAGAAAGCTTAGCCGAGCAGAAGCAGCCATGGTAAACCCAAATGTCTTCAGCATACTGTTAAAATGTATGAGGTAACAGCTGGAGTTGAGACAGTCCTAAGGAGAAGCGCCATGGTCAGCACAGGTGGTTTGGGTACTGGATCTGAACCCGTTGCTGTGTGAAGACGGCACGTTCTCCCTGTGCCTGCGTCAGACTGCTGCAGGTGCTCGTATTTCCTCCCACGAGTCAGTTACACTCAATCACAGTCTCTCAATTTCTCCCAGTATGCGCAAAAGAAACATGCATATACAGGCTCAACGCACTAGAAAAGGAAAGTAATTACCACCTATGAGCCAAGTTAAATTTAGGACGGGTGGGTAAGGATAAGTGTTATTTTTGAATTGTACCAGTTTTCTTGCAGCTTGTATGAGCTGCAGGGGAGAACCACACCCAGCTGTTTGGAAAAGTAATTACTCAGTTGAAAAGGGGCAGAGACAAATCCAAATTCATGCATGGTACAGTTTGTGTACACTGCATTGTTTAGGAGATGGCTTCAGAGTTACGTAGAAGTATAAAGAAACCATGCAGTCAAAAACAGTCTGTAGCAGATTATTGGAAAAAAGTCAGTGAAACTTTTACAGGAAGTGGGGAAAGGTGCATTTGGTGGAAAATAATTCCGCAAAGCTCTTTAAATTACCTGTGGCAGCCCAATAGCACAGCAGAGTGCAACTGTTATTCCAATGTTGTCACTCATCCAGAGGTTGACTGCATGGATGCAGCCTCGCACATGGATCAAGTCCTGCAGGGTTTCACGCTGATACACACACCGGGAGAAAACAACAGGAGGAAATTATAAACTCAAATGGAACCTGGAGGTTTGACTTATATACTGCAAAAAAACCCAGAGAAGGGTCATATCAGTTGTCAGACTGAAGAGATAAAAACTTTATCCTGCACACATTGATAGTATCGCAGCGAAACCCTTCCCTCTAAAACTAGGGTAGAAAATACCAATACAGGAAGTGAATTCATTTCTTTATATTTGAACAAGCTGCATTTGCTTTAGTCAGTGTTGCTGATTTTCTTTACACTACATCTCACTACTTACTGTTCATATCCAGTCATTAATATGCTAACTGAACTACAACGGAAGGAAACGTGACTGAATAAAATCAAATCTTCAACATATTAGTGGAGAAAACAGAAGCTTCCCTCAGTCAGTGGGTATAACTAATTCCCACTACCCTCATTATACACAGGTAATAAATCAGTCTATTTTAATAACCTGTAGATCGTCTTACCTGTTGATCCAGGGTTTTGTAACCACATAGAGTATTGATGACCTCTCCCACCTGTCCAACGAGTCGAGATTTAGAAAGTCAGAGACCAGATTTAAGTGAGCTAAGAAGACCAGAGACACCTGTCCCCTGCCAGCCAAAGCATGAGTGTGAGCCCTGACAGGAAGGAGAACTGATAATAGAAACCTAGCCAATGTTCAGCCTCTCTAATCTACTCCTCTATCTCTGGCATGTGTGACGGGCAGAATATTGGTCGACTCCTTTCGTTCACTTCTCTACCACAGCTTCACTGCTTCCTGAGACGGTATCGTTGCTTTGAGCTGAGGGACAGAAGAGATCTGGTCATAAGGGACCGAAGCTGTATTTGAAGAGAGAAAACTTCCCTTCCAAACACATATAGCCCATTAAATCTTCAGTCAGCTGGGCGAGGCACTTTCCTCACAGTCTTTAGTGGAGATATTACCTGTCCCTTCCTGCTTTGATAAAGCACAGAATTAACGAATGGATTTAGGACCTGAAGCAGGGATTGTCACTCCTTTAATTGGGTTCTCTCCAATGTGTCCTCGTCTTAGAGTAGAAGGTAACACGAGGACAAACCACCTGTTTAAACTGTGTAAAAATTCTGTCAAAGCTTCTGTCTGTTTTTACGTATTTATTATGTAATCAAAGTTACCTTTTTTAATTTCCTTTAATGATTTTATTCTTTTCAACATAACAATCCTGTTTGGCTAATTCCAGTGAAGCTCATGTAAAAACAAACTATATGTGAAAGAAAAAAAGGAGTGAGAACTGGCTTTCCTCTGCATCTTAAAAAACACCTCAGCTGCCAGCCTCCGTGTGGATTAATGTAGTCCTAATGATGGAGGACATGCGGGTGTAAAGTCAGCCGTCAGAGAATTTACAACAACCAAATGTTATGCAGGTTTACAGAAAGATCTGCTTGTTTACCGTGGGCTGCCAGCCCTCACCTTGCTGCGGACACAACAGGTATATGGAACTCCACAGGCTAGTGGCCCGGTACCATTGCAGAAATGGTACTGGTTGACTCCCCAGTCCTTGTACTCATCCCCTCCACAACATGAGAACTAGAAAACAGAAGAGTGAGGGGAGTAAGATCCATTAGGAAGCAAAATCAAATGTGAAACTACCACAAATTCTGCTTGTTTTTTCTGGTCTCCTAGATGACACTACCCACTGAGTTACTGCATCTGCTGTGCAGTTTCCCCCCTTACAGTTCCCTGAGCCAGACCTCGCTCACCATGCACCATGCTGTCTTCTCAGAATGGCACAATCCAACTCCACCAGTTTCTTTTTTATGCATTGTTTCAGTTATTCAGTGAGTCCACCCACACAAACACACACCACTAACACTTTATTATTTAGCTTTTCATAAAAAAGGTACCTGTGCACTTCCTGGCATGTTTAACATGACAAATATCAGCTCATACAATTGTTTTATAATACTACTCGTACAGTATATCTCCATCTAATGTCAACTGTACTCAAGTATGAGAAATATATCCCCAATATATCTATATCATTTACTTTTTTATAGAAATACCATACAACCTTTTGTTGCACAAAGTCCAAAATGTTTTTGAAGTCCAAATCATCGTAGTAGTGTTTGATTCCCTCTCGTATACTGCTCTGAAACAAGGCGGAGGTCTAGACGCAGTGGAAAGAGGCAGAGACACAGACCAGCTGTAGTTACCATTACGGCGATGAGAGAAAGAGCAGTATAGGAGGTGGAAGTGTGACAAGTGGCACAAAGAATTTTACCTTTTTTTCAAAGATGAGAGCCGTGATGAGAGCGACTGCCTGGAGAAGTAGCAGCACGCAGAGAACACAAAGGAACTGTGGCAGAAAGAAGATTCAGAAGCAATTCTGATGGTGCAGCGACACAACAACACTCAATTACTTAAATCAGTGGTGCATTTTACCAAAATGTGTTTGTGATGCGGACCAACAGTGACTCTGCAGCTTAACACAAACTGCTACTTTTCAGTATGTCAAGAAACAAAGCAGAGCATACCTGAAGCCAATCATAAAGATCCGTGTCACTTTCAAAATGCCCGTCGTGTCTGTACTCGGGTTCTCTTAACTTAATCTCACATTTGCTCCCATCATGACAGAACAAACTGTTCCCACTGCTCCTCAGTGTGAAACAAGCTCCTCTTCATCAAAGCACAACAACTGTTTTCATTGCTAACTTTTAATCCTCTTTTTCAGTTCACGTTACTTTCGGTAAGACTAATTAGATCGTTGCATAGCAACCACAACAATATATCCCTGCTCCCTTTGAGCTTCTCTACTGGCACCAATTGCAGTGAATGTGAATTTTAAGAGGGAGGAAAAAACAGATGACGATATTTTATGGACCTGTCCTGCAAACAGTTTATGTATCCATGACATTTTCTATTAATTATTTACATACTTACAGGTAGCCGATATGTTAACGCTTAAACTAATTTTTCTTTCATCCATACCATGTGCAGCAGCGTCTTGTTGTCCCTGAGGGATCCAACCATTCCCACCACGGACACGGTGAACATCACCAGGCCCAACAGGATGAGCACCACGGCAGGAGCCAGGAAAAGGCCCTCCAGGCTTCGATTCTTCTGCCTTTCCACTTCAGCGTACACGCCCACACACAGTACACAAAGACCCATCAGCTGGGGGAGACAGATGGAGAAAGACAACCTTGTTAAATGATGTTACTTCTCATATGTGAAGGCGGTTTCTAATATCCCAGAGAGTCTCAATCTCAAGTGCAGAGAGATGATCAACGGTACGCCATTTCCCAAACAACCACAGTATGGCATCATCCTCTACATCTGAGCAACACCTTGATCTGTGCCACATACTGCCGGCCTGACCCACTCCTCTGAGCGCTGAGGGTGGGTATGTGGCGAGGAGCATTGCAGTGCTCAAAGGTTTCACACAAAGACCCCCCACATTACCATCTCTGTCAAACTATTTTTCCAGTCTACCATAATGTTTGTAGTCATGGGTCGGATGTTCTGCACTGGTTCACACATTCTCCCATCAAATATGTTTTCACCTTCTTTCGATCATATCGTATTTACACATGGCAGGTAAAGTTCTCCAGATACTTTGGCTCTGCATTAAGAAATACTAATGATCATGGTCTGATTTTACAAATAACACTCTCCTGTCTGGTTGAAGCTCTGATTCAGGGCTCACGGGGCAGCATCACACCAGAACAGCTGAAATAAGTGACATGCAGACTTTAAGGAAAACTTTAACTTAATAACTGAATTATTTTACCAAATGTTTTCATAGATCATGATCACATTTGATATTTTGTGACAATAATTTTGGTTACATGTCATCTTACTATAGCGGTCAGCTTGTTTTACTGTGGATGTTTTAGAAATAAAACTGACTAGACTTTCATTCCCATTACATAAACCCATAAACGGCCTGATAAGTCACATCGTGTTGGGTAAAGGCTAAGAGGACCACTGTAGGCACACATAATTAGTCAATGAGGAGTAAAATGTGTTAGTGATGTTATGTGACGTGACTTCATCAGCACAGCCGTGATCAGCTCCAAAGTCCATGTGGTGCACAGCCTTGCTTTACACGTAGACACCGAGCCAGTAAACCACTGACCTGCTGCAACCCTTTGATGAACAGCACAGTGTTAGCATTAAGTGTAGACTAACAGAGGTTTTATTGTTCAACTGCTGATACTAATGCATTTGTGACAAATTGTCCCAACAAGACACGGGTAATAACTGTAATGTGCTTGTCAGTCACTGGTTTCATCATTGAAAGTCTATTGTATTCTGCAGACTTCCATTGTTTTTAATGTAACATCTTAGTAACATAGTTGTCAAATAAGTGTAACATGGTGCACCAGAAGTATAAAACACTGCAATGCGCACATCTCAGAGTTGTACTGGTGTACAGTTTTTGAACGATTTAAATATTTTCTGTAGCTTGTCAGTATGCTGGGCGTAAAGAGCTTTACATTTAAATGATAAACACCAAGTAGAGCTGCTTGTGGACAGTGAGACATCGTTACAGCGTTTATCAGCAAATTACTGTTGCAGTCCTTTTCATAATGAACTAAGGCTACGGATTATCTGTACATGAGCTCTGTCTTAAGAGCTGGGTCCATCTACTTCAACTCAATCTACTGCCAACAATCCACCATAAAGCATTGGCCGACTCATTTGGCAAAGTTTCCCACTTTCAGGGTGAAACCTTCACTTCCTAACGCCACTGCTGCAATAAGGAACAAAAGAATGGGCCACATCGTTTGCAGACGTGGCTCTGACACCATGCTGTGGGAAAAAAAGGCTGAATCTGGATTTGCAAGCACTTTATTAGTCATCACAGGACACCATGCCTCGGAGTCTGAGGGTCTGTTAGCTGAATGCTGATGGCTTCTGACAGTTTTACAATGAGTCTGTGATAAGGGGGGGGGGCTTTTAAAGCCAGCAATCATTATATTGAAATACCACATTAAAATGTTAAATGTAACTGATGTTACTTATAGTATGAAGGGAAAAGTATCGTATGACCAAATCTGACAGACCTATTTATATTCTACTAGATGAGGCAAAGTACTCTGAGGTAATCCTCAACTTTACTCACTTTTTACTCACAAAACGTCCTACTTGAATTCCACATCACACACACCAGGTATCTTTAAATACATCTACATGGTTAGCTTGAAGCTAAAGGAGCTTTGGTCTGTTTAGTTGAGCTGAGCCACCTAGTAAACCACAAAAGTAATAATAATAATAACAATAATAATACTTTATTGATCCTCTTGGGCAAAATGGTCTTTGGACAGCTGCTAGACCTGTGTCTGCGCTACTCGATACACCTCGATATGTAACCTGGTGGAACTGGGAATTGAACTCACTCACCCTTGAGTTTGAAGACAACTGCTCTACCCACTGGGCTATCGTGTTGCCCCGAGGCGGCGGCGGGGGGGGTAGATTATATAATTGGGACCCTGGAATGCTAATGGAATCAAAGAACGAATGTTTCATGGTCATATTCAATAATGTGCTTCAGGGTGTGTTTATAAATATGTACATTATTCTGCTGATGAAAGACGTGTAGTGGTGAGAGGGACAAAAGCATAAGGTCACACTAAGCAGCCTGGTTTGTCAGTAGAGTGATGAGGGGTGAGGATGACTCATCTTTACTTTTGGGCCTGGCAGCACATTGAACTACCTGCCCAGCATTTAAAGCACCTGTTAGATCCCACCCTAACCTCATCCACGTCACCATGAGACTATGTCATTTATTTTGCATCCAAATTTTATCTGCTGTGAATGTCCTCATGGGGATGAAACAGTATTTATGTATCTGTTGTCTTTCTTGTCTTCGTCTCCTTCCGATATAAAGTTCAGCATATGGGCACAAAAATGTCCCTCGCGATGAATAAAGTGTATTGTATCTTATGTTAGGTGGCCAATAATAATTCACTTTTGTGTTTTATAATAAAATACTAATATACCAAAGTCATTGTCACCCAAAGTAATTTTAAAGTGAGTTTAGCATGCTATCCTCTTCAAACACTAAACTGAACCATTAACCTGACCTGGCTACACATTTAAAATAGGAAGGCACCACTGAGGTAAAACAAGCATACATCTTACGAGTATGACTCATTTTCTTTTTAATGAAGCTAAAAAGGCTTAACCACCTACAACAGGAGTGGTTAAGGATGCTGAACATTCCTGTCGGCCAAAACATTTACGCACGCAGCTGTCCCTTTAACTGGATCCAACGCCCTGCACCACGGTGTATGTTAGCTAACGATAGCTGTGTACTGTGTCAAAACCAAGCGCAAATATTATTATCTAAGCATATTCTTTTGCTATTAGACCGCCTTCAACTTTGCACTAAAGACAGAGCATATTTTATGGAGAATGCATGGGGTCTGAAGTTGTAATATCATGAGCTAACCGTTCCCCGGATAGCTGGCACCCACCAAATCCCCTTCAAAATGCGTTAACTTAATATTACATTGCTTAACAAACACAGTCAATTAGTTGCAGTCATAATTTATACCCTTTTTTTCTTATCACTACAGCCTTCTGGTAAATACGGAATGTGTTCCGTTCAACACAAGGTGAAGAATTGCAAGAAAATCTCATCCTGTATATCCTGCCTCGCACTGTAATGCTAATTAGGCGGACATGAACTCGAGTTTGGTGTGTATTGTGATTTTGATTCAATTTAAGATCAAAAGATAAGGCGATATTTTTAAATACGCCGAATAATACGCGATGGCATATCGATTCACAATATGCCAGAAGTTCTGTCCTAAACAGCCATTATGTGCCTGGAGCAGCAGGACATTTAAAATAAAACTGTTGTGAATGACGCTTGGTTGTTTTGGCTGGCGTCTACTTCAATTAGCTGTTGCAGTTCAGTCGTACGTATCACCTACTATGGATTACGTATGTCAGTACAAGATCCACAAACTTACCGAGAAGAGCATTGAGTAGACATTTAAGGTAAATTTGATGAAGTAGTAGAAGTGGTTGGTTTTCTTCAGGTCAGAATAAGACGGCATGGCTGCCTTCGTTTTAAAGCTAGCTAACAGGCTAGCTAGCTATTCTTCGTCTGTTTCAGGAGATGTCGCCGTTATAATAATACAAAATGTTAAAGAATTGATAGATGCATTTAAAATAGCTAACTGATTTTTACACACGTAGCAGCTCTCATTTTTAACATAGTATTGTAAATAGCCCGAGGAACCACTTCCGTACGCCGGTCTCTCCACGCTTTGTTTTGACTCTATTCTTAAAGGGGCAGCGCGCACAACTGCACTGATTTAACATAATAAATGATAATACACCTATGCTCAACTGTTAACCTGTATTTGTAACACAATTATATGTTGCTATATGTCCAATCCTATGAAACTGGAAAAATACTAATTCAAATAATAAACAAAAACATTTGTTGAAAAAATTTGCTCATACAAACTATAATGATCCCTACAAGGACTCCCTGAAAATTAATATGACACAGTTTTCTATTTGAATTGTCCCCGACTTCCTAAGGTTTATCAGCCCTTCTGGGAGAGACAGTTTGGAGTTTACTTGATTGAGTTTCAATTCAGAGACCCAGCTCATTTCTTGTGTTAAGCCATCTGAATCCTGCACTTTCTCTGCCAGACTCCTTTCCACTCCAAAACAGGCACACACACGAGTGTATGCACACACATATGGAATAGTTTTCATTTTAATGTGAATTGAAAGACATTAAAATATTGTCCTTATTTACATTATGTAGAGTATGCAGCTCTACATAATGTATCTTTATAAAACACACACTGCATGTATCTTTCTAGTTCAAGCATTAGATCCCTTTATTCCTGTTGCAGCATTTGTATTAAACCACCTCTGGATCGTGCCTCTCTTTGATGACTTCCTCCTGTCATTGCATTAGACATGGTGAGATTAATTCTTTTTCATCTGATATGAGATGCGATGGGAATTGCTGAGGCCAGTTTTTGGAAGTGCTAGAAGACCTGTGAAAAGGGACGATTTCTCATGTAGTGTAAAAATGATCCTGTTAAAAATAATTACCCTATCCTAAATTGTTTCAACATCAATAATTGTAGTTCTATATACATACTGGTATACTTTACAGAACACTTCCTGTGATCCATATCCAACAGAAGGCTTTTCAATCAAAGTGAACCCGATGGCTGTCCTCTTTGCAGCCCTTGAGGTGCTCAGCAGCATGAATACTCTGCAAAGTGTGTAGCCAAAAAAGCTCTTTTGCCCTGACTTCTGCATCCCCGTCTCTGATTCTGCTCTTACAGCTTGTGATATCTGACCCTCTTGCTCGTGATCATCTCGAGCTTTGATCAGATGCTTTCAGGTTTCTGACAGCACGATGTCAGCTATGTCTGTGTGCTGGTGTCAGAGGACCCGAGCTGCCGACCTGCGTCCATATGCAGCTGTTTGTCAATGTATTATGTAGGCCCTGCAGACACTCTCAGCCTTGGGTGGGAGTGCTCTTTTCCTGAAAGCAACTTGTTTTGCAATATAGCGGAAATATTTGCTACTCTTGTTAACTAAAGGCCTCACTATTCTCCAGATGAAGTGCATGTCAGATGGTCAACAGTATGTGAGACCTCCTCAGCCTACACCTTTACATTGTCCACATTAGGGGTGAAAGTGAGCAGTGTTTGGAATCGCCTCTTAAGGTATTTATTTTCCCTTTTTACACAGTGTTATTGGCATTTTTTATACACAGAATAACTTCCAGGAAAGACTGACTCATGGCGTCTTTCCAGAGCATTCAAGCTATTCCAGGATTCCTAAATGTGGATGTATAGTACCCAACTCATACACAAATAATGGAGGTTAAAAAGACTATGTAGTAGTCATGGTCATACACTAAATTACTGAATTTGATGAGAAGCACTCTCCAGCACATTTCCCTCCTAGTCCACGCTCCCTGCTGCTGCATAATTAAGGTTTAACTTAATTGCCTTCAGCAAGAGAAAATTGTCCAAGATGAAATAAATTGCTACGTAGAAGCCAAACATATCGCATAAAGACACACTCAATAAAAACCTTATCATCCTGGTGGTATGTGTCTCATTGATGTCTTCCTGCCCTCACATCCTCCTCAACATACTCTTCCTAGAGTTATAATACAAAGGACAATACAGAACAAAGTGCATTTCATTCTCTCTTCCATTCAGCTCATGTAACTGAAAAAGCCAACAGTGGTCTTCAGTACCAACATAACATCTTGTTTCCAAATGCAATGCTGAGATAACTGAAATGCCAGCTGTGCACACACATGCTTTTTCATCAGAGTGAACGCCATTTTTCAGTCTTATAATGAAACATATTTGGACATTACAGTGCATTTAACGTATATATGTAAAATGAAATTATTTGAATACGGCGAGGTGCTGTCAAAGTCGTCCTGAGATGTCTGGCCAATTAAGGAGGGGAAGGGTCAGGTGAGTATGCCTGTAGGACTGGGGGGGGGGTTGTGCTATTTCAATTCCCCAGAGTTATATATTGTAGCTTTAATATGTGTGATTTAAGAAAACACCTCCATACACATTGGCTTTCTAGGGGCAATCTTATCATGGTTGACATACATCTTTGGAGTAAATGTGGGTTTGCTGTTTAGATATGCATTTTAATATAACACACATTGAGTTTAGTTGGAATAAATAAAATTGCACTGCCTCTTTGATAGCTTAATAAAAAGCTCCTCTGCCATGCTGACATTCTGTATTACTGTTTTACCGAACCAGCATGGAAATCTATCACGAGCCCTCTCCTTCTTATTGTTCCTGAGTTGTCCTGATTGTCCCCACAGGAGCATATCCCTTTTTTACGTGATATTGTTCCATTTCTTTACTCTACATCTCATCTTCTTTCTCTGCAATCCCTCCTCTCTCCCTCTTTTTAATGCTTGTACTCCTATGGGTGGTCATCTGTTGACTCCTGCTGGTGTATGGGATGGCAACTGAACTTAACTACGAGGGCCTCCGTCATTGTAGCAATTGACATGCAGTTCTTTGTATCTTTCAGATACAAAGATTGGATCCTCTCATCATATGATCAGTAAATCATAGTCTCCAAGCAATCAACACAGTAAAACTACACATTCAAGTACATGTACACAAAAACACCCATTCCTAATTACCTTCCTAAGCAGGTTTCATGTGTTTGAACATGGACATTCTCTTGTAGAGAGACACATTTGTGAAATTTCTTCAAATCTAGTCGACTCTATTTCTCCTTTGCTTTTTCGCCTCATTTCCTACCGTCCTTTCTTTTCTTATAAAGACATACAAAAATAAGTGTAAACGACAAGTATTTCTACATGCATGAGAGGCTGAACACTCATGTGCTGTTTCATGCCAGACAGAATCCCGACGATATTTTCAGTTTAAGGATAGAGTAGTACAGTTTTAATCTCTAACAATGACTTTGCCAACTACAGCAACATCATGCTAACAAAACCTCTGGGATTCTATCCAACTATATTTTGGCAGATGGCTTACCACTACCAGTTAGCATGGTTAGTATTGTTTTTTCTTCTTCTGAGGATTCCTACCATCTGGCATTTCTCATCAGGAGCGATTCGCCCGCCCGCTCGCATGCTCGCTAGATTCCCATGAGTATTTTATCCCTTAGAACTTGAAATGTTTGTGTCTTGGCTGATGGAACTGCGCTGCCTGAATCAAACTGTCATGGCTGTGGTCAAGGACTTGAATGGGTTTAAAAAGTTAGATGAAGGAGAGAAAGATAAGAAGGGACGACAAGAAAGACTGAAGAGAGAATGTAGAATTGCATTTTTTGTCAGAACCTATATCTGTATTGAATATAATTAGTTATCTCTTCACAGTGGCAACTATCAAGAGGTGGAACCTGTTCAGCAGCAAATAAACAGTTAATTCTTGATGTTGATGTGTTAGAAGAAGGAAAAGTTGTAATGGCTCAATGGCTGAATCTACACATCTCCAAAACAGCAGGTCCTGTGAGGTGTTTCCAGCATGTCTTCAGAAAGTGGTCCAAAGATGGACTAACAGTGACATCACAGTCAGGGTCGAGAGTGTCCATGGCCTTCTGGTGGTAAGTGAAGGGTAGCCCATCTCATCCAGCCCCACAGAAGAGTTTCTGGAACACAAATTGCAAAAAATATTATTGCTGAATACAATTGATGAGAACACACAGTGCATTTTTTTACAGATTATTTTTCAGTGTTGTTGTGTGTCATTTTACTTTACTTTACTTTACTTGGCAACTGCTTTTATCCAAAGCGACTTACAAGTAGAGGACCCCAGCAATTACCATTCGGTTCCCGTAAAATCTGCGATAATACAACAAAAAACCTGATAAGGCCCAACTCGACAAGACAAAGATTTATTTTCATTTTTAATTGTGACAGTGCCGTAACCTCACAAACTCACGATTGAAACCTGTGAACTCATGGTTAATACTCTGAAAAAATAAGGTTTGTACAAATGAGATTTCAGTTGACAAGATGATTGCATTTAAATTGTGTGAGCCCTGGGCAGCCACAGTGATGCAATCTGTCAAAACCCAGTTGTTCTTGGGAAACTAGAAGGAAAATGGATTTGACCTCAGAGTAATTAGGTTTTGCTGTCCGCTGACCTTGCTGGGAAGATGGCTGTGTTAGCGGTTAATACACTTGACAGGCGATGGAGTACTCTAGGTAGCTTATTGATACGGTGAGGAGAAGGCTGATACGTGGAAATACGCTGCCTGATTTGGATTAACTGTGACATTTATGTGATCCATTTTTCACAGTAAAATGAACCATGTCTAAACAAAGACAGTGCAACATATGGGAAGGACTGTGGTTCATTTCTTTCTCCCAGGTTTAAACCATTGCCTTCCCATTTAACAATACCATCACACTAGTGTGCTGGTTTATCTGGTCTGAGGCACGAACCATACAACCGCATGTCGTCCTGTGATTCAATCTGGGAAGGTTGCAGCATTTCAACCCCGCCCTCATCCAATTTGTCCCCAATTTGTTTCTGCAGCATCAATAAAGGCAGCCGTATTACTCTTCCCTAATAAAACCTCCCTGTAAAAAGTCACTTTTAAAAAGTTGGACCTCCGATATACCAGCAACACTTCCACCAGCAATCAACTAGCTTTGCTAGCATTGTTGCTTTACAGGCACCGTATGACTCCTAGTCCTTCCCTCACCAGGTGTGTCACCCAGCGCTAGCTCCCTGTAAATCGCTTTGAATAAAAGCGTCTGCCAAGTAAAGTAAAGTAAAGTAAAGTAAAGTAAAAGTAAAGTCTGCCACTGTGTTCCACACTGAAATATCTCAGTAATTACTATGCAAATGTTTCTTGTCCCAAGAGGATGCCTCTAGTTGCACCATGTTGTTGAGATTTATAGTTTTAAGATGCTAACATGTAGTTTTGTGTCTTAACATTTGGGTCAACTGACATGCAACTGACTGTTATTCATGTTCCCTGGGGCTATTGTCAATTCAGTGCCATGGACTGAGCAAAAGTAACAATTTAAAGTAACAGAACAAGAACGGACCACGTTATGCTTCTCCTTACAGTGGTGTGTAGCTCTGACAGTTCTGATGTATGGGACCATCCAGGGCAGAGACAACATGTCCACCATGGTTAGTATGTTGCTGGAGTCATTAGGCAGCTGTTGGCCTGGGTGGGAAACAATTCAGCGACATCGTGTCTGAAGTAAATTTACAGGCGGGATGGAGTGAAACCACTCTCACAACCTCCAGCGTGAACCGTGGGCCTGCTGATTTTTCACATTTTTTTTATTTTCCCTGCCTTCAAAATGAAATCAGTGGTAATGTTTGTAAAGGGGCCAAATTAAATGGAAAGTCCAGGGTCCCCCTGAGGTTCGTAGATTTACTGATAATTTCATGGAAATTCAGCTGTTGCAGTGAAGGTGTTGTTCAAGTGGTAATTTTCACTTGATAACTCTGCAAGTCAAAACAATGTTAAGAAGCATTGTTGAGATATCTCTCTCAGGACAAACAGATGGAGGGAAAGATGTACTGACTGAATATCTGCCTTGCATTTTTCCTCAATCACTTTAATCACACATGAATTAGCTCTCTCTTTTTTTGCAAGTGAGCCTTATTCGATACACCAACACTCAATAGATTGTACAAGAGAAACACAAGGGTCTGGAAACTTGGCGTTAACATAGAGCAAGCTTGCATAAAGCGATAGCCTGCAGTGTGATGAGTATGAGAGCTGTGAAGAGAGAAGCAGAAAATGTTGCAGCGTCAAACATAGGAATTGGACAATTTGTTGCGCTCTCTGACTTTGAAGTATTAAATTATGGCCTCAGAGTATGACGAAAACACAGTCTGTTTTTTTTGCAATATATTGAGCTGATTTGAATGGCATTAAATCAAAGTATAATACATGTTGACTTGATGTCACTAAATCAAAGTCAAAGTGGGAGCTCAGGAGATTCATCTTGAAATTACATGGAAATCAGTCCAGACATTTATTAACAACCACAATGTAACCGTCAAGGTGCTGGAGAATACAGGAGATCAGAGTCAGTGGGATTCATCCCCTGGGGAACATGAAGGCTGCTGTGCCCAGAGGGATTTCCTGCACACACAAAGAGAAATGCAAACTTCACAAAGAAAAATACCTGACTTACTCATGGACTCAAACCTCTTCCCAATCTGATCAGTGACGATATGTATAGCCGCATGTCGTCATTTAATCGCTGGCTGTCTAGGTGGTGTCC
>JAUMHF010000026.1:2705966-2732534 GCA_032359275.1 Microctenopoma steveboyesi
ATCCCGGAGTGGAGCCCAGGACGCAGAGTCGCAGTCTTACACGCCTCTCTGCTGCTTCTTTACGGCCGTCACCCCCCAACACTATCAGCACCCCATAGAGACTGTGTCTGCTTCCCGTCCAGCTAAATTATATAAACCAAGAATTAACACAAGAGGAGTGAATGATAAGAACTTAATAAAAATAAAAACCATAGCTCATAGTCATAGCTCTGTTGAACCTATTGTATTGTATACAATTCTCTCATCTCACAGCAGCAATGACTTCATAAATTTCTTTACAAACTCTCTTATAACTATAGGAGAAAAAATTGATCAGATCCTCCCTGCAATTATCATGGACAGACCCAGACACACTTGCAGATAAATATATCCTTTTTAACAGGCTATGTACCACAGGCCTTTATAGCTGTAGTAAAACCTTTACTAAAGAAACTGAATCTAGATCCAAAGGTCCAAATGGTGGTTTCGAAGCAGCCCTGTGACCATCTGCGCATCAACGAGCTCTATGAGGTTTTTCAGTCATGATTTAGAGTAAATCATTGTCATCAATCAATGTCCTGTAATTTTCTACTCCTTAACTCAGACTGAAGTTATAAGGTTTGGACCCAAAAATCTCAGAGACACGATATCTGGTCAGATTACTACACTAGATGATTTTACACTAGCCTCAAGTACTACTGTGAGGAATCTTGGACCAAAATATATCATTTACTTCCTACATAAAAGAAATATCTAGGATGTCCTTCTTCCACCTCAGGAATATTTCTAAAATTAGGAGCATCCTGTCTCAGAGTGATGCTGAAAAACTAGTCCATGCATTTGTTACCTCTAGGCTGGACTACTGTATTGAAACCTGATCCTTCTGGCTGTGAGACAACTAATCACCACACCACAGTGCGACCTAAAATTCTTAATGCATGATATAATAAAGTAATAAATGATAATGTATTAAGTGAGTTGACTGTGTTTGACTCAGTCCTGTTAAAATACCCTTTTCTTAGTAGAGCTTGTACTTATTAGTTCAACTGGAGTAGAGAAATTGAAGGAGTACTCCTTCTTACATTTTTGAAGCACGTACTTGTCACTTTTTTATGTACTTTTACCACCTCTGCGTGGTCATATGTAGGGTGAAAGACAATACAGCTAATCACTTGTCAAGTTGCTGGTATAAATAATATAAAACCCCAATAATATAAATTCCCTGCACAAGATTGTGTGTTTAACAAAGCATCTGTGCTTCACAGTCGTCACAGTGACACTGATACTGGAAACTAGAAACGAGTGTCCTCTCTTTTCATTTCGGTTGTGCTCCTCAAGTCCTGGTGTAAATGTAAATGATTAGTACGTGTGCATATTAAGCGAAAAAGCTCATCTCCAAATAGAAAACCTAGATTGTGAGACCACAAGAGGGGGCAGTGGGAGGGAAGACCGGGATACTGCTCTCGGGGTGGTACCTCTCTACGGATCATGGAAAGAAGAAATGATACGTTGTATTTTGAGATTATACCTGTTCTACTGTTCTCATTACCATTAGAACATTATATGTTGACTGTGGTAACAATAATATGTTGGAGTTTATTGTTATTATAATTAATAAACTCGCTTATTCAGTCGTGTCCCTGCGTGCTGAATTATGAAATGAAACCCATCAAACTAAATCACATAGGAGGTATTTAGACGTGATAGTCCCGCTGGCTTCGGTCTGAACGGGATGGAATAAGCAAACATACCTGGGTTCATCCATAATCATAGTCAGAGGAGCTGCCTATTGGACGGGGCGCGCAGCGGCTCGCTCCATAAGCTGGAGTGCAGCCGCTCAGTTCGAGCAGAGGAACAGGAGGAGAACGCGGAGCGGCTGAGGGGGAAAGGAGTGAGCAGCGCTCTCACATACGCGTTGCCAGTGAGAGGAACACACATCTGTTCTCGCGCTGTAGCGCGCGTAAAAGTCGCGTTTTCCTTTTACGCGCGAAGAAAAGTTCAACATTTATTGAAATTTCCACATAAATCAACGATTCTGGTTTGCAGAATGTATCATTTTCGGGACTGGGGTTTTCAAGTGACCATGTCCGTTTTCAAGCGAGCGTGAGGCGGCGAAGCTTTCTCCAACTTCAGCTCACTTTGTACTTGGCACGGAATCTTTAGCTTCGTTATATTATGATTTAAATTCAAAGTCAGTGATTCAATGTGACTTTTTCCTAAAAAGCAAAATGGATCCTTTATTCAATTTCACCGATGTGAAATCTTGGACCAACAGCTCCAACACCACCAATAACCGGACCGAATATTGGAACCAGTTCGTGCAGCCAGTCTGGAGAATCGTCCTTTGGGCCTTTGCCTACAGTTGTATAGTTATCGTGTCCGTGGTAGGTAACGTTACAGTGATCTGGATTATTATGGCGCACAAACGCATGAGGACAGTCACCAACTATTTTCTCTTGAACCTGGCGTTTGCCGAAGCTTCCATGTCCGCGTTCAACACGGTGATCAACTTCACCTTCGCCGTACACAACGAGTGGTACTTTGGACTCTACTACTGCCGATTCCACAACTTCTTTCCAATCGCGGCCGTGTTTGCCAGCATCTACTCCATGACTGCCATCGCTCTGGACAGGTACGAGGGTTCCAGTGTTTAATGACTATTAAATATCCTAATTTGCTTTGGATCATCGCATTTATATATGTTGTTATTTTTCCTTTGGGAGGAAATATCGTTTTCTGATTCGGATTATATATTATTTATATGAATTTATTATAAAGTGCAATAACGTTAATATAATATACGTGTTAGGAATTCTATGTAAATGTAACAGTGGTGTTAGAGCTCCGAGCATTCCTCAGATTCTCAATGATGCTTTAGAAAAAAGAGGAGGATTGTGGTGAATTTAAAAGTCACCGTCGCTCAGACATTTCTGTGCTTCCTTGGCTGAGAGTTAAAGCTCAGGGTGCTTTTAGAGAAAATAACGTTTTCAAAACAAACCTGAATGAGACACTTTTCTTTCATTTGCTTCTTTTAACTATAAATGACTGTAAAATGCTTTCAGCAAGGCGTGTGACTATTATCACGCTGAAGGACGCTGTGTGGGGATGACTGAGTGGGTGGAACAAACCACTGCAAGGCTCATTACTTTCTTGATCAAGTCCTAGTAAAAGCACGAGGACTGTACTAAAACACGTTAGTGCCTCGCTCATAGTGCAGCATGGCTAAGACAGTATTAGGTTTGGCAGATTTATTTTTCATATCTAAGTCTACTTGTCAATGAACAATAATTTGTGTGGGGACCATATTCATCAGTGGGATGTCTCTCCATGACAGGGAATTCAATTAGATGCATAAAAAGCCCTCCATTGCTATGCATGTGTGGCCGTGTGTGTTGTACGTTTGTGTGTCACAGAATGTGCTTGTGTGTCTGTAACTGTGTGTCCAGCAATGAATAGTTTTTCTCCTACACATATCCATCATCTTCTGCCGGGGCACTCAAACACACGGAGAACTGAACTTAAAGAGGTTTAATAACATAAAAGCAGCAACAGTGATGTTTAAGGCAAGAAAATAAAAAAGAATCACAGCACAAAGAGGTTTGGATAGAAGATAAGCTGAGTCTGAACGATAGAGTAGCTGTGATCTCCAGGTGCTGATGGTTCACTCTCTGTAACGTTGGAAAAATTAGGCCTTTTCTCTCACTATAGGCTGCACAGCTCCTCGTCCAGGCAATGGTCATCTTTAAACTCAACTCTATTCTGCCATCAAACCCTCCAGATGGTCCAAAACCCAGCAGCCCACCTCCTTTTTAACCAGCTGAAATACACTCATGTCACACCTCTTTTCACCTCTCTCCCTCTCTCCACTGGCTCCCGGGAGCTGCTTGCATTGCGTTTAAATCCTTGATGCAGCAGCAATAGAAGTGAACCCTCTTATATCAACACACAAAAAAAGCCAAACTCCTGCACATCCTCTCAGATCTGCAAATGAGAGGAGACTAAAAATTCCTCCTTCATAGGGTCTCTGATCACAGTCCAGTCTAGTCTCCTGTGCTGTCCCTGTCCCCTGGAATGACTCGTCCTGCTAGCGGAGACTATCACCACCTTTAAAAAACATTTGAAAACTCATTTGTTTTAAAAGAATTTTAAACGAGTCTTGTACACACACACTCACAAAACCTAAATTGTTACTGCTTGCTAAGTCGCTTTGGATAAAAGCATCACAGTAAAACAAAGGCTAACAAGAAAGCTAACTGAAAACTCTAGAACAAACAAAACAATGACCAAGTAACAGATAAACAGAAGCGCACAGAAACCAGAGGAAACAGAACCAGAAAGACTCTGAAAACTACTCACTACAGTGAGATGTGCAGTGTGGACGAGGCCGGGGACCCAGGTGAGTGATGACAGTGAGGACGTGCAGGTGAATCAGGGCAGAATAGCTGCACAACGATGCAGAAGAATTTGAAACTGGCAGGGCATGTAAGTTTACAGAACATATAAATGGGAGGGGGCGTGGCCAGATAGTGTGGAAGAGGAACAGAAGACACATGAGAAAAACATAATATAAGCTCCCAGGAGACACAGACCGTGACGTCTTTATTCTGTGATGTGTGTGTGACTGATTTAGACTGCTGTATCCACCCATCCTGACACCTATCACGTCTGCATGTGGTTCTGTTAGACCTCTACATCTCAGCGGAAAAATGCCTTTAATTCTGCTGCACTTCCGCTCTCTCAAGAGAGCAATAAACTTTGACCTTTTCTTAAATTAAGTCCAAGCTTGAGAGATAGAGGAAGAGGGAATAAAAAGGCAGATTAAGATGACAGGAGGCCGTGCGCACCATGCATACTCAATCTGCTCGTTGCTCGTTCGCCATACAACCTGAGCTGGCATTCAGGAGATGTAGGAATGTGGTTAGTTTCGCCTGACCCCTGGTCACGCAGCACAAAGACTTTGTTTGAAAACCCCTTTAGATAAGCAGTGAATCCACACAGGTGGCATCTCGCTGTTATGTGTGGTAGAAAAAGGTATTTTTGAATTAGCGCGAGTGTCAAGGATGGCGGTGGAGACTCGTGCGGAAGAGATTCACCCTGTGTGACCCATCTGTTGCAGCCATCCCTCGCTGCTGTTTCAGCGTCTTGTCAGCGGTGATGGAGCACTGTGTTGCAACTGATAAGACAGCTTCTTCATCTCCACGATTGCTACGATGATTCCTGCGGTGTTTTAATCCTCGCCACCCACAGATCAGCAGGTCAGCAGTGCTGATACCACAGTGCTGCAGCTGATGCTGACTGAGCTGTGTTCATGTTAAAATACATTATTATTAATTTCCTTTTTTGCATTTTAACAACAAAATGAATCTTTTTAATATTGGTTTTCTGGGAGCAAAACTCCAAAGTTCAATCTCATGGTTGTTCTATGTTGTTCTATGTTTAGAGCTCATTATAAAATGTTTGTTTCTGGATAGTCACAGGTGGAAGGTCTGGACATTTGAACCAGCCCCTCATCTGTAACTTGCACTCAGTAGTGCTGCTCTTGGGTACATAATTACATAAATATTTACATAAATATCGTTTATTTCTTCATTTATTTTTTTAATAAAATAACACAAAATGAATCATTTATTATAGGTATCCAATTTCAATTTGAGTCGGCTGCACACAGCTGTTCCATTCACTTCAGGTGATATGTACCGTGTCAGCAGTGGCCACTGCAGCTGTAGCCAGATTTCTGTTTCAGTGTTTTTTAGCACTAGTTTAAAGGTGTGGGGGCGTAAAGACAGAGCATGGAAGAGAATCGATGAAGTTCCAAGTCATCCAGAGGGGAACACGGACATATGTCTAAATTACATGTGAGTCTTTCAAACGGTTGATGAGACAGATCTTTACAACATCTAAATGTCGATGTCATGACAGCTAGGAAAAACCTCCTAAGAACGGCATCACCAACGTCAGTGGTTCATCATCAGGGAATTGTTTATGAATCCATCCAGCAGACATACTGATAATCAGACCACTGTTTGATCAAAGAAGCAAATGTGTTGTTTACTTCCTCCCTTTATTTAGCTAACACCTGTTCCACATGTGTACATTTATAAAGCTGATTCAAAATATGCGTGAAGCTTTCACTTAAGCTGAAATCCCTTCATCTAAGCTGTCTCTCACACTCGTCTACAGTTGATTTTATATTCTGTGTGAACACAGAACTTTTCTCCGCTACCAGGGGGCCTGCGTTTTCACAAAAAGATCCAGTATCTAAATTCAGTGACTGGTGCTCTCGCTGATCAGAATAGGGAGTGGGGTCTGTAGGGGTCATACAGTGTTAGTGTTACTGACATGTAATAAACACTGAATGGAAGGAACAGATGGACAGATTATGACCTGTTCTGGTTTTTTATTTACACAAACAGCCATTGACTGAGGTGATGAAGTTGTTCCACTGCCAGATTCAGTTTCAATCCTCCATTAGAACTAACCCTAACCCTAACCCAAAGCCTGAATCACACTATAAAGCAAAAACACAATTAGATAAATCTTAGGTTATGATCATTTTATGTGTTTTTTCCCAGCAACTCTGGGCTTTAATGCAAACATTGTATTAGAAAAAGTCAAATTAGAAAAGGTCATATAGTAGGAAAGGCTGAGTGGAGAAAAACCATGTGGAAATGTACAGTTTGTAGATCCTGCAGCGTGCTGAATGTCACTGATCGATGATGCGTGGAAGCCTATATCAGTGCAGGGTTGCTCATGGGCGAATTACTCGTTTAAGGGCAATTCATTGGTAGTTGTTAAAAGAATAAAGAACAAAGCTCATTCATCAATGGAGACTTTAGAGCTTTGTGTGCTCTGACATTTGTCTTTGACTTCTGAGTTAGTACCTGCGGCACCACATTCCACGTATTCAATAACAAATGAGAGAGTATTTGGCAGAGACTGGACCAGGCACCTACAGCTAAAGCTGAATTCGAACCAGGTCCTGACGACTTGCTGCTGCAGGGCACATGAGCAACAGCTCGCGGCTCTTTCACCTACATTCTTCTATTTCCACGTCCTCCCCTCCCTCCTCCATATGTTCTGTCCCAGGGGCAGTCATCATGAGAAGTTATTCTGGCCTCTTTCTCCTTTCCCACTTCTTTCAGTGATTCACGTGAAGTGTGAGAAAGGTGGAAGATTGCCTTTTATCGCTGCAAAATGATTTTGTGAAAGAAACTAGAAAAATTTAATGGGCTGACATAGATACCAGGAAGAGGAGGTTGTGCATGGAGATAACAACTTTTTCTTGCGGATTCAGACATGGGAGAGAAGTCTTTGGATTTTATAGTCTTCTTGTTCTATGTCTGTTGTGTGACTCTGATGGTCAGTTGTTAGGGGAGACAAGAAACCTGACCGGAAACCTTGAGGTTTGAAATATGTGGACATGTTTGCGGCAGGTGAATTTTAGATTAGATATCTACGTAAATGTCTCTCTCTCTCTCTCTTTATATATATATATATATATATATATATATATATTATAGATTTATATTACACACTTTCTCATGATGTTATAAAAACACAGACGAAACATGGAAACTGAACAACATGCTGGCATATGTGACATCACGTGCTGTGGTAACAAACACAGTCAGTTAATGGTTATGAACTTTCCAAAGTGATCCTGCAAAACAGAAACTTAGGCTGAGTTTATTTATTTATTAGATTCTACTCTAGCATCAATGTACTTAAAAACTGTTCATATTATGCTCCTCCCAACAAGTCTTCTCCCTTTTAAACCCATGTCTGTCTTTCGGCCCAACCTTCTACTACTAATTTCATCATTTGGCGTCAGGCTGCTGTATAATGGAAGTAAATGGCAGCTGGTGTAACAGTAATCATTGCCCTAAACGTGCAGACACAGGGGTTGGTTGATCAGGTATGAACAGTAACACACCTGGACACTAAACAAATGGCTAGGGTTAGTTCAAATGAACATTTCAGGACCATGATGTTCACAACAGATGGTTGGTTTATACTGGACAGGGACTCTGGTCTCCTCATTAGTATAGCCGAGGATAGAAATAGTCAGTAGCCATGTAATCAAACCTGTAAAGTCTCACTTCTCAGCCTGTGGTATGAAAAAATCTGTGACATGTATAGTCACAGATCTAATGGTCCTATCTTAGGGCTGAACCTGTTTGGCGTATTTGCTGGTCAGGCCACTGCACATGTGGCACACTGCAGGATTTGTTTTTCCTCCTAAGTGAGAAGCACCACATCCGAATCGTTTATGTCACTCAGACTATTTCAAAAGACATCTATCGGAGTCAGCATTGCACATTTTAGGTAATTTGCAGCAGCTGCCTCAGAGCCATGTCACCTCTCAGTGAATAAACAGCACTGCCATCCGCACTTGTCATTTCCTTTCACTGAAAAACCAGCTCCCAGTAGATGTTGAAAAATGCCTGTGACTTGCTGAAGGGCATTTGTGTGACGTGTGGCGGGTGTTGATACTGACCTGATGCTGTCTTTCATTCGGTTTTCTTCTGGGTGTTATGTAAAAACGCATTTAATTAATAATAAAAGATAAAGGCCAGGTTTGCCACCACTGGTGTGTGTGAATGGCTGAAGGACAGGTAGGGGTGTTGAAGGCAACCCAAACCTGGATGTTTTATCATTTTACATGCAGCCGTGTTTGAATAGAGGAGTACTATAAGACTGAATGTCATAAAATACCAGACTTTATATGCGTCAAAGACTAAAATGTGGGCTTTGAAGTCCTTGAATTGATAGTCTTACCCTTTAGTAGCAACAGGTATGCTACTTAATCTCTCTCTATAAATGCTATTGTGATCTTAACACATTTTCTTTCTTCATAATAATGACATATGATCAGATCACAGCATCCTCTGCTCCATGTGACATGCTTCCTGGTCAGAGTGCAGCATGATCCTGGTTACTGGTGCTAAAGGAGATCTGCCACTCAGGGCTGCCCCTGATTTTATATAAATGCAGAAGAAACAGCTGATTGGGGAATATCTTTTGTTTCATTTTTGACATAAATACTACAGACAAAGTGTTATACTATGATAATTTAGTTTCAGATTGCATCATCAGAATCAGCTTTATGTGGCATTCTGTCCAGTGTCTTCCATTAATTCAAGTGTGGCAACTTAAATTAACGGAAGGAAATGGAAAGCGTGACAAAAGCTTCACATCTCTCAGGCCTGCACAGAGCACCCAATCTGAAAGCCAATCTGAAAAGGTTTAACTTTTTTTGTGTTAGTATTAAGTGTGTCCCGTAAATGCTTTGTGACTGACGTCTGCTGTGCTGCCTACAAATAGAGAACGATCCACACAGCAACTCCTCCAGAGTAACTCGATATATTCGCTCAATAACACCCTTTTTCATCACCCAAAAACACTATAAAGCTAAGGTGTATTTCATTTTTATGGATTTGTGGGTACAAAGGCAGTAGGTTCGTTGGTAGAGAGCTCTGCTCCCCTGTGTTCTCCTCCCTTTCATTTCACATGTTGGAAAGCACACCTGTGAGACTTTGCACTTCAAACATCTATCTGTGGGCAATATCTGATCCTTCTCACAAGGAAGCAGGCAGCAGCAGCAGCAGCTTGGCTATCGCACACCTCCGATTACTCACAAATAGCACCTAAGCTGCCATGGCAATGCAACAGTTTGATAGAAACTCCATGAGGCTGATGTTTTCCTCATGAAACATAAGCGCTCGAGAAAAAGGCAGCAACAGTCAGTGTGACTCCAAACTTGACGGTGTTTTTTCATCTGAAAGTACGCTGCGGTGATTGGATCATACATTCGTTTCCTCTTGTTTACTGGCCTTTCAGGTTCGGTGTTGTGGGATTGTCACTGTTTCAAACTTTATTAATCCCAGAGAGAAATTGTTTTGCCTTGTTACAGCTGCTCTCACTTCAGGAAAGAGAAGACTGAACAAAAAAACAGGATAACATGAATCTCAGTAATGGATGGGTTGCTTCCATTGTTACCTTTCTGCATACATATGACTCCTTCAGCCAGGGTTAATGACTACCCCGTGTCCTGTAACAAACCAGCCACACTGAGAGTACTAATAGTGAGAGCAGACTGGGAACACTTGGCAGAGGCCCTAGACAGTCCGGTCCTACAGAGAAAGCTGCTTGTTTTCCAACCATCCCTGCACTTACAGCTTCTGATTACCTGGATCAGGTGTGTTCTGCCAGTCAGAAGCTGTAAGTACAGGCACCAGTAACCAGGATCATGCTGTAGGACCAGACCTGCCTTCCCCTGCCATAGAAGGACTCAGCCTTAACAGCGATCCGTGAGAGGGTGGGACTGTTTACTGACTGTCAGGTGACACTTTAAGGAACTCTGAACAACATGTCCTCTGAGGCAGAGTTTTAAATGAGCACTGATAAAACCTCAGAGTCATCTATATATATGGTGTTTGTTTGGAAACCTCATTAAAAACGTATGTTCCCAGATCGAGTATGGTGTGGATATGTTTACCTATTTCCACCTTTCATGCTAACGGTGACAGTGGTTCTTCCTTCAGGCAGACCAAAAGTCTATGCTCTACCCAACAGAACGCACACAGTGAGTTGGTTAAAGCACATCTCACAAAGATAAAACATTAAGGTTATGTGATGTGTAATTGTCATATGGCATGTAATTAATGGCATTCCATTAAATTAAAATTCTTGAATGGTCACATAGTGATCGGTTAGGAACACGTGACTACGCTGTTCCTGGTCCGGTGTCCAGGATGCATTCAGTCTGAGTGCAGTGCGAGCGTGCCAGAACGATGAGGATTTGGGCTGTCGAGTGAGCAAGCCGCTGTCATCTGCCTCTGCAGGTGTGTGTATGGTGCTGACATCAACAGCCCGACTTCGACTCACCTACACAAAAGAAAGCCGGGTAGCTGCCAGGTCCGTTTGAAGCAGAGCCAAAGTAAAGGCGAGGCTGTGATCTCCCATTTTCAGCAGGCCGCCGGGAGCGCTTGATATCAAAGCCCTCCTCTTGTCTCTGATATAATTAGAGGGAGAACGTCCATTTAGTAGATTCATTTGGGTTATTAGTGGGATTAAGCCTTTAATTAAACCTCTTTGGCTCAGGGTGGCATTTCACTGGAGAACTTTTCCTAAAATAGAGCTAAAGAAATATTCGGACTACTGCCAATGGTCTATAGTCATCAACATACTGTACATGGTTTGTATATACAGTAGTCTGAACAAGCAGCAAGAAATATTATAAATGTTTAACATATGAAATGGAGAAATATGTAAAATATGTCCCTGAGAAGCCATTTAAAAACCAGCTTACTATGTCAGATTAGCAAATGGCAATAAAAGGATTTCAACTAACCTGAATCAATACCACTCAGATGAACTTCAACGCATCTATGCAAATATAAAAAATGATCTGAGGCAAAGTATCAATGCTTCTCCCCTCACACCCTGGAGCACCGTATTTCTACTGAGGGGAAATGGATTCTGCCAGTCGCAGCATTTAAACCAATTTCCTGATGAGGTTAATGCTGTACGAGGTCATTTAAAGTTATTCGTGCACTCTGTCTTCTCTCTGATTAGGAGCATGATTATGACAGTGTGAAGTAATTACACGAACGCTGAGAGGAATCATTTCACTAGTTTTACCGATGTTCTTGTTGTATTAGTAACTCTCCAGATACGTATTCTTTTATAAACCATTCCCCTCATTTTTTTACCAATATAACTTTTGTGTGATCTGTGTTTAATGTGTGGTTTGACACATTGACCTTATGATAAGATATTGTTTCTCTATGTGTTTTTTCCCATGGTTGAATACGCACATGCTCCAGTTTGTGTTGAGCTCCTGCAGAAGTCTATTTTTAATTTAGGAGATGTCGTTTTTTCACACATTGCCACTGTTATAACACATTAAACAATGAAACCTCCATCTCTGCTCCAGCCTTCAGGCAACAAACCATCAAACACACTTACTCCACATACAAATCCAGTGGATATGGTTAGATTGACACAACATGAAGTTAACATTCACATCAGATAGTTGCAAAGTTGGAGTCGTCACAGCTCAGTCAGGTCATGTTTTAAATAACCCAACACCGCTAATAACCACTGATTTGCTTGATGCAGTGTATAATCTGTACAGCACACTACACTCTGTATCCACAAGCCCTTCATTACCACAAAGAATTCTTAATAATTTACATGTTGAGTCTCGTGTGCTTTGCTTTATGCATCGAAAAATTCAAAAAGCTGCTTATGACTTTTCCAATAAAGACCAACGCTTAAAAAGACAATTATCCTCCCCTGTAAACAAGGGCTGCAACTGCTTAAATACACAACTATGATAAGGGTTTAGCATGCATTAGTTCCCTGGGTGCAGGTGAATGCTTAGATATTAGGGAAAATAAATGGATTCTCTTGTTTGTGAATATTTAGATAATGGGTTCATGCTGTGCAGCTTGACACACGCCATGGTTACATTTGATGAGAAATGCTATTGAGATGGTATTAAACTGTTTTTGTTGTGTTCTGTGTGTGAGCTGCTGCATCAGATGAGGAGAACAATTCAGGGGTCGTACGGGTGACAGCTGGAAATCTGATTTCTGTTCTACAGTAGAGTTGGAAGTGGTAACAAGTCCTATCCCGATGCCCCAAGAAGCACAGGAACACATTCAAACATTGCTGACAGCTCAAAGTCTACTCACACATCAAACAGAATTTAGGGGGAAATAAGAGAAACTTCATTTTCTTCTATTTGCTGAGACTCACATCTCCATGCTAAAAATGCAGCTAGTTTAAGTGAAGCATACAGTGGCGCTGTTAGCAGCTCAGTGCTTCACTCACATAACATAATGTCTAATGTCTAATTAACAATTCCATTTTGGTTTTCATGCCTTCTATCTGTCTGATTTGGACAGTGTGTCGTATTAGAGAAGAAGTGGCTCCCATGATTCCACAGGTGTTGCTCATCAGCACTGAACCTTGTCCGTTTCACTCCTTCACATTCTGCAGGTACATGGCCATTATCCACCCTCTGCAGCAGCGCATGTCATCCACAGAGACCAAAGTGGTGGTGGGTGTGATCTGGGTGCTGGCTCTGCTCCTGGCCTTCCCTCAGTACTACTACTCCAACACGGACGAGCTCCCCGGCCGGGTGGTGTGCTACATCGACTGGCCCGAGTACACCGTGTGCGACTTTAAAAAGATGTGAGTGTTCGGCGTGTACCGTTAATTATGAGCTGAAAGAAAATGTGGGAGGATGCTGTTTGTATTCAGTGTAAAGAGCGAGCTCTGACAAGAAGCATGAAAACTCTTTGTGCTTTGTGGTGAACAAACTGAAGGCACATCCAAGGGGAGTCGTCTTCTGTAGGACAAACGCATGGAGCTGGACACGAGAAAAGGACGATTAGATTTGATTGAGACTTCAATCCACCATTTATTTTCCATTTGTAATTCTACCAGTGCAAACCCAACACACAAAGAAACTGCGTATGCTTTTCAAGAGCGCTCTACCAAGTGCTACACAAAGCAAAAAAGATCAACACACAAACCAGGACAGAAGAATAGCTTTTGAAAAGTGGGTTTTAGAAAGCAGTTTCAACGAATCGAAAAACATGTCAGCTGGTTCAAGCAGCCTTTGTATTTGTCTAAACAATTTTCTTTTTCAGCTTTTTACCAGAAGTATTTAGATTTCTTTAAATTTCTGTCTAAATTTTTCAGTTCCTCATCTAATTCAGTCTTCTAAGTCGCTGTTGTCTGACGTTGAAACAGAGGACAAACATTCCTACTTAGTTAAGCTTTTCTCACTCGTGTTAGTTCACCGTCAGCAGGCTGTGAGAGGACACCGACAGCCGTCGAGCTAACAGCAACAGAATATGATTAGCATGAGGAGCTTATTGTGAGTAGAGACCTGAATGTCCACCTGACCTGCTTTAGCTGTTTATCAAACCACAACAGATGGAGGACCCGTCACCGGCCACATGTCCGTCCGTGCTATTGATTCCAACTTCTCTAAAAGCCAGCCGTCCGACTTTGCATCTCTGCCTTGATTCTATAAATGAAAGAGCCTCTTCAATCAGCCCAAATGCAGGCCTGGTTTCATACTGTTAGTCCTTTGAGTAGTAACAGATTTGGAGAGTTCAACCAGAGGGCTGTACAGAATGAAGATTTTTAAATTATAGCCATTATTCATGGGATTTTCTGGTTCGGAGTCAGGCAGGATTAAGGTCTCATCTACTGTACGTTCAGCTGCTCCTACTTACACCACTATATTGTGCTCTTCATGCATCTTTCTACGATGCTTCTTGGATGTATTGAAAGAGCGTTTCTAGCAGCTGTGTTAGCAGCAGAGTAACGTTTAGATGATTTGTTCATAGGTTGAGACAGAATACAGACATGACTGAAAACAGACTTACATTCATACTCAACGTCACTGTGCACTGCATTATTTTCAGAAAGCAAGTCACGAAGAGGTGTTTGCTGGGGATGGAAGGTGTCCAGAATCCTGAACAAAGCACAAAGGTTCTGTTTTGGCAAATCAGATGCACTGAAAACAGCGATTATAATTATTCTCAAAGGTTCCACTTTAATCCTAAAATATATCAAGTTTAATCTCAACATTGTCATTTATTCCTGACATGTTGAGTTTATTCTCAACAAAGTATTTCAATGTCATTCCTAACACTGTCAATGTATCCTGTAAAGAAGAATAGAAACAGGCTGATACTCGTCCAGACACTCACATCCTCTGCAATACATTTCCATTGCAGTTTAATTCTGTAGAAACCCAATTTGAAGGAGACACAGTTGCCTCCTATGTTTTTCCACAAAGACAGGTCAATTAATTTGTTAAAAATAATTGAAGATCTCCTCTTTCTTTAGCTAATGGACACAAGGAGACTCGTACTTTACTGTAAAGTCCTTTTTTATGGAGGTTTGCTTTCCAGACATTATTTCAATTAATTTGATGAACCAGGGTAAAGGACGGTTCAAACGTGCACTCAGTGATTTACAGGCAGTGTGTGACCTTGGTCAGGCAGCTCAGCCACAGTCTGTATTGACAAGTCACCTTTTCTCCAGATATCATCTTTCCTTGTGCTGGTTAAATAGAAGCAAGGCCTCCCTCGCCATATCTTACCACTGACTAAATATTAATATCAGTCATTTTAACGCCCTGTATTAATGTGTTGCTTGTGCAGAGGGAATAGCAAAAACTATCACCGCCCTCGCCCCAAGATCTGTGATCAAAGAAAAGGCGAGGAAACATATTGTCATGAAAATGCATGTTTTAATCTTCCCCTCGCACAAAACCTTGCTGCACAAGGCGAACCTCTGAAGCAGCTTTAGAAAAGAAAGATAAATGCAGAATGCCTGGAAGTTATTCTTTCACACTCTACGCCACCCCAGCAACCTCCAATTTCTGCCATTTGTCTTTTTGTCATGCCACCAGCGTCCACAAGTACGCTTCAACAAAATGCACACGACACTAGCTCCGCGAGCGCACAGAACCCACACAATGACGCACGTGTGCCAACGCCGTGAGACAGACAGCAACGCGCCTCTGATCGTGGCGCTGCTGATGGCAACCTCTTAGCTCATCCGCAAAACGTCTATGTTTCCTTCTGCTGCCTTTGTGACATTTCTCCATGGAAATTGCATTTGTTATGAGCGGTGCGACAGCAGTTCCATGTTCATGATGGGATGCCTGCTGCACTTATTTTTGTTTTAATGAAACTGTAACCACTGACACGTGGGGTCTGAGTGTGAACACAGCAGACAAACTGTAAATGACACATCTGATTAAGGCTGACCCCAGGGGCAGGTCCCACAATGCCGTTCTCTGGCGCCGCTGTCTGCATGCAGTCTGGTGACCTGTCTGTTGTCCTCACGGTCTCACAGGAGAGTATTAATAGATGACGCCGTTTGTGAATGCACACCTACACTTATAAATACCCACGCAACCACATACACAACGTACAGTCCACTCAGAAAGTCACACGCTGACATAAAAAGAGAAAGTTGCATGTAACGTCATCACTAAGACTGATGTAACAAACTTTGTTGTGAGTGACACAGTGATCACGGGCACCAGTTCAGTGGAGGCTCGAGGTTCGTTAAAGCTGCGGAGTTGCTGGGCTCTTTTTTGAAGGCCAGAAGTCTTAAATTGCTTCATGCTGTATGTGGGAGGCAGCTCTCGTTAGACAAGCATATGAGACAATGAGCAGCTGTAACAAGGTGGCATCAGTCCACAGTGCCACTGATTCCAGACCACACAATGCACACTTCAAGTCTGTGCGGTAACTACACGAAGCACATTAACTCAAGTGCTGTACTTTAAGGGCAACTCCGCCCATTTTCAATGTGCTTTCTATGATTTTAGTAGTGAAGCACATGAATGTTCACAGCAGTTCTAGACTTTAACACTTGTTCCACACATGGAGTGACAAGTTAAATACCAAGTCATGCTTCTGGTGTTCATATAGCAGCACATTATATGCATGTGTAGCAGCTGCAATGCAAATTTCCTTATTAAACAAACCTCAATCAAGAACTGATAAAAACTGAGGATAAAAACATCTTGGACTTAAAAATGATCAAGAAGTTCTTGTTTCGAAACCCTCTTCTCACCCGTCACAGATTATTTGCTTTTTATAAAAGCCACAAAATTACAAAATATACTAATATTGCGCACACACACACACACACACACACACACACACACACACACACACACACATATATCCACACAGTATTAGACACATGTTCAAGCACACACAGACTGAGCACACCTTGTCCTCTGTGCTAAATTGGACATCTCAGGACATGAGTCTGTGATTAGTGCCAGTAAGGCAGCGTGGAGAGAGGAGCCCTGTTACCTCCACTCTTCTCCTCAGCTGGCAGGCCAAGTCAGAAGCACAGCCCTCGCACCCAACATAGTAATTAGGAGTAGTGACAAGAACACACAAATATACACATTTTCTTCAGATATCCTGCTTATTAATGTAGATACACAGTCATTCATAGACTTAATTTTATGACATGGTGTTAGACTAATCTCAGCCACCCCGGGTTATATCCATGCTTTAAATATTTGCTTGGCTGGTGTGCAGTTGTCTGCATGTTATTGACATTAGAAGTGTGTTTGTCCGCAGAGTCGGAAGAAATTCAAACAATATAAACGACTGTGTCTATTTTGTCTGTGGCCTCTGTTGAGTGAGGTTTGATCAATTCTGGTTGTTTGACAGCAAGGTGACATAGTATAGCTTTTGTTCCCTAAAGCATAATCCATCAGTGGAAGCTAAGGGTCTGCTCAGGGCCTCTGGGAGATTAGTTTTGTCACAGAGTCCCTCTGCTCATACAAGATAATACTTGAGCAACAGTTGGTGCATTGCAAATGAGGACATTTTGATGGTTGTGTGCAGAGACCGGTTGTTTTCCAGCATGCAACGAGAGTGAGAATAGAGTTGCTAATAGACAGTAAGGGAATGTACAATTACTGTACCTGTGTGAATGAATATGTGCTTTACTTGAGTTTGTCCATTTAGTGATGCATTATCTGTGCACTCCACTACACTAGGAGTGAACGTTTTCACATATGCTCACATGCTGTAGTTAGTAGTTGCTTTTCCAAGATTCTTTTATACATAACTGACCAGCAATATAAAGTAAGGTAGTTTAAAGCAAGTTCATGTTCACACTTAAAATGAACAAGTACAAGTTCACAGGTTAAGATTTTTAAATGTTACTTTACTATATAATAAAGTAAATATAGTTATTTTAGAGAAAGATATACATACAGAGAGTTCAGAGGTAAGTGGTGGAGGATGTAAAGTAACTCTATGCCAATAAATGGCAGGACATGCTCGTGCACATTAACATGATACGTGCTAACACTCGTTTGAGTTTGTCCAAAAGGTCAGATCTCCTTGGGTTTACTCTTCCACTGAAGCATGTGTCCAGATGACACTCACCAAGACGCTCTAGTAGTGGTCTCAGAGGACAAGTAGCACTCTCTAACCACTTCTCAGGAAGGGAAACAAGGTCAAATGCTTAAGGTGGTCTTTTAGAGACTGCTACGTGTCTGCTGAGACCACTAACAGTCAGCCTTCTTTTGACAGTACTTTGTTGATTGGAGTCTTGTATTCTTTATCTGGAAAATACTGTATTTGTAATGAAATTGCTTTTCCGTGTCACATGAAACAAAGCTTGATGTATTGATCTTGTGATGGAGTTGTCACTTTTGATCTACATGATTGGATGCAACGGAGCCAGTGTTTTTGAGTGCTGTGCTCCGGCCCTTTAAAATCCTTCAGGCCAGCCAAGATTTCACGGACACTGAAAAAGCTCCTCTTTGCACTTTCACCTCTAACATTTTCATTGAGTTGATGACATGGTTGATTTTTTATTTCTATATATAAAAAACGACTTTTATTACAGATTAGGTTTTCTTTTATGTCAAACACATTCATCCATTTTAATTCAATGTTGCAATGATGAGATTTGATGTTGAGTATAATTATTGTTAAAGGTGTTAAATAACCCTGCTCCAAGCTCTCAACAACTACAGTGCATATGATTATTTACCAAGGCAGAAAGAGCATGAATTATAGCTGAGACAAGTCAGTGACGATGTTCTCTGACTGGGATGCATTTCTATGTGTGCATCGTAGGATAGTGCAGCCAATATTTCTTATGGTTTTCAGACATATGTGCCTCCTCCTCAGTGAGTGTAGCAGTTAGGCATGTGTACAGAATGTCCAGTGTGCACAGTATGAGTAGCTGTGATGTAGAAATAGCATGTGGTCAGCTGTTAATGGGTGTCATGGCTTGTGTCTGTAGTTCCTGCCAGGAACATAAAAACGTTGGGAGAGCTTTTGTCCCGATGTGAGCCCCAGAGAAAGTGTGCAGAGGTGCACTAATGATTGATTGTAGCTGATGGTGTGTGTGTTTATGAACAGCATCACCAGCAGTGAGCATTTGAAGCCACGTGAAATGTATCTGTCGTGAAAAATCAGATGCCGGTGATTGTCTTTTTTCTGCCGTATGCAGCAGCACCTAACGTCACATGGAGAAAACAGCAGGAAATGCAAAACAGCTTAAAAAGACACTGTGTCCGAGTTTGTCTAAATATACGTTTTAAATCTTGGCCTACATTTTAATCCAGATGATTACATTTACACTGTGCATGATGCATAGTGTTCAAACTATGAAGCACTGTTCAAAATACCTCTTTCACTTTCAGCAGCCTTGGGCCTGTGACATTATGAAAAAAGAATCAAACTGTAGATTAAAACATTCCATCGGTGTGTCACACAGTCTAAATATTGTCTTATTTTGTCACACCCAGAGTGCAATGACAAAAATATGTTTCACTGTTATGGTAGATTTTGACTTTTTACACAACATTTATACAATCAACTGATCCCACTCTCTCTGACTAATAGCAATGTTTTCTGTGATAATTCCATAGACTGTATGAATATATATTTATAGATTATTCCCATGATGTGTTGGCACTGAGCTACTAGTAGATTAGTGGTTTATTGTTTTTTGTGGTGCTGGAGCCAATCCCAATGTCCCTCATGTAATGGGATAAGTGGTGCGTACACCCTGGACAGGCTGGCAGTCAGAGACAAACATACACACTCACATGTACACATATGGACATTTTAGAATGACCAGTTAACTTTAACCCCCCCAAGTCTTCCTCCCACTGTCCAAAGACTTTGGGAGGAAATATGAAACAAGCACAGAAAGCCACCTGGTCAGCCAGTGGTTTCAAAGCCATCTCTTTTGTTTTGACAGCATTGTACATTTGAAGCCAAAATTAAAGCAAAAGCTGCTTTATTATTGTTTCTCTGTATCTGGAATCCACCGTCATGCACCTACAGAACAAAGCCACTCTAATCATGCAAATCAGTAGTAAATGAATCCATTAACTCTGTCTGAATGATTTATTCTTCTGCTTCATGATTCGCGGTCTGGAGGAGTAAGATGGAAGCAGCACTTCACATGGAGTGCCTATGCCACTGAGCTGGAGCGTGGGGTTTTGTTTTAGTATTGTTATGTGCCGTGTCTTTTTACATTTCCTGCTATGTTGTCCAGAGATGTAGCTGTTGAGCATGGAAACGGTTTCAAGCTGGGACCTCTGTCTCTCAAAGAATTGACCCTGACCTTTTTTACCCAAAGCATCTCTAACTTTCTCCAGACAAAAACCTTAACTCTGTTGAATAACATACAACCAGGAGCCAAGAATGAAATTATTGAGCTTGATGCACTTTGTTCTTTGTTTTGACCTCTTTATTCTGTCAGGTAATCTAAGACATCTGATACCTGTTCTCATTTCTATCGCCTCTTTCTACTCGTCCACGTCTTTTTTGTCATTCAGAAGAATTAGCAAGCTGCTAAACCAATTTCACACATCTCTGACAACAAAACCAATGAACGCTGCCAAGGTGAAAGCACAAGATAAAATTCATGTGGTTACTTGTGCTTTTCTCCCCAAAATTAAATTGTATTCAGCAAATAACAGATGTGATATACAGCATGTTGTCTACCTCGATCAACCTGAGCTATTGAGAAACACACCTACGCGAAACTTAACAGGTTTCCACTAAGCTTATGACTCCTACGGCCACTTGTGTGCATGCAAATCACATTCCTGCTAGTAAGTGGATTGCGGCAACTTCTATTTTCGCTGGATTGATTTTCCTCAGCCCTATGGTAAACAATCTCTGCGGCCGCATGGTCTGGTCCTGAATGCAATGGCTTTAGTTACCAATTTTCATTACATCAGTGTCATGTTTCATTACACCAGTGCGGCAAAATGCTTGACATTGTCTTTTAATTAAAGACAAGATTCGATTAAAACGCAGGTCCCTTCTACTCTTGTGTGACAAGAGAATGAAAAGAACACAGGTGTCACCAATAACATTAAGGGTGGTTCTGTTGCATTTAGCTGTGTGCTAGTGAACACAACCATGAACAGAACCTCCATACCTTTCGTTTGAAACTATTTCTAGGGTTAGAAAGTCATATATACAGTGGGGTGTGAAGGTTTGGGCATCCTTGGTAATCGTTGTGATTTTCCTGTATAAATCATTGGTTGTTAGGATAAAAAATTTCAATTAAATATATCATATAGACACACACTGTGATATTTGACAAGTGAAACAAAGTTTATAGGATTTACAGAAAGTGTGCAATATTTGTTTAAACAAAATTAGGCAGGAGCGTAAATTTGGGCGCCATTGTCATTTTATTGATTCCAAAACCTTTAGAACTAATTATTAAAACTCATATTTGCTTGGTAAGCTCAGTGACCCCTGACCTCCACACACAGGTGAATCCAGTTATGAGAAAAAGTATTTAAGGGGGGGAATTGTAGGCTTCATTTTGGAAGAAAGTGCTGTTGACTGATAAATGACTGACTAAAATTGAGTTATTTAAGCATAACAAGGGGCGTTATGTCACGGAGGAAAAAGAACACAGCATTCACAGCAAGAAAAACACCTGCTACCTACAGTAAAACATGGTGGTGGCTCCATCACGCTGCGGGGCTGTGTGGCCAGTGCAGGGACTGGGGATCTTGTCAAGGTATACACGGATACGTTTGGATTCCACTCAATATCAGCAGATTCTAGAGACCAATGTCCAGGATTCAGTGACAAAGGAAATTTAAACTGGAAAAACCTCTGAAGTCAGAGATTTGGTGACTTCCAAGTCACCAATGTCATCCTCAAAATCCAAGATGGGTGCTCTATGCATCAACAGCGTGAAAACTGTTGGACTTGCTGGTGTACTGACATCATACTTCTGTGCTGAATGGAAAGCACAGAATAAAATGAGTACATCAGCGAAACTTACTCTCACGTTACTCCTCTCTTTCTCAATATGTCTGCACATTTTCCCTCTACTGAGGTAGATTTTCACTGCTGTTTTCCCACAGTGAAGAGATAGCACACATCCATAAGGTTTATGGCTGTGTGCTCTTTATAACTGGCCTGATGAGTACTACAGACATATTGACCTTTGATGGCAAACAAAGAGTCCCTGACTCCCAGTCTAATAGTGATTCTCACTACATCCACTTAATGTTATGACATGCTAATAGTAATTACTGTGTTTGGATAAAAACATTTGCAGGATGCTGAATTGTGTATGAATGTTCTTAAAAAGTGAGAAGACTGGTAAATACTCATTTTCCACAGAGAAGGATGAAGTGCTGTAATAGTACATTTTTTAAAATATAATCCTGTTTCATTTTTATTTCTCTGTAACCAGCACGAATCAAGCTATTTCTAATAAGTGGTATATTGTAGAAAAACCTTTGGCTTTAACAGCAGTGAGATACCTTGCGGCTAATAACTAAACCTGACATTAGCTGTCTGCGCAATGTCCACTCTTGATTGAGCAATACACCTTCTTTGCTGTGTATCTGTGTGTCTGTGTCTCAGTGTGTGGTCATGTTTATGCCGATGAAAGCTCCTCCACTCCCGGGTATTCACTGGGATTAACATAATTCTAGTTAATTGCCCAGGAAATGGCCTTTGAGACTCATCTGCACCATCCGCAGAGGGGTGGACAGATGGAGTCAGGGGCTCTTACCTTTCTGAACACACAACATTTACACGCTTGCTTAACAGAGTGATACAATAACGTAAATGTACGCTGTCTGTCATATTACTCATGGTACTGTGGGATCAAACACGGTGTCTGTGATAGATTACTGAATTATTAGCTAAATACTAAACCTGTCATATGTCATTATTTTATGAACAGTTTAAAAGCATTGGACAGTTATTGGAGCAGAGGTCACATCTTAAATCATAGCAAAACTGCCTCTAAATTCCTCTGGCCAACTCGCTAATGAGGACTGATTCAACCCTCGGCTCGAGTGAATAACTTTTTATTTGACAACTTCCCGCGTCAGTGCCTCAGCGTTGGTTTGGGACAAGGAAGAGGGCAGACTGGAAAATAGATTCACACACTTTCTAATAACTTGGAAATAAACCCTGGTGTTGAATTGGCTTTAAAAGAAATATTAACCATACGCAGGTAACTGCACTAGTGCTTATACTAAAGTGAATTTTGTAAAGAATAATTTTCTCATTTTACAGCTGCATTAACTGCTCCTCTATAATCTGTTTCTCTCTGGGATAGGAATAATATTGGGCAAGGCTAGTAGTGGCTGGGAAATTCTTAATCAATTTTATTGATCTGATGATAATTTGCTTCATAGAGGTAATGGTGGCATTCCTCTGTGTATTGTATGTTTATTTTACAGTTAATTACATGTCCTCACTGAGCTCAATAGACTCACAGATACACACAGTCAAGCTTTTTTTCATGCTTGTTCACATTTTGGCGTGTTAGTCGTCAAACTTTATCTCTGCGTCATCTCACAACCCATAGAAACATTTGCTGATAGTGAACTCCTTTGACCACAGGTGGTCTGTCGACCAAAATGGCAGCTGCCATAACACAATTTTTCACCCACAACTAGCCAAATATGCTCGCCCGTTAACAACGATTTGGCTGTCTTTAGGCACAAAATGAACATAGTTAGGTTTAGTAATACCAGAACCAAAATAAGCAACAAGAATGGTTAGCAGTGGTGTACAACTCAGAACACTGTTAAATGCCCTTAATATTCAACTGAAACACTAAGAGTAGAACGTTTGTTTCCAAACTTCAGTACTATTAACTTTCCATGATGAGTTTGTTGCACCAAATTCTCTGGGCAGGTTTGTAGGACCAGCGGCTAAAAAGCGAAATCACACAACTCCAAGGTCAATATAATGGATTAGTAGCTGGTTCCACAGCAGAGGATCCTGATGGCTAAAGGAACTACTTGTGGACCTTGAGTAGGTTCACACACTCGAAGTGCTCTGCTGGGATAATGAGGTTTTATGAGGATATGTTGGGGCCTGATAATCTAGTGCTTTATATGTGAGGAGAAGGATTTTAAACTCTATTCTAGATTCAACAGTAAGCCAATTGAGAGAATCTAATGTAGGAGTAATATGATCTCTCTTGTTAAGTCCAGTCAGAACTCTGACATCCTATCAGTAATGAGTTACAGTAGTCCAGTCTAGAACTTACAAATACATGGACTAATTTCTCAGCATCACTTTGAGACAGGATGTTTCTAATTTTAGCAATATTCCTGAGGTGGAAGGAAGTTCTAGATATTTCATTTATGTAATAGCTGAAGGAGATTTTGATTATTCACAATTTTAAATATGTACATTCTATTAAACTTACCTGGCTATAAATTGTAAATTGTCCATCAACACACAGATCCACTCTAACAAACCTACAATTGACAAGTTTATCTTATTATTATTATTATTATCTTTATTACCATCTGCTCCATCCCTGCGCTGCATCATTTTCTGGACCAAAATAAAAATAATAACATCCAATCCCACCCTACACAAGAGCTGGATCATTTGTTAAAACACCAGTGGGATATTGACAACTTCTAACTGTGGATGCTTTTTAAACCACTGATCCATGGGATCATCCCTCCTGCATGCCATTGGAAACATATAAAAACTGATGCAGTAGTAGTAGTTTTCCACCATCCTCATATATCATTGAATCCAACAGTAATGCCAACTTCTTGTCACTCCAGTAGTGCTGGCTATTGTAATTCTGTATTCACTGCTGACAACTTCCTCTAATAAAAACAGCCACCTACACACAAGGGAACACATACAGATGGCCTTTTCCATAAACAAGTCCAGTCTTGTTACCATATAGCTGGATAGGGAATCTGCAGTGATCTGCCAGTCCGTTTAGCTGATTGTAACGTGGTTAATCCTCTGTTGCTGTTCATAAATACTGCTGCTCATTCATTAAACATTTGCGTTGTACTGGAAAATAATCCAGTCAGAGATTGAGTGTTTTTTCTTATTGCTGTTGCACTTTAAACAAGTTGCAAAATAATTTTTTAGAAGACAGGGTTGCTGAAAACACTGGTGTGGGGGTGTAGATCCTTCAGTTTAGTTCATGCACCACTGCTTAAAGTTAAAGACAAGTTACATACATGTCTTAAAAACTGTCAGACGCCCATATCAGCACTAAAAGAGCTCTTCTTTGCTGTAATCATTCCTCCTGTCCATACTCCCCATGAAGACACAGAGATGATCTAATTCTCTCCATCCATATCCCTTTCTCTTTTCTGTTGTTTCTGTGCTGAGTTACAGAGGGAGGAGAGTAAAGCGATCTCCAGCTGTTAAATAACACTATTAAATGCACCTATTCCTGCTGAGACACATCTTAGCATGCACTAAATGGATGTGTATGAAACTAAAAAGGTGTATTAATCCTCTTAAATATGATTCATTTGATATATTATATAAATATATCCAATGCAACTGAGACCATCAGCAATTGTGTGACTCAGAAGCCATGAGTTAGAGGAGAGGATCAGCAGGGATGCAGCTGGACTGAGATCAGCCAGAGCCAACCTCTCATGTGGCATCAGGGAAGCAAAGAAACAGAACAAGATCATCCACCAGTTCAGGGACAGCAGAGACACACAACCTGTGGTGGACAATCCAGACCATCACAGACGACAATCCCTCGCCATGGTTACCCCACGCAGGGCTGCTGGCATTCCACTCTACCTGGCTGAGTCCTGAAAGACTGTCACAGACATCTTCAGCATGTCCCTGAGTCCGGCTGTTGTCCCTACCTGCTTTAAAACTGCTACAGTCCTGCCTGCGTCCAAGAAAACAAAACAATTTTAAACACCTGGTAGCACCATCGTGAGGTGCTTGGGGAGACTAGTCATGAGCCACATCAAATCCAAACCTTCACAGATTTAGTGCTATTCAATGCTGAACTGCAGCTCAGCCCCGAGGCTGAACAATGACTGTGAACCACGGCACAGCTCCAACCATTTCATCACGCCCGCAGACGACCCAGCTGTGTTTGGACTCGTCAGCAATCATGATCCGTGGTGATCCAGCTGACCATGGTACATGTTATTGACTCTAGCCTGTCACAGACCTGCTATACAATTAGTCCATCACAGACGGATTATAATACATATAACACTATTGCTGCCATTCTATGTGCTGCTCTTTCAGTTTTAAATAATAATAATAATAAATAAAATGTGTCTTGTTTATTTACTGCATTTATCGTTGCATATTGTTTATTCTGTTTATACACTGTTTCTCCTGGTTATCATTTATCTTTTTGTCAGGGAAACAGGACTTGGTTTCTCTGTATGTCTTGTACTTGTGATAGCTATTTGATAGTCACAACGTAGAGAACGTAGGAGTCAATAACCCATTGCCTGCCGTGCTGGGGGCATGGTTTGGTAGGTGGTCAGGACTAACCACTTATCTCCTAGTGTCTCTAGGTTGTGGGATTGTTCTGCTCACTGTGTGTGGATGTTGCTGCCTCTCCTGTATCAGAGGCCTGATTTAGCTATGAGGCCTGATTTAGATTAATACTGCAACTACAAAAGCAATGTTGTATGAGAAAGCTGTAACTGATGATTGTCAGTGTCATGTCTTCTCCAGCCCTCATGTGTCCTTTGTTCCTCCCTCACCTTGACCACTTCTCTCTCTCTCT
>JAUMHF010000026.1:2732634-2747130 GCA_032359275.1 Microctenopoma steveboyesi
CTTTCTAAGAGTGATTATTAGTTACATCCTGTTTTTCATGTTAATTTATAATAAACATCCTTTGTTTGAACCCTCTCGTCTCTGGTCTGTGTTTGGGTCCTTTATTTCAAGCATGTTACTGACAATGATGTGTACATTTTCTTGTTTTGACTATAAATGTGTTAGGTCCCTGCCGACAAGAATAGAGTATGACCTTTGGAATTCGGATGAAGATCTCCGGTGAATTTATTTAAGTAGCGTGAATGATATAGAGCTGAAACAGCAGGTGCTAATCACATCTCAGATGAGACAGTGATTTCTGCACCTCTGATTCAGCCAGCTGATTTTATCTGCATGTTTGTGTGTGTTTTGTTGTAGGTACTATATGTGTGTGGCCATCTTGATCTATTTCCTCCCCTTGCTGGTGATGGGTTGTGCTTATCTGGTGGTGGGACTGACTCTCTGGGCAAGTGAGATCCCTGGAGACTCCTCTGATCGCTACAAGGAGCAGCTGACTGCCAAACGCAAGGTAACATGCCCTTTAGATGATGGGCCACAGCTGTTAGTGTCACTCACAGCCCTCTCGTGCACGTTTGCACACTGCAGCCCCACGACTTTCCATTATAGTATTGTAGTGCACTGCAGCGACTTCGAGTGTTTCCACCATCGGCTCCCTTGTGTGGTGTAATCACAGTTTCAGTGTCGCAGCTCCTCAGACAATACTCTCCCAGTGCAGACTCTCGCACAGGCTCACTCTCTCACCTACAGAGGAGAGAAAGGGATTCCTGCGAGGTATTTGCTATGGTGAGATCGAGGCCTGCAGGTCAGTCTGTGAGCATTTTGTTTCATAGACTTTTTGAAAGAATCGACTCCCCTCGTGTTTCATTCTGTTTTACCTTATTTTCTTGCTGACATGCTCTCATCGAATGATAACTACGAAGGCATCGACGTGACCATTTTCAAACAGCGAGTGGCCTTAATTAGACCTGAACATGTGTTGACTGAAATGACTAGAGATTTACTACACAGAAATCTTCGAATCAATATTTCAGGACAAATGCAGCTGAATCCTGCTTTATTAATCTTCTGTATCGACTGTCCAAACTCCTTTCATCATGTTACCTGTGCTGTCCACTGGTCTACTCCCTCACCTAATGAGGCATTCTCACACATCTGTTACATCTGTCCATGTCCGTTACCTTTACTTCCTTGTCACTGAGCTCTGTCTGTTATTGACAGAGCTAATGACACGTCAGTCTGCATTAGATTTCCATTACGGCAGACAGCAGAGCTTTTTTCCGGACAGACAGATTTTATGCCACTCATTTAGCCAACAGGGAGACAGAGAAAGAAATGAGATAATAAGCAGCGTGACCTCAGTGGAAACGGTCATTGCTTCATCAAAACGTTACAAAAACTGATGAGACCTGCTTTAACTGTGTCACGGTCTGCGGCTAGTTTTCACTTAACCTATACGTAATTAATGTTATAAGGTGTCATTCGTTCATGGTACTGACGTCTCAGGCATTGTGCCAGGGAACAACAACCTGTTGTGGAGAAGTAAAATAACAGCAGAATATTGCTCATGTGTCCAACAGGTGGTAAAGATGATGATCGTGGTGGTGTGTACATTTGCCGTCTGCTGGCTGCCGTATCACGTCTACTTCCTGCTGCACCAGTTCTTCCCGGACATGTTTGAGGAGCAGTTCATCCAGCAGGTCTACTTGGCTATCATGTGGTTGGCCATGAGCTCCACCATGTACAACCCCATCATCTACTGCTGCCTCAATGACAGGTCAGTCCACACACACACACACAGAGAGAGAGAGAGATCTGAATCCCAAACTAAACTACAGCGGAAGGTGTCAGCGTTTGAAACTAGCTCGCAGCCTACAGAATTTTTCAGTCGTCATCTTATGAGCTCTGACAGAACAGTTTTGTAATGGATTTGTTTCTGCTTTATGGCGTTTCCATGGTGATTGTGTGTTGGACTCTGAGCATCACTAAGACATGTTTGACCTATGGACATTGCTGTGCCTGAACTATGTACGCTACTAGTTAAAAGTCATCAGGTATAGAATTGAGAACTCGTTGTCTGCCTTTCCATCACTGTCCAGTCCAATTCAGTAACAGAGATGCAGATGTCTTCAGACGCCGTCCCTGACTGAAAAACATGAAATCCGATTTGACATTCCGGACAGCGGTGGCAATGTCAGGGATCAGATCTAAATCAGAGTTATGAATGGAATTAAGCAGCAGTATGGACTCATGTTAGTGAGTCTGTCTTAGATATAACGTCATAATTCATACAACTGCTAAGTAGGAACTAGCTAAGAAACTGAGGATGTCCAGTATGTGTCCTGTCCTCATCCTGAAGATGTCAACTCTTCGGGGGAGGAGGTTGTTTGGGCTATTAAGTGCAATGACATTGTCCTTCAGGACTGCAGCCAATTACACGGACACACTGGCACACATAGTACGAACACACTATTCTCCACTGCTGCCTTGGTGACAAGTGGTTGAAAATGTGGTGCTAGGAGTAGAGAGGCTACTTTGAGATCGCTTTTCTGGAGAGAATCACTAGAAAGACTAGCACACATGAAGTGACATTAAAATATACCTCAACTTTCAAAGTGTGAAACTTCTCGTGATCATCAGGAGTTTACTCTCAGCATTCAGCGCATCAGAAAAACGTGACCAAGGATTTTAGATGGTTAGCTAAATGAAAACAGATGGTCAACGCTGCTTGTCGTCCTACATTGTGCTCCTCGCGGCCACCTGTTGTCTTTGTGTTACCGGAGAAATGAGATTTCACACTGTGGTGTTTATGTCTGTGAGACTCATTAGGTCCTAAAAATGAAATTTGTGGGTTGGACAGCAGCAAGCTGAGGTTTAGTCATTCAGTTTGGGATATCAGTGCACTTTTATCTCTGTCAGTTCAGCTGCATCGAATGCATGAACGATAATGGCTGCCTGCTTTTGTTTTTCATCAGTCCAGTCTCATCTCTTCCCTGCTGTCACTGATTGACATTTATCCTCTTCCTCTCTATTCTTCACTTGTCTCTCTGTTTGTGTTTATTCTGATGAGGTTTTGGCCCCTTGTGATTCCTCTGTGCCTATTTCTGTCCTTTATCTATGATTTACTTTTTTCTTATTTCTTTCTCTTGATTAAAACACATTTTTGCATTGAAATTATCACCTGCCAATGCCAGGAGTTTCCTGAAAGGTAAACAGTAAATGTCATATGCCCATTTTATGCTCTATACACAACACAGGCGCTGCATCACTCAGACCTCCTCTACCGTCTGCTACAGTCATTCTCCGTCCACCGGTAGCATGCAGCTAGCCCTGGTTTAGGTTTTAAAAATTCTAATCTGAATCTGCATCTCATTGTCAGGTCTTTGTTTCTCAGGTGTCCATCCTCCTGTTTTCAGCCACAGCAGGCTCCAGAGAAGAAACTCTTATAAACCCAACATACACAACCAAACAGCCAACAGACATGTTCAGTGACTAGTTAGTGAACCCAGATGAGCATTCAGCTGCCAGACAGCCAGATATTTTTCTCAAAGCTAAAAGCGAGTGGATGCAACAAATAGTCAGAAGGGTAATAGCTAGTAAGGAACAGTAAGTGGGAACCGTTTTGAAAGGAACTAAAACAAGCCCATTTGACACCGTTTCTCTGAATAATAATGACCTAGATGACTGAGAATCTGCAAAGACATCTGGGAATAAATGAAATCAGAATGAATGATAACCATATTTTTAGGTAACAGCCTCGCCAATCCGTCGATGTGTGCTTTTGTGTTACAGGTTTCGTGCTGGTTTTAAGCAAGCTTTCCACTGCTGCCCCTGTTTCCCTGAAGGGTCGTACGAAGGCCTGGAACTCAAGTCAACTCGCTACCTTCAGACCCAGACCAGTGTTTTCAAGGCCAGCCGAATGGAGATTACCGTGTCCACCGTTCTCCAGGTTGCAGATGACATTGAGCAGGCCAAGGTCAAGGCCACAGCAGGTCCAGGGCCCAGAGGGGCTGCACTCGGGGCTCGACCACACCGCTCCTCCCTGGACCTGACCTCAAACGGGTCATCATCAAGGAGCATCTCCAAAACAATATCAGAAACATCCAGTTTCTACTCCAGTAACAACCTGCAGGAATAGATCTCCAAGCTCAGGCAGGGGGCATTTTGCCCGACAGCAGGAAGAGAGTGAGTTGACTGTTCACATCGCTGCTTTTGCCTGTTTGATCAAGTACATGGTGAATGTGTGAGTTTGTCTGCCATTAACTGTGGTTTAGTTTTGATGAAAACATTTCAGTATTACAGTATGTTCACTGAAACGTCGTGTTAGATAGTTTGCAAGTCAGTGTAAGACCCATTTCACTTCACCCACACAATCTCATGCACAGTTAATAATCAAGTTGCATTCAAGAGGTGGCTCACTGACAAAAAGTGATGATGAGCACTTTGAGGATGAGCACATATCAGTTCAAAAGCTAAGCTGAAGCAGACGCTAGCAGCTCCAATCTTCACAGCTTTTGCTTGTCTCGCCAGTCTTCTCTCCGTGCAGAGCGGAGGTTCACACATCCTCAATCGCATAAGCCACGTGACTTCACACAGTCTATTTTGGAGTGGAGTTACATGAGACCAGCGTGCTGTGAACACAGCAGCTCCTTGTTTTACCAGGGGTGTTCTCTGCAAAGATGGGAGTCCTTGGATTTTTCAAAACGTCTTCACACCTCTAGTGCAGGAAACCTTGTTTGCCTCCTCTAAAGACACAGGTGGAAAACAGGCAGATGTGTGGTTTCAGTTGAAGGGCTCTCCCAGAAGATGTGATTGAGACGAAGAACAAAAGCATAAACCCCAAACTTTTGTGTGCGAGTGTCACTATATGTATGTACGTTTGTGTGAAGTGATCAGGATGCCAACTGTCTGCCAGAGTAGGACCTCTTGAACAACCCGGTGTATAAAATGACAGAGAGCTCTAAGGATCCCCTGCAGGCACTGCTGAAAAGTTCTGGTAGTCACCTGAATCACACTTTCATTGACTCTCTCAGCTTCTGTCTGGCTAAACACGGACTTCAGCAGCTGGTAGCATCATCTCTGATGTGAACAGGTGCTTCAGTTTCTGAAGAAGCAGCAGAACTTAAGCAAACACTAGTTTCCTCGAACCCAAAATGGCCAAAAAGATGCCTGAATCCCACATTCACTTGGACACATGCCACGTTCTAAGTGCAAGGCACCACTTTCAGTCTGTAAAATATCGATACAACTCTCTTTAGTTAAATCTCTACCCTTTCATCTGGCGCTAACATGCGCTGTATGGCATAATGTGATCGGACTGGATTCCATTGTAACTGTTTTATTTGTATACTCTTGTTGTTGTTAATCCTGGGGCAGCAAAACAGAGGTGGCAAGACCTCCCTAAAAATGTAATTGGCCACCCCACCCTTCACCAGAGTCAGTAACTGCTTGGCTTAGGATTATAACAGTATTTTTATCTGTTTTTTATTATGTCATCATTTATTTATTTACATACATCTTCATATTTACTATTCCTTACCCTAACATTTCAAACCTATATAAAAAGACAATATTGTTTAGTTTATTATACCTTTAGGTGATCTAATCTTGTTATATTTACATTTCATATGCTGTCATTCCATCAGAATGTAATCCAGACATGCAAGATGCACGTTAGCATCAGGTTTAAAGGGCGTTCTATATGTTTAGCCTGGAATGTTCACTGGGAGCCTGTTAGCCGTAGCTCTCTAATGTGCAGTGATGTGCCTTGCTGCTTAGCATAACGTCTGTAAAAGGGTGAGGGGAGCAGAGAAGCAGCTTATTCTGCTGGGGCGGGTGATTACGGTCTATAGAAGCTGCACTGGGACAAATTTTCATAATCTCCACCAGTGGTAAACACTTGTAAATACACATACAAGGATCATATAAGGAGGATTTCTGTCACAATATTCTTAGTCAAACTGTACTTTAATATCAGACTTATATTAAGATATTCTCTCACCAGAGCTACTGTACTGTAAAATGTATCTTTTAGATGATTTCATGCTTCATTTATTTGAATCATTTAAAAGAAGTTAAGCTAATAACTAAATCCAGTGTTTAAATATTATGTTTGAACAAACACACAGGCTCAGCTGCATACTGTACATTCACCAGACACTGGAACTATTATTAAGTGTAGCAAGTCTTGTCTCTTCTTGCTGTTATGCATACAAAATCAATCATCATGTCATGTCATTATCAGCTATGCTTTGTGTCTATGAAATTCTTTACATGGTGCACAGAGCATGAACACCTGTTGACACCCATCATTCTGCATTCTCACACACGCACACACATGCCCCCCTCCCTCCTGAGGCCTGATCTATTCTCACCACGCACAGTCTGTTGTTAGACGTCCTGTGTCAGTTGACAGGACATTGTCTTGGACACAGGGAACACACAGGGTCAGCAGGAGGTCACATGCAGAGGCGTGACGCTACGTTTTTATTAATAAATGATACAAAGTGCAGCCAGAATCAAGATGTCCTGTAATATGCCGTACATGATGGTATTGCTAAGTTCCTCTGGTGTGGTGGCATCCATTCGTTCACATGCGCTCACGCTGTGACGTGACAGCTATAGGAATGGGAAACTTAACAAATGTCTCACCTCACACCCTGACAACAAAACAACATTCTTTCTCACAATCCTACTTTGTGAAGCATATAACAAACAACTGTCAAATTAAATTAAAAACACAACTACAGGAGTAAAAGTAGACGAAACCTCAGGAAGAGCAACAGGAGACATCCCTCTCCCAGGACAACCACAACATAGAGCAACATGGTACAAACTTTGCATATATGAATATATTCCTACAAGCGTTTCCCAGAGGCACACTTCCCCCTGTCAGTTCCGGACAGGAAAATTGAACTGGTCTACTATCAGATTGACAGATGTTCAAACCAAACAGCTGTTTACATAACAGAATAGAAGAGGATAGGGTTTATTTGACATTTGCATTCTGTTCTGTTCTATTATTATGTACACTGTGGTTCAGTTTTAACAGCATACTGTCAGTCATCGTGGTGTTAAATTAGTCTTTGTGCTGAAATCAAAAGTCAGTTTTAGTTCAAAGAGATTCAATGCAGTTCAACTTGACATAAATCACTAATAAAGCATTTAAGGCACCAGTGGTTTGGGGTTTAGTGTCCAGGGACAGTTTGGCCAGAAACCAGGTGTTCATGGACGACTGCCCCACCAACTGAATCATCATGCCTGACCGCTGTGATCACAAGTGAGCACCCAGAAATCAGAAACCGCACGAACCGGAAACCTTAAAATAGATTTTATCGTTATAGTCATTTCAACATGGACTGAATCTTGATTTAAATTTAAAAATCATATTCAATTTAGGTCCAAACCATGTCCAGAAAATGTAATTGTACAAGAAGTTGGGGCTTCAATGAAAGTGTAATCAACTTTGCTCAACGTGTGCTCCTTAAACGAGCAGTCGGCAGGCCCTCTCTCTGCCTGTTTAGCACACACTGATGAGAGCTGCAACCACAGAGACAAAAGATGCCAGCCTGTTGCTGAGGAGAGGCGCCAGGCAGGCCACACGGCAGGGCGAATAGTCTCATCAGCTCTCTTCCTGTGTTTCCATCCTTCCCCTGCTCTCCAATCAGGCTAATTACAGCAGAGGAGAGGAGAGGGCAACCAGTGGAACACGCACAAGCACCTCGCACACGAGAGCGCACAGTGCCACAAGAGGTCTCATCGCTGAGCGGGGTGAACATACAAAGCTTGCCACATCGGGGGGCGTGGGTGCATGCTCAAGTGTGCGAGTGTGAGGGCGGGGGAGCATACTGGTGTGCTTAACTGCTACAGTGACACATAGCTTGCATTTCATTAAGAAAAGGATATTCATCACAACGCACGCACATGTAGATGGTGCAAAGGTTAAAGCCACCTGCAATTACAAACTACACTAAGTACAGCCTCTGCAATATGTAATTAATGTAAAGATGTGTGTAACTGCAGTCGGAGTCAGTATTGTTGCTTTGTGAGAATACTGTTAACTACCTACTATACTTAGTGCTTTTCCTCATTGTATAAATGCCAGACTTTCTAGTGCTCTCTTTTGTGAACCTACTTCTGAATGTGGTATTTTGACTATGAGCTGAACAGAGAACTCACCTTGAACCATGAGATAAAACTACATTTCAGTATCTGTGCTGTTGAATTACATAAGTAATCCATCAAAAGAAGCATAGTGGAACTCTGTGTGTGTCCCAGGAGAAAAAAGTGACGGGATTCTGGGCAAAGCTGCCACGAGGAGCCAACTCCTTACAGCATCAGTGCCTGTTACCACAAACATCAGCCCCTCTCCCTCGACATGTGGTGAGCCGTCTGAACACTGAATCTCTCTGCTTTGTTGAGTTTGGTTCCTGGCAGGGTGAACCTCTAACCTCTGGTTTACTGACATACTAATACAACAGCTCCACTAGCATAAGTGATGTTTAGTTCGTTCATATAATAACGAGATAAAGCTGAAATGTAGAATTAGAAATAAGAAGTTAAGTTAAACAATGACATTAGGCTGTATTTGATATCATCAGCAAGTAATTTTGTTTGAGACAGTTATTATATGATGTTTACCTGCACCGAGAGATATTTGTCTATTTGCAGATCTAGAAGGTTTTACAAGGGGTGATGAGGTGCCAAAGTGTTGTTCTTTCTTTATTATTCTTATTATTTTCTTTTCTTTAATAATAATGGATTCATTAGATGAGGTTTGCGACTTCTCTTGGCCAAAATGGCAGCACATAGTTTCAAACAAGCAGACCAGTCTACAATGGGAAATTGAGCTGTTTGGATGCTGAACCAGTTTTTATCAATCATTGACAGACATGTCATTTTATTTAACAATTACAGCTGTAGGAACAGTTGGGATGGTACATGTAGAGGTGGGGAGTTGGAGGGGGACCTATTGTAGTAAGTAACACATTGTTTATTTAGATTCAGTCCCACAGACACCCTCTTGAAAATAGGTTTGTGGCTGACTCAGGTCCCCGGGCAGGACAGCGGGGACGGAGTTGGAAAGTACTGAAAGAAGGATTAACACATTGCTAAGTCCAGTCTTTGTGAGACAGGAGAAGATACCAGAGCCTTAAAGTGCTGACTCTCTGCTGATGACCATACATACATCCAGTCATCTGTAGACTTGCTGTAGAGCTTCAGTTCCTACTGTTCCTCTTCGCAGCTGAAAGCACTTGATCCTCTGACACCAGTGTTACTGTACAGCTAAATGATATTGAGCTTATATGTGACGTATGTAACATATAATGTGTCTGGATGCTAGTCTGAGATCTGTACTGTGTTTTTTTGTTTGTAGATTTGACATATTTCTGCTTAGTCTTGTGTATCTCTTGAATGCAATTGCTCAGTGGGGACTGTGTTTCTGTTTCTGCTGCCAGTGTTGCCATGTGTGGAGTCATATTTAACATAATGTGTTTCTAAATTTCAGTGTCTTCTATTAAAGAACACGAGGAATCTCTGTAGTGATTGTGTGTTCATTTGAAAGAACAAATTGTGGATGTGCATCTTTCTTTTTCAGATCCAGTTCCAGATCAAACAGCAGTTGTGACAAAGAGGTGGAAACCAGCATCTGGCATAGAAAGTGCTCTAGTAATCTTCACAGAGAGAATGCACAATTTACTTTGTAGATATGGCTGCCACAGCTCCCTCGCCGTCTTTGTAAATCTGACCTGCAGTACGGGTACACAGAGATCAGAGAGCGGAGGACGAGGATGAAGCAGCGGGGGCAGGAGGCTGAATGTGTGCGTACGGTTAAATAAGCAAAAGCACAACAGAAGCCGAGTCACATAAACATGTTGTTAGTGGCGCTGGACCTTCAGCCAGAACATGCCACATGCATAATAAACCACAGCTGAACTGCCCCTATGGGCAGCAAACCTCCTGTCAGTTCCAATACTGAGAGTCTCCCTGTCACGTGCAGCTTCTATGCCCTCAAGAGTCAATCAGATCTTTTAGAATCAGCCTTTTGACCCTTAAACAAGTGGTAATAGACAATTAGTTGCAATAAAATATGAATAAAAAAACTACTAATTATCTCATTTGTGCCTATGAAACTACTAACCATTCATTAGTCTAAATTAATCTGTTGTCATTGGGATTCTATTTTATAGATGACTTCTGGAGACCAATTATAAAAGTGAATTGAAGTGAGTAAAAATAGTTTTCCTGTTCATTCACATTAGACATTTTTGTTTCTAAAACAATGCAGGCATGTACAAGGTGAGGAGGCTCTGGGGGCTCAAGATGCCCCTCAATATTTATTTATTGTGTGTATTACTGTCTCAAATATCTTAGGGTTAGGATAAGGGTATTTAAACATTTACTGATTCATATCAACAATGGCAGTGAGAAGGTTATGTTTATCTGACATGCATGCACATAAAGTAAAAAATGTAGTGTCAATATTTTAGAGTTAACCTATTTTAACCTAGATAGAGTATTTACAAGTCTATGAGGAGTAAACCAGCTCTAACAAATCACAGTTAAAAGTCAGTGTAAAGACCTAACTTCACACAGTGTTGATCAGGAACAGTCTGCAGGTGTGCGCGGTCTCAGAGATCACATTTCGTTTCTAATTTTGACACGAAATTGAGTCGAACTAACACTGAAAAGTTAACACTGACCATAGAGTCAATTTTACTCTTATTTTGACTGGGAGCAAATGTTATCTGTACGGAGTTAAAATCAACTCTCTAAGTGTACATTTTTTACTGTGTGTACACATATAAGCACACACACACATTATATATATATATACAGTAGGTTTCTGTAAATTAGCTAAATATAAAAATGTCCACTTGATCCCCAGAATTATTCAGTGATTCTGTGAGGGTTGAGGAGCCTCTAAAATTGAGTAAATGTCTCCCCTGAAAGCCAGCAGCTCATTAGAGCTCAGTGACAGACATTTTATTACAGGTTTTATGGACTGGTGTGATGGTCAGATGCATGACACGGACATAACCTCCTGTGACCTCTGGCTGTGGTCAGGGAGGAATTCTAATCATATGAGAGAAAGGCCACACAGCCGATGTGTGATTTTTAATAAAAGGTCATAATAATCACATCTGCTGTCAGCCTTTGGGAAGTTCGACCCTGCACTGCATCTGCTTCCTGTCATTTTCTAAACCAGAGAGAGGCAGCGAGCAAACGTGCAAAGACTGTCAAAGGAAGCAGAACCACCAGGTAGCACCATCTGTGTCTTCTCCCATTTTACCCCTATCCCACATTAATCACTTAAAGAGTCTTAAACTTAACTCTCACCAACTGCAAGTTTAACAAGCGCTGTATGCAAAGCAGGTTGTGTTGCAGTACTGATTCAGTAGTGCACTTGCTGAACTCACCATTGACAGTGATCGATGTAGCAGGTCCACAGTCACATTCTGCTGACTCAAGTGACTTTTTTTTTGTTTTTTTCACATTGACAGCATTTATTGTTAATAGCAACTTTTTAAACCAACAGGTGCAATAATAATAGGACAGGCCCCAATATGTAACAGGAACACGTTTTCCTGTACAATTAAATTAATGAATGTTTCCCAGTGTAGCATCGTTACAGACAGGATCATAAATATCCGAACACTAACCTGCTTCCTCCAGCGGCGACCTTGATGAGATGGTCACGTACTGATTTCCTCCGGAGATGAACCTGTTCTGAGCCCGAGTTTTGTTCTTTTTCCCCAGACTGAAATTACTTTCAATACCAGATGTTTGTCAGACTCTGTGTGTGGAGGCATTACAGAGCTTTAATTTCTCATAAGCATCACCTGTAAACAGATGTTGATGTGAAGTTGATGGAGGTCTGCTTTAACTAGCAGTTTTAACTGCAGTGAAGCAAAACAGAAGAAAGTGGGAGGCGACGTGCAGGAAATTACCTGAGGAGCAGGAGAGAACATAGCAAAAACAAGGAGGACAAAGCTTGTATTATAGAGCAGCAGGTGCAAGCTGGCACTGAGGACATTTGGAAATTTTCCCAGGAGGCCAGTCTGTCTTAGCTTGTAAGGACCAGTCAGTTAATTTCCTTACATACCGTATATTAATATGCATTATACCAGCTTAGCAGCAAGACTACAGCACAGCTGGTGCAACCTGTAATATCAGTGAAGTTACTGTCTGACACTAGACCTTTGTTTAATATTTTTGTGTTATTACTGAGATTATTCCAACATGCCGCCTCACACCATAGTTGCTTGACAGAAAATTCCTAATTGAAGTAGGAATGGCAAAAGAGACAGAAGAGAAAATGAGAATGCAGCAAGTTGAGGCTGAGGAGTTTTAGATGACTATCATCATCTGCAGTGTGCCTCGTGTTCATACAAGACGTCAGTGCCTTTTGGTGGAGCCCTTGTATGTTGTGTTGCAGCTGAATACCATAAACATGGAGTTTTTCTTCCCATCAGATAAGTCCTGTGCCTTATACATGTGCCCACATGCAACAATTGTGCATCAACAAAACCCTGCCAATTACCCACAATTCAACATAGTGTGAGGTGAATCTTACTTTCCCATAGCTCTCCAAGCTTTCTGCTATTTTACTTCTGTGTGTCGTTCATTCTGACATTTTATTCTCAGTATAACGATTAATACAGAAATGCTGAGGCGAAGACTCTTTTGAATAAAAACCATGTAGCATAAATGACGGCAAACTGCCGTCTCATTTATGAAGCTGTTCACACAAAATAAAAGTGGATGAGCAGTATGATTTTGGACTCTCACGGTCTCCATGAAAAGGTCAGCACTGTCAAGGAAGCCCGCTGTTGATTAATTCACAAACGTTTAATGTGGGAACACGTGTTGTAATTTGCCACCCTGTGAGGCAATCCGCTGTCAGCATTTATGCCACAGGAGGAAATGATTGATTATCCTATGAAATGTCATTTCCCTTTACCAGTCAGTGAAGCCTCTCACACGACAACTATGTCTATGAATTAATGCAACATGTGTCCTGTCACTGTCTGCAAAGTGTGTCTGTGTACGTGTGTGTGTGTGTAAGAGAGAGAGAGCTGAGCCAGGTGGTGGAGCCCGGAGTGGACGCCTGGATGCTGGAAGGCCTGTCTCCAGACAGAAACTGAATGCCTATCTTTTCACTAGACTGTCTGCCTGACCACAGCTGACTCGCACATTGACAACATAATCACACCCTAGCCAGAAGCACCACCCTCCTCCCATTCACACACACACAAACACTATTCTCACTCTGATTGGTTACAACAATATATATTCAAATTTGCTGACATCTCAGGCTAATGTGGACATTTATATTACATATCAGCCGTTCAACAATCTAGCACTGTCCACCTGTGACACAGTGGATAGTGAAGTAATCACTCTGGTAGTGTGGTTTCGGGGGGGCCTAGTATAACCTCGATTTCATTAATTGAGAATGGATGCTGTAAAATATCAGCGCTAGAGCCAGACTACTGAAATGTATAAAAAATGTGGTGCCCAGAAGAAAAATATTACTGATCTATCTGATTTATGTTCTACATAAAAAACACGTCTGTGACCAAATACCTGTAGATTCTGTTTCAACTTACTCTCTCTCAGTCATGTTTGATTTATTAGACTGTGTCGTGCAACCAATCATACAAGCAGTGTGGACAGTATGACGAACATTTCTTACCCTGCAGCAAGATTAAAAAAGCAGAATCCCCCTTGAACTGTCTAGCATGGATGCAGTAAAAGAAAAAGCACAGCTGGAAGTCTGCTGCCAAACAGGCCGCCTCACAGAGAATCATTATTCCAAATACACATCAAGGTCTTTTCTTGATCTCATTATGTTTACATCGGAAATGTAATAGCTTCTCAATATGCAACAGCAATAAGAGTCGTATTCGCTGTGTGAGGCCAAACTCTGATGCTGTGCTGACTTAAGCTACAGGCTCACGTCACTGTGTTAAAATGATCGAACATGTTCATCATGTTCATCGTATAAACCACAGAGAAAAGACTGTCGTGTTGTTGCTGAAAGAGATGTGCTGGAACCATTTCAACAGCTCAAAACAGCTCGATCTCCTCATTTCACAAAAACACTGTGTGCTTGTGGATATTTTGTTGACTCCATATACATGTAGAGGATTTCCACATACTTCACTGATGAAGTCTAGCATTGCACCCCCCCAACATTCAAAACTTTCTTTGTGTTGTAAACTAGTAAGTTACAATGCTTACTAGTTTTCGAAAGTTTGTTAAGATTACATCTATATTAATATATTATACTAATCTGAGCATTTGTATCCTATCTCTGTTAGAAATGTACAGATGGTCCTCTTGTCAACCAACTGACAGAGGCCATGGCCAGACTAAGCATAAGTGGACACACAATCAGCACAGCTGGGATATTATTATATTGTGATAAAGTTAATTATTTTCTGTAATTTATTGATAAACATTAGACTGTCATATATTTTAGATTCATTACAC
>JAUMHF010000026.1:2747230-2785613 GCA_032359275.1 Microctenopoma steveboyesi
AGGAAGAAAACATCCTTCACAGAACATCAAGGTTTTCATCATACTTATAGTGTCTGAATAATAATTTTCCATCACAAACCTAAGAACCCTTTTGAGAAAACCCAGAAATATGAATAAATTATTTTTCTGCCATTTATGTGTGCTGGACGCCTTTGCATGCATTTTTGTAGATGTCACTGTATAACTGCCATTGTTTGTAGCACACAAAATAACTCAACTACCATCTTATTGGTTTGGAAGTGTGATTGAAGAGTGACACAGATACACCAGCATGTAATTCTTAAACAATGCAGAAGCATAAATGCAATTTGAAACAGCCAGGGGAACTACAGCAGAGACCTTTCCAGTGAGCAGCTTCAGCAAAGAGTGGAGCACCATTTTTCTATGAGGTGGCAATACTCCAACATTCACAAAAAGGATGTTTTGAAAGGAAGTTTTGAGTAAACATCGTCACATGCAAGTTTTGATCATGGATTTGGTTAAAATAGATACTTCTCTAGATACTATGATTCCCTGATTACTAATGTGCTTTGTCACCCGATAGAAAACGTAAATATAAAGGAGCATTTAACGAAATAATGGACTGACATTTTGCAATGACACTCTGCAAATACTTGGCAAAAATTATAGTAATACACCGATACCAGGGAATTGGGAGAAAATAAATACACCCATACACTCAGGATGGGATCCAAATTAGCACATTAATATCACCCAACAGCTCTCTGGGTAATTCTATTCAAATGAGGAAATTTGGCATGCTGGTTCCAAGAAGTCTGTTTGTCCCCACTGTCCAGCAGCTCCGCTTCTACACATTTTTGCTGTTGCACAGATCAGAGTACATTTGCATGAATTTCATCATCAAAGTGCAGCTGTTGGTCATTTTTGCCAGCAAATGAAGTTGGCAACATGTCCTCTGTCCATAAATCACTGAAACGTTTCATCTTTGCCATTTGCCTACAACAATTCTACACCTGATGGCAACAATGCAAGAATGTCAGTAAGGATGATATCCTGACATCACCTGGATTTTTTTTTGTTCAGGACTTGAGGCTAGACTTAAATATGTCACTGTATTAAATGAGTAGAGGTTCATTAAAAGGGTTGTGTTTTTTTATATTGTTATATTAAGTCAAAAGCCTTACAGTGGGCTATTGTTCCTGATTCATTTATTTCCAATAACATTTCTTTATTTGGTAGCTCGTAGTTAGAGAGTTGCTTGAATACTGAGTAAAGAAAACACTTTGGCTCAGCTTCCTTAGAAGAGCCAGCTCTTATGGCACCTTGCTCTTCAATTACCATTTTTCTTAGCCTTATACTATATTTTAGCCAAATTTGGTTTGTGTGTTTGTAAGCAATTTTTATTCAGTGTATTCATCAGAATCATAAATACTTTATTAATCTGTGAGGAAATTATGAGGTCTCAGTTACTCCTGGATCTTTCAACAAGACAACGACCCTAAACACTGCTCAGAATCTACTAAGGCGTTCATGCAGAGGAACAAGTACAACCTTGTGGAATGGTCGTCTCAGTCCCCAGACCTGAATATCATTGAAAATCTGTGGTGTGAGTTAAAGACAGCTGTCCATGTCATCAAACCTGAATGAACTAGAGATGTTTTGTAAAGAGGAATGGTCCAAAATAACTTCAACCAGAATCCAGACCCTCATTAACAGCTATAGGAAGCGTTTAGATGCTGTCACTCTGCAAAAGGAAAATCTACTAAATATTGAGTTCATTTCTTTTTTGTGGTGCCCAAAATCATGCACCTGCCTAATGTTTAAACAATTATTGCACACTTTTTCTAAATCCTATGAACTTTGTTTCACGTCTCCTACATGGTATATTTAATTGAAATTTTTTATCTTAACAACCAATGATTTTTACAGTATATTCAATGAAGATTGACAAAGTTGCTTAAACCTTCGCACCCCACTGTACAATATGTAAAAATGTCTCTCTAGGCTCATTAAAGATGAAACGCGCCTCGTCTGGGTAAGAGAAGAGAACAGTCGGCAGCAGCACGAGGAGTAGGACAGCATTTAAGCTCCCGTTTGTAATAAATGCTCACATACTCTGAGGGAATGTTTCTATAAGTGTTGTTGTGGATCCAACACTTAAACTAACAAAGCATTGGCTTTTAGAGCTGGCTCGTTCATGAACAGCACATCACTAGTAAACACTATTTTCACACCCTCCACTCACCACAATAGTCAAAATTTCTTCAGGCCATGTTTTTGTAAAAATATTCTTGTATTAAATATTGAGAGGAGCAAACTAGTAACAGGAAAAACAAATTTTGATGTGATGCAGTGATTATTTTATAGTGAACATTTTTACCTTTAACACCTAAACATCATGAGCTTTCCTCCCAAATCCCAAATGTAGCGATTATATGGATTATAGCATCTGTCTCTCTTCAAGGATGACCACTGATATTTTTAGGATAGTTTGATTTCACATACTGTGAACAAGATGCTCAATGCTTGCTGGAAACGGACAAAATGAACTGTCTGCAAACAATAGACCATGACTGATAAAGCAGAAAAGTCATTATCCTGGAACCAGTGGACTGAAAGAAAAAGATTAAAGCATTGAGGATTTATATCTGATTCGAAAGACCACTACTACTTATTGGCTAAAGATATTTTCAACTGCAACCTGTTAATAAGGCAACATGTGAAATTGCCATATTTTAAGGTCCCGGTCATTTGGTTGATGCAGCAAGTCACTTTTAGCACAAAATATTACTTTAATTTAATATGTAATTCATAACAGAAGTTGGGGAAGGTTACTGATGCCCCAGGGTGTGCTTAAAATTTAAAATTTACAGTTGTTATAAAGCAAACAGAACCATTTACTTGTACGACTTTAGTACATTTCCATAGTTTCTATCACTAAATAACATTTTCACAGTCAGCAGAGGAAGTGGGAGAGGTGAGAGTTGAGGAGGCCATTAGGGGGTCTGGAGGAGTAGGGATAGATGAGGGGGAGGTCAGAGGGGGAGGGGTGCAGCTTGTGCAGATTCAGTTTAATAGTTAGAAAGGTTCTCAGTTAAAATAGTTGCTGCTCAAAATAAAAGTATTAGAAAAGATTTTTGACCATCTCGAGGGGTTTTAGAGTGGTTTAACGGCCTGGAAGTTTAATGGGTTAGGTGTCAGACTGGGATGTAGAAGGTTGCAGGTTCGAACCCCGTCCGACTCCTAACCTATACCCTACCAGGTGTGTCCCTGAGCCAGACACCCAGTGCTAGCTCCCTGTAAGTCGCTTAGGATAAAAGCATCTGCCAAGCAAAGTAAAGTAAAGTAAAGTTTGATGGTAGCTGCAGAGAGTTGCAATAGTCAAGTTTAGAAATGACCATTGCCTGGACAAGGAGATGTGGAGCCTGTTGGGTGAGAAAAGGCCAAATCTTTCTTAATGTTCTGGAGAGTAAATCTACAGGACCTAGAGGTCGCAGCAACATGCTCATTCAGGCTCAGCTTGTCATCTATCCAAACTCCAAGGCTTTTGGTAGACTGTGTAGAAGATATTTTTAGTGAGCCAATTTTGATTAAGATGTTTTGCTGAGGGGAGTTGCTTCATCAAGATCAAAAAATGAAAAAATGTTTTTAAATGAAGGATGTCAAAGAAATTTCACTCAACCATTATAAACCTGAATAATAAAGCGATTTGTTATTTGATAAAAAATAAAAGTAGTTTATTTTTTGTCACACTCTTTAATGAGCTGTATAAGAAAATAAATTGAGCCAAAGAGCGTCCTCTAGGCTCAATCATCAAAATGTTCAGAGGTCAAGATCTCGTTTTGTCTGGCATTAAAATATCCGAAACCTTGAGTTAACAATAACACAACAATTAAATTACTGACTTTGAAAATAATGAATTTATTATCTGATCATTTATATCAGATTATAAATAGCTGTGGGTCAACAGGTAGAAAGGCTCATCTACAGGGTTGGGTCTCCGGTAGGTTTAACACGTTAAAGTGTGTATGTCGGATACATAGTATTTAAATGTTAAAATAGTGCTGCCGGTGAAGAAATGTTGGTAAGTTCAAATCTTATTATCGTCCTTATAGCATGAATAATAATGAATACGGATCTATTCTGTATTATTTTAATCACTGACTCAGTGATGATAATAATATGTATGCAATATATGATTTAGCCAAAAGTGAACTGAGGTGATGGCTTAGGAGTACTGCAGTTTAATATTAGAGTAACAGTGCATGCTGTTTGCACTTATTTGCTAAATATCCTAAATATGTGATGTGAGAAGCAGTAGTTGTATCAGTGGAAGATGGGTCTGGGATTGGTAAAAAGCTCATGTATAAGTCAACACTGAGTTGAAAATGGCACTAAAATGTGCTATTAACAGTTGGCTTCCCTGACAGCACATTAGTTATACAGTGGTGAAAGAATTGGTTGCATTTCATGTAAAAACTAATGAACTTAAAATAATACACATGGTGTATGAATAAGCTGCAGTTTGTCACCTAACCCAGAAGAATGTTCACACTGTGAGGTGGTACAGATCTGATATAATAAACAAAGCTCATTCCTGGCCATTTAAAGATCATGTAATGAAATCAGTTATGTCTTTATTTTGCAGAAAATGTGTTCATCTGAAAATGACCCCAGGTGAGTATTTCCTGGGTCTGAAGAAGAAGAAGAAACCACCAGGGTCAGCCTGGTGGTTTTTAGTTATGCCATTGTCTTTCTGATTGCATGAGGGTCTACTTGTCATCTTATGATTGTAATGTGTAAAGATAGACAGGTAAAGAGCTGCACACAGACGTATACAAATAAGACAAATGAAATAAACCCAAATAAACAGTTTATCTGCCTGACTGTTATTGTCATAAACTGCATTTCTGATTATGTTTATCTGCTTACACTGTAGACAAACAGCAGACTGCAACCATCCAAATGTCATCTTACAGTAAGTATAAGAAATAATTTGTTCCACAATTATAATAATAATACATTTTATTTGTGGGCACCTTTCTAGAACCCAAGGACACATTACAGAGCATAAAAATAAATAATCGTAAAAACATGCACACACATATACAAAATAATAAAAACCCAAAGAAAAGTAATAGGATCTGGGAATTGACAACAATTAAATCAGTCTCTAGAGAGAGTAGGCCAGCTTATAGACAATACAATACAATAAAAACGTAATTACATCTAAAGTTTTTGTTGTCTTCTCTTTTTTGTCATTGTCTACTACCTCTTCTAATACACAAATAGATGAGCAGAGCTATGCCACGCTGAGGGTCCTTCCACCACCTTCTAAAACAGGAGCAGCAAGGCTGTTTGATATCTGCCTGACCATGGGATCATTGATACTAATGCTAACATAGTGTGTTTCTCTTTCTGTCTGTCACAGTCTGACTGTATTACAGAGGACAACACAACAAGGATGACAGATCACTGGCGCTCATTTGAAACCTAAAAAAGAAAGGAAAGAAAGAAAGAAAGGACAACTTTGAACGCGAGGCAGCAGAGACACTTTGTGTAACATCAGTAGTCAGTGTAGGTGGACATACATACACAGCAAGGACTTTTCTGACATATGATGAACGTTTGTTAATTTAATGGACAAAATGTTGTGTTGGCCATTGAAGGTAACATATTTTGAACTATGAATTCCGTGCCTGCTCTGTGGTGAAGATGGATGACCACAAAAAAGTTGTAAAAGTTCCATCTGCAACAGTCTGATTGAGATTCCCAACATCTTGATACATCTGTCTGTTACCTGTAATAACTGTTATTGTAATTTAACACAGTTTAACACATCTCTTCTAAGAGTGTATGCTAACAAACCAAGTTTCTTTGCTGAGAGGAACACGTTTTATTGAGCAGGTAAACAGAAAACAAGAAACAGTATTGTCCACACTGACGGAGACAGCAGGGACAAGCAGGACCGCAGCTACATTACAGAAAGGTGAAAATAACCGAGGAGCAGGCGACAGGTTTTCCTACAGGTGTACAGAAGCAGAGCATGATGGAGTGACATGTTTGAGGAGGCAACAACTCAGAGGGAGAGCAGCTGTTGCTGCAGAGTCGGGACTTGACGGGTTGAACTGGCAGTAGAAGGCACATTTAAAAGATACTTTCAGCAGTGGAGAGGAGGACCACGTTTCAGGAGGTTACAGGCCAGAATCAATAGCTGGACTGATGGAGGATCACAAGATGCTGAGGATGCGGCTGAAGCTTTTTCAGACTGTTCTTATTCTTGTACTAAGACACCAATATAATACATATTTATCAAAGAGAGCAGCCCCTAAATTACTTAATTTAGCCAATTTAAACATACATGGAAACCAGCTGACAGCACTGTGACTGTCTTCAAAATGACAACTGACTAAAATCAATCTGTTGTTGTTACAGTGTGAATATGCGAAACTGTTAAAGCAGATTTTGTTGTTATTGGTACTGAGGAACTAGACCTAAACAGAACAAAGAGAATTTCTCTGTAATGTCCTGTAAAGCATTTCATTAAAGTCAGACACATGTGAACCGTTGAAGTCACTTCATCTTAGACTCTTAGAAGTCTTCCATACTTGGTTGAAGTAGTTTGTACAAAATTCAAACTTTCACCCCAACACCAGTTTCTCTCTGTGTTCGATCATACACACAGCAAGTACAAATTATAATTCTCTGTCAGGGTCTTTTCTCCACGTTCCTTAATTTTAAATCTAGCTTCATCAGATTAAATCCACAAATTACAACCTACTTTAAGAATATTTTAGGAAAGTAACATGAAAATTTGTTTACATTTTTTTTAATTGTTTACACACTAAATTAAAAATTATCACACAGTTAGTAAAACTCTACTCCGGGGAGCACAACAGTAAACACAATGTCCACTTAACACTTTTTGCAAAACTAACACAGTGATTTTCAAAAAGCTACAAATAAGCATTACGTCCTCGTCAAAATGAAGCACTGGCCTGTCAGTGAGTCATAAAACATCCACGACTATGGGTTTGATTGTTTAATATGGAAATGACATGTAACTAAAAGTTTTAGTCTTACCAAGGTCTTAAATGATAAATAACTAATAATACTCGCTGTCAGATGCTGTGTGTGACAATAGATATATAGCATCCTTCTGTTAGACAGAGTAATGACCCTAGAAGTTCTTGAATTCTGTAATTGAGAACCTAATTTGTGTGTGTCCATGCTGTAACAGCTAAAACACAAATATCTAAAATTTCCCTAAAACTATACCAGGTCACCGCAGTACAGGTCACATTTACTTAAAGTCAGCCTGAAACAATCCTGGAGGGCAAAATTCCCTCCTTATTTCTTATCAGTGCTGAATGGAACACAGCACACCACATAACTATCCCCCCCAGTAATACTGTGGTGGTGGGGTTTACCCGCCATGGCATTTGCTGCACCAGTGATTATTACTGCAAGGGGCTTCTGGTTAACGTATTATGAAGAGCATTGGACCTTAACAACAACCTCAACACATGCACGCACCCTCCACCCCAAAGCCCCCGACTTGAGCCTTGTCACCAAAGCGCTGCCAGTCGTTATCAGTCAGCATGCTGAAGTTAATTGCCACAGCTCTGCAGGACTCTGCTTAATGAGAACAGGCTCCCCAGGCCCACATGGAGAGCCAGGTCAGCGGACGAGGTGGTGGGAAAGACTGTTAAACACTGATGGGGGCAGCAGAGTAGAGGGTCGTGTATTTTTTACAGATATGCTTTAAATGTGTCATAACATGGCTTTGACGTGTTTGTACCGTGTGTGGGAAAGGATATCCACTGGGAGCTGCATAGCAACTAAATAGAACTGTGTAGATTTAAAGACCTGGACCACCTTTCCACTGACAGTGAGTCCACAGTGTGGTGTAGCACGCAGTGGAACAGAGCGTCTGTTGACAATGACAACCACTTATATTTTTTATGCATAAAAGCATAAAGAGGTGACTTAGACCAAGTGTTGCGTTGCCTTCATATGGGAAGTGTTACAAGATATTAGCTCTCTATACCAGCAGGTGGTGATAGTCTGTATTAGTAATAAAGGGAAAGCAGAACAGAAGAAGACCTATGACTACAGGGGTCCAAGTAGTGTCAACAGACACTCACCAGTGGCCCAACATTGGCCAACCGTCATCTGGTTGTGTGACAGTCCTTAAGCAGATGTGACTTAACATCACCCAAGCTATTCAAAAAACAAATGTGTATAGTGTCATTGAATATGTTAGTTCAGTGTAATTTTATCTTTTGCTACTTGTAACACTATTAAAAATATTGTAAATGAAATGACCTTCATAACCTATGAATTATTTAATAATGTGAGTCATTTCAGACAATGAGAGTGAAAAAAGATTAGGTTCATTTTTATGGAACACCAGCTACCATTAAAGTATTGTTATATGTTGTGTGGTACCATTTTAGGAGACATGTTGCTTATTATTAAATTATAAAATTGCAAAATGCTTTAGTCTTTAGTTAAATAAAATGTTGCATTTTAATGAATGTTTGATGCATGTGATAGGGGAGAAAATCACAGTTGCTGTTTTTTACAGAAATATTTTTGATATTATATCTTAATGCTTCAGCAGTCTGACTTGACCAAATCAAGAAATAACTGATCTTTGAAAAAGTTACAGTACAAGATACCCTCTGTGTGTTTCAGGGCACATTGATTCTTTGCATAACTGCAGTGAAGGGATATGAAAACAGGAAATGAGTTGCTAAAAAGTTTGATATTCACTTAACTAAACTTAGACTATATTTACATTGTCTCTATTTCACTATTTAAGTGTAAATTTTCACTTCAATATCAATTCTGTTCATAAAAAAGCTCATCATTGTGCCATCCTGACAAGTGTCTCTCTAAAATGTAGGCTTTAATCAGATGTGTAAATACTGCAGTGCTCTTCAAGAGAAGGTCAAAAAGTCATAAAATAAGGTTCCTATTTATTACATCTCCATAAAGGCAATGCTGAAGCACACAGAACACAGGAAACGTCGATGCAATTAACTTGAGGTATAGCACGAGCTGAGTGATGGAGAGTCTGAGCCACAGCTTATCCAAATTCAAACTTTAAAAAACACAGCAACACAAAGCCTTACAAACCCTGGCCATTATATGACTGAGTATGGATTTTGGTTATTGAGTCTGTGGGCAGACAGACTGCACTGTCTTAAGCTGCAAGCAATTTAGTGCAGTTCAGAGGGAAACAGGAGTGCTGCTGTTTGATTTTATTGACCCAATTTGTTAATATCTAAGCAAATTAGAAAGTTGTGCCTAGAAGGATTTTGCACTAGTACACTGTAATGAATAGTCATGTTTTTGTTTAAAGGAACCAAAAACATCACATACAATACATCATACAACTAAAATACACTTAATTGTTGTGAGCACATTAATATTTCATATTCATAATGTAGCTGTAGTGTGGGGTAGACTTGCTCTTTATTGTAGAGGAAAATGTGTGAGCTTCACAGATAAACACACCGTACAGGTTTGTCATGATGATTCCACTTGATTTCACTAGTTTAGTTTCAATTGGCTCTGTCATTGAAAGTTTGGACAAAGGCCAGTGAAAACAATTCAGTCTAAGTGTTTGTCATTTCAGCAAATTGGACTAACCTGTTGCATCAGTTTTTCAGTTAAATGTCTTGGTGTCTTTGAATTTCAACCCTCTGTAGGTTTAAGTTTTTGCCCATTGCACATCAGTATGGAATATTCAGCATTTTCAAAGTCTCCCTTTAAATTTTGAGCAGTGTAATATCAAACTGCAATGTTTTTGTACGATTAACATGAAGTCGTGTTTCGAACAGCCAATGGACACAGTTCGATCCATTCATTGTCTTGATTGTAATTTTATATATTATCTGAAAGCTCTGGTTCTGTTTTCAGAGAGCTTAAGGCAATAATCCGAGTCAGACAGAAACTGAGGCCTGGAGAAAACTTTAGTGAAAATGAACTGACAATCAGCCTTGACGTCTGCCATTATTAGCTTTGGATGCATCTTCTCCCATCAGCACTTATCTATCTCATCAGATCAGAGACTGATCTCAGCTTCCTGACAAATGCTGTAATATGCACATGAAGCTGGCAGCTTTCTGTAGTGTCTTGATTTTATTTTATAACAGAAATAAGAAAATATTTGTTTTTATTTGTGACTAAGTTACTGTTTGCGAGGTGATGGACTTCACACACAAAGAGATGTGATGTGTTGACCCTAATCCCAAAGAAAAATATACTGTGCAAGAATTCAGTTTTCTCCCTGCAAAAATAAAACAACTTTGGAACTTGTGGATTCATATCTCACCTGTTCCTCAGTCTGAAGATGCGATGTTGCTATACACCCAGCCATAAAGAGTGTCCCACTAAAATCACATGAGCAAAACAAAAGCCACTCACAAATGTTGATAACAGGCTTAGTGACAAAAAAGGAGGAAAAGAAAACCTGAAGGATAATGACTTTGCTTTCACAAAGTCTGCTTACATGTTGACACACTTTTCCCCAATTTGTCTGTTCCTGTGATACAACTCGAGGCTACAGACTGTAAAGGTAGAATAAACATCTTTACACTCTTATATTTACCAGACTCCAAACTCTCCAACATGGGAAAGCCAAAGAGCTGATCAAGAATGTCAGAGACAAATTTGTAGACCTGCACAAGGCTGGAATAGGCTACAAAACCATTAGCAAGAACCTGGGAGAGAAGGTGACAACTGTTGGTGCAATTGTTCGAATCAGTCGACCTCGGTCCACTGCTCCACACAAGCACTCACCTCGAGGGGTGTCAGTGATTCTGAGAAAGGTGAGAAATCATCCTAGAACTACACGGGAGGAGTAAGTTAATGACCTCAAAGTAGCTGGGATCACAGTCACCAGGAAAACCATTAGAAACATATTAGACTGCAATGGATTAAAATCCTGCAGTGCTCAAGAAGGAGCATGTGCAGGCCCGTCTGAAGTTTTCCAATGAACACCTGAATGATTCAGAGAGTGACTGGGAGTAGGTGCTGTGGTCAGATGAGACCAAAATTGAGCTCTTTGGCATTAACTCAACTCACCGTGTTTGTAGGAAAAAAAATGCTGCCTATGACCCCCAAAACACCGTCCCCTCCGTCAAGCATGGAGGTGAAAACATTCTGCTTAGGGGTGTTTTTCTGCTAAGGGCACAGGACAACTTCATAGCCTCATTGGGAAAATGGACAGAGCCATGTATCATAAAATCCTGAGGGACAACCTCCTTCCCTCTGCCAGGAAACTGAAAATGGGTCGTGGATGGGTGTTCCAGCACGACAATCACCCAAAACATACAGCAAAGGCAACAAAGAAGTGGCTCAAGAAGAAGCACATTAAGGTAATGGAGTGACCTAGTCAGTCTCCAGACCTTGATCCAATAGAAAACCTATGGAGGGAGCTGAAGCTCAAAGTTGCACAGAGACAGCCTCAAAACCTTAGTGATTTAGAGAAGATCTGCTAAGAGGAGGGGACCAAAATTCCCCCCAAAATGTGTCTTTTTTTGTTTGAGGGTTCAAATAATTATTTCACTCAATGAAATGCATATCAGTTTCTATCTTTTATTTAAAGTTATTTTGTTCAATTCTCCTTTTGTCTGTTAAAATAAATATAAAATGATACTGTTCTGAGACTTTTCATTTCTTTGTCATTGGACAAACATACAAAATCAGCGAGGTTTAGCGATCCGTTTTTGAAGAGAAAGAAGAGAGCTCCTGTGGTTCACTTTTAGCTTGGTAAGCCTCCTGCTACATCTCAGAGCCTCATTGCTCTCACTGCTCTACTATGAATCAGCTGCGGCCTGTGCAAGTACAATATGTGCAAGGGTACAGCCTCTAAATCAAATCTATATAAAAGATTTCAGGGATCAGCATAGACACTAACAAGTTACATATTTATTTTTTATTGTATTATTATTGTATATTATTTCTATATTATGTAGACATCTATTTTTAGTATTGATGCTGATGCTTGGTGTTATGCTTCATGTTGTTTTGATCAATACAACCAAGCATACCAAACTTTTTTTTGCTGTACTCTATTTTTTTTTCCAGGGTTTTAGCTTTGGTTTTATGTGAAGATATTGAAAATGTAGAGAAAAATTAGTGGATATAAACCTAACTTTAATGTGGACAAACCTGCACCCTAATCCAGTGCACACACACACACACACTGGTTAAATACAGTTTAGAGAGATAAGTCTCATTGTAGGATTATGTGTGCTTTTCGTTTGAAAAAGGTAGGTTTACTTTAGGTCTTGTTCTCATCTTCTTGAGAGCTGTACATTTGCTGAGGTACAAACTTCAAATACTTATATGAATGCAAACGTATTGCCACAGATTTATTTAATCCAATTTAGGTCCTGTGAAGTGAAGTTTTCACTTCTTGGGACACAAACCTTTAAAACTAAAACTACAGCTGTGCCTGTTTCTGCCAGTCACTGCCTGAAACTCCTGTGTCATCATAAACGCTGTTTTCCTCTGTGAACAGTGCCAGAACCCCAAACACCACCTGTGGATGATAACAACCACATGACATACAGCCACTGTTCCTGATTGGCATCTTCAATTAAGTAACTATTGTCCTTTAAATAATTTCCTATTTCTTTCCTCATAACAACCTTCATACTGCCTCTCATATTCTCTCCCCCCCCCTCTCTGCCCAAAAATGCCAGAGCCTGCTCCCCAAGGAGGCCAGAAGATTAGCATGGCAAATCCTGATGGGAAAGAGCATGCTGCGAAACGCAGGCTCAGCTGAACAATTTGATGCATACTTATCCTAATCAGAGGAAGGAACAGTTTTTTGAATCTCATCATTGAATTAAAAGGAGTACACTGCAAGGTTGCTTTAAATCGTATAGTGAAAGATGAGCGCTATAAAGCTCCTTGACAGGTTCCTGTGGCGTGGGACTGCACACAGACCTGTTGTTCTGCTTTTCCCTTGTTCTCTTTTTCTCTGCATCATTACATCCAAGACAGTGGCCACACGGCTCCTCTTTATCTACCCCCTTCCCGCTCTGCTGTGAAATTGTGGCTGCTCCATCAGTGGCCTGTCCCGCACACTCATGAAAATGGAATGGCCTTTATTCCTCTTACTCTGTTGCCTGGGAACTAAAACTTCCCTCGGTTACACATGACACTGAGGAAAGACCTCGGTATAAAGTATAATTTTTGTTTATTTTATTATTTTGCTGTAAAAAATCCTATATCTCCCTTTCTGAGTAACCATAGATAACAGTAGCAATCGAATAAGTCTGGCTTTCTGAGTAACAGCATAGTACAAGTACAAAAGCACACGCCAGTATGCAGGTGCTTGTAATATGTTTACATGCAGTACCTCTAAAGAAAAGACAAATAACATCGCTAATGCTGATTGAAAGAGTTTTACGATGCACACGGACACGTCATCGATTCTAGCTGCATGCCTGTGATTTCAATTGACCACGCTGACAGCTTCCTGTGTGATCGAATGCAGAAATGTCAAAGAGCATGATCCAGGGTTGGACAGTAAATATGCACCTGTTATTCACCCCGATCAAAATTTCTACTTCTTATCAGCAGATAAAGAAACTAAATCAATATTTGGACTGCCACCAGCTGCCTTCCTGATATGAGCCATCAGTATTCATGGAATCAATTCAGGGATGTAGTGCTCAATTTGTTTCCCCTCTGTATTTAGCAATATATTTGCAAGGATGATATGAATTTCATAGAAGTTGCTTAATTTTTTATGCATTAACCTGCTTCTCAAGTAAACGCTGCATAAATACTAATGTGTGTGTATATATATACATATATATATATATGCATGCATACAGACAAAGGCAGACGTGCAAGCAAAACACATTTCCATCTGTGCGGGTCAACCAAATGCTTATATGACAACCCTAGGCCTCTGCTGTTTCAGGTGGAAAAGGTGACGAAATGCAAGACACACTCACGCTGTTGTGGACAGGGTTTTTGCATCGCTCTACCAGCGAGGAACCCTTCACTATAATTACACTATAACATTACCACAAAATGGGAATGATGGTGTGCTTTAATATATTAAAGGCACCGTGTGACGTTTACGGGTAAAACAAACAAAAAAACGAAATGCACACAATGCAATGTCAATGTGTAGGAATGTGGCCACGTCCCACCAGTGTGCATTTGATTAAACTTGCAAACATGTCAATAAAAATTGCTAAGTCTGTTACGGTTTTGAGATGACGAACCCAAGAGCACTCGGAAAACAGAGGGGTTAAAGGAAATAAGTTTATTAACATAGACCAATATAATAACGACAACCCAGGAAGACAGATAACTGCATATAAATTGTTGCAAACTAAGAATCACTCCACAAGGGAGGCACACGCAAACACCCAGAGAGAGAAAAAAACTAAGGAAACGTCAGACCTAGGCTGAGCTGAAAAAAACTGAAAAAACACAACAAACGGGAGGATGAACATAGGTACAGAAAACTAAACAGACCACGATGAACAGAACTAACTGACACGGCTTACAGGCAGGTGGGAGGACAGAGACAAAACGGGAGCAGACAGAATACAGGACCAGGGATCAAAACCGGACACAGGACAAACCATGTAGACGCAGGACGCAGAGTGGAGACACGACAGGACACATGACAAACCCGGTGAGGCACAGACAGTGGCTAGGACAAGGATCAGCAGGGTGGCAAGAAACACAGAGCTAAACACAGGCTTGCAGGACATGGGGTAATCACAACTGATAATCCGGCGGGGAGAGACGGGCGAAGGAAGAATATGAAGGGAATGGATCCAATCAAGAGAGTGCTAACAGGTGCGTGTGATCGGGAGCCAGGAGTGATCGGGAGAAAACAAAACAGAGACGAGGACACGGGGACTGACAGACAGAACCAAAAGACAAGACAACAGGGGCACAGATCCTACATAAGGGCAGAATAAAAGGATTGCAAAACCGAAACAAATACCAGAACCAGAGAACAAATAAACAGGGCCTAAACCTTAAACACAAGACAAGCAAAACCCAATGTCCAAAAAACCCAGAGTTCAAATAAATGTTCACATGCCCAAAGTGCAAAACACAGAGTCCACAAACAAAAGTTCAAGTGCCAAGACCATCTAGGTTAAAGCAGCCCGGGGCAAGAGCCCAGGCTGCCAGTCCAGGGGTGCAGGCAGGAGGCCATTAGGGCCTTAAACAGGCCGAGTAGCGACAGGAGGCACTGTGCTAGGAGAGCTCCTGGGACGGCGGCTGCTGCGGCGTCCTCCAGGACGTCCTCCGAGCAGCCCCGTCCGGAGACAGGAACAGACGGGATGGCGGCTGCTGCAACGTCCTCCGGGACGTCCTCTGGGCAGCCCCGTCCGGAGACAGGAACAGACGAGGCAACGACCGCATCAGCCATGAGTGCCGGCATACGCAAACTCAGGGACAGGGGCAGACTGAGTGCACTGCCAGACTCCTCAGAACATTTCTCCAAACCACCACCATTAAACAGGTTTCGGTCTCTCCGCTGGCATCAGCCTTGTGTGCAGACATGATGTTTTCAGGGTTTCCTCTTGGACTCATGGAAGCCAGGTACACAGTAACATAACAGTGTGACATCAGGCCCACAGCCTTCTTGTAGAGATGACATCTCAGGACTGATTTGAGGGAATTTTATTACATACAGCATAAATGTGTACTTGTACTGTTTAGAGTATGAGGTTGGACAGACATGCAACTTGACCGGTTAGCAGCTCCCAACCACTCAAGAAATTCTAGCTGGTTATGGCAGCTTGCTTTTATTCCTGGTTATGATCCCTGAATTGTATGACGGTCACAGTAACCATGACCTCTGACCTTAGACGACCAAAACATTATCAGCTCATCATATGTTCATGTGGAGTTTTGTGCCAAAGTTAAAGGTGGTGTCTTGAGATGGTTTATTGACAAGAATGGGACAGGCGGACAACCTTGAAAACGTAACATCAAAGGGCTGTCTCCACCACTGAGGCATAAATGTTTGTTCAAATACCTTTTAGAAGAACCTCAGGCTCCTAGTGCTAAAAATGCAAAGGACATCCAATACAGCTGCCTACAGGCTATTCCATCATCCATGGATTTCCATTTAACTCTTTATTATAATTTTTCTTGTATTTATTATCTGTTCCACTGTGACATGCTTTCTGATCCTGGCTAACAATCCCAGCATGTTAAAACAAATGATTGCCCTTGGCCTACTGCTTTTGTCTGCTCTTGTTTTAACAACCCTGACTGCCCATTTACAGCACTTCTCTGCTTTGTAATTTCATTAAAAGCTTTGGAGCAGTACAGAATGTACATATATCTCTTCCACTGACTGCAACCTCAGCCTGTCCTTGTCTTCTTCGGCCAGGCAAAGTTAAATCAACAAAACTCCTACAGTATATACAACAGTATGGACTTTCTTTCTCCGAGTACTGTTTAAATTTGGGAAAAGTTAAATGACAAATTAATCTTAAGCTGTAGCATCAAGGCCTTAGCAAGTATGTTCACTTACACATACACAACATCTGACAACTGTCCTTTTTCCAAAATACCCGGAGGCATGTTAAGTTTGCTGATGAAGACTATGAAGTACAATAATTAGCGAAGTAGCAGAGGGCAAAGAAAAATTGACTATTTTAACAATCATCATCACTTATACTAGACAAGGAAAATCAATGATAAAGCTGAGTCTTGTATTGTTGGGATAAAAAAAACACTTTGTCTGACATGATTTGTATTAACAGGTATTAACAAATGTCTAACTGTTACGTTTGTTCCTGTGCTTGCTGGTCAGGATGTACACACAGTGTAGCTTAAGTGCCAGAGAACATACATGTTTGGCTTATCTCGCTGTCAGGGCTTCGTGATGTCTTTCTCTGGCCTACAGCCTGTCAAGAAACTGACAATTACAGACAATTGCGTATTTTCAGAATGTTTTTTTATTGTAGAAAAAATAGAATGTTTTATATATATAAAGTTATTATTCTTCTAAAATTGAAATGAACAGAAAATATGGCCAATGGTGGAAGAAGTAATAATCTTCCACCATCTTGTAATAATCCTGTAATATGCTCTTCCACTGAGCCCTCTGTTTTTAACATGTTTGAACCTCTCTGAAGTGGTCCAGAGGATTCCATCAAGTGCCCGCTGGACATTATCCCATCCAAGTTGCTTAAACAGGTTTTTAACATAATAGGACCATGCCTCCTTGCATTTTTTAACAGCTGTCTCAGCTCAGGCTCTGTTCCAACTGTTTTTAAGCATGCTGTGATCAGGCCACTTCTGAAAAAACCCAATCTTGACCCAGCTGTTTTGTCCAATTTTAGACCTGTCTCCCATCTTTCCTTTTTATCCAAGGTTTTAGAAAAAGTTGTTTTTAGTCAGTTGATTTCCTTTCTTGAAAGAAATCATATTATTGAGAAATTCTAATCTGGTTTTAGGTCATGTCACAGTACAGAGTCTCCTCTTTTAAAGTACACAATGATATTTTACAATTAATCGATGCAAAAAAAACTATTCTGCTAGTGAAGCTGGACCTCACCAGCATTTGATACTGTCGACCACTCAGCCCTCCTGACACGCCTTGCCCAAGAAGTTGGCTTTCAGGAACCCGTGCTACACTGGTTCAGATCCTATTTGACAGATCGTAGTTTTTCTGTTATGGTGGTGATATTTCTTCCTCCTCTTCACCTCTGACCTGTGGTGTACCGCAGGGATCTGCGCTGGGACCCACTTTATTTTTCCTGTACATGCTTCCTCTGGGGTCAATTATCTCAAAGCATAATGTGTCCTTCTAACTGTATGCTGATGACATGCAAATGTACCTCCCAGTAGCACCTAATTCCTCAAGCACCCCGGAATCCCTCCATAGATGTTTAGATGACATCAAACTCTGGCTGTCACAGAACTTTCTCTGCCTAAATGAGGACAAGACATGTATTTTGTGCATTTTGTTTGGCAATTCAACCTTACCCGGTTACAGTTCTGTGCGTTGTCCTATTGTCTTCTCCTATCTCAACCATGTTGTCAAGAATTTGGGGGTAAAACTAGACAGCAATCTGAAGTTTGAAAAGCAAATTGATTCTGTGTTTAGGGCAAGCTTATTTCAGCTTTGCCTCCTTGCTAAAGGCAAGCCTTTCTTGAGCCAGAGGGATCTAGGGAAAGCCATTCATGCCTTTGTTAGCTCCCGCTTGGACTATTGCAAAGCACTTTATGTTGGAGTCAACCACTTCATCGCCTACAGTTGGTGCAAAACGCTGCTGCTCACATGCTGACAAACAGTCGTACGCGCGATCACATCACACCCGTCCTCTACACCCTCCACTGGCTCCCGTGAAGTACAGTACCAGGTGGCCTGGTAGCTCAATGGGTTAAGCGTCAGACTGGGATACAGAATGTCGTAGGTTTAAACCCCCGTCTGCCTCCTAGTCCATTCCCTACCAGGTGTGTCCTTGAGCCAGACACCCAGTGCTAGCTCCTTGTAAGTCGCCTTGGATAAAAGCGTCTGCCAAGCAAAGTAAAGTAAATTATAGTACAGAACTGATTTTAAAAGTTTGTTTTTAGTGCTGTCAACTGTCTTGCACCTTCTTATCTTTGTGAGATTTTAAACATGCATCAATCTAGCAGGGCTTTGCGCTCTTCTGGCCAACACTTATAACATGTCCCCCGGTCCAGGTGCAGAAGGTGGGGGGATCACTCCTTTGCAGTGGCAGGCCCTGAGCTGTGGAATAGTCTTTCCTTGAAATTACGTTTAATCACAGACCTGTCACTTTTCAAATCCAAACTTAAAACCCACTTATTCAGGATGGCTTTTAGTATGTTGATGTGATATTTTAAAGTTTTATTGTGGTTTATTGTGTTTAACTCTTAATCTTTTATTGTTTCTAGTACTTCCTGCTTAATATCTGCTCTTATTCTTTTTATATTGCCTCTTGTTTTAATTTGTTTTACTATTGTAAAGCACTTTGGGCAGCCCTGGTTGTAGTAAGGTACTATATAAATATAGGTTGATTGATTGATTGATTGATTGATTGAATTACTTAAAACGTAGAAGTACCAATAAAGGCAGAGAGAAATACTCCATTACAAGTAAAGATTTGATTAATATGTAAATTACTTAGTGTTATGACTTTATATATGATTTTATCACTACAGGGGAGTGACCTGGGTACAACACAGAAAGGAAGAAAGATATCCAAAGATATCTGAGGTACTCTTTGCTCAATAATAAAAGTCTTTCATTTCAAAATACATGTGCAAAAGAGCAAGTACCAAAACTGCAGGTTAGATCAGGGTTTAGGTCACACTGGTCCCTGTTTTTTCTGAAATGAGGTTGACATGATCACAATGCAGAAAGAGACTAAGCCATACTGCCTGTGGGCTAAATCATGCAAAGTCAAGTCCAAAAAAGAAAACATTGGAGGGTTTGTCCTGGGAAATGAATTTTTAATTCACATCAAATGGAAAAGACAACAAAAAGACAAATGTCAAACATTCTACTGCTGTAGAGTGGAGAATTACTTTTTACTGCCATCTAGTGGGCAGCCATTTTTACAACCAACTTGTCCTCTATTTGCATTTTTAACACATATTTATAATCACATATGTTGGTAGAAACATAAATTAAAAATAGAGGAATTCTGATCCACAGACCTCCATTTGTCTGGATTTGATTTCTAATTAACAAGAGAAATTAGAGCATCATGCTGTAATGTCAGCCTGTCATTATTATGGCATTGTTACCAAATTCATATATCTTTTCTACTTTGCATAATATTCATTAATGTGCTTTCATAAGCGTGAAAGAGACATCATCATACGGCTCAATTATGAATATCTGATCTACAGATATTCACTCTGCTCACACTGATAAAATGCAAATTGATGTTGTTATAAGTATAATGCATATGGATCTGTTAATTTCACTCTCACTGAACTCCATGTGATAGAAGTAAGGAACTACAACATTTCATTTGTTGTTCCATTCTGACATATTCAGAATTACACAGATGGCCTATAGGGACACTTCATTGTTTGTTTATTTGTCTGTGCTCACTTGACTTGGAGGCAATTTTGATGGAACAATGGGGAATGATGCATGCAGGACTTCTGCATGTTCTGTTCTATTGTGATATGAAATATTTGTTTTGTTTCACAGAGTCACAACTGAGTGCATTCCAACCCCCAGCCTGCGTTACCGTGTCTCATCTGGCAGGTTTACAACAAACCACTCCAGCCTGCCCACAAGATAGATACACATTGGCTCCAATTGTCATCTCACTAATTGTTCTGGTGAAGGAACAGACCACTCAGGAAATCATTGGGGCTCATCAAATTCTCAGACATCATGCACCAGTTCAAATGCAAAAAAGTAAGGAGGAGCCGTGCATGCAGAGTATGTTTTCATGCAATGCAATGTCTTGTAGAGTGTCTGTAAGAGCTATCAACGACTTTGCCAGTCGAGTGTATAAGCATACACAAGCAACAAGGCACAGTACTGCCTAGAGAAAGTAATATTTATTTTCAGCCTGGTTCAACATTTTCTACACATAGTAAACACATATAATATGCATAAACACTGCATTATACTAATTGTCAATTAGTGATATTGATTTTGACTAGGAGTTTGAAAGTGGACATAAGGTGTACTTCTCCCTTGTTTGTGCGTCATTAAGAAAAAACCTTTGTACAATTCACATAAAAAATTGTGTGTGAAAAAAAAGAAAAGGAACAAACTATGTGGGCGGGCCTTAACGTCATGACGCACGGTGGTGTTACGTAAACCGTTCGGCGCAAAAATTCAAACATTAAACAGGAGTCAAAACTGTGCAGCCTTCTTCGGTCTCTCATGCTGCATTACAAATTATAAGAAGCCACAATTAAGTCACGCCGGATTGTAGACATTTAACCTTAGAGGTAAGTGGAGTAGACAGAAAAGTATTGTGGTAATGTATTCGTATGTCCGCAAGGCAGTTAGCCAGCAAAGATAATAAGAACATATATAGCTAGCTAATGCTAGCCGACGTTAGCATTGTTATGCTAACATGAAGTGGCATGTTTTGTTCGGCTTCAACTTGTGATACGCTATCTCGTGAATTGAATTTAACATACGCTGTCCTAAGATCGCACATCTCACGCCATTCATTAATGCTAAAATTTACATTACATCTAGACAGCCTGGCCTTTAAGCTTTATTCACCTGGAGAACTTTTGTTGGGTTGCTTACTTACATCAGTGATAACACAGCTCAAGTGTGTACCAGGTGGCCTGGTAGCCACCTGGTACACACGCTATGAATGCTAACACAACATTTTGAATAGAGTTTTTACTTTACTGTTTAGAGTATGCTTCCTTACTCAATGTGGCTGTAAAACTGCAACTAAGAAGAAAAAAATAAATATAATTTAATTTCTGTGATGAAGGTTTAAGAATTAAAATCCGTTTTCACATGGAAATATATCTGTTTCAGTTTAAATCAGTCTACTAGACTAGATATTTGATTACTCACTAAAAAACATTTTACTCTGTATGCTGAACTGATTAGATATTTGATGTTTATTTTTTTCCCCACACACACATTAGTTTATTAGCAAACAGACAAAGAAGGTCAATTAAAATTAATGTATTTATTAATGTAGCCTGTATGTCATCATTCTTGTAAAAAGTCTTGTGTAAAAGAGAAACCCATTTCAGTATGTGGCCCCCCGCTTTATGTTTATCTTTGTCAACACTGAAATATGATCCGTGCCGTTTTACCAGGAGGTGAAACTTGAACCTGTGACAAAGCTTTTGCGATTGCATGTTTCTCTGGCCTCAAGCTACAAGATGAGTGCATCCTCTACACCCGTGTCCCGGGTACGTCCAGGGTGGGCATCATCTTCTTTGAAGAACAAAGGTATGTCGCCTGCAGCCAGCAGCACGCCACTGCTGGCTGCCTTCCCTGGCAATGATGACGAGCAGGAGCGTCGTCAGCGCAGAAGGTCAAGGGTTATTGACCTTCAAACTGCCACTGACTCATCCTTCAATGACTCTGCATCTCATAGGTAAAATAGATGTTTCACAAACGGTGCTTCTGACTGTGTTTTGAGCATAAGCTTCGTGCGTATCATGTAAAATAGTGTAACTATGTATCTTGAGTGCTTAAAGTTACGATTTTGAGCCGGTCGTGACAATGCTAATCTTTGTCTGCAGTGCCACTGGGACTCCTGCTGCTGTGCCAAAGTTGTCAAATGCGCAGATCTCAGAGCATTATTCTACCTGCATTAAACTTTCCACTGAGAATGTGAGTATATTTGCACATATATACACTATAATTAGTGTTTAGACACAGAAAAATAATTCAGTTTCACATTGTGTGCAGGTAATGCATAAGTGTTATAACAATTACTCTTTTAACATTTTCTGTGTGTTTAAGATTTCTTACTTTTGAAACATTGTGTTAAAACACAATTATTTTTTTCTTCTTTTTTTACAGAAAATCACCACCAAAAACGCTTTCGGTCTGCACCTGATTGATTACATGGCTGATATTCTCAAACAAAAAGATTCCGAACTCACAAATTTCAAGGTATTAGTTTTGTTTTTATTTACTTTATGAGCTTTTGACCACTTCCCTGGTTTCCCAATACAATCACATTTATTATCTGATTTCAAATGTACAAATGAACAGAAAAATGTGACGGGTGTTTGTTTTTGTTTTTTCCCCTGATCGTATAAGTGTGTTACCTTAACAATGATACAAATACTAGAGAGTCATTTCAATCATCTTGATAGATTATTACTTGAGTTAATTCTGATTTAACTGTTTGTGTGTGTCCTGCTCAAGGTGGCAGCTGGCACTTTGGATGCAAGTACAAAAATCTATGCTGTAAGAGTGGACGCTGTCCATGCTGATGCCTACAGGGTGCTGGGTGGCCTGGGGGGTGAGACCAAACCTGGAGAGGGTAAGAGTCTCAGCAGTGCTGTGTGTTGTTACGTTCTCATTTAAATACACTGAATCACATTGATAAAGAATCAGGCTAAAATTATCCTACAGAAAGTTTTTACATAGTGTTATGTTTTCATCTACAGGCCATGGTGAGAAGGAGGAGAACGGAGGCGATGAAGGGTTTGTGGGAGGAGACAATGCTACCAAGCAACCAAAGAAAAAGAGACCTGCTAAGAAGACAGTGGAGCAGAACCTGAGTAACATAAACTGCGCAGATTCTGAGAGGAAGTGTGAGGTATGAAGTTGCTGATAGGTGGATCTTTAGTAACTGGATCACTAAGCAGTAATCCCACTAGCAATAAGAGGTTTCTGCTGCCTTTTTGCTTGTTTGTTTGTTATTGTCTTTCCATGCCCAAATTGACTCACCTTCTGATAGCTGACATTCTCGAAACTATAAGTCAGTCACACACAGTCACAAGCACATTTAGTTCTTTTAACTCTCTTTAGGTGCACCGTTAGTTTTCTTATCATGCAGTTGTTTACGTGACTGTCTGTGCCTCTCTTCTGCCCAGGTGGACCCAATGTTTCAGAGGATGGCATCATCCTTCGATGAGAGCAGCACGGCCGGTGTTTTTCTGTCTGTTCTCTTCAGTGAGAACAGTCGCTGCGAGCTGCTTTTTCCCTCCTACATAACCCTCCTGCAGTCCAGACCGTCGTACTCTCCTCCGCCTCGGCAGACCGTCCCTGCGTCCCCGTTCATGGGTTAGAAAGCAGACACCAAGTCTAAATGTGTTTCTTTTCTTGATTTGATATTGTTTAGAAGCCACACTGTAAAGTGAATGCACCCCTGGTACGCTGCTCAAAAAAATTGAAAGGAACACTTTTTAATATCAAGTGAGTTTGACTTGGAAAGATTTTGCGGGTGGAGGCCACAGACATTTTTCCCCTTCATCTTTGTTTGACTTCTTTTCAGTAGTTTTACAGTCGACTAGAGAGACATTTGACACTACTGGCAGCTTGAGGCGATACTTGGAACATACCTGGATTCGGTTCAGTTCAGCTTTATTTCTAAAGTGCCAAATGACAACAAAGGCCCTTTACGGTTTAAGGTTTAAGACCTTACACATATATGTATATAGAGTATTTGTGGAAACCCCTACGATCCCAATTGTGTAAGCACTAGGCAACAGTGGAGGGGAAAACGCCAACAACAGGAAACAGAGATGAAAACTAACATATAAGTGGACAGAGATGAGAGAGGAGCTCAGTGTATCAGGAAGGTCCAACAGCAGACTAAACCTATAGCAGTTTACTCGGAGATGGTCCAGAGTCACCTGATCCATCTTTATTTATCACATGGAAAGTTTTAAGTGTAGTATTAAAAGCAGGAGATATCCTGGTAGAAGACGCCAGTAGCCAGTGTTTTTGAGGGTAGCTGTCTGAATAGATATCATATACTATGTGTCCTCTTTTGAGCTGTTTAACAAATTTCTGTTTCTTGTTTATGTCAGCCGGATTCCAGCGTTCCCAAGAGAAAAGCTCCATCTGCCCATCACTGCAGGACTTTTCTTTTACTAGCTGGAACCCTGAGCAGGTCAGAAAAGCAATAGGAACCACATAACCTAATATGAATGAATCATTCTGAAGATTAGTCAACATCTTTTGAGTTACCAGGATTTTAAATTCTTACAACTGGCCCTAGTTCAGAGAGAATCAGATCTTGTCTCTGGCACACTGTTGTTAGGGCCCTGACATAACAAGCTAGAGAGCAGTTTAAATTAATATCCAGGAATATTCTACAGGATGGTTTAAGATCCACCCCCCTTATATGATTGGTTGCTGTCTGAATGTGCCTTTTTAGACTATGAATCAGCTCTTGGAGAAAATGAAGCAGGGTGAGCACGTGTTTGATGTGAATGCTGAACCCGAACCTGAGCATGAAGAAGATCACATCCCAGACTTTGACGCAGACTATGACGAGGAAGACTGTGATGAGGGATCCAAGGAGCACAGAGAGGGTTGGGAAGCCTCTGGATCTGGCAAAGGAAGGTCAGAATGTTACTGCAGCACATTTAATAAGTGGTGTTTATTTAAAGGGACCGTGCATTTCATCATTGGAACATAGTGAATGTGTCAGATCCTCTGGTAATAGACTAACGTTGACTGGTTTCTTGTGCTGGTACAGGGATGTGATTCCTATTGGAGAGGGAGACATTGCCACTATGTGTCTCCAGCTGTCCTCTCAGCCCAGGGAGTATTCATACTTCAGCCCAAGAACCATGGCCACATGGGCTGGACCAGGCTACTGGCAGTTTAAGCCAAAGCACAAGTGTGAGTCAGCTAACTCATAACTGGAGATGATTGTGGTGTCAGAGTATAGATTACATGCTCCTGAGATGTTATTATTTAGTCTCAGTGAGTGATGTCTGGAGGCTGGCAGTATACACACTAGGCTTTGTTGGTATATTTTAGATACGTGGTTATAGTTCCTATAACAACCCAGATGTTTTTTCTAATCGTGCTGCTGAATGTGTGCAGATTAACAGTCATCAGGTTAATCTGACTCTTTTTTTTTCTCTGTCACACACAATGTACTTGATCATTGATTGTAGTGGACCATTTGCCCGACAAGGAGACACGTAAACGGAAGCCCAAAAAGACCTTTGAAATAGACTTCAATGATGATGTCAACTTTGACACCTACTTCCGCACAACACGGGTAAAAAACCTTTTGTTTGTTTATTCTGAACACATGATATTCACTGGTCGAGTGTCATTTGGTGCAAATGTTGCATTAGTTCTTAGTGTTAGTATTAAAAACTGATTTGATTAGATGGGTCACTTTCACTTCTAGGATAAATTCATCCAGTAATCACGGACACGAGGCTAAACATTAAATTTAAGATTGTAGTTATAGGATTTTTAAATGGTAATATTCCTCTTTCTAAAGACATTGCTAAAGCTATAACAGCTGTTTCTGCTGTAGTAGCCATAGCAACACATTGTTCAGGACTTTAGGGATCATTTTTGATACAGCTGGTGTCACAGTTATCAGATCAGGAAATTGGCACCTTAAATACTTTAGTTGTTGGTTGAGCAGCATGAATACTCTGTACACTACTGCTGAATTTATAATGGTTAATACCAGCTAATGTTGCAGAGTTACAACAATTGCAGTTTTTGTTTTATGGCTTGACCATAGAAACCAGAATCATTGTTCAGAAGATATGAAGGAGCAGGATCAGTAACGGCTAATAAACCACAAGGACCCTGTCTTCGTAGAACTTAAGCCTGCCTATTATTTCAGCAAAATCATTTTTTTATTGTCTGTCTGTCTTGAGCGCAAACTGTCTGATGATAGTTCTTTAAAGTTAGTTGTGCTACAACTACAGTTTTAGCTCTAGTAATTCAGTCCAGTAAAACAGAGCAGAAAAACATTAAACCTTCACCTGAAGTTATATCACTGTCTGTAGAGATTTGAGACACTGACCAAAATCTCTAAACTCTGAACTGAATTTGACATTGTCTGCTGTCCCTTCACAGGCTGCCACCACCAACAGCAAGTCAGCCCTCAGTGCCAGCAATAAGAAGACAACTCTTCCAGCAGACTTCCAGTTTCCCCCAGAGACGCTCTCCCAGCTCAGTCTCAAGCCCTCCAGCTCGGTGAGACTTAACTGCTCCTGTCAGCCAACAGGCCTGGGGGACGAGGTTTAAAGTAGAGATGCACAAACACTGGTCCATTATTTTTCCAGAGCAGGAGGGATTTGGTGTTAGTTTAGGTAAATGTAAAGGAGACTCTTCTCTTTAGCTGTGAGTACTTTTTTCACATATTAAAATAACCTGTGTGGTTGGTTACAGTTATGTGTGCGTCTATAAATCATGGGTTCTGTTGTCTGCGTAAGCTCTTAGTTGAATCATGACATTGGGAATTCAGTCTATACAAACAGACAACATCCAGCAGTCACAGCTGTTGGAACATACATTAATTCCCATCATCATCAGTGTTGTGTACTGAGCTTGAGGTGTGCTACAGTCACCATGTCATGTACTCTGACTGTGCATGAGTGCTGTACTGGTTCTGGAAGACAGAACCCGTGACAACCTTCTCTCCTCCCCAACCTGATGGGAGCCTGTTGATGGCAGTACATGGCGCCTCTGTTTGACAGTGGAATCTCCTGCTTATTAATCTTTCACTATATTTAAGTATGAGATCAGGAAATCTATATTTATTTCAATTTCCTTCATGCACAAAACCATCATACTGTATGTACCAAAGCTTGGCTCAGAAATCAAGGTCTAAACAGAAACTTGTGATTGAGTTCTTGCACCTCTAATAATGAGTATCATATGAAAACAACATGTTTGGCTCTGTTTTCCTCTGTTTAGTTGAGTCATGAGGGCCAGAAGAGGCTGTCTGGAGAGCTCGGAGAAGGCATTGGAGACTATGACTACAACAACGCTAATGACACTGCCAACTTCTGTCCAGGTGTTCAGGTCTGAAACGTTTATTTTTGTTTGTTTTGGCTTTATTTATCTCCTTGTATTGAAATATATTTCAGCTCGTGTGGTCAGGTGTACACATCATGTCCCTGTGTTCTGTGTGCGTTAATATCACTTTTGCGTTTTAGACATAGTCATGATATTATCACACTATGGCTTATGGCCGTATTATCAAACGCTATGACATCAGAGAGACTCAGAGTGGGTGAGCAGTCCAGGAATTTTTAGGGCATGCAACAGTTTTCAGACCATATCACATGATTGTAATTTTCACTGCATCAACACCAGCTAAGGACTGAAGGTGTGAGAAGTTCCTGTAGTTCCTGGAAAGACCGACTAATTAGGAACTGTGTCCCAGTTTGGTTTGGTTTCTCACCTCTTGATTCATTTGCCTCCTCAGGGTGGTGACAGTGATGATGATGTTGAAGCTGGTTCAGACGACACGCAGCCTTCAGGTGACGGTTTCCCCCCACCCTCTCAAGATTCAGAGGGTGTCTCCACCTATGGGGAGGACGATCTAGTACCAGAACCACACAGGGTGAGTAACACAAGATTTGAGTGCAGGTTATATGGTATGTGGATCTTGGCTTTTTATACTCAGGATCTCCAATCCTTTGAAGCCACATGAGACTATTTTAACAATAATAGCCGCAGCTAAAACAGCTCTGTGAGGAGTACAATGTGTAGAGAGCCTGAAGGCTGTGGGCTCATTTCACACACAGTTAGTGGTTCTCCTTTATAATCAGTTTTCTTCTGTTCTGTAGGTCAACAAGATTGAGATCAACTATGCTAAGACTGCAAAGAAAATGGACATGAAAAGACTCAAGAACAGCATGTGGACTCTTCTGACAGAAAGCCCTGAAAAACCCACAGAGGTCAGTGATTCTGCTGGAGGAACCAATCCTCGGCCTCAGGTCTTGAGACTCCTGCCCTCTGTCACTGCTCGCATTTGGTTTGAAGGGGGCAGGCGCACAGCCTGGATTTGAGCTGATGATCTATTTGATACCCTGTGCACTTGTCCATTTTATCAGCTAAGATGTCATGTTCCCTGCAGGTGGTGGAGTCTGTGGAGAAACCGGAGGTGTGTGGGGAGAAAGCCTTCAGTCAGACCACAAAGACGCTGCTTCAAAGGTACCAACAGACCTCCCACCACTCCTGAAACACTACAGCAGTAATGAGGAATAGTGATGACTGAACAGCCAAAGTAGAACTGTATGCAAATATATGTACAGACAGAAACTTCATTCTCCCGTCTCCCCCGTACTGTTACATCGTGTTGTTAGACAGGTGTATCGTGCAGCCACTGCAGCACTTTGAATCTCTTGGAGAGCTACATGTGTGAAGGGAGGAATGTGTGTGTGAGCCTGTAGTTTCACTAGAACACTGTTAGCAGATATAAACCGTTTCAATGTGTTGTCTTCCTCTCTCTTAATGGTGGTCCAGATTACCAAACACGATGGCTCAGAACCTCTCAGTGCCTCTGGCGTTTGTTGCTCTACTCCATCTTGCCAATGAAAAGGTGAGCATAGTTTATTTTAGTAGCAAGTAGTAACGTGTGTTCTGCTGAGTTCTATTGTTATTTATGTAGCTACATGTTTTCCCTTTTAGGTCACATAAAAGTTCATGTTTAGCTTTTTTGTTTCCAAAAAATATATTTTCCAACAAAATATTTTGCCCACTAAGACTTCCCAGAAGCTCCCAGAGACTTTCACTGGACCCCCCAAAGACATTCTCTACTGTCCTATGTAGACGAGTCATCAGTCTAAAAACTAACATCTGTACAGAGTACACTGTTAAACCCATGCAGTCTCACATTGAATTCCTCGCTCATCCAGGCCCACCAGCAGACTTCCACAAGTTTCAAATCAGAACAGAGTGAGCTGGGAATGGGCAGCACTTAAAGAGACAGTACCTAAAGTGAACCTTTTTATAGAAAACTGAAAAAGTAGAATAGCAAAATAACTCACTGTTGCACTTCTATTGGAATTACATCCAGACTATTTCAGTACAGCCCTAGAATGAAAAGTATAAACCACATATTATTATATAGTGGCTTCTTTAAGATGCTTGGGCTGGAAATATGTATAAATCTCCCAAGATTTATTCACAACAGTAAAATGCGATTGTGATTTTGTTTTTTAACAGAATTTGGAGCTGGTGAAGGTTGACGACATGTCAGATATCATCATAAGACAGGGCCACTGAGAGGAAAAAGGTGGAGAAATTAATTTAGTCTCAAGTACTCTGTACCTATCACTCGTTTTTTTAGAATATCTAATGTTTCTCTCCATTTTTGCAATTTAATATTCATTTTTTATTAAGTATTTTCAAATATGTAATAAGGAACCATTTTAAAAGTTAAACCAGTCTTGTTAACATTTGTCCTTTTATTCTGTGTTTCTCCTCTGTGTCGATATTTTAACTATCCGACCACTGCACAAAAAATGTATATTGTCAAAATAAATAAACCCATTTTTTTCTAAACCCCTTTCTGACTTTCCACTGTCTGCAACACAAACTGAGTAATCAGAACTCCACACTAACTGGGCTGTTTCTACGTAGGAGGATGTTGAATAAGAGCACTGCCACAACTGACAGGGAAGAGAACAGACGTAAAAATGTTATCATGCCTTATATTGTGTCTGAAAAGCTCAGGAAGATTTTTTACAAACACAGCATCCCTGTACATTTCAAACCAGGCAACACACTGAGACAGAAACTGGTCCACCCCAAAGACAAAACACCCAGAAGCAAATGGTAACATAATATATGCAGTTCAATGCAGTGAGGAATGTACAGATCCATAAATGCCTGGCACGTCACAGAAGATCCAGCTCATCTAGTCAGGATTCAGCAGTTCATCTATATCTGAAAGACAAGGGCGTCAACATCCTTGACCCTGAGGCCGACTGGTTCAAACGAGGTGTGAGGGAAGCGGTTTACTACAAGATTGAACAAACCTGTAAAAAGAGGAGGTGGTCTTGGATATAATGTATCATCCACCTACAATGCAGCTCTCGCCACCGTTCACACAGTCAACTTGTTTACACAGTGATGTACATGAAAGCCAAGAGCAGCAGCAACCCACGGGTGAGAACGAGAATCTTCACGGACATTTACTGTTCAAGTTGATTCCTAAACATTAGGAGTTTTCTCCGTGCTTCTTTCTTCCATGCATGCAGTGAATGGTTTATTGTATGTAGCACACTAATGTGCCTGGGTCATTACTTCAGTCTGTGCCTCAGCAGCCTGCAGCAGCTGACTTATGTGAGGACATGTCATCAGTATTTTGACCTCACCACCATCTCACTGGTGAAACCGGTCTGACCTGGGGCTGGTTTTACTGGCTCAGTATGACATCAGTTACTTGAAGGAACTATGGGACTGGGAGGAGCGGATCAGCTGATACTGACAAGTTTTTTTGTTGTCTGGGTCACGGCCAGAGATCCGCCCACCCCACCCACTGCCAGTATCTTGAGGGGTACAAACTTAGCATTTAATTATAAATTAATTGGAAATCCTCATCAAAGGAAGAAGTAATTGATTCAAGACTACAATAAATCCTAATAATTCAGTATGTAATGTCACGGTGTAACCAGGTGCATCATCCATGCACAAAAGTTCCCTCCTCCTTTGACTATATAAGTCACAAAGTGTATTTATATATTGTTACTATTTAAATCATCATCATCTGTATACATAAAGTTGTATTTGTCATATATTACAATGGAACAAATAACTGTATCAACATAGGACCTTTTTAATCATGTATATCTGTGTTTGCGAATGTCAATGTGTTACTTTTACAATTATTTTATTCAGTTGTTGCTTATGATCAACTGTTTTACTTTGACAGTAAAATGTATTTATCACTAGTACTTATTGTGAATAAGTCACCTGTGGAGTTATCCTGGCTTTCTTGGCGTTTGTTTGTTTAGTCCTGTCTGTGATTATGAACACAAAAGATGACATAACACCTCAGAGCCTTTTGTTCGTACAGCAAGAGAAAAATGCACCGCTGGGTAGGTGAATAATCTCAGTGATGGAGTCAGAGATTGCTGGCTGTGGCTGTGGCTGTGACGCCACCCCGAGGATGAGGGAGGAAGTAAAGCGGCGTCAAGTCAGCAGTGAAGAAAGAAGAGGAAGCCGCCTTCAAAATAAATGCGCACAATTGTCATTGTGCAAAGTGGATTTCTCTCAAGAGGACATGAAATGGAAATACAACAATGAACTAATGAGAACTATGTATAAAATACAATATAAATAAATAAACTCGTCTGAAGTGAATTCAAATGCTTCACGGCCCCAATACTTAACTTGTTTGATAGAAACGCGTCTTGTTATTCTTGCTTGCTTTACATATGGTGATATTAAATATCATAATGTATAATGTAATATACAATCCTCAGAAAAAGTTGCACGCACTTTATTTAAAAGCAACAGGATCCGGAAACTGGCTGCGTTGTGATGAGGCTGATGATCGAAGCTGAGGAATTTAGATTGACGGGAAAAAAACAACAACCAGGAAGTTAAACAAGGAGGAAACATATTCGCTTCGGCGGGGCACTGAACCGTCAAGTCTTCCCAAAAAGTTTTTAAAGGGTTTTAAATAAGGGATCGAACGTAGACGTGAGTCGATCCAGTGGACTCCACTCTGAAGCCATCGACCGCAACAAGATGGAAACTGATCCGGTACGTGATGTTACAGGTTGTCGCTTGTTGTTTGAAATCCTTTCCGCCTTAACTCGCCGTGTCCAGGCCAGACATGACGGGCAGCAGGTGTATTTCCACTTAAAAAGAAAGTCACAATTGATTTTAGGAAGTTTGGTGTCGTCTGTGAAAATGAGCTGCACGAGTTGTCGCGCTAACTTTTCCTTTCTGAGCTAGAAAGAACCAGACTAGCCCGAGAAAACGGCCTAATTAACACCCGCCGCCGCTCAGAGCGCGCACTCTGCTGTGGTTTTCCCTCGAAATAAAAAACTTCTATCATCATAAACTTATTCATGCTGTCATTTGCTGCTCTTTCTATCAGCGTGTCTTTTGCTTACAGTAACTAACTGGCATATATCAAACACGGCATGTAGCCAAACTCCACTCAAAAAGCTGTCAATCTAATGGTAAGTTATCGAGCCCACGAACTGTGATAAAAGCTGCTGCAGTGACACTTATTGTGCGGTGTTTACTCAGAAACAGTTGCGATTAGCCTGTTATTGAGAGATAGAAATGTGATTAGAACCTTTTTATACCAAATGTTACGAGCTGTACAGCTACTGTCTTGCAGGAGACACCAGTACTGTCATTAGTATTCATAGTGTCTCACATTGTTATTAGCAGAGCCAGTGAGCCGGTTCCTCTGTGGTCTTGTAATAATGAAGAATGCTCTTGTAACAAACAGTGTTCGGCATTGAATAAAAGTAGCTCTTCTGTTTTCTGCACGGAGCAAATGTAAGCTCTGTCATGTGCTTTCACAGATTAATTTCCAGTTTGGTTTAGATTAGGATGTGAGCAGTAAAGATTTCATGCGCTTTGCATTTACGGCTGTGGACAGAAACCTCAACAGGAACAGATAAGATTTATCTCAGTCTCATTCCAGTGAGCACTTCCGTGTGTTGTCATATTTATTTAGTTATGCTGAATTTAGCTGCAGTGCATGAGCGTCTTGAACAAGGCTCATTTCCGTCTCCCTCTTACTGTGAAAGTGGATACTTGATAGCTGTCAGCCATTCAGTGGGCTTCGGTGAGCTGCTGAGGCAGCTCAGGAAAAAGGAGGATAGACCTGCTTTATGCACAGCAGGTCGTCTAAAAAGAAAGCTAACAAAACATACATTTAATTTGGAGATTAAGAACAGCAAAAGAAAGACGTCAACGCGAACAACACACAGTGCACATGCTCAGTAGCAGCTATGTAGAAGCAACAAGTATAACAGTCATGAACAGTCCTGTGGACTATAACCATAGAAGGATGGATTGAAGACATGAGGGAAGGGTAAAGGAGACAAGGTGAGCAGCAGGTGACACATGAAAAATCTCCTCTGTTTCCTAGACACAGTTTTTTGTTTACAGTGTACAGCTGACTCGTGGGACATCGAAGTTCCTTTGAACACTCACACACTTGCAAACACTGCATCGTATAGAACATTTACGCCTTGAATTAACACCTACAGCTGTGTGAGATCACAGCTTATCTTCCTGTCGAACGTGGTCACTCTGTAGCAGGCGTTCCCCGGAGATATAACAGCGGTGGTTCCACGGGCAGCAGGCTGAGCTGTCACGTGCAGCGGCCCGAGGGACTTAAAGGGTTTTTAGATTCTAGTGGCAGATTCAGTTGTGCTGCAGCACACAGAGATAGACCCCACCAATGAGATTAACTATTCAAGTACAAGGAAATGGAGAAATATCGAAGGCTTCATTGCGAAAATGTGTCAGAGATTGAAACATATATATTTGTACATGTCAGGGATTCTCCATCAGTTTAGTATTACGCTTCTAACAACGACCTGCGGCTGCAACCTTCCTCTGATGAAAACAACGTGACTGGAAAACTAGAAGTATAAGGTACCGCTCGCTAAAACTGCTTCTGCCTGTAGTAGCACAGGACCAGTGGAGGCAGTAAGGAAGGTCAGCAGAAGTGTTGCATCCGCATGAAAGTGGTGAACACAACTCATAGTTTCTGTTGTCTCCTCTGTGATCTGAATATATATCGACAGCTTGGTGTAACAGTTCATTTCCAAAGTGTTGCTTTATTCCTCAACTGTGTGATCCCAGGAGTGGGGAGGAGTGGCAGCAGCACCAGAGCCACAGGACAAGGTGCAGGCCCTGAGGAATCAGGTCGATGGAGTCAAGAACATCATGACGCAGAATGTGGACCGGATCCTGGCGCGAGGAGAGAGACTGGATGATCTCATGGGCAAGTCAGAGGACCTGGAGGCAGGGGTCAGTTTATTCTCTCACTGGCTTCTTCCTTCTTTTGGTGTACCGTGTCTTTGTTAACGAGAAGGCTGGTAAATTAAGGTCTGTATAAAACCTGCTCTCTGCCTCAGCTGACCTTTACCACAGCACTGTGACGCAGCATAGAAGGAAAAACACAAATGTATCCAATTACAGATTAGCCTCCGTCCCGTTTGCCATAAACAATAATATATAAACAGAAATGTGACAGTCCCAGTGGATATGTATGCAGTCGGTTTGTTAGCCCGTGAATTGGTCCATAGATTTGTGCAGCAGCTCAGTGACACCTTTCAGCAGGTGTCCCGGTGAGGTGAGGTGTTCCCCTGTGAGTCTCCACATTCGTCCCACACAGCTAACTGTTTACAGCTGATGACAGCCTCCACTAATGAATACACAACAGGGCTCCAGACTGTGACCACTTATTTTTATGATTTTTTAAGATTCTTTGAAACGAAGGCATCAGGGTCACTACAGATACATATGTTAGTGCAAGAGTGGGGTTCAGCGTGTGTCTGGGAGTCAGAATGAACATTTGAGTTGACAACATTTGTTACAGTGAACACTATAAAAGACAATAAGAATACACACATTCAACCATCATAAACATGTGCAGAAAAAGAACAATTCAGCTCCCATGTCGCCCATATTCATCTAGTTGCTATGAACACAAAAGCACAAAGGCAGATTCCATGCGCAGCCTGATCTTCTACCGCCTGCAAAAAGGAAACTAACAGATAAAGTTGTCTTTGTTTTATTTTATGCATTTAGATGTTGGAAAACACAGTTGATGCAGACTTTATATCATTCCTGAACACCTCACAAACAAGATGCTGTACTGTACCTGAACGCCACACAGCAGGCCTGCAGCTGACAGAGCTCACGCTTCCTCTTCCCTATAGACACAGTGTGATCGCTCTTTTCTTTTACGGGAAATATCAGATTTGTTGTCATTAGGGAGGAAATTCTCTACGGGAAAGGCTCCTGCAGTGGACCAGGGCTTTTACTCTCCATGAAAAAGTTGGGTTGCATTTATGGAACGGTCCAGATCAGTAATACTAACTTCTTCTTCTCTCTCGTCTCTCTCCCTACTCAGGCTCAGACCTTCAAGCAGACGTCTCAGAAGGTGGCTCGGGCCTACTGGTGGAAGAACGTTAAGATGATCGTGATCATCGTAGTGATTGTTGTCATTGTCATCCTCATCATCGTCCTGCTGGCCACCGGAGTCATCCCCGTCAGTAGCCCCACGGGTCCTGTAGCCCCCACCATCAAGCCGTAATCCATCCTCCACATGTACAGACATGTAGAATAAGATCATATTCATGTATCTACTGCACAGTACACAAAGTAATATATAGACTTCACTTCTGGGTTAGTGTCTGCAGGTGACTTTCATACTTCTAGGTTAATTTAAGGATTCATGGTTAATGACTTTGTAAACGTTCTAACACCGTGTCAGCTTAGCCAACACAGTTCTCTGAAGTGTAAAGTCTTCATCCGTTTCAGGAGGTCCCTTTATTGAGAATGGAAACGATGAACGTGGAGTTCTTCAGTCTGTCTTCAACGGTTTCTCCAACGTCACACAGAAATCTTAACAATTTCTTCTCATATATTTAATGAGACGCTGAATTGTATGTTTTTTTTGTCCTTGATTGATGTTTGAGGTGAAGTCTCTATGCTTTTATGCACAGGAAAGTCACAGCGCTGCGTTGTTGGGATTCAGAAGATCAGCAGCAGCGTCACGCTTTGTTCTCTCTTTTCTACTTCATTTAAAAACAAAGCCTCTGTTACAGGCCTGCTCGATATTGGAGATCAGAATCAGACTCTTCAGGACTGCTGCTGCACAGATTACAACCTGAAATGTACACTTTAAAGTGTACATTTCAGGTTTCAAGTACATTTTTCAAGAACAAAGCCACCTGTGTCTTGGCTAGCCCCTGCTGTTACAGAGCTGGTTTTACTTCAGAGAGCTCGTAATTAAAGCCATTCTAAACTGTATATAGATATATGTATATTTGCAAACCCTTGAACCAGCATCTTAATGGAAGTATCTGTTCCTACTAGCTATTTATTTAATGCTTGGTGTTTCTTTTTAGTCCCAGAACCAATAAAAGCTGTATGTGATTGCTGGATCATCTGATTATTCAGAAACAAGGAGTGTTACTATAAAGCTGGCTGTCCTAAAAGATATTCTCCATTGTGATTTTTTGCATGCTTTTAGGATGCAGTGCTGTATTTCTAATCTCTCTCAGCACATAACTGCTGTATTTCTGTTCATACACGTTCCAGCTGCAGCAGGCCTCTGTTTGTTTTCTTTGACTTTTCCTGTTCAATGTGCATCCAAGAGTCAAAGAACTTTATTAATCCCCCGGGGAAATAACTACCAGAAATATCAGAGTCCTGCTCGGTCGGCCGAGGTCTTATTTAGACGACTGATGGGAATAAATGTTAAATGTTTTAATGCTCTTTAATGAAACAGAATTAAAAGTATTTACCTTAACTGTGTTGTCGCGGTTTCTGTCCATTGCCATAAGATGGGAACAGAGTCCAGCTGTAACCTGAAGAAGCTCAGTAGCTCACCACTATGTAATAATTCTTCAATTGATTATGTATGTATGCATAGATCTAAACCAGGTATTTCCACGTCATTAAAATGGATAGAAAGACTGTAGTTGAGCTACAGCTTGTAGTTAGATACTGTATGTTTTACATATTTCTTGTGCATAGGCTCAGAATATTTACTACTAAATAGCTCTAACCACACGTCCCGTGTCATTTCATTGATTGGACTCCAGGTCCTGCCCCTCTGGGGTGTTGCTTGTTTCTTTAGGGCAAACAGAGAAATTATAACATTCTTCTTGATGTGCAGAAACATGCTTTGCTTCTCATTACTATTCACTTTAACTTTATTTAGTACATTACAGTTATTCAGTGCTGGAGAAAGTTCCTTTTATCTCTTGTATGAAGTATTTTTACTTTTAATGGAACACAATAGTACAATTACCTAACTGTGGTTGTGTACTTCCACCATTCAGTAAGTCAATATGGGATGGATGTGAGAGCACTGTGGCTTTGACCTTTGATCACTGAAATCTATTCAGTTCATCTTTGCTTAACATTAGTTCACTACACAGAGTCCGAGCAGAGAACTGTGACCAGTTGTAACTAAAGTCTTTCCAGTTAGAGAAACTGCGTTCAGGAGAACCAGACTGGCTCCCAGCAGGTAAAAAACAAGTCTTTCTGTGTCAGAAAGGCCCCAGGGGAACCCGCACATAAACCTGACTGAGTTTGTTTTGAACCATTATGAGGCTCGCACACAATTGCTGGCTGGGAGAAGACTTCAGGTCCTGAGAAGTTGTCAATACAAATACAAAGACGAGGATGCTTCATTAGCAGCATAGCAGCTCATGGACAAGATGAAAATGATGAAAGAGATGATCAATTCAATGAAATGGAGTAAATGTCAGTCTTGGTTTTAAGTTGTCAGCTGTTTATTCACCTGCAGTGTGGCGCACTGGACCTTTACAGGGGGATGTGAGATAGGATCTCATTGTCTATAAAGACTGTTTATGGTCATGGTTATTCCATGTGTGCTTTTTCAGTAGCAACTGGGCTTGCTTTAATTTGTGTTCTGTGTCGGTTGCAGTGGTTGGTAGAGTTCTTTTCCTGAGTCATTTTGGTATACAACATGCCTGGATTGATAATCAATATCATCCACACGGTCTGTAGTACAGGCACACAAGAAGCCCCCCCCCCACAGGGGGCTTCCGGGCTTATTTCGAATTTCAAACCCAATTGAAAAGCCTTAAATATGTAAGTCGATACAATATGTCGTCAATAAGAACTCAAATACTGATGAAACAGTAGATTCATCTTTTTATTAGAGAAGGATCACGGTGAGCTGTCTCTTTACATCGTGGTTTCTGCCATGTTGTATTATATTTAGTTCCTGATTGATTTCTGAATACGGTTATTCTGACTTCTGGTGCCTTTCAAAATGTGTTCTGTTATATG
>JAUMHF010000026.1:2785713-2804618 GCA_032359275.1 Microctenopoma steveboyesi
TGGCTGCTAGCTCGGTGAGTTTTAGTAGCACTGTGATAAGGCAGACATCTTTGTGAACAGCAGAGTCTCTGCTCTCAAACGACATCTTGTTTGTCTGGTTTGCTTGAAGTTGTGAAAGTACAGTAACATTTGAGTAACTTGAGAGCAATTCTCGTGCTTTCGGTACCTGGGTTTTTTTAAGATTTTCAAGATATTAGATCCGATGGTAGAACAATGTCAAAAATCTTCTTGTTCATCATCCGCTGGTCACACTGGAGACGTGCGTCTTTTGTGTGTCATATTTTTTGCTCTAAAATGTTTAAATGCAGGCTGTATTTCTCAAAATGGGATCAACCAGAACCTGTTGGTCTTGTTTTCTCAAACCAGAGCACATGTCTCTTTTAGTACTTTCATTTTCAACATTACTGATGGCACTGTTGCTTTGCTTTGTGCCCTGCATGTGTGTTAAAGCGAGCAGAGGTGAGAGAGAGAGATCACGAAGTGAGTGAGAGTACAAAAAAAGCTAGTAAAACAATTAAACAGGCATGTCTCATTTCAGGGATGAACATCTAACATCTCCTGCTGTGTTTTCTCTTTTTAAAGATGACTTTAGTTAGATGCAGTGGATCCAGTGAAAACCTCTAAACTCAAACAAGTTACGAGAGCCATGGTGAGTGAATCCTATTCTGTTAGATACACGCTCTATGTCACAATTCACCCACAACTGCATTTGTATAAGCAATTATGTTATTTACCTGTCTAACCACACTGTTTACAGACGTTCATGTAGTTACACACCGAGCTTTGCACCAGAAATGAAAGATAAGAAGGATGGAAATAAATGAATTAAATAAGATGAAACCAGTGCACGGAGTTCTAAATGAATAACGGCAGTCACTGACGCTCATGCTCGCAGAGCTCTGTCAGTGAAAACTACTCTTTCCTTCACCAGAGTTTCCATTAATCTGTAGCTGAAGTAATGGCTCCTGAAACTGGAACATATAATGATCTGGAAAAGTCTGTCCTACTTCATTTGATGAGTTTTACTAGACATAATTCGCTCCGCTTTCACCTGGAACGTCTCTTAGTGCTACAGAAAGTTAATTTAAATAAAGATTTTATTCTTTTACATGTGTTATAGATACAAAATACTAATAATATTTCCCTTCAACCTTCTATTAAACAAGCCAAAGCAATGTGGTGTGTTTAAAAATGTCCTACAACACTGCTCTGTTTCTAAAACAGCAAACCAGTCTGACACATGTCAGGCACACAAACAGGTGTGATGTGATTGAAACATGTCGAGACAGAGTGTAACGTATCGTTAATGATTTAATATTCATCTAGCAAAACAGTGGATGATTCCAAAACTGATGTCTAAACTGGCACAAAACCAAAACTTACAGTTGTAATCTAATGTTAATTTAAAAGTGCTGAGGGCTCATTTCTGGATATTTATGGGCTTCCCTTCTCATATAGTCAGTTTTAATGGAAGCCAGTGTCACAAGAAAAGTAAAGAAAAAGAAAAAGTAAGTTTGCATTGTGTGGTTTGATGGGACAGGAAAAGGGGAAGAGCCGCCTGCAGAGGACTCAGGAGGATGTGGAGGAGTTGAAGGAGATCATGAAGGACAACCTGCAGAAGGCAGAGGAGAGAGGTGATAAGCTGAGTGATCTGGAGGCCAGGGCTGACGTGCTGCAGCAAAAGGTGAGCAGGGGAAGCTAGGGGAAATTAGGTGGTTGGGTCTCCTTGGCTACAATGTTTTACTTCTACTTAATGCTCTTTTCCACCTGCAGCTGAAGAATGTTGTTACACAATAATGCATTTCAACATATAACTTGTGTGTGTGTCTTTCCCCAGAGTAAAACATTCAGGGAGACCTGCAGACGTTTAAAGTTGAGAAATCAAGAAGATAACAACAAGAGAAATATATGCATTGGCGTCGTAGTGACACTGCTCATCAGCACCATCATCATCATTGCTATGGTCATTCACCTTGTCAGAGGAAGACAATAGTCTAGTCTGGAGAAGTGGATGAAAAACAACAAGACCAGGAAAAGAGAAGGTCACTGTGTTACTGCTGGGTCTGTGTGTTTCTGTGTGTAGAGACGTTGACGTAGGTTTCGGTCCCACTCTTCATCAGCAAGTCTTCAGCTGTTATGGTTGACAAAGAACATTTCAGGTTTTTATATTAAAACTCTGTTTTATATTGAAGTCTCAACTATCCCAGGTGTTTCTTTTTCTTACACCTTCTGTGATTTATTCTTATTCTCAAAAAGATGTGCACGTGTGTTTTTTGGGCCTCATGGATTAGAGCAGACATTTATTGTCGATGATCCTTCGGAAACAGGAAAAATAGTGTTGTAGAACTGTCAATATGTCAATATATCAATATCAGAATGACCGCTGGTGGCTGATTCATGTAAATAACAAACTATTAATCTGCTCTCAGATCAGCCTTTAATCTTTATATTGGTCACTTATGTCCAAATATCACTTTTCACCACACACTTATTTTATACAGAAGAATAAGGACGTTCCGGTTAAACACCAAATCCATTTCTCTCAAATGCTGCTTGCATGAGAACATTCTTCTGGTTCAAGAGTTTATGAGGAATAAATTTGTAACATCTGGAGATTACATGTTTGTGAATGTGTAACATCTGGGGATTATGCTAAGGTAATTGGCGCAACCTCATCTTTCATATGAATGTTATTTAAACAACACCCAAGGATTAATCATCAGCTGTTTCCTCCTTTCATTCCAGTGCATTCCTCTTTTCCTTCCATCTGTTTTTTCATTTTCGGATGATTTGCCATAAACAAAGTTAAAGAAGTGTCTTTTAAACTTGTTGGTGAGGAGTTGGTTTTATAAAACTGTGTAAGACTTAGATTTAGTTAAATGATTAAACACACCTCACTCACCCACCACAGGTTGTCATTTCCAGGCTGGGTTGTGTTAGTTGTCTGTGAATGGATTCTAATACATAGCTATGAAAGCTGTGTATCAATGATGTGTGCGTGATGATGAAAGCTGTGGTGTCTAAATGACAAATAGACAAATATACATATATCAATAACTACACATCTGTACTGTATAATATTGAATTTCAACTATGTTACTATAACTAAATCTAGATATATGTGTGATCTTTAAACACATTCAGAATCATCAATAGCAACGAAGAGTGAACGAATGATCCTGGAGTAGAGTGAAGTTCTCTGCAGCCTGAGGTGCGCCGTGTTGAAGACGTGAATGCTGAATGCTCCTGGTTCTGATATACAGACAGGGGAGAAAACTCATTGGCTGTGGAGGGTGTGAATTGTGGTAGCACTTAAGGTTCTCTAGAAACTGTCTGTTACATCCTACACAATGAATTATTCCCTGTGTGCGGACTGAGAGTTGAGTATGGTGGGAAACAGTGATTCAGCAACAGAGGGGACCTCAAACCTGTCAAGGTGATTGTGGACGTCATGCTCTGCTGGGCCTTTCTGATTGGCTGATTGCCAGTACACCTTTAATCATCATGTGGATCATGATGTGGATCATGTGCCTCCTGCAGAAGGGGGAAGGGGGGGTTGATGGAATTTAACATGGTCCTGTGTACAAACAACATGTCTCTGATCCAGTGTGTCCTATAGAAGTACGGTTTGAGAGCCACGTGACCTTTATTACAAAACTCATTTATAGAGATGACCCAGTTAAAACATGCTCCTTGGTTCTGTGCATTTTGCTTTAACTCTACTGAGACTAATGATGATTAAAGTGAATGTGGCCGGGTGTCTGTGGATCATCTAACTTTACATCTTAATAAGAAAAAAACAAAAGAGAAATGCGATGGGGTGCAGCTTCACTTATCATTTTTCAACACATGTCCAGAGAGAATAAACTCACTTCCTGACTACTTTAGGAATCAATTGGAGCAGTGTTCCTGTTTTGTCATCAACAGCGCCACACAGGGTGCAACAAGGGCAGAATATTAATGAATACTTTATTGATCTTCTTGGGGAAATTGTTGTTTGGACAGCTGCTAGACCTGTGTCTGCGCTACTACGGAGTATTGGTAGTACGGGCTAAGGACACCTCGACATGTAACCTGGTGGGACTGGGAATTAAACTCACTCACGCTTGAGTTTAAACGACTTCACCACTTCTGCCAAGGCCAGACAATATAAAACACACATATATGAAACACTATTACTCAATTTAGAGAATTAAAAGTCCTGAAAGTGCACAAGCCCCCTAATCAATATTTTCATTTTTATTTATTTGTTTTGCCTGTGAGTAATGATTCATATATTGTCAGAAGTATATTACATATATATATTCATTGACAACAACATTTGATAGCAAACATTTCATAAGTAATTATAAAGTTCACTGTGTTTGCTCTGCGTGTGTGAATGATTGTTCATCAGTATGATCGACACTAACAGAGGGCCTCAAATGTATACATTTGCTTAGTCCCTGTGGTGGCTCGAACTGGCCCTGTGCAGCAGTTAGATTTGGGCTGTGGGTTTAAATACTGACATAACAGTCACAGTGCTTTAGAGATGCAGCAGAGGACGCTGAAGAGTTGACTCCAGGCAGCTCCAGCCTCAGCTGTTGAATGTCTTCTTATTTTACAGGATCAGACTTTTCCAGGCCCCGTTAGAGGCAGATGATTTACACCCTCTCCTGGTGGATCATAGGCGTGTAACTAAAAATAAATTGATGGAAAACACACTCATCGTATAATACTTCTGCAATGTCTTCAATTGACTGACTGGGAAACACTCACACAGCTCTCACATGGTTTTAATGATCTGACACAATATATAATAAAAATAATAGTTCAATTCCATTTTCTACTTTTTTGCTGTTTGTTAAACTGCCACAAGATGGAGGTGAAGAGTCTGGCTGGTCTCAAGTGTGAGGAACCTGATGCCATGGGATTTCCCCACAGCTTAGCGAAACTGGCAAACTGCTAAATACACCACGACATACCGTGTCACACTTTATCTAAGGATTTAGGAATGAAAATCCAACTTAAAAACACATGAACAAAATTGTTCCGGGCCTTTTAAATTGCTGTAGTCGGAATATTAAACACTCGAAACATTAAAATAATTGTGGTTGATTTTAGTTTGAGAACTGTGACGAACGTAGAAAGAGAAAGTGTTTCTCCAAACAGGCCCAGCTAGTGAGACTAGCTGCCAGCAGCCTTTGTCGGCAGCACATCTGCGTCCCAGTAAGGACAGATTAAACTTGTATGAACTGGCACAGCGCGTTGAACAGGCTCTGACAGGCTAAGCTCTGCTGTTGCCCCAACATAACAGTGAACCTCTGTATCTACTCAGTTTGAATGTGCAGTTTTGTCAACAAGTGACTAAACTATTAAAGTTTGATCCTCATTAGAAAAGGCCTGTTTGTTTGGAACAACAGCCTCTTAGACAAAACTCCCCTGAGAGCCCGTCTGTGACTGGTGGGACTCAGGCTGCGGTATTCATGCGGATGTGAGTCTGTCATCCATGGATCAATGTTGGACAATGCAGTGAAGCGAGGGTAGTCAGCACGATGAATGTGGCTTTTGTATTTGGGAAGATTTTCCCAGAATGCGTTGTTTGCTGGCAAATAGTTGAGCCTGGCAGCTCTGACGTGACAAACTATCATGTGCTGCGTCGCTTACATTAACATTCAATTCTCTGCAATATGATGACAATTATATACTGTGTGTGTTACAGTTACTTTCATTCATTTGGCAAGTGTTTGGGAAAAGTAAGCCAACAGTATTTCTGCATAAACTGGTGGAGAAAAGTGACAAATCATAAATATCAACAATATTTCTGAGCTGATTTAGGACAAACACTCACGATCTTTCACGTCTTTAGTGAACACACCCATTGAACAGAGTGAAGGTGGAAAAAGGAAGTGAAACTTCCTTAAATGACTACAGCTGAGGTCTGGGCTCTGACGCTGGCAGACGTCAGGTAATTGCCTCTCGACTGTAGTGCCACTGCTTTCTTTCTTTTTTAAGAATATGTCAGTGCGTTGATTTGGCCCACCTAAGGTTTTTCTGCTTAATAATGGCCTCTTTGACCTGTGTGTCATTTTGTCAGCGTCATGCTGAGTGATTCAATGAACAACCATCAAATGCACATACAACTCTCGGAACCACCTACAGACCTTTCATATACTTGTTCTATGACAGAATAACGAAGGAAAAGGCCACTGATTACCATAAATACCATAAATATTTGTCACCAGTTGTCAATTATCTTTGAGCCTCAGGAAATGGAAACTCTCCAGTAATTAAAAAACAAAAGGTCATGGAAATATATATAGCTTCTATGTATTTCATTTCATTTCCCATTTTTGTCAAATGTTCAGCTAAATTATATGTGGGTATAAAAACACTTATGGACATGTGGTGTGGTTTCGGAGACTGAAATCCTGCAATGAATGGGCTTCATGTTGGTGTCGTTCATGTTCAGTTTAATGAATAAGTGCATAACTTCCTCCATACTTGTACATGTGACCTCTTTTAGTTTGGGATGTAGTTTCCATCATGCATACATTATGTAGTCACGTTCAGGCCATTGCCAGAAACAGCGGCACTTATTAGGTCGGTCTGACGGTGGTTTGTATAACAGGCCATAAATCTGGATCCATGAAGTGATGCAGTTGATCTAATACAACAATAATGCTTGTCTCTCATCATTATTGTGAAGTGTGGCATGGGCACACACGCAGCGTATTGAAGAGTCTGAGCGGCTGCTTTAAGTAGCAGAAGACCAACTGTTTTGCAACTGTCTTGCTTCAGAGAGAGTCTTTGGTCTCTGTTGTGACCCAACACACGTCATAGCAGAGGTTTGGTGCATGTGTAACTATACCATGTTTCTAGGCCACAATGGTCTTCTGTTCAAAAATCTCATGTCACAATAAATAACTTCTGCTTTCTACGTACTGCAGTCATATATGATCTATTATACATAAACAATGGGTCTAATATATGAATGTAGAGTACTGTAGAGGACCATTACTACATTTAATATACAGTGAGCCTTTGGTCACATCATATGACTATTACTCATAAAGTATTGTTTAAGAGGGTGGACCAGCTGTCACCCTTTTCACATTTTACATAGCCCATGAGAAGACAACACCCTTCGGTGGCCACAGAGCACACAGTGCTGTGCAGTATGTAGTGGTCTGCCAGAAATGTGATAACATGTTTTAACTATGACGTCCACCAGGCTCTCCGAGCTGACAGTGAGAAACTATGTTTATGGTCTCTGTTTTACCGTTCCTGCAGGTTCCTTGTCGCAGGAAGGACATAGGAGAAGGACAGTCTCAAGTGTTAGGTGCTGCGTTTAGATGCCCCTCGTACGTTCGACACTAACATGTGTAGAAAAATGAGTTCTTAACATGACAGCATATCATAAACGCTCACTAAAATAACAATTATTATTTTACAAAATAAAGAGTCAGCAACGTATGTGTTGTGTAATCTGTCTCTTGTGCAAATAATTGAATAATTTAAGAATAAAACATAGTTAAATTGCACAGGAGGTCAGGATATTATACAGTGCAGAAGCAACACCCCAGAGATCTTCTTGCATACTTTCATCGAAAAAGCATTAGGTAATAAACTAGGTGTTAATAAATTGCCTAATGTGCAGCTGAGTCCTTACATGATATATGTTTTTCTTAAGCAGCGTTTATACCTAGTGCAGCAGACATCGTAGTAAATGTAGCTACTTACTATAATTACTACCCTAAAGAAAACAGTACGTCGAGGGAAAATACAAACTTTACCCATTGTCATAATCAATTTGCATAAATCACGTGATAGTCTCTGGTAATTGCAGTGTTTCCGGGAACACATGAACGCAGCAGAAGCGAAAGTGGAGAGCGGAGAGTTACAGAGTGTCCAGTGAAAGCAGCAGCAGGAGGCTGCAGGCGTGTCTCCGCAAACAGGTTCAGCGGCGCTTCCTGTTTTCACAGTTGCCCTGAGTCGCTCAGCCTCGACAACGCAAACAGACATGGTGAGTGAAACTGGTTAAAAACTGGTTTTATTGTGCTTTCTATGCGTCCACTTTGCTGAGGAAGAAAACTTTTAATAAAGTCAAATACCGTAGGAGGCAAATGGGACACTCCGCTGTCCCTGTCACGCGTTTTAAACTATCAACTAGTCCCGTGTTTTTATTTACTTACGTTGACATTCTGCTAAAAATCGGATTAATTAAAATAAATTAAATGGAATGTATAACCACGCAAATAAGAAGCCATAATATGACCAGGTTAGTGCGTGTTTAGTGCCTGCTCATACAGAGTAGGTTAATGTGAGTGAGTGAGTGAGTGCAGCCCCACGTTATGTGATAGATACATAACTCACAGTATAAATGAATGTATATGTGAAGTCTTTTTTCCCGTTGTTGTCCATATGAAGCCAATATATGAAGTTATAAATAATTAGTAACGAACAGGAGTCTGTTTATTGACCGTCAGTAACACACGTGGGTCACGTCCCAGTAACCTTCAGACGTGCTCACATTTAACTCTGAGTGAACTCTGTTAGTGAAGATCCCAGCATGGTTTACTGGTTCCCACCAGCCCTCTGCAGAGTGGGGCACACTGCTACTGTACATGTCGCCTCTACATAGTGCCAGGTATGCTCATGCAGGAAGGAGGGAGGAAAGGAAGGAAACAAGGAGGCGAACTGGAATGGGCAGCAGTTCCTGTGTTGAGTTGTGCTGAATTTAAAGCAGACTATTGTTCATCTACTAAATGGTGTTGCCCAGGATGAGCTCACTTTCAGGGCATCAGTGAATCAGTTTTCACCAGTCATTGTAAGAAGCAACCAATAAAGACTAGGACTGAATTTCTGAGCCAGGTTCACACGCCTAATGGGAACGTGGAAATACACTGTTATTTGTAAGTCTTTGCAGGAAATGACATTGAAGAATAAATCACGTTTTGTTCTATCTGTCAGTTTCCTCTTCCTCTTAACGTTTGAGGTGTTGACTTCCTGTCATTGCCCAGAGGGCAAAGTTGAAGGAGAAACCTGCAAGGAGACAAACCGCTCGGAGGTCAATCGACTCTGTCCCTTCACATACACACACACATACAGCAGCTCATTTGCTGTGTTGATGGATCCTGAAATTGTGAAACATATAATGATCTGGGAAAACCTACTTTATTACATTAGGTTATTTGTCAAGATTTGCTCTGTTTTTTCTTTGTCAGCTGCAAAATTCAGTTTTAATAATATTACTGTATTAATATTATAAGTATTATATTTCCAAAGTTACAAATTCATGTACATTTCCTTTTACATACTCACCAGAGGAGTATGACGTGTTTAACATTGTTAAATATTCTCTGTTCTCTGTTGCTCTGTTTCTAAAACAGCAAACTAGTCTTATCTATATCAGGGACACACACATGTGCCAGGTATCACTCTGAAACTGTAAAATCCTTATGCAAAAAAGAAGGAGCAGAATGTATTAATCACAATACTAATACATAGAGTAGCACAAAAACAAATGATATTATTGCTTTGTTGCCTCAGCTTCACAACAGACTTTAATAGACTGTTAAAAAACAATGGCCCAATTCAAAAGAGCTGAGGTTGACATATTCTATGGATAAAGATCAAGACCAAAAAACCCTGCATACTACATTTTCCACAGTGCAACTAGTAGCTTCTTTGCATTAAACTCTTCCTGATCAGTTAACACACACATCACAGCAGATGTTTGTTCTTCTCCTGGTGCATTAATGAGCAACGCTTTTAACAAATTGTCTTATTAGGGCGATGCATTGTGGCTCTCGCTGTCTGTCGTTCCATGATTTGTGTTGCTGGAAAGTTTGTCTTTTAAGTAATTGCACACATTTTATAAATCGCATGTCCCCAGACTGTAGGAGTTATGTTATCAATGTGTAATTTGATGGAAAACCACCCCAGATGACATCATCTGACTCTTTTAACATCTCATTTCGTGGCTACACGCAGGTCATTGACCACATGTTTGTATATTAGATGTCTCCATCAAGCCTTAGCTGTAAGCGGTGAAGGCTTATTTCTGCTTATTTCTGAGCTTCACTTCTCATATTTGATTTTCATTGGAGCCCATCCTAACCAACATCATCTGCTTATCTCAAAACATAAAATGCAGCACTTCCTGTGCCACAAAACACTAGCTGGCACCAGTTGTCTTAAGTTTTCTTCACTATTGTTAAATCCCAAAATGTGCAGCTTGTTGATTCCTGAGGTAGATCTACACCATGTGTCACTATTTCAACATTTGGTGTGGTTTGATGGCACAGGAGAATGGGAAGAGCCGCCTGCAGAGAACCCAGGAGGATGTGGAGGAGGTGAAGGTAATCATGCTGGAGAACCTGGAGAAGGCAGAGGAGAGAAAAGAGAAACTGAGTGATCTGGAGGACAGGGCTGATATGCTGAGGGAACAGGTGAGCTGGGGAGTTTCAGAGAACCTGTGAAAAACATTCTGCTCATATTTTAGCCATGTGACAGGATGTGGGTTGTGCGATTGAGGTGCATCGCTTGAGTCAAAGGCACAAGCACTTCAATTCAGCTTAGGGACTGAAATCAGGAAATGTTATGTTGATGTCTACAAATACGCCTTAGGTGGAGAAGAAAACAAATATAGAATTTACATCCTGATTGAATTTTATGGTACTATTTTTAGAATGGTATTTCCTCTTGTTTACCAAGAAAAATGAAGTTACTGTGTCTCCTTGGCAACGCCGTGTTACCACACCAGTTCAGTCACTTTCATTTTAAGAAGTTTATACTGCAGCTTTAACCCTGCTGCAGTTGTGACTTCGATGTTACCCATCAGCGGTTACACAGGAACCTTTATTAAGAGTCACATTTGTGTTCACGTGATGATTCTGTTCTGCTGTCTAGCAGCCCCTGAGGCTGACGTGGGAATGATGTGAGCACAATAAGCAGTGTGGCTCATGAAAGTATTCAATGAAACATCTGAGCAGTTTGTCATGAATGCAGGGGTTTTCTAAGTAGGCTGCTTTGGGCTAATACTGTTCTACACTGACCAAAACTTCTCGATGTGTCAAAACGGGTTAGATAAACAGTAACGCAATGTAACGTACCTTTTGTGTGTGTGTTTTTCCCCCAGGGTAAAACGTTTGAAAAGAAAACCAATCAGGTGAAGCAACAGCAAAAAGGGGATAACAAGAGGATGAAACTGATTTTTTTTGGCATCGGAGTGGCCGCGGCAATCCTCATTATCGGAGTGATAATCTTCTTTTGCCTACAACAGTAGCTGCTTTGCTGAAGAAATGAAAATGAGATACTGTGACTGAGGACATGAATGCGAAAAACCAGAGCGTTGACCTGCCTGAACTGCTCAATGTCTGTGAAGTTTCAGTGGAGTCAGATATTTATGGAGTTTCAGTCCCACTCTTCATCAGCATAAGTCTTCACTAGACATGGTACCAATTGACTGCTCAGCTGCTTCTTCTGTTTTTTTTATCACTTATGAAGTTGTGTGTTTCTCTCCTGAACACAGCCGAAGGACACATTTGTTTGACACATGGAATGATGATTTAGGAAACCATTTTTATTAGGTTACACTGCACCAAAAACTAACGACAGAGTTCATTTCACCAATGAGTCAATCGATGATATGGGGAGAGCCGAGTGTCAGTGCAAGGACACAGAAGAGAGATGTGCAAGCTTCACATTCTCCTTTTTTTCTGATTTATTTGTTCATATCATTCTCAAAAACACACAATATACAATTGTCCTTGTCTGGAGCTGTTCAGTGCATTTAAATCTCATATCCCCAGGCTGTAGATCTTATGTTAATGTGTAATCTGATGAAAAACCGCCCCAATGACATCATATGACATCAGCGTACCGTGTCAGATGTGCAGCAAAATCACTAGCATAGGCTCTTCTTTTTTAGCTTGTAGTCATATTTATTCCAAAAAACATGGAATAGTGCAGAAATTTATTGTCAACGGTCCTTTAGAAACATAGGAAAATTGTGTTATGGAACTATCAATAGTAAATAATGTTTCTATGCAAATACTTACTCTGCAATTTTAGTACAGCGTGTCAGAAGGACTCCTGGTGGCCAATGGGTGTAATTAATGTAAATATAACTAACAGAAGGAGAAATCATTCCATGTACTATGTATATTACATATTTAAACAATTCACTTCTGTGTAACAGTTAATGTGGCATTAAAATGTATGTAACAAGTGAGATCTTTTAAAATGTGAATCCTTCTAATGTTAGAGCCCTTTGAAAAAGGTGGTCTGTTTTGATAAAAGCCATATTTATTATTCTTTTCATAACCAGAATTGTCTTTAAAGAATCTGTTCACCAGGACAGTGCAGCGAACATGTAGAGGACACAGTACTTTACTTTACTTTACTTTACTTTGCTTGGCAGACGCTTTTATCCAAAGCGACTTACAAGGAGCTAGCGCTGGGTGTCTGGCTCAGGGACACACCTGGTAGGGAATGGATTAGGAGTCAGACGGGGTTCGAACCCACAACCTGCATCCCAGTCTGATGCTAACCCATTGAGCTACCAGGCCGCTAGTACAGTACTGTATGTCAGTGTTTAGTGTAGACTGTTTGATAAAAAATAATAAAGGTAAAATTACAAAATCCCTTATACTAGATGTAAATTCAGCTCAACTGATGCCATTTCTATCGGTGTTACCAGTTAGAATTTATTGCTTTTAAAGATTTATGACTATCTTATAGGCCAAAGTCATTTTTCAAGAGAGTGGAGATAAGGCGTTGTAGTTTTATGCTGTAAAGTAAATGTGCGGTTTGCCATCTGCTGTGGTGTTGAAATAAAGACAGTGATTGTTTTATTTCTCACTGGTAGTAATTAAGCAGTATGTCATTTTTATGACATATCCACAACACTCAAAACATCACTAGCATTTGTTTGAACCACCAAACAAGTTCAGATTCAGTGTAAGACCTTCTAAATTCTGTGTTTTAAACAATATTTATATCCTAGGCCTGCAGGGACTAGGTGGATTTGCTTTCCAGTCATCATAGCCACACTTAAATAGTATGGGCTAAAAGCATATTTCTTTATTTGGGGGCTGCTGTGGATCAAGAGGTACAGCAGTCAATTGTGAAAATCAGTGGTTTGATTCTGTCTCCTCCAGTCATATCAACATGTCCTTGGGCAAGACACTGAACCCCAAGTTGCCCCCGGTGTGTCAGGTCAGCTGCATAGCAGCTCTGCCATCAGTGTGTGTGTGTGTGTGTGTGTGTGTGCTTGTTTGGGCGAATGAGAAGCAGTGTAAAGCGCTTTGAGAACCAGTCTAGGGAGAAAAGCGCTATATAAGTGCAGACCATTTACCATTTCTCTGTATTCAATAGGCAAAATAAAATAATACAAATTTAAAATGAAGTGAGCAACAAAAATTGTTTTTTAAAATATCTGCCAAAGACAGGGTTTACAATAATAAAAGATACAAGTAAGCACATATATTTCTCTACTAGATACCCCTAGTTTTATTGGAGTGGAACATAAAATAACATACATTATTGATCCCCTTGGGGAAATCGTTGGAGAGCTTGATAAAACTCCCTGAATGACGCTTACTGTCTTAACAAAAAAAAAGAAAGCCAAAACAGTTCTGATTTTATTCATCTCTTTTTAAAGTCAACTCAGACTCGGACACATTTGTGACCTGGAAGTGACATCAACAAGTCCTTCCTGCAACCAGACCGGCAAGATGGCGGCGGACACGCAGGTTTGTATGGCTGCGTTTCTCTAAAAATAATAATACCATATTCTCGTATAGACGTGACCTCGTAAATAAGTTTTGCCTAAATTAAATTCGTGCTGTGTCGAGTGCCACATAGAATCACCTTGGTTTCCAACGAGAGTCTGGGGCAGAGGAAAACGGCAGCTACCTAGCGGCTCCTAGCTCTATCTTACGTAGCGTTAGCATCGGTTCCTTTAAGGGGCCGAGTTGCTAAAGCTAACCGGCGCCCACCGACAGACGACGGGTTTGTGAGCTCTGGGGGAGCTGACCTTAAGCTTTGCCTGACTATAAACGTGCTCTTCAGGGACGTAAACAGAATGTCATTCACTTCAGCTGATCTGAATTTTCTAGCTAAGTTTCAGACACGCGTGTTACGCGATGACGAGTTAACCACACTTAAGCCACGCCCCCTCAAACAGCAGGTTATATTTGGTCACTTCACATGTTTAATGTGAATTAAATAAGCTGCACAGAAGCGTGGTATGTAGAGCTTTTTCATGAATTAGTTTGTCAACCAGCAGTAGATATTAACGCTGATATGTCATCCTGACTGTCAGCAGGGGATGCAGCCACTATTCCAGTGATTGTCTTACCTCATTTGTAACTCCTAGAGCAAATAACACAATCATTAGTGATTGTGTTATTTGCTCTAGGAGTTACAGATGGGGGTTAATAAAGAACTGGGTATGGGGGTGTCCTTGTTGCTTCTGTTCTGGGAACAATAAAAAGACACTTGATGTATGGGCATTATGGCTAAATGAGATGCAAAACCTTAATTATACAGATGACATCAAAGCCAGATCCCATCCCCTCCAGACTGAACCACAGGAAAGGTTATCTGATGACAGTAATGCTACTGGGGCTTTAATTTTCATTAAACAAGTGCAATGTAAATGACTTGATACGTTGATGAATAAGTTTGAACTTTTCTGTTACTCAGCAAGCTGCTCTTCTCTTACCCCACAAGAAGCTGAATGTGTTCTAGTTCCCGTCTGTACTGAAATGATCAAACCAGTGCTCACAAGGAATGTGACTTTTAAGATGTTCATGAAATACTTTGTTGATCCCCTTGTTGTTACTGTAGGTTTCAGACACACTGAAGAAATTTGCTGTAAAAGTGACCACAGCCAGTGTGAAAGAGCGCAAGGAGATATTTGGCGAGCTGAAACAGTGTATAAAGGGCAAAGGTGAGTGATTTTGTGTCATAAAATTGATGACGTGGTTGTAGTAAAAAGATAGGAGCTATAATGTACCTTTTGAAATATGTCATTCAGAGTTACCAGAGCCTGCCATTAAAGGACTGTGCAAGCTCTTCTGTCTCACACCACACAGATATCGGTAGGTGCATGTACTGGCTTTGTGCTACAAACCTCTGCATTTTTAAAAAGTGTTCTTGTCTCGGTGTGTCTCTGTATTAGCTCATTCTACTGTCATGTGTTTTTGCATGGATGTGTGTGTGTGTCTCAGGGATGCTGCATCACGCAGAGAGGTGCTCTCTGTCATAGCCCAGTTGGCTGAGAGTCAGCCGGACATCCTGGTGAGCAGCCTTCTCCTCTGCCTGCTGAACAGTGGAGTCATCAGCAAAAATGGACAACCTAGGTACTGCCCAGAGCTTCATATTATACACAAAGTGTAAAAAAAGGTCATTTGATCATTTTAGTGTCACTGTGATCTTTTTTTCATGCGGCCTTCAAATTTCATTCATTCATTTTCAGCAAAAGCACAGGCTCTGCTGCGTTTATAGGCTTGTCTTGGACTTGCCTTTTAGTCTTGCGTGTGTTTTCTGCACCAGAGAAAAGAGAAGGCTCCATTTGGAAGAAAATGGTTGGTGAACTTTTTATTTTAAAATATATATTGATGTTCTTTTTCCCGTGTTGACCTGGATCCGTGTGTTATTTGGTCGTTTTGTGTAGGTGGAGGTTCAGAGCCTTCTTGTGGCCGAGGTGGTCGGTGGGGCCAGAACTACAGCTCAGAAATCAAGTCTCAAGAATGTCAGTCACCTCTGGCAGGAAGTAAGTATAGAACACACTGGTTGTCAGGGGGATGTTGTGAAGACTGAATAACTCTTTTCTTATCATTGTATGTAGCCTCCAGAGTCCAGGATTGCATTGCAATATTGTTACAATGGCAGTGAAATACAGCTCAATGACTAGTTACCTTTGTGTACAGTGTAACACCCGATGGGATAGAAAATCATTTTGCTCCAGGTGATTCTGTAAAATCAAATGAGACTTGTAGAACTTCAGCTTCAGCTTGGCCTCTGCAGAACAGGTGTAGATCCTAATCTTTGAGTTGGATCTGTTTTTAACAGAACCCTGGTCTGGTTGAGCAATACATCAGCACTCTGTTGAGTCTGGACCAGAGCTCTACCACCCTGGCCATGCTTGGGATGTGTTTAGACTTCTGTGCTGCCCAGAAAGACAAAGCTACAATAGAAAAACATAAGGTGAGTAGTATGTTCAGCTGTTTCGAATCTGTACTCCTTCAGTCTTAGTTACATGTTTCAGGTCCTACAACCGTGTGTGTGCTGTTTTTCAGAGTGCTGTGTTGGACGTGTATATCAAGTCCGTTCTCATGAGCAAGACAAAACCACAGCAGCACATTTTGGACAAAAGCGTCCCCTTATTGCGTCACGTGTCCCACTCTGAGTTCAAGGAGCTGCTGCTCCCTACGGTGCAGAAGACGATGCTCCGCAGTCCAGAGAACGCCATCCAGAGTGAGACTCTCGCTGGTTATGTTTAATAAATTCCCGCCGCAGCTCTCGCACACTGGGCTAAAACATTGTTTGGTGTCTTTGCAGCTATTTCCCGTCTGCTGTCCAGTGTGACTCTGGATCTAAGTCAGTATGCCATGGATATCGGAAAGGCTATAGCAAGTAAGGTCTCAATAGATGCTCGCTTGATTTAAAATGCATTTTTAGAAAACATTTCTCACTTATATTACGACTGAAGAGTTTAGATTAGCTGTGTAAATAATTCCTGGCATGGTCTGTGTTTCAGGCCAACTGAAGGCTAATAACACCCAACTGATGGAGGAGGCAGTCCAGGCCATGCAGAACCTGGCCCAGCAGTGCAGTGACCCCACTGCTGTGCAGGACGTCGTCACACACCTCTTCAAGATCCTTGGAGGTGAACTTTTTATTATCATTATTTTCCTCTCATGCCGAGATATTACTTCGTGCTTTTTTGGGTTTTACCACCTAATGCTCAATTCACATGGTTGCAGGATCTGAGGGAAAGCTCACAGTTGTTGCCCAAAAGATGAGCGTGTTGTCTGGTAGGAAGCCTTGCAAACACACTCTAAACTGTATGAAATAGAAATGCAAACACGCTCTTGGACCTAAGGATTTTCATCTTTTTGTTAAAGGGATTGCCAGCTGCAGCCATCACGCGGTGTCGGGAACCTCCAGCCAGACTCTCAGCTCTGCAGTAACTGTGATGTTTGTCCCCTATCTACAACAAGAAGGTAGCATTGCTGTGTATTTTTCTCCCGTCCTTTCTGGTACAACGCCATATGAATTTGTGTAGCTCTAAAGGGCCCAGTAATAATTGTTATTTTTGTCTCAGCCATAGAAATTCTTCTAACCTTTCTTCTTTTTCTTTAGTTCACGAGGGCACCTTGGTGCATGCTGTGTCTGTGCTTGCCCAGTGGAGCAGTCGCCTCTCGGTAGAAGTTCCCTCGGTTCTGCTGGATTGGCTGAAGAAAGCTTTTACCCTCAAGACCTCCACCTCTCTGGTTCGACACGCGTACCTTCAGGCCATGCTGGGGGCTTTTAAAGGTCAGTCCGATGAGATGTCGTGCTACGTGTCAGATACGCAGCGCATATTCCGGTCATAAACGGTCTGCTCCTACCATCTGGCTTTTCTCTGGTGTGCAGGTGACACTCTGTCCCAGGCTTCAGACCTCCTGCCTTTGTTGCTCCAAACCGTGGAGAAGGCTGCAGCACAAAACTCCCAGCATGCTCTGCTTGCAGAAGGTGTGGCAGCTTCAGTGCTTTTGAGTCGACTGGCTCTGCTGGAGACGCAGCCAGGTGAGGCGGGCATGTCAGCGTTGACCTTTTCTCATTCATGAAGCGATGTTGGAGAACTCCCAGCACAAAAGGTTTTTTAATCTCTGCAGAAGCAAAGTTCTCCAACTTTTGGAATATGGTGTTGGACGAAAAGAAGCCGCTGTTCACCACAGAGAAGTTCATCTCTCAGGCGAGCGAGGAAAGTAAGGGAGTTTTTAGTCACTAGTTAAGTGATCACAGTTTGTGATTTGGGGAATAAAACTGTGCTGCATTTCTCGTCTCTTGCACTCCAGCTCTGCTCACAGTGCTCCTGCTCTGCGAAAGGCTCTTTTTGGATCATGCCCACAGGCTTAACGCCAGCAAATCACAGTGAGTCTGTCTTCCTGTGTGACCTCTGCCCTTTTTAGTTCACATGACATGCCTGCTATTGGTGCTCTAGCATACTACCATGGCAATATTATGCCAGACACTGGCCAAGCCATAGAGTAAAGAGTGTTAACACTGCATGTGAGTTCTCATTTACACTGTGCAATGATTATTCAGCAATAATAAAGTCGGCACTTATATTTCTGTGTGACTGAGCTGATGTTAGTCACAGTTAGATGCTGAGCTTTCTAGTATATTATAGACTTTCCACAGGGCTCTCTCCAAAGTCTAACGCTTCCTGTTTTGTAGGATGTACCACCACGCCACTGTTGCAGTTCTGCTGTCTCGGAGTTGGCGTGTGAGGAAGAGGGCGCAGCAGACCATCAGAAAGCTGCTCTCCTCTCTGGGTGGATCCAGCCTCGCCCATGGTCTTCTTGGAGAACTCCGTGTGGTCATCAACAAACACAAAGTACTGAACAATAGATTTTTTCCACATTTAATCATTTGGCAGATGTCTTATCCAAAACTACTGTGACACAAGGAGCAGAGGTTCAGTGACATGTTTCTCCTCCTGATCCACAACCACCTATGATTTCCCATAGACCCCAAAACATTTGGCTTCATGTAAAACTGAGGCCAGTTATTCAGTATCTTTTTCTGTCTGCTTATATTATATTGTCTTGTTTTTTACCTTGTTGGTACTGACTGACTGACTGTATGTTGTCAGGATTTACCCCAGGATGTCCTGATGTCGGAGTCAGGAGAGCTAACAGAGC
>JAUMHF010000026.1:2812792-2858969 GCA_032359275.1 Microctenopoma steveboyesi
TTTGGGTTAAATATCAACCTTGAAGGTAGAACTACGTGACGCCTACATTAATGAGATGCTTTATATTTAGTGGCTGCTATAACATTTTCTATCAATCCTTTTTTTGTCAGCGTGTCAATTAGTAATTTGTGTAACACATTGCTCCTAATGAAGAAGACCAGTAAGAAGACCAGTAGGACCTTTCCAAAGCCGAGAGCCACCGAACTAAATGTTATGTGTAACGCATAATGACAATAAATACTTCTTGAGTCAGGGCTGAAGAGCTGCTGAAGCCACCAGGTGTCAGTGTGGTTGTTTTGTTTGAGGCGCAGAAGCTTCAAATCCAGAATTTTTTTACTTTTCTAAAGGCAGAACAAAATACTAGCCTCATGTTGTGCGTCAGAACTAGGGTGGAGTGGTCACCCCTTACATTTTTAAAGTCACTGTTTATTAAAGGCAAAATCACGAGTTTCCTTTTTCCTTATTTTTCATCGTTGTTAAAAATCTAAATTAGAAACTGAACTGCAATAGACACGTAGTGACGTTGACGTGATGGTGTTTGTGCTGCAGGTGCTCGTCTTCTCTGAGTCCTTGGTCCCCACAGTGAGGAAGGCTCTGTGTGACCCTCTGGAGGAAGTTCGAGAGGCTGCAGCCAAAACCTTTGAGCAGCTCCACGCAACCATCGGCTACCAGGCGCTGGATGACATCCTGCCTACTCTGCTCAAACAGCTGGTAAGAGAACGGAGCCTAAAACCCAGATGGCATTAAGAAGGCTTTTGATTTAGCCTTTGATTCGCTGAATGTCTTTTCCCAGGATGACGAGGAGACGGCTGAGTTCGCTTTGGACGGTCTGAAGCAGGTCATGGCAGTGAAGAGTCGCTCTGTGCTGCCTTACTTGGTACCAAAGGTACTTATCACAGTCAGATGGTTCTTTTGTGAGTCTTATTTTATCCACCTCATGTCTGACCAAACGTTCTGTCTGGTTGTACCAGCTGACTGCTCCACCTGTCAACATCCGGGTGCTAGCGTTCCTGTCCGCTGTGGCAGGAGACGCTCTGACGCGCCACCTAGGGGTCATCCTGCCTGCCCTGCTCTCCTCCCTCAAAGGAAAGCTGGGGACAGAAGATGAAGCACAGGTAACACTGGCATTTGTGGCCATAGTGGATAATGCGCCTGTTGTGCTGGAACTTCATATTTGTATTTTTACTGTTTTACTTTGCTGAGAGTTTCCTCAATTCCTCAGGAGTTGTGCAGCTGCCAAACGGTGATCCTCTCAGTGGAAGATGAAGTAGGGCAACGTATTATCATAGAGGACCTGCTGGAGGCCACACGGGGTGCTGACCCAGGCCTCAGGCAGGCCGCCGTCACCATCCTTAATGGCTACTTTTCTCGAACACGTCTGGACTACAGTTCCCATACTCGTACCCTGCTGTCAGGCCTCATTCGCCTTCTTAATGACTCGAACACAGAAGTCCTGTCGCAGAGCTGGGACACCATCAACTCTATTACCAAGGTGTGGTAAAAGTGAAAGTAACACATTTGTCTTTGCAGTGATGTGCAGATGTTCACACTGGGCTGAGAAAACTGGATTCAGATATTTCTCATAACATAACATAACATTTGACTTTGTTTCTCACTGAACCTCAGAAACTGGATGCAAGTAGCCAGCTGGCTCTAATTGATGACCTGCATCGAGACATTAAATCAGCAGCTGCAGATGTGAAGGGTCAGCACCTACCTGGTTTCTGTCTGCCCAAGAAGGTAAGAAGGCTGGGTGAATAAACCTTGTAACCTTATTACATCATCGTCACTTTTTATTGCTACCTTCTACCTCGTCCTTTCACTCCCTGCGCTCCTGTATGGTGTGTGTGTGTGTGTGTGTGTGTTAACTACCATGAACTGGGTTCTGGTTCCTATGTCATTATAAAAGTGTCCACAAAAGACACAGTCACGTACACAGTGGCAAATAAATTAGATCAATGTTCAGGTTAATGGATTAAACCATGCCTCAGTCTGAGAACCTGCCTGTGCTGTCACTGTGTTTCTGGTGTTGGTAATGATATCGCTTTATATTGTTTATTACCACCGGGTTGGAAAGGTCAGAATAGTCCAAATGTTGTGAGGTCACCTTTAGTTTTTCTTACTTATGATTCTTCATAATTCAACAAGGAAAACATTGGTGGCTCAAACAGCATCAACCCATAATATGAACCTCTCTGATTTAATACACTAGATGAAACTCAAAAAGAGAAAATACTTGGAATGATGTGTGAAAGATTACAGGCTTAACTTGACTGTGTGACTCAGACTGTCTCAGTAACATCTTCTCAGTGCTGCCCCTGCATGTTAAAAACAGTTGGTGCATTCTTCATTTGTTATCGCTGTGACATCCGTTCAAACCAATACGTAGATACTTGGAGATTGAAATTCATTGAGGACAGGCTGAGCTCTGTGAGGCACTGAGGGTCTGGGTATGTGTCTCAAAGTGAATGTTTACATCGGAGGTTTTTCACCTTGGTGTTTCCAGGGTGTGACCTGCATCCTGGCGGTCCTGCGGGAGGGCGTCCTCACCGGTAGCCCCGAGCAAAAAGAAGAGGCAGCCAAAGCGTTAGGAGGCGTCATCAAGCTGACTTCACCTGAAGCGCTGCGGCCCTCTGTCATCAACATTACCGGACCTCTTATTCGTATCTTAGGAGACCGCTTTGCCTGGACAGTGAAGACCGCTCTGCTGGAGACGCTCACCCTGCTGCTGGCAAAGGTCTGTACCCGCATCTCCCCCTGCGACGCCAGACCACATCACACATAACGCATAATAAAATATATTCATTGGTTGTTGTTTTCCTCCTCCAGGTGGGCATCGCCTTAAAGCCGTTCCTGCCTCAGCTGCAGACCACGTTCCTGAAAGCCCTGCAGGACTCGAGCCGTGCGGTGAGGCTGAGGGCTGCCGAGGCTCTGGGCCAACTGGTCTCAATTCACACTAAGGTGGACCCGCTGTTCACTGAGCAGCTGTCTGCCATCCGCAACGCCGAGGACGCTGGAGTCCGGTGAGTGCTCAGACAGTATGATGACGCAACCTTTAATGGAGAGGGCCTGTGAGTAGACGTTAGAACAGGTGGTCTAAAGGTTGTCTTTATGAAGCCGCCTCATGTCCATGGGTTGGGGATAGAGTTAGGTTATGTGAATGAACAAACTGTGCAGTTTTTACCTAGTCCTGTCATCATTGCCAATCATTTATCCACCAGAGAGCACTGAGTGCTAGACCTCAGTGTGAGGACTGGTCATGGTCACAAGAATTGTGTTTTTATAGGTTCACATATTAGCATCTGCGTCAAAGATCCTGTATTTGTTGTGAATAAGGTTCAGTAGTTCTTTCAGTGAGTTCATAACCATGTTAAGTTGTTTGTTGTTTACAGTGCTGTAATCCTTTACCCCTCTTCTCACAGGGAGACTATGCTTCAAGCTTTAAGGTTTGTCATTCAAGGGGCTGGATCGAAGGTAGACTCAGCCATCCGCAAGAACATCACCACCACGTTACTAAGCATGCTGGGGCATGACGAGGTATGAGAGGAGGAGGAGGAGATGTTTAGAGTTTCCTTAATCTGTGGCAACATGCTGTTTTTCCAGCCCCACCATTTGTCATTGTTTAGTGAACTAAGCATTTAGGTATGAAGTATAAGCACATTAAGGAGCTACAGTAGTGTAGTTTCCGCTGTGATCACAGTAGAAATACGGAAGTCAGGCACAGAGGATGTGGTTTTCTAAAAAGGTGGTTTTGAGCCTTCATGTCAGTTTGAGAATAAATGATGCTCAATATGTCTGTCTGGTTGGTGTGTTGTGTGTCTGTGTGCGTGTGCATTCAGGATGCAACTCGAATGGCTTCAGCAGGCTGTGTCGGTGAGCTGTGTGCCTTCCTGTCAGAGGAGGAGCTAAGGAATGTTTTACTTCAACACATTTTGGGTTGGTATTTATGTAGAAGTCATCACTTTCAGTTCTTTGAATAGAACCAGTAACAGGGGTGAATGGTGTTGGTTTAGGTTAGGTTTAATATCCTTATTGGCAGCTTATGAAGTTGTGTACAGCCTGTAATTATGATGGTGACTCACGTCTGTGTGTGTGTGTCTCAGGTTACATTTGTTCAGCAGGAGGTTGTGTGTGCTGTGCATTAGAAGGCATAAGGTAATGAAACACTCTGTTTTTCCTGCCTTTAGCAGACGTGTCTGGTGTGGACTGGATGGTGCGTCATGGTCGTAGCTTGGCCCTCGCAATAGCTGTAAAGTCTGCTCCTGAGAAGCTGTGTGGGAAGGAATACTGTGACACTGTGACGGAGACCGTTTTGGCTAATGCCACTGCTGACAGGGTGAGAAGCACATCTCTTCTCTTTTACACGAATAGAAATAATTTTACTCTTCTTGCGGTAGCTGTCATTCTTCTTACTGAGAGCTACATGCTGTAAAAATTTCTTGGCTGTAGTTTTGCAATTACTGAAGTGTTGCCCGGCAACCAGCCAAAACTCCAGGGAGTTACTGCTCCAGGACACGAGAAAATACCAGCACATAACTAACATCAAAATATACAAACAAGATGGAACATATTAATCAATAAACTGTAGGGGATTTTTTCAGATGCACTGTACAGACATAAATGTTGTTCATCCACTAATGGGTGCTGCACATACACGGATTTAAAATAATGAAAGCAGTCTTTGCGTTCACTTAAATGTTTATGTTCTCCTCTCCCAGATCCCTATTGCCACCAGTGGAATCAGAGCAATAGGATACCTGATGAGACACCATCTGAGAACACAGGGAGCCAGTAGTATTTCCCAGCGCATCATCACACTGTTTGTCAAGGTAAACGGGAATCGTGTCATTGAACTGTTGACTTCCCTTTTCTGTGAGTGCCAGTGAAGATGTGTGTGCCAGTGCATCACATTAAAATATACAATGCTAGAAATGACTTCAACTAAAATGTATTATTAGGGTCTTTGTTCTATTTGTTTTTCTGTTTTACCTATGTCGACAAATGATCCCAGGTGAGAAAACATCAACATAATGTAAGAAAATAGGACGAATGAATCAAACAAATATTTCTGCCCGTTGTTTTAAGATTTACTGTTTTTGATCACTGTCACCAATCTCCTAAAAAGCTCAGATAAATCATTGTAAGTTGCCTGCGCGGCACCAAACATAAATAAAGGCCCAATCCAACCCATCCAGCTGATGGTGTTGTTTTCCAAAATCTTGCATTTAAACTGTCGGTAATAAAGTATTCGTTTGAAAGAGTGCTCACGATGAGAACTGACTATTATCAGACCACGTAGATGTCAATAAACGCATAAAGCCGTGTGGAGAAAGATTCTTACTGTGACAAGTACCGAGCTTGGAGGTTTGTGACATCTTGTTTTGTGTGACACACAGTGTCTTCAGAATCAGTCCAGTGACATCAGACTGGTGTCAGAGCGGGTGCTGTGGTGGGTGTTCAAAGATCCAGCTACACCCTCGATGGAGGAGAATCTCATCAAGCCCATACTGAAGAGTCTGCTGGACAACACCAAGGACAAAAACACCACTGTCAGAGCACAGAGCGAACACACAATCGTCAACCTGCTCCGACTGCGCCAGGGAGAGGAAACCCTGCAGGTCGGCCGGCAGACTGACTTCTGACATTATTAACAATGTACATAAAATAATGCACACAGACGGTTCTAATTGTTACTTTCGCTCTTTTCAAATTCAGGCCATGACTGCCATTCTGGACTCTGCAAGTAATGACCTACTGTCAGAGTGCCACCGCCGCTCTCTGAAGAAAATCGCCACCCTGCCAGACTCCAACGAAGAGATAGATGACACCATCCTGACATGATGGAGCAGTGAAATGATGATTGCACAAATCATGTGAAACAAATCTCCACTGTATGGAAAACCCCAGACACACTCACCACCTCATGGACCAAGACTGAGATGGGAAATGTTTCGATTCCTCAACACATTTTTTCCCCTTTTTCACTTTCCCTGATTGTTTTAGCGGCCAATTTCTAACTTTTATTTTATCTCCCCATGTGCAGGTTATTCTCCTGCACTGAACTACATTAAGACCACATGAGGATGAATCTGTTTTGCTACTTATTTTACCCAAATAATTGAGCATTTCTAAGCATACTGTAACAAAGTGACATGCCTACATTTTATTTGGACTTTGTGTGAGTTGTTTGGGGGGAAGCAGCCTCTTGTAAGCATAAAAGTATGGTTGTAAAAAGGCAATATAAAAATAAAAAAATCTTGATTTGATAATCTGAGTGAGGTGTTGGAAAGCTGTTTCCTTGAGAGTGGGCTGACTTAAATCACACCTTACTGTAGCTCCAGTCTAATGGCATTTCATAATTTTTAAGTGACCACTGACAGCTCAAGACTGTTGGTTTGTATTCATACTCATTCACTTGCTGTACAATGTGTTTAAAGATGCTCGAATCGCCATGCCCGCTCAACACTAAATAAAATAAAACAAACACCTGCACACGTATTATAAATCAGACCCAGATAAGCTTTAACTTACTGGACACATCTGCCTATGCACAATCCCGCAATTCACTCTGCATGTCAGAACAAAAACCGAGACACAAAGAACAAGGAACTCTTCACAATAATAATGTTTGTTGAGAAATAGATCAGGTCATGTGACTAGGAACCTGACAGTCTGACAGAGCTTCAGAGGTCCTCTGTGGAGATAAGAGAACTTCTTAGACTCAGGCCACAGCCCGTCTGCACTAATCTGTGTTTAACACATGAGGAAAAGTCTCAGATCTATCAGAAGAGCTGGTTGCTGATAACGTGGCTTCTGCACTTTTTAATTATTCAGAAAAACATGAGATCTTCCCTTTTTTCAATTTAAACCATTTCCCATGTGCTTCACTGTGTAATTATTATAGACTGGTGGATAAAATAGCAGTCCTATTACCATGAAGCTGAAACCTACAAAACACGCAGCATGAATGTGAAACGTGAGGAGCCGTCATGTAACTCTGCTTTTGGGTTCCGGCCCGTCCTGCGCCTAGTGTAGTAACATGCGTCTGGTTCTTCAATGGGATGGTTCCGCTGCTCCGTAGCCGCCGGAGCCTGCGCAGTGAGGCCGGGTCAGAGTTGGGTGCAGCTCCACCAGAGAAGGAAGCGGAGTTTCCGGCTGTTTGCAACGGAGGGAGAGGATTGCTGACGCCGCGAAACCCCGAGAAAAACGCCGGCGGCTCGGGGGGCAGCAGTTCCTAGCAGCTTTAGTGGTTGTTTCATATCCGGGGAGTCTGGGGGCTGGTCGTTTTTTTACGAGCCGAGGGGTCCAGACAGTACACCGAGCAAAGCAGCGGCACACAGCGGGGGTGAGCCACCAGCTACCGGCATGGCCAGGGACTACGATTACCTCTTCAAGCTGCTCATCATCGGTGACAGCGGTAAGCCGACACCGGGGATGGTGGACGGGAAGTGGGCCTTATCGTGTTTGTATTTTTTACAGGCACAGAAACAGAAATGCAGCACCGGGTCTGCTTTGCACCCCTCTGTCACACAGCACGTATTTAAGTTTTTTTTTTTTATTTAATGCATGGAAATAATTTGAACTATAACGTAGAAATCCGCCATATTCTGTGTGGCGGTGACAGGGCGGAGGTTGTGTGTGTCCGGGCTGGGCATGTCAGCCGATCAGGCCGGATATCGCCTCCAGATCTTCTGGGGAGACGCGCACTGCAACCCACATAACCGCACAGGGGTCCGCGTCCTGCTCTCATTCGGCTTTTATCCGTGTTTCTATCTTTCTAGTCGTGTGTGCTAGCTGGAAGTTGGGCTACGTTAAACTTGGAGGCTAGCTCCTGTAGCTAGCGCTAACCGTTAGCTAACATTCGCTTACGGGCTGCTTCATGCGGACGTAGCGGCCAGTCCACACAAACTAAAAATAGTTTTACTTATATTTGCTGCATGATGTTAAGTCAGCTGAGGCAGACCAGCGTTTTGTTATTCAGCTGGTTAGCATGGTGGTGCTAGCTGCTTGAAAGCGGAGGAATGCTGCAGTGCAGCGGCGGGTTTGCATCTATCAGGCAGAGGATAGTGAAGTGAGACTTAGTGGTCAGTAACTACTGTTAAAACCAGCACGACGAGCTGCTGAGACTATATGGTTAACCCTAGTTAATTGACCTTCTTTAGTGAGTAAATGTTAATACGCCTCCTTTTACGTCCTTATTAACGTGAGAAAACATATGTTTAATAGGGCTATGAGTGAGAGTAAGAAACTTTTCGTGGCCACTGATCTTCGCATTCATTGACGGCGCTGATCCTGGCACTACCCCATCAGCTGGCTTTTCTGTGTAGAGGGCAAGGCGGGCACAGCAGGCCCTTCACCGCTGCTCACACACAGAGGCCAGTGTCTCCTCAGCTGCAACGGTCTGTGTTGTGCCACTGAGATTGTTTAGGAAAGATGCTGTGACCTTTTGCCCCCTCTCAGCTGCTGATGAGTTTCAGACATGCCAAACACTGGCTGGACATATGTGCTCAAAGAGCACGGTGTGACACTAACATTGTTCACCCCGACTCCTCTACAACACCTGTACATGTAGAACCCTGGTGGTAAAGGTGCTTTTTGGTCAGAAAGCAGTAAGAGCCAGCTCATAATGATGTCTGTCTCGTGCTTTGAAGCTTTTGTTATTGTCTGAGTAAAGCTGTGCAGACCAAAGGAACCCGAGAGCTTTTTATGTTGGGGCCAATCATACAGGGGATGACAATAACACAATAGACAAACTAACAATGCTGCAGGTTCTGTCCGCCCCCAGGCTATGCCGCAGAGTCACTTCCCCGTTTCCAGGTTTTACCTGACCACAGATCTGTTGAGGACGCCGTTCTCATCACTCTCATCTGTCCTTCGTTCATAAATCCTGCTGTCTTCTCTCCTCGTCTTTCATCCACCACTGCTTCCAAAGACCTTTTTATCATGCGAGACAATTTTAAGAACCTGGATAGGTATATTTGTTCCATTTGTGGTCTCTGCTGCTGCGGGCATTTCCACTTGCTGTTTTTTGCTGCGCTACTGAATTGATTATGCTTCTGTTGATGTGCTTAAAATAAGTGTGTGCAGCCGTGCATATTTAGAATACTTCATCCTGTGTACTGTGCAACTGGTACTTTGTCTGTGCGACTTGAAGTACTGAATCCTAAGGTAAATGTTTGTCTGCTGCTTGGTTTGCTCTCATCACATGTTTGTACTTAATGGTGAGGTATAATCTGAGAAACTATGGAAAGTTGCTCTTTTGTTTGTGCACAAGTTATTAGAAACAAAGCAGTATTTTGGTAACCCGTTTTCTCCAAAGCTCATGCTGTGCCTCTGTTTCCTCCTCAGGAGTGGGGAAGAGCAGTCTCCTCCTGCGATTTGCAGACAACACGTTTTCAGGTCAGTGTCTCAACCGTAGCGTCATTTCACAGCTGTGCGCTTTCTTGTCGAAGGTCAAGTCACATGAGTTTTTTGCTTATGTTCACAGGTAGCTATATAACCACAATCGGAGTGGACTTTAAGATCCGGACAGTGGAGATCAACGGTGAGAAAGTGAAGCTACAGATCTGGGATACTGCAGGGCAGGAGCGCTTTCGCACAATCACCTCAACGTAAGTAAATCCTCACGGAGACCTTTCAGGTGAAGCTCTTCGTTTTCGTTTCAGCAACTGAATGAGAAACCAAGACAGGGTCTTAGGTGTTATTTGAAGAAAGAGTTTGTAGACAAACGTGAATAAGTCAGTGCTGCTCTGTGAAACTGGGTGGAATTCCCCACAGATCCTAATTACAGATGTGAGAGGGAGGCTCCTGGTCTTTTGCTGTAGTGCTTCACCCTCTTACGCCTGTGGTGCGTGTGTCACACTTTTGCAGAGTGTTGTGTAGCATCCATGTGGATCCAGGTTTACACTGATCTAGGACAGAGCTGCTTTTTTACAATAAGAGGTACCTGGTATTGATGTGTCATGTAGATCTGTTGCTGCTAAAAAGCTTTGAAAGCCAGTGCACTAGGTACATTTTCAGATTCAAATTCCCATTTAGCAAATATTCAATGATCAGCATCAAAATACAGTCTTTGCTTATGTCCTCCTTTGTCTCTAGAGATGAATTGTAAATAAATGCACTCTAACGTGATGCATTTTCTCACGCTGATATTCAGACATCACTGTTTCTAAACAACGATGTCAAAAGTGTCCATCAAAAAATCCATCAGCTAAATGTGAATGCCAGGTTATAGATGACACAGAATCAAAACACTGACGCTGTGAACCCAGAAACCAAAACGGCGAGATGACAGACGCTGATAAGTGATGAGTGTAGAGATGGAATGAGTCTGCAAAGCACGCTGATTATTCTCGGTGCATTTGTCATCACGAGTGTCCACGTTGAAGATTTCCAGATGCTTTATTTGTCACGTACATAGTTCTACAGTGAAGGTATCTTGAGCACATCTCGATTCAAGACTGTGCAAACTTTACACGTTCCAATTGGGTTAAAGTTAAATCATTAAATGTGGGTGTGAATGGTGCAGTGAGAATATTAATAATACAGATTACACATGAAGAATATTTACAATGCAATGTACAGATCAACAGCTAAAGTGCATGTCCTGCCACCACACCTCACACTCTGACACACACCGCCTGTTCTCACACATCTGATCGATTAACACGGGTCGTTGTTGAGTCACGTGCACTGTAGCTGTAGTTCACATTACTCTTCATCATTTAGGGCACTGTGAATATGAATATATGGCTCGTAGCAGCTTTAAAACAGGTAAACCTGTATCTGCGTGGCTCTAGGATGTGTGAGCTAAAGCAGAACACGGGAAGTAAACAAGAGTTAGTAGGGATGGTAATGACGATCCTGTCGTTTGCTCTGTGTGGCATTCCTCCAGAGAAACTTGGAGAAACCAGTTTGTGCAGGCGCAGTTTGCTCCTGTTGCCTCTGTCCTCTCTATCGCACTGATGTTTCCTTTTTGCGAAGAGACCAGCAGATTTCATTTGCTCAGCTGGTCCTGATATTACAGAGCTGACACCAAGTGCATAATATTTAGGAGCTGTACAGTCTCCAGTGTGATGAGACGATGTGACTGACAGCAGCAGACTTATTGACTCCCCCCTCTCTCTTCTCCTTAACAACACCGTGAGTTGTACTAGCACAGCTGCACCGAGGACCAGCCGAACACCAAAATCATTCAGAAACCTTGAAATCCTCTGCAGTGCTAACGTTTCAGCCCCCGAGGAGTACGACCGGCCTAGTTTGGGAAGCGCAGCTGCCGGCTGATCTGGAGGAATGCCTCCACTGAGCATGCGGTGTATTTAGGTTGATTGCACGCCGTCTCCCCTCACCACACCGTAGGAGGTGCCAGAGGCGGCTGCCGTACAGTGCTGTGTATTCACCCACATTCCTGCCTATTCTGTTTTTCTCTGGCCAGGTATGAAAAAGTAATGCCCCACCCCCTGCTAAATCATGAATGAAGTGTGGTTAACCACATTTCTTGGAAAGCCGATTTCAAAATCACTTGTCACGCCCTCTGATTCTTTCTAGACCTGCTAGATCAGGAAATCGCTCGAATAGAAGGTGTCTGACAAAGGGAAGCTAGAAGATGTCAAACAGTGACGCAGCGACACGCGGTATGTTAGACCCCGCAGCTGCTGTCAGCCTGAGGCCAGATTAAGACCTCTGAAGAAACAGAATTACAGCTATTCATTATTCCAAAATGTTTTTATTCCCTCCTGCAAGTGACTTCATGCTTTTATTCACAAAACCAGTTTTGAAATTTAATATCACCCAGATACTGTATCACGTTCAGGTTTCCACAAAGTGTTTACAAAGATGAACCCTAGAGATTTGTTGACTGATGGTTTGTGAGTAAGAAGTCCAGGGTGTTAACGTTTCATTAGGTTTCTGCAGGTAGGGCCCCACATGTTTACGGGTCTTTATTCCAGGGCAGTGAGCACACAGACCCATCCACCCTTTCAGTCTGGTGGTGCAGCTGCTGGACGTTGGTGACAGCGCCCTATCCCCAAACTGTCACACCACGCGGCTGCACTAACACACACACACACACACACACACACACACACACACACACACACACACACACAGCAAACTTTACAAAAGGCTCTTTGTCGTCGTTTTGGTGCGGTGCAGCTACACTGAGGATGCTCTCTTTCTGGGGCCTGGCTGGTGTCTGAAGCTTGCATGTTTACAGATGAACTGTCCGGCTGCCGCTCTGGATTAGTCTGTGTCTGTGTTTAGTCTTTTCAGTCAGTGATGAACAGCCAGCTGTTGTACTGCAGTGTAAAACCTAAGTGTGAAGTCTCCCCCTGTTGGACTTAACCATTAGTTACCTTATCATCACTTTGATGCCATAATGAACTCAAAGGCTGCTTTGCTGACACTTTGCTGACACTTTTTTTACACGAATCAACTCATAGCGGTTATTAATTAATAACTGTTTAGGAATAGGTATTTCTCTATCAGTGTTTAGAACAAGTTTATCATTCAGTTGGGCATTTCAGCTATTTCAGCTATAATTTAGAGCTTATATTGCTTTACTTTACTTGGCAGACGCTTTTATCCAAAGTGAGTTACAAGGAGAAGACACCAGCAATTACCATTCAGTTCCCGTAAAAACCTAGATACCACAACAAAGAACCCTGATAAGTGCAAGAACATGCTTAGGAATTGTTTAGTGCTAGACAATGATGTGTGTGTGTGTGTGTGTGTGTGTGGTAGACTCACTTGAAGTACTTTTTAAACAAGTGAATATATTTAATAGGGCTTTGTTGGACTGACTGCGCTGCTTAATGATACAGACTCTCTCTCTCTCTATATTAAGATATTACAGGGGAACACATGGGGTCATAGTGGTATACGACGTCACCAGCGCCGAGTCTTTTGTCAACGTCAAACGATGGTTACATGAAATCAACCAGAACTGTGACGACGTGTGCCGAATATTAGGTGAGTGTGCTTCAGTCTAAAAACAGTCTCTACCCGCCCAAGTCGTGTTAACACCTCTTTTTATATTATATCTTCTCCTCAGTGGGAAACAAGAATGACGACCCCAACTCCAAGGTGGTTGAGACAACTGACGCGCAGAAGTTTGCGGAGCAGATGGGGATCAGCTTGTTTGAGACGAGTGCAAAAGAGAACATCAACGTTGAAGAGGTAACGCATGGTTTTCTAACATACTACCTGCTCTGCTAATGTAGCTTTGAGAGGTTCAAAGTTCAGTTTTTGGTGTATAAACGGATATTTACCGTACTCGCCTCACGCCGCTGTGCTTCTCCCGCAGATGTTCAACTGCATCACAGAGCTAGTGCTAAGAGCCAAGAAGGAGGTGATAGCAAAGCAGCAGCAGCAGCAACAGAACGACGTGGTCAAACTCACTCGGAACAGTAAACGAAAGAAGAAGTGCTGCTAGCAAACTCGAAGCCATCCGCAGGAGGCCGGCGGCATCTTTTCTTCACATACACACACACACACACACACACACACACACACAATGGGACTGAGAGAATCTAAATTAAAGAGCAGATAAAGATTTAATAATTATACTTTGAAAGATTTAAAAGAGAAAAAGATATGGAAAATGTCCCCTTTGGACAAATGAATCATGAAGACTTTAAAATGTACAGATTTTATTAGACGTCAGATCAAGTTTTATTTGGAATTCAGCAAATGGGCACTATTGACCTGAGGTCCTCCTTTCTTGAAGGACCTGCAAGGTGACAGCTGATCGTCATTACGCTCAGATCAGATTCTATCCACATAATTCCGCTTTCTTCCATCAGTATCTCATCTCTCCTTCTCATTCCACTGCACACGGGACATTCAGAGTCGAGTCCGGCTCTGTGCCTGAGGAGGAGGAGGGCTCTCCTTTTTTCTGGATTTACTTGGTTCGTTTTAGTTTAATCCTCTGGAGGTTCAGGTGTGTGTGTTGGGAGGGGGCACCTGAACAGGAGCAGAGGTCTCACTGCCTCTTTACAGTTTCAACATTTCAGAAACCCGTGTCACCACGTGTTACTCATGTCATGTTCACGAACTGCTACGTTTAGTTTTATTTGACTCGATGGGCGACGTGATGATCAGTAGCTGACCTTTAGAAACTAATATGATGGACAGAACTGGTAACTTCTCATAATTTGTTTTGTGTGTGTGTGTATTTTTTTGCCAAGCTTTGTACCTTCCCCCCCCCGACCCCCAGTAGTGCTGAGCCAACAACTATTGATTAGATTTTATTTTTGTTTAGTTTTTTCTTCAAAGTGCAGCAGAGCAGCTGAGCCAGTCCTGGACACCAGGCTCTGACAGCATAGTTCACTGCAGTCTTACTTTAAACCCCTTCCCCTGTATGTTTTACGTCAATACTGCCAATCTATTAGAAAAAAATTGCCGGAGCTCGGCGGCTCCTCTCATTGGACTGTTCAGCAGTGGCCTCTGCTTGGCCGAGAGTCAGGGTGAATCAGGACCTGATTGGACCGTCTAGAGTCTTCAGGAAGTGCTCAGGGCTGCTCTCTTTCTATCTCTCTCCTTTTGCTTCTGTATTTCTGCAGCCACTGGCCTTCTCCAACCCCCCACGCACACATATCAGCACCTGTTACAGTGACGGACTCGCCAACTGCAGCCATTCTTGCTCTGGAAACTGGCTTCTCCTAGTCGTCACATTGACCTCCCTTGGTTTTTGAACATGTAACACTTAGTGTGAAGGGGTATGTAAGGTCTGACATGTCTTGGTGTTTTGTTAACCCCCCCTTCTCTTTGTAACAAATCCCCCTGCTACCTTTTTAACTGAAGTGTTACCACGGAGTGTTTTTTGGCATCCATAGAGGTGTGGCACACAGAGGGACTGGTAAACTGCAGCACTGGATCCCAGTGTGTTCCGCGCCGGGGTTTGTCACAGAGGGGGAAGTGTCGTACAGTGTCTATTACTGACAAATGTGTATTTTCTTTGTTTTGAATTGGGAGAGTGATACGTGCAGAGAGCTGTAGCTAAGACGCTGTTGGAAACCTTAAGTTTCATCCTCTGAAGACTGTGGTAGTTGGTTTGGGATCCTGTGACATCCAGGGCTTAGAGATAGTATCATCACACTTTATGATTTCTATTCATTATGTGTATGTATATATAAATATATTTGTGTGTTTATATTCGATATAGAACATACACACATAATTAGCACACCAAACTGTGCATGTTGTAAACATGCCCCGTGTGCTATGATTGAAACACACTCGTCAGCTGTGGTTTGCTGTACACTGGAGAAAAAGATGTACTATTCATTTTCCCTACATGAATTTAATCAGTAATAAACGTTTTAAAAGAATAAATATTTGAGACATAAAAATGGATTTTATTTGTCAGTGACTGCTCAACCTCTGTCTTAATTTTTCTTCTCCTTATGTGAATAAAATTGTATGGCCCCCCCCTATCTCTCTTTAGTTTTATGTTGGGAGTTATTCATGTTTTCTGAGAGGAGGCTATAAGTTCTCTACGACGTCGCCACGTCTTGATTCTCTGACGAGTATCGGAACATTTTTCACATACCCGTTTCCTGTGGGATGTAAACAGGACCAGCTGATTCCAACATACAATGAGTGTATTAACTTGCTGATGTCATGTGACGTGATCAGTCTGCTGCTCATTCAGTGTGTTGGCTTTGTCTCGTCATTCGGTATAAGTATACACTGCTGTTCCTGTTTTTGCTTCATTGAAATATCAGCGAACACCATAGCTTGAGCTTGTGCATCAGCAAACATAGCATTTAGCTATGCTGTCTACAATAAACTACCAGCCCTCTTCAGAATAGTTGGGTATCTGGAGCATCGTGGGTTTGAGAACATGTATATCACGCACACATTAGCGTGTCTGATTTGAGAAACAGCGGCCTCACTGAGCACATGCAGAGATGCTGGGTTCAGTCACACATGGTGGAGGTAATGTAATGGTCTGGGTGCCGCTGTGGTGAAGTGGGACATTTTTAATGGGTAGACGCCACTGGACTGGAGCCAGTTTAGCACAGATCCTAACTATGAGTCTGGAGATCACACCATTGATCTCCTGTGGCTTCAGCTTCAGCTCATTTCATGGAGAACAAGGTGAACCGTGAACAGTGGTGTGATACCATTTAAAAAGGCTTTAGTTGGGTCTCTCCCCCTGGTGCAGGCGGTGGTTCCATGACTGTGAGAACCACTGAATGACAGCTTCCTGAGTTCTAGGCTCAATCACAGGAGACAGGAAGATTGTAAAGTATTTATTCGTACAAAAGAATCCCCCCCCCCGAACAAAATGCTAAGAAAATTGCATGACAAATATTTTGAATAGCATTCTGTAAATGAAACGATGCCTTTAGTGAGACGTGAATGGAAGCACTCACACGGAGCACAATGAGACCAACGACAGCACTAAATTCCAAAACAACATCTGACCGAGTGGAGACGAGCTCAATGGCAAGTCTGTCTGTCACTGCAGCAGCAGCAGCAGCAGGGTGGTTCACCACAGAAGCAGACTCAATTAGAACATGAATCCGTACAGTCTACAGTGTCAGAGTGACTCGAACAACACATACAAACAGAAAAAAGAAACGGCATGTTGACTTATTTTTCTAAAAGAAAAAGAAAAGGAAAAAGTGACATGACAAGAGACAAATTGTCTGGCTATGGCTGCTGTTTAATTCACGTTCTTCCTCACCTGCCAATCAGCCAGTGGAGGAGAGATCCCTCTGTCCCAAACTACAAGCACACAGATGTCAGGCTCTGTCTGGGGTTGCCCAGGGGATGAACTCTTTGCTTTGTTTTCTGTAGAGTTTCTGATCAGACAGAACTGGTTGAAGAATTGTCTAATAAGGCACCCTTTACTCAGAATTAATATTTCTACAAATGATGGTTAGAAGTCATTAACTAACGCCTGGAACCTTCTGCACTTAGATCTACAATATCCTGAATTGCTCTGTGAATACAGATCATTGTTGCATGAGGTGCACACAGAGTAGAAGGTTTTAGATTGTTTAAATCTTCACCCCACTATATTATTGTTTTTGGATTAGTCTTAGGTAATTCACTTATGGTTTTCAGACAGATTGGTTGTTTTAAAAAAACCAGTGTTTAGAAAGGGTGACTTATCAAACCTGGATTATTACTGAGTCAATTATGCATCATAGAGGTTATTCATTTGGGCAGAAGTACAAATGAACAGCAACCCCCCGACAGTCAAATAAACGTGTGTATGAGTCATTCCTGCTCTCCATTAGGACACACATGAAAATAGAACCTATGAACAACAATGTACAGGTAGATTTTGCTCTAAAAAAACTATTTTCATTCAAAATGCATGTGTTTTTCTTATAAATATATTTTATCCAAACCTATTAGACTTTTAAATTTTTTTATAAAAATCATTCTTTGGGTTAATCCTTCCCAACAACCAGCTGAGATGACAAGAACACACCTGCATAGGTTTGCACAGCTGCATTAGATGCGAGACCGAAAACACAGACAGACAAGAAACGTCACTGCGCCACACTGCAAGTCGTTAATGCTCTGAGATTAGGGGTCAACACGTACTGCTTTACCTATGGATTTACAGACATGTCACCTAAAACGGAAGCCCAGACAGCTAAGAAATCAAAGTGCCCATGAAGTATTGAAGCGACGAGAATGGAGGTAGACCTTTTCTCTTGGGCGAACCAAACCAGCTCAGGTGTTGACCACAGCAGAGAACATCTAGTGAGGTTCCCCTGCGCCAACGTTGCCTTCGAATGACATGAAAACCAAACCACGAATAACACTCTACACAGTTCTTCCTCCTTCTCAAACTGATGTAAACTATTTGGTCAGAATTTGGTCAACTAGGAAGATGTCTGACATCATGAGGGACATGTCTTTTTCTTCTGAAAAAAACTGAGAAATGTTTTTTAAGGTTCAATCTAATCCACATGGACCTGATAACTTCAGCCACCCAAGGATTTCTTCAGATGTCAGAGATGAACACGAAGGCCTCATACAGTTCACCACAGACGTGAGACAGACCCGAGTTAAAAGTGCTGATTTTAATACATTCAGATAATTGAAGGCTCCTGTTCATACAGAAAACGTAACCATGGTTACAAACTGGATAACTGCATCCTGGGAACATTAGCAGCTTGATATCCAGTGTATCAGCCTCTGCAGCTTGATGCTATTTTTTGGTGCCAATGGAACCAGATGCAAGAACAGCAGACACATATTACCCACGTTTTCAACTCTGACCCACATCATCACGTCTATTTTAGCAGGTCTGCTAAGAAATTACAGCCAATCAGCTGTAATAATTAGCTGTAATTTGGAGTTGGCATGTAACTAACTGTGGCTACTGTTTGGTGCTGGAAAGTTTCCAGCTGCAGAAAACAGAGTGGAAAGAGCTTGTAATATATAATAAATATATATATTTACTTCAACTACTCTAGTGAGGCCCACATGAAAAGCCAGGACACAACAATGAAGGTGCAGCTACTACTTCAGGCACTAGGGTAACTTGGGGTTCAGCGTTTTGTCCAAGGATGCTTTGACTAAACTTGAATCTGTATCAATAAATGATCCATAAAGGTGTGGCCAACACACACTACACATAGATATTTGTTCTGATCAGTGCAGCTTTAATATCTCTATTATGAGCCTTCTGAAGGGACATTCCCAAAGAGGTTTTTTATTTCAGAAATTCAGGTCTGTGTCATTAAACTGTGGTGAAAAATATGATTATTAGTAAGAATAGAAGTGTCCTTTTTTGTTTGTTTTGCAGATTTACAGCCTGCTATGGTCCTGATACATACTGCTGTTGCCGACAGTAAAGAACATCCTCTGAACAAATGAATAAACCTGAGATGATGGGGTCGCTGAAGCATCACTGCATCCTGCTTTGTCTTATTCTCATCTTTCCTTCATAACCCACGTCTTTCCCCAGACTCCTTGGCCTGATAACTGGGATGCATACAATAAGAGTTTGTACATGGTGTTCCGTCTCTACGGAGTTGGCAGTGGGCTTGAGGAGATGGCTGTAGGCACTACAAGGAAACCTTCCCGCCTGGAGGTAAACTTTGTGACCCTGGTCGAGTTCTGTAAGACCGATAACTTTCTAGAAAAGGAGCTGAAGCCAAAGCTTCTGGGGAAGTCCTGTTCATATTCTTATCTCTCACTGTGAGAAGTCACCAATCAATCACTAAGGAGAAGAGTAATGGGACAGATAAAGTGCAAAATGACCCCCCCCCCCCTCCCCTCCTCAAACCTCAGTGTGTGTCACTGCCTGTCTTTGGCGGTGCTGCTACCCCTGTACTGTGATGTCCCTCCCTTGTCTGTCTCAGTATGCTGTGCTCAGCGCCTGTCCAACAGGGTTCAGTTCTTTTTGAAAAAAGAGAAAAGTCTCTTTTCCCGATCGGAGACGCGATGAGCACGTCTGGAGGACTGACCGCCGTGGGCCCTCGACGGCCCGGACAGTGACAAAGGGGCCACAAGCCACTCGTCCTGGTGCTTGTCCATCAGCTGCTGGTCAATCACTCTGTGCATATCATCCTAAAACCAAGGACAGAGAGGGTAATGAGTCACAAGTGAGACATTTTGGGCAGAGAGCTCTTATTAAGCAGTGACTACAGAGACTCTACAATCTGGTAAATGATTAGAATAATTGTTTTTACCATTAACACATCTTTAATCATCAGTATTATGTGCAATCCTCCCTGTGAATTTAAAAGTTACAGCACTGCAACTCGCAGCAAGTACTCTGACTTTAAAGTGAAACACTTGGACAGATATAACCACCAGGGGGCTCTGACGACAGCTGAACAGCAACAAGCTGTCTGTGACTGTCACTGCATTCAAATACTGGCACCCAGTTCCCAGAAACACAGGTGCTTCTCTGACATCTCACCTACACTTTATTGGTCATATTAAGCTCTATGATGTGTCTCTGTTTTCACCGCTCATACTTTATGAAGGACAGGTGTATGGAGAGATGAAATGGAGGCGGTGGCAGGTGGAGAAAGAGGGCGGTGGTTTGGGATGGTTTACTGGGATGGACCTTTTCTCCTGAATGATTTATCTGTGGCATGGAATGACTATGATGCATAGCAGCTGGTTTAGTGCAGGGTGAAATGCCTGGATGGGGGCACAGCTCGGGCTCACCTCCAAGGCAGGAAGGGGGGGTAGGTACCACAGGGGAGAAAGGGTGGTACGGAAGCTGAGAAAGGCCACTAGATCAGAAACCACAAGAGCCAAAAAGTAAAGAGCCCTGAGGAGGCAAACTGTGGGCAGGGAGAAGAGAAAGGAAAGAGCTGCTGGTTAGGGGTGAGGGAGGGGGAGAAGGGAAAACTCACTGACGCCTGTTAACTGAAAGGACTTTCCATTTCCATGGAGTTAACATCGTGTAAGAAAAGAGCTTTTGACTTGACTTAGTTACATACACATATATATAATAGAACAATTTTCTCTTTATGCTACAACCTTTACCTATAGTGTTCCAGACTTTTACTAATAATACATCCCTCTTGACCTTTGACCCACCTGCCAGGCCTCCAGCTGCTGTGAGAGGTTGAGCTTCTGCTGGATGGCGTCTAGGAGCTGGCTATTCAGAGACATGATGTCTATTTTACACTTGGCCAGCTCCATTTCCACTGCTTTCTTCCTGCAAGACACACAGAGGGAGAAACGAGTGAGGTCTCGCTGGCATACGGGCCACATAGAAAGTCTTCTTCATCTGCATATGAAGCTTATTCACCTCCCTGCTGAGAGTTTAGACGATCAGAACTAACTTACCTTGGTGAGTTATTATCACCAAGAAAAGATCAGAGTATTACAAGTTTAGTATATTTATTGCGTAAGATCTGCTACATTCTGCATTTTGTGTGATTACAGGTGAAGCATGAGTGATTATGCAGGAGTCATCATAGGACGTGATCCTACTTGGCTATGGCGTCGTCTCTGTCTCTGATGGCGCTCTGGAGCTGCTCGCTGGGTTCTCGGACTTCAGCCATCGCCCTCACGCGCTCGTTTTCCTCCTGGAGCAAGCACATCTCCACAGAGAGCAGCGTCATCTGTGTGGGACAGGTCCCATGAAATAAAGATGACTCCCTGCCATTTTACATACATCAAGTTCTAGCTGGCACGGCACTGGGTCGTCTAAATGTTATTCTTAGACACGAGCGTTATGCCTCAGTGCAGTGTCATTCTGACAGGAAAAATTGGAAGTGATGTGTAATTAATGAGGGCTGTCTGACACTTTTCTGTTCACATGATCACCAGCAGAGCATCAATGTGAAGACGTGTGCTCAAGTGCTACCTCTCCTCTCTGTCTTTTTTTTTTCAATATCGACCAAATTCAGTATGTGACAAACAACAGTAGAGCATGTCCTCTATTCCTTGTGCCAACATCGACCTTAATCACGTCTGAACTGAGAAATCACAGCATCCGAGTCATTTGCTGAGACCTCCTCCTCCTTGCTAGTCATGGAAAATGTTACATGTTGCGTTTCATGTTGTAGTGCACCTCTCTCTGTCAGCTTAACGGGATAAACATACATCGCTGTAAACATGGCGATCTGTTCACATTAACCAGAAATGTGGTGATGCAAATGAACATTTATGTTCCCACACAACCTCGACACTGCTGTTGAGCACAGAGCTGTGTGTTTTTAATGAGAGATGTGAGGACAGAGCCAAACCAAAGTCACTCCGTCTATTTAATTCCCATTTTACTGTGACACAAAGGACTGGGACTAGCTTTTGAAATCATTTATTCTTTTTCTACCCTTTGACCAGACCGTTAAACACTACGGAGCCTCGTGATCTTGTGATCAAGGTGTTTTTCAGTTCATTAAAACTCTTACATTCATAAATATGCACAGGACAGTTTATTACCTCTATAGGCAGGAAATGTCATTGTGTGCAGAGTCCCACAGCAAATCCACATGTATCTGTCTAGTCATCATCTTCATCTTCCCTGCATGAAGCGTAACGGCTCTGCTTATTTTGGCTTATTAGACCATCTCTGTGGTATGCATTATGAGTATTATTACCCTGAGTCATCATCAGTCCTTGAGAACGTGTGTCTCGATCCTGACCCATCACATTAGTCATCACTTTTACACACATGAAACGTTTTTTTCATTTAGTTTCCCTGTTGTTCTTGCTCTGGTGTGACGTCCCTGGCTCTAATTACAGCTTTAGGAGTATCCCACAGAAAACCGGCTGTGATTGATTTGACTGAACGGCATGAAACAGACGAAACCAATGTGAGCAGCCGCTCGTCTGTTGACGCTTACGCGAGCCTGCAACGTTAACATCGCAGCGCAGCTCATTCACTCTCTCACCTGATTGTGCAGCCGCAGCAGCTCCTCTTCGTCGCTGCGCGTTTTCTCCTGCTCGGCTTTGTACAGCTCTCTGACCTCCCTCAGCTCTTCTCCCAGCTTCCTCACCTGCTCCTCCAGAGCCTCCTCATCACTGCGCCGCGAGCCCTTCGACACACAACACAACAACAACTAAAATATTTACTGCTGAAGTCATCCGTACGTCTTAAACTGATTCAAATCTGCAACATCATCATTCTTCAACTAAAATAAGCGAGTCCATGCTCACTAGTACTGCTGTTTCAATTTAGACCATCAGGCATTACCTTACTTTTTCAAAAACAAAGGCTTTGTGCTGCTCATTACCGTGGACTCGTTGCCATCCAGCAGATTCTGTGTTAACCTCCGTAGCTCCAGCAGGCTGGTGTGGAGACTGCCAGTAGGCACATCCTTGGCTGAGGACGTCTCAGAAGACTCGTCCATGGAAGAGTCGGTGGACAGCGCTGAGTCTGTGACATCGTTTCCCCGCAGATGGGAGCAGAGAGAGCGGACCTCGCAGTACGCCTCCCATAACTGGAGACGTAACTAAGGCACACGGATGTGTGTTTACACGTTAGTGGTGCTCACAGCAGGTGCCAACAAACTGAGAGGCGAATCAGTGAGACGTTTCTACTACCTGCTCCCTCTCCTGCTCCTGCTCCTCCTGCTCCATGCTCTGCTCGATCTCACACAGGAGGCTGGATGGGTGTGGGGTGAGGCTCTGGAGGCTGTGCTCCTCTGTGAGCTCCTCCAGCCGAGAAGTCAGCTGCCTGTGGGACATCTGAACGTCCTGGAGCTCTAGCTGGTTCTGTCGCAACTGGACGTAACAAAGGAGGTGAAACTTGACTTAACGCGTGTAAAGAAGGAAGACAGAGGTGTGACAGGGACAAACAATAAAAGAGTTTGTACTCACAGTATCTACAGATGGAGAAGCTACACTCAAAGCTCTAACAGTCCCTCTTTCATGTCTCTGTACCTGTAGATCCTTTTCATGACACTGCTTCTCCAACACCAGTGTCCTCTCTCTGAGATCGTCCACTGTGTTCTGCAGCAGCTCGTTCTCCTCCAGTATAGCGTGCACCCGACGCTCCAGCTCCATCTTCCTCTCCGACAGCATCTTAATCTAACGCGCCAGACAGCACCAGTCAGTTATTATTCCATGCCATAACATGTGTCAAGTGAGAAACTTGGGGCTTGTTCAGACTTTGTGGTCGCTGGCGGGCAAATGGGCAGTTACTGACCTGATTAAAGGCTAGATTGAGCTGTTTTTCTGTCTCTGGGGCACGCTGGGCTCTTACAGAAGATTAAAAAGCACTCCCACTGCTCTAAAGAATGTTTGTTGCCTAGCACGGGTGTAGGCGTTAGTCGCCACCCTCGTCTTTAGGAATGTCTCGGTGATACGTTAGTGTCTCCACCAAGATTGATATCACTTTACCATGCCTACTGAACGCAACAGCCTTCAGCTGAAGGTTGGCACTGGAGCAACAAAGCATGTGCCTCATGAATTGTTTTTCCCGAATTAAACAGACACCAGTTCTTGTTCACTTCTATGCCTCGTGCTTTTGACCTACATCTCGTAACCTACTTCACTGTGCAGATGCTTACATGTGGATCCGTTGTTTTCAGTACCACACAGGCAATTACACTGCCAGGTTCTGGGTAATTTTGGTCTGCTACTGTTTGTCTTCACGTAAATAGGGCAAAAAGCCATTAGTCATAGAAATGTGAGAAAAGAGAAGTGGGAGCACCCAGACATTGCAGTATCTCAGCTAAACATAGAGCGGTAGCTTTTTCTCCCAATTTTAGCACAGGCTCTGCAGCCTGGGTGTTTTCTTCCTGGCTTTGAAGAGTAGCTACGGGGAAATCTCAACTGTGCTGAGCTCTGGAAGTACCTTTGTTCGTGACACATCTGGCTGATAGTATACTGTACATGAACACACCACATCTCATGCTCTGATTACCATACATGCTCAATCTCAGGAAACAGGGATTGCCTAGTGTTGCGCAAATGTCACACGACAACACAGGATTTGACCAGGCATAGGGAAAATAGTGCTTTTATCAGCCCAGTGGAAACGGTTGCTATTGTAAAGGGCGATAATGGTGCAATCCTTGTTTCTACTATTTTACGAGATGATCCATGCAGCATGCAGTGTGGCCAATAGACACCGTTCAGTAACCACTCACTTCTAGCCCTTGCTGCTCCAACCAAGAAGGAAGGTGAGGAAAGGAGTTACGGGTGAAAAGAGAGAAAAAGATAAAGTTTAAGAGAAAGTGCTTCAGTGGCACGACACGGTGAAAGGCTGCCTTCTTTGTCTCCGTGGACTGTGGGAGTGTAGTTTAGTATTAAAAATCTAATAAAGATGATTGGGTCACCTGACTGAGTAAGAAGGATCCTGTGCGTTTACCTAAACTTATACATGTATATATGTGAACGCTATAAGAAATACCATGTGATCAACTGTTTATATTTAGTGATATAGAACAGGAACTGGTAGTGGCTCACCTCAGCTTGTAGGGTCTCTAGTCGTGTCATGTGCTGGCTTGTGGACATGCTCTTCTCCCTGAAGTCGTCCCGTAATGAATGGACCTGAGTGGACAGCTGCCTTTCCACCTCTGCAGCCTGGACAGAGACAGCAGTTTAGTCCCCGCGTGTCATGAACACGTCAAATCTGTCACACTGTCTTAGACTTTGATTGTCATTCAACAATCACACCGTTGGTGTACATATCGAACCAAATGTCGTTGCTAGGCTCACCGTACAGTCACAGATGTGACTCATAGTAGCAACACACACAATTCAACCCAAATATCACAATTATGCTTGAACTGTTCAGTATTTGTGCGACCACAGTGCAGCAGCAGGCTCAGTGCATCCGATAAGCTTATTGGACAGGTGGGATCAGGCCACACAGGGTCTGACTGTACCTCATTAGCATAGAGCTGCACTCAGGAAGCTATGATTCATCCTATAATCACTGCCATGGCAACAGCAATGTCCTGTTTAAAGCTCGTAGCCAAAAAAGGAAGAGTTAGGACCAAATTCATGTTAATCATTGAGTGCCAAGTGAAAATCAAGACGGCTAACTGCATGGATATGAACAACAGCCTCTAGGTGGCACCAAACACTACTACGTCTTCTCAAGAAGATCACAGACTTGAGATTTGAGGAGGCTCAACAGCTGGTCCTGAGTCTGCCTGGCTGCCAACATGGCTCAGTGTCACCTCCATCGTTCTGAGCACTATAGACGAGAAGCAACAACAACATTTTACAGAGTAAAATGCAATTTAGTCATTTTTAAACATAACAAGTGAATGAATAGATAGTAGTTTACACTCTTTATGAATTCACCTAAGTGACCTCTGCTGAGTTCAAGATTCACCTTTCTACTGGATGTATCATATTATAAGGATAGGTTCGCTGTTATGGAACAAAACACAGCAAACTAAGCACTAAAAATGACTTTTAACCCAACTTTTCAATTTCAACTTATCAAACTTCACTGAAACTGAAATTCATCAGTGCACCAGATCTTTTAAACGCAGCATGACCAGGAAATAATAACTACAGCATGGGAACCCTGTTTGAGGGTCACACAGGCGCATGACTTGACACACTTGAACAAACACATTCCAACAATGAATTGCAACTACAGCCATTAAGACACCTTGTTCTGTCACCATGAATGTCTCTGATGAGCCAATGCGTTTTCAGCTTTAGTAACAGGATGTGGGTTTCTGTGTGACAGCTGCGTAATGCTGTTTTCTTGTGTGGGAGAACAGATGTGCGATCAGTGGAGCCCAGCGTTGCTGCAGGATGCAGTGGTGACGTGACATCTGACCCACTGACCCAACCGGCTCACAGATTGAGATCATGTCAGAAAAAAAAGAGCACAAAGTTGACTGCAGATTGCCTGGTTTACAGACAGTCATCTAATCTGTGCATATATCCCTCAGATATCCCAGATCAGGCGTTATCAGTACAGCAGGACAAACAGGAGCAAACCAGACTGCTACACGAGCATCCAGGGCAGCAAAGTAGGGCTGAGCAGCGAGACACGTTCCTTCACTGCCTCCATACTCTGACATCTCTCTGTCACAGTCTGTGGCTGTGGAGCACAATCTAGCAAAAACAACCTCAGGTGAGTCGCAGATCTCTGCTGTTGCAACCTAGCTGTGTGTGTGCCACGCTGCACAGCACATTCCCATGGTAACAACACATGGAGTTCAATTTGCATGTCACTCTGGTTGTCATAGGAACCAGGGAGAAGCAGGATTGGTGGAGCTGCGACTTGTGGACTCCTGGTCTTTTCCCTATTCATGATCACAGTGCGCTGCCTAGACGTTAGGTTACATAACGCATCCTCACATTTACAACACCTGCACGCGCCAATCACACAGGTGATCCTGATAGAAACAGCTACGTCGGGCCGATGAGAGGCAGATGTTATATGTGCTCCAGTGACAGGATGCAAATGAAGCTAATGGCTCGACAGATGCCCACGGATTGTGTTCAACACCAGCTGGAAGTTGTACAAGGAGGAGTGAAACTGAGCACAGTGTGATTGTTAAACACAACATCCCAGATTCACATGAAATCGCTGTGAGATATAAACCACTTTTACTGAGTCAGTGGAGACTGCTGTCTGTTTTTAATGTCAAAACTCTTGAGACTGAGGAAAGCATTATTGACCATGGCCATAAAGCGTGCACACACTTATGCAGGTGCTGGTGCATCCCTCTCTTCTCTGAGCAGTAATGTAATTAGGAAAAGGTCAGTTTCCTGCTGGTTCACTCTATCAGATGTGGGCTGGGAGATTGACCGTCCACACATTCAGCTCTGGATCGAGGGAAACCTATTTCCTCTAGGTGTGCTGAACATAATGTTACATAGTGCTGGAAGATTCCCTGAAACACACACACACACACAGACAGACATGTATGTAACGTGACAACAAAGTCCAGTTTATTCGTCCCTTTTTGCTCAAAGTTACCTGCTGTTATTAATTAAGTTGAGTATGTATTGGAGCTGCTTTGGTTCCTAACTGCCTGCATATGGCAAAGGTATTAGCAAAGATTACAGCTTAATCCCTGCAGCGCAGCATCTTACCGCATGACTTACATCACTTCCTATGGAGCGCCCTGCCCTCTCAAGGTCATCTCTTTGTAGCCAATTGAAGCCTGTGTTATATCTGACTCCTGAGTTGTAAGCAGGGTGACGCACCGTTTCTCCAAATTTAATCTCAGGGTAAAAGGTTTGTCTTAGAAATAACCCTCTCACTCAATTAAACTAATGTTTAAATGAAAACTAACAAATCCTTTGAATTATTCAAACAACTTTCTGAAAAGCTAGCAGTGACAAATACAGAGACGGGACTTGAATAAAGTCACACTAAACAGTCTGAAATCAGCCTAATGAACTAAATCAGAAAAAAGAACAAATGTCTTTAATCTATTAAAACTTTTCTACACATTTCAATAATGTATTATTGTTATTGTTAATCCAGAGACCGTGGAGGAGGCTGTTCTAACATTCAGAAAGAATTATCTACGCTTGTCCTCAGCACATTACCTCTCTGTGTAATTTCATGCTTCAGGTTTTACTCAGAGCTCAAACACTTAACATTACTTAGTCACAGCCCATTGCTTAGTAATGAGCCCAGACACATGGAATGAAATGAAAGCAAGAAAGAATAGAGAGAAAACAGAATAAAGAGAGAGAGAGAGAGAGAGAGAGCACAGGGACTGACCTCATTTATCCTATTACACAGCAGGTCTCCCCCTGTCCGCCCAAAACACTGAATCCTGAGGTCTGGATCGATGCAGACAATTAGGTCTATGATTTTCACCCAGTCTCAAAGACCATATGTCCCCCCCAACCCCCACCCCATCCCAAAAAAACACTACAGAACACTTTCAGGAAATATCTTTATAGATTTCCACAGCCAAGTTTCAATTAAGCTAAATGCAGTTTAATTATGCTAAGTGCCTACTTCTGCAGCAATCCATGGTGACTGACCAGTTGCAATGTGATGTTAGTGTTGAGACAAGACAAGGAGCAGGATGCTGAGAAGGTGAGCTGGGGGTCAAAACCTGCCACACACAACCTTCTTCCCCCTGAACAGCGTGTGCCCGGCGGTGGCAGCAGATCTAATCTTCTCCCAGGAGGAGAAACAACACAGCTGATGGGGTTATCAAAGATCCTTTGATCAATGTGAAGTGTAGCCAGGCAACTAGTGGGACTGTGATGCCTTTCTTTATAGGTTGAAGTTGTTATAATGGTCTACTACTTTACTTTACTTTACTTTGCTTGGCAGACACTTTTATCCAAAGCAACTTACAAGGAGCTAGCGCTGGGTGTCTGGCTCAGGGACACACCTGGTAGGAGATGGATTAGGAGTCAGACGGAATTCGAACCTGCGACCTTCTGCATCCCAGTCTGACTCATCTTAACCCACTCAGCTACCAGGCCATGGTCTTACAGTTGTTTATACTGCAGATCCCTCTGACTGGCTAAGCAGCATCACATAGTCCTGCTCTTGGTAGAGAGCTGGATCAGCCCCAAAACTGAGCGCTGGACAGATCCGTTAGGTGTGACGCTTTTCAGTCAGACTGATTCTCAGTCATTCTTTATAGTTGCAGTGACAATCAACATGTATTGTTTCAGAGTGGGATGGAAACATCTTGTACAAAGACACTGGCATTAAGCATGGATACTGTATATACTGTATGGATAAAGCGTCCATGTTGTGTTGTAGCTTGAGCAGACTGAGTTGTTGTATTGAGCTCCTAAGCAGGGATTAGTCAGCTGTAGCTACGTACACTAGCACTCTCAGATCAATCAACCTGCACCTCCTGCCAATCTCTATTTGCTCTCATGAATGTCCAGTATATCACATCAGCAACAACAGACTGTAGCCTCAGCTTCTCATGTCAACCACATGTCAGCAAATGTGCACATTATGGAGTTGCAGGTTTGTTTTAATCGCATAACTGACTGCAGATATGGTCTCTACTGAAGCATGGTGATGGCACCATTATTCTGAGGGAAAGGCCAAAAAGAAAAAGAAAGAGCCTGCCCAAAATAGGGAGAAGCCTTCGAGAGAAACCTGCTCCAGAGTTCACACAAGTTGAGATTGGGGTTAGCACGGCAACGACCTGAAGCTCACAGGCAAGACAACGCCGGAGTAGTCACCTTCCGCTGGCTAGACAGAGACCAAACTAAAGAAGGCTGCAGTCCACAGATGCTTCCCACTGAACCTGATGTTGCTCTCAAAGCTCTGTCCTGAGTAATGTGATGACAAAGAGGGTATTAAACGGCGATGAAGTAAGTATGGAAATACTCTGCTCGGCCAGTCATACGTGATGCACTCACACCACCTGTCAATATGCGCAGTGCTATTGCATAAGTGTGCCATCCAGTCATTCTAGATTATTCAATGCGAGACTCAGAAGCTGCACTTTCACACTGATGAGTTTTCATAATTTAGGTGATGTTAAAGAGAGACAGGAATGGAGGCGGATCACCCCTCCCCGCAGCCAAGTGAGTATGGTGAATCATCACTTGGGTAAGCACCTTAGGTCATGTTAGCCAGGCAGGCTTAAACTTGACTGAGTGGCCCTTAGGCCAGGTCAGGGAGGAACAATGTGTACACACACACACACACATTAGTCTTTCCATAAAAATGTTTCTTGGTAAAGTGGATTAATGTTTAAAGCAGCATTAGGACCATGTGACCGAGTGAGTCAAAGCCCAGACTAATTAAATGTTCTGTGCAGACTGGCCCAGCCTGCCCCAAAGCAATACATCTAAATCACACACACACACACACACACTCCTCACCCTACTGAGTTGTTCAAGAAGTCTATGGTTCTGTTCGGAGAGCTCACTGATGGCCTTGGTCTTATCCCTGTCAGCCTCTCTCAGCTGGACCTGGTGGCGCTCCAGCTCGCCCTGCAGCTGCTGGACATCCGTCTCCAGCTCGGCCACACGACCCTCCCACTCCCCCTCTCGACTTTCCAGACGCCGACGTAACTCGTGCTTCTCTTGCTCCAAGTGCTGTGTGTGGATGAAGGCAGAGAGAGAGTGATGTGGTTAAAGCTTGATTTGCTTGGATTCAATGCACAGTATTGACTGAAGTGAAAAAAAGTTTAGGAATTGCAACTTGATCCCTTCACAAAACTTTTTGAGGAAGAGATCAAATTGCTGGTACAACTTTTTACCTGCTAGGCAAAGGCCCGTGTGTCAATGATTATACATGATTTATATATTTAGTTTGACACCAGAAACAAGCCATTAAAAGCTATAACTCTAACTGCCATATACATAAAAGAGAAATACAAAATCTGTCTCTCCTGCAGAGAGCGTCCTGATAACAGGACGCATGTTTCTATTCTTCAGATGGCAGTGATTGGTTAAGTCTAAGGCTGAAGCAGATGGCATGTGCATGGACGCTATTTTCATCCCTGGGTAAATGCCCCAACAAAGCGAGGGATCAAAGAGACAAGCCTCACAGAGCAACAGGGACTGCTGTTCGAACAGGGTACCAGGAAGTGTAACGACATCGGCGATGGGGGGATCTCTCATTAAGAGGCAGCTTATTTCTCTGAGCTGCAACATGGGGATGAATATGGATCAAAGGCTTGAACAGATGTACAGTAGATACAGTAGGACCTGGACAGCCACAGGATTAGTCTTTGTGGTTTCTCAGGTCACGTGGTGGTTTGTGTGAAGGACATAGAAAACAACAACAACAACAACAACAAAAGCTCAGCTGCACAATTCATGCTGTGTGAAATAACCCAGACTATATTACAGCTTTTGTTATGGTGGTCGTGGGTCACTGCAGGGACGGTGGGGTTGACCCCACCTTTAGATCAGGATGACCAGCACGTTTCAGTTCTTTCCAGTACAGTCCTCAGCCTAAAGTTTAGTGACTGTGGCTGTTCACTGTGACAAAAAATGGCAAACCCCAGGAGTTTGTTTACACTGTGAAGGCCCAACCTGACTATGACGTTTAAGGACACAACAGAAAAGATTCAAACTTGAGGAAAAGATATTTTCTATTGTTAGTGATTACCTCTAATTTCTCATTGAGATCTTTGTGCATTTTCTCATATTGCTTGGTCAGGTCTTGGTTTCTCTCCAGCAGCGCTTTGCCGAGTTTAGCAGCTAAAACCAAGTCTTTTTCCTTCTGACGGAAGAGCGACAGTAAGTCTGCGTTATGCCCCACCGCAGGCGTTTCTAGGTCCGACGGCTCCTCCTCGCCGTCCCGCTCCCCAGTAAGCATGGCCAGTTCCTCCTCCAAGGCCATGCCGAGGCCTCCGGAGCCGGCGTGCCGCAGCGGGTGAGCCTGGAAGCCGCCGGGCTCCTGAGCGGCGGTGCTGCTCGCAGGCTCCATGCAGTCGCTGTCCAGTTCCAGTGGTGCTGAAACCACGGCGGGCGTCTGCAGGTCTAGGCAGAAAGCGGACATAGCCGCCCGACGGGGGAGAAGCCAACAGATGAGAGCCGACTGATTTCACTCCGGATGAACCCACCCTGGCCTGACTGGGCTGGGCTGACCGGAGCGGCTCGTTATCGACCATCCATCCACCATCCTCGCACTTCCGAGCTGGATCCACTGAAACTGTAAACTGCTGTCTTCTTACTTTCCTCACGTCTCTTCTTCGCCTCCCGACCGCGACTCTGGCTCTGGTTAATCTCAGCACACGCCGCCTCCGCTTCAGCTCACTGTCTGTTTATTATACGACTCACAGAAATATTTTATCCCGGGATGAACCGCCTCGATGAGCTATGCGCAGGGTCCTTCCCTTCTCGGGGCTCTGGGTCCCCCATAATGATCGGCCTGTTACACCGGAGCTATTTGCCAGCTAAATGGATGAGCGCGATCCCGATAGCTTCTCAACCGCTTTCCCTTCTTAAACGCGCGTTCCCGCCACGGTAGTGACGCCAGTCGTAACCTGTTACAAGCGGCCAGCCCATTGGCTGAAAACGATAGCGCCATATTTTGGTGCTCCTCGCGCACACATCTGTAGCAGCCAGTAAATGAGCACGTGAAGAGGTGGAATAAGATCACTGCTGGCTAAATGATGCTGCAGCCATCACCAGAAATGATGGAGCGGGAGAAACCACTGCTGTTTGCAAAGCTCAATTCAATTGTATTTTGCATAAACTAGTATCTTGAGACCAAATTGCATTTTTATTTCTATAAAACTATTATTTGTATGATCTGAAATGATACCTAGTAAATAATGTAGAAAGACTGTGTAATTTCCAAAAGACATGTACATTCCTATGGCCCTGAAAAGTGAGCATGGATTTGCTGTGTGTATGTAAAGCTACATACAAGTAACCATGAACATTTATCATAGTTTGATTGATAAATTTGATGTACGTGTACTTTACGTGTACTGTATTTGAATTTTATGCTGCTTTTTACTCCACTTCAAATAACAGTAACATATTTTACTTTTACCCCACCACATTAATTTTAACATAAATAATAATAATATTAATACAATGCTGATGACTTGTTAGTGAATACACCTCCTGTTTTACCTGCAAATTCTACATTGTTTAAAATACTATTAATGTGAAGGGACAATAACATGAGATTACTTTTACGTTTTCTTCAGTATAAAAAGTAAAGAATACTTCTGCTCTTAGTGGACTATTTTCCCGGTACTGAGTTCGCGGACTTACCTACATACACGTGTGTGCTCTGTATGCGGTCATTTAGCTTGTTAAGCGCAGGTATCGCGATATTCACGCGCTGTGTAGCAATAAAGTCCTATTTGAAAAGTACCAACTTGTGAGGTAACACGCTTTAAAACTTACAGAAACACAGTATTTATCTGTGGGCATGGATAAGGATATTAGCTATTACTATTTTATGTCGTCTTGATGTGTACGTTTGTCTGTTAAATTGGTAGTTACAAGTAACTGCAGCTAATGCAAGCGTTAGCTATCAAGCTAACTTTAACTACAGTCTTATTAATTAATGAATGAACTAACTCCACGTTATCCCACAGCAACGACGAATACATTTGAATGAGTTCAGCTGTCACCAACAGCATAAAACAAATAAATAAACGCTTTAACATTGTCGTTCTTAATAATGAGAAATCTACATTTATTTGCTTTGGCAAATTTGAATATGAAAGCACGGCCTTTATTTTTACTTGTGCATTTTAAGTAGTGATATTTCTACTTACCTGTTATCTCCCACACTGTAGCCTTGTTTGTTTTGGATATATTTGTGTTTTGTTTTTTGTATTGTTGACATTACTATGTTAGAGCTCAATAGAGCAGATGGGATGTGCAGTTTATACTTGCTAATATGTCAGAGAAAGGTGACACACAGCATTTTAGGTTTCCTTTATAGTCACTGGCCCTACATATTTATACTGCTTATGGTAAATTAAAAAAGAAACGTTTGAATCATACTTTTTAAGCATTTGTTTGTTTGCAAGTAATCTTTTAGCAAGCTGGGTCTTTCAGCAAGTTTTTGAAATGACAGGATCCGGATAATACAACCGAAGGTATTTTAATCAAATCTATAGCATATATATAGCTGTGCAGTCATTCATGTTGTTTTCTGCTTATTGATGTGTCTGTAGGTGTCATTTTTAATAGAGGGATTGAGAGTCTGGACATACATTTATTGTTTAGATTACAGTTAGGATTAGGTTTAGGTGAGTATCAGTAGAAGTTTATTGTCCCTATTAGAGGCTGTCACATGTATAGTATGTGTGTCTGAGTACTGTTGGAGGGTGAAGGGGTAGAGATGGGGTTCCGATGCTGGGGGTGGGGCATGACTGATGAATGATTACAAACAAAGCTGCTGAGCTGATAAAGTGAGGGCACAAAAGAAGTGGGTCACAGTATGCTCATCCACGGTCACCAAACCTAAGAGGGTGGGGGGGGCACACAGTAGATAATGGATGATTTCCTCAAAGCACATCAAGGCCTCACTGCTTTGATAAACCGCTAAATTGAATGGATTTAGCAGCCCGCATTATCGTTGTTGGTGTAATGCATGTATCAGAAACCTTTGTGCTATATTAAGAACTGTATGATAAAATGTTGCTTTCATTACTGTAAATTATACTGTAAACAATATCTATAACAATTACCATCACAACACACTGTGGTAACAAATATTGAATCATTGTTAACATTGCAACCTGATGAGCTCAGTGATGTATAATGTTACATTTTTGTAGACAGTATAGACTTTTGTCATCATAAGAAAAGTAATTGTCGGGAGTGATAATCAAATAAACCTCACTCTAACAAATATGTGACCATTATTACTTTCTGGATGGAGGTGATCATTACAAACTCAGCATCATTGCTCTTTAGGACAGACCATGGCTCCCTCTGTGGAAACAAAATGATATTACACTTCAGTCCCATAACCAAAAAGGACTGGTAAACAATTAAAAGCCTACTTTGTCGCATAGCTTAAACATGCTGCAGATCTAATCTGATCTGCTGTGTTGTAATGGTCAATGCTCTAAAACTTCAACTCAGCATGTAAGAGTGATTGCTAATATGTTAGCTTTAAAAATAGAAATCATGGCAGTAAGTCAAAAAAATGTGCATATTTTTATATGTCTGCCATAGTACAACAGTAACTGAGTTTACATAGCTTCAGTTTTTACATTGAGTCACAGCAGCATGTTTCCCCTCAGAGAGGATGATTAGCATTGTGCCTGTGACGGATTGTCAACATAAAGAGTCTTGTTTTGTATTTACAACTGACAACATTTTTCCATCCCCTTTTCATATTGTTTTTTGGCAGTAGGTGTGAATTACCAAATACATACGAACCTCAAATTCTGCCAAACTGCGAATTTTTAATAATGACAGTTTACAGTATCTAGAGCGGCATCTTCCTTGTACTTAGTGTTCTGTGCTTATGTAACATCAGCTCTTAGTCACATTGGCCCAACTCTGCCTTTTTTCATCTAATGCTAGGTTTGGCTGCCTATTATATAACAAAAGCAGGCTCTTCAAACCTCTGGATTGCTGTATTTCTCTTTGATAGCCTTAATCTTATAGCAACATGACAGAACACAAACAAGAGGGAAGAGGGAACAAAGCTGTTCCACTCTTTTGCCAGTGGATGGCAGTGTTTTTACACTGCTACTTCCTGTAAATGAATTCAAAAGCTTGTATCATCTACTGTAGAGGTATCTCCTTGGCAATTCACGTGTCCCCTTGTTGATGTCATTAATATACTATTTGGTATCTATTTTGTAAATTATGCATTTATCATTAATTTGCAGGAAAAAATGTGTAATGTTTATGTTCACAGTAGAAAATGTCGAAATCTGAAGTGATTTTAAGGTTATTATTTAGAAGAAGAGGAATTTATGGGGTGTTACAGTGAGCAAAAACACGCCATTGGAATGAGTAGGAACTTTCCTTTTTTATTTTAAAATTGAACTAGGATTGGCTTAAGAGACATGCAATACCTTGTTGCTAGGTAACATCAGGATGTTGCCTTTGCCTCAACGAATACTCACTGACTCACAGTGAATCACTGTGATATGAAACCCTTTCTCATACTGATGTGAGTAAATCATTACAGAGATACTGCAGCGTTGTTATTAATCAGTTTCATTCCTTTTATATTAAACTTATCTTCACGTGTATACGCATTGTTAATGTGACAGAGAAGATGTATACATGCAGTCTTAAAATATATTTTTAGGTTGGCTAGAGTTACGATGTTTAGTTTTAACCTAGCTTTTTTGGAGACACAGTTATGTTGTTTAACACAACAGATTGTATAGTAGCTGTGAATGTTTGAAAATTTGTCATGCTGCATTATTTACTCTTATAATCTAAAAATACTATTCTATTAATAAATAATTACACTTTTATCTCAAGGATATTTAGGAATCAGTACAAGAAGGTCTCTCTGGATTTTGCACATTTCTCCTGCACAGATATTGAGTTGCTTGTTGTACTGTAGGTGATCCTCTGAAAGCCTTTCAGTAGATATGCTGTTTTTGTCAGGTCATGTCCTCATCTTGGGTCGATGTGGGAAAGTCTTTAATTTAGCAATTTTTCTGGATGTGTTTGTCCAGACACAGATATCCCCTCAGATTACAGTAATACTTCTGCTTGATGAAATCAAAGCAATATGAAATAGACAGAAGCTCAGTTCAATCATGGTCCAGAAGTTCAATCAGTTCCTGGTAGTTGGGAGAATATGGTGAGATACAGGTGAGCTAGCTGAGGTGTGGCCTGAGTCCAGACAAGTATGTAGGTACAAAAACACATTCCGTTGTTAGTACTACAGTCATAGATAATCAGCAACCAGTAAGTGAGTACAGCACTTGGACTGTCTGCCACTGATTACTGTAACATTTGTTGTTGGTACAGTAACGTGCTTTCACCTTCTGAGCATTTGGTCCCCTTCTGCTGCACTGACGTAGTACTACTTGCCAGGTTAGGTTCTGCCATCTGTTAGTGCGTGTGTAATCTGTCACTGTGTGTGTAGTTTGCAAGTCAGTATCACAGTGACGTGTCACTTGGATTAAATTAGCTTTAAAACAACTAAATTAAGAAGAGCACGAAGTAGCATACCAGGCCCTGGGGACCTTATTAGGTTGTGACATGACATGCACAATGTAACTGTGGTATTCTTATTCTGGTACACGAATAACCCGTAATAGCCCGTATCATTGTGCTTCTTTACATTGTTGAACATTGTGTCAGTACTTTCACTGTACCCCGTTACAGTAGAGTAACAGGAATGCAGTTTCGGTGATCTGAATGCTATAAACACCTGTACAGGTACCAGTACAGGTGTTTACATCTGCTGTAAGTTCCTGAGCTTTCAGAAAGTAATATGAACTGAAGGTAAATGAGACAGTCCATAGCCGAACATTCTGTTTTAGCATTAAATTGTGCTACAACCGAAAAAACGTGCACTTCAAACAAGAGCCTACACACTGTAATTCTATTGCTCTCATTGTTTACTGTTTAACTTGCAGATGAAAGCTGCATTTGCTGTAATAACATTCTTGTCTTGCAAGGTATTACATTGCATCACTACTTATTCAAAGAAGGTTTAGCAGGGGCCACCATGCCTCAACACTAATGAGTCTTCAGCAGATGTCATGAATGTACAGTATGTTTGCAACTATTGGGAGCTGACTGTTAACAGAGTGGTTCAAGCTGCATACATTAGTGTGATTAGTGACGACTGCTGCAGTACGGGGAGAGGAAGAGCGAGTTAGGGGGTGGTAAGGGTAAGCGGGTAACAGAAGAGAGAGAGAGAGCTTCCTCTCACTCTACAGTATGTGATCGGCTCTCTGCTGCATTACTCTACAATGCAATTTCTCTGTAGTCCTCCGCTCACTCTCTCTCTCCTTCACTCTGTCTGTAAGCAGTAATCTCCAGTCGCTCTTGCTGCCTCACAGCTTTCTGCTCTGCCACAGCGCATCTCCCTCTCCCCTTGGCTCCTGTTTCTCCCCAGTGAGAATGACATCTCCGAATTTGATGAACCAGCGAAGCTCTCATTCTGGCTGGTGGCTTCCAAGGGAGACCCCACATGAACGGGCTTACTGGACAAGGAAGTGCATCTAAGGATCTGCGCAGAAAACCTGTCAGCTGTAGCAGTCTCTGAGTGAGTGCTATACTATTTTATTTAGTCCATCAAAGATAAGGAAGGGGTTGACTTGTTTGGGGAACATTGGGGAACAAGATCTTTGCTTTACTCTGCACGGTTACAATGCATTGTTGTTTTACCACTCTCAGCACACAGCAACTATTGCTTGATTGATTGACTGACACTACAGTGAAACATTTATGGGGTAATGAGAGACACTGTTAGCACTAAGCTTACGCAGCAGCTGTATCTTGTCTGTTCTTGGTCACGACACTGAAATACTGTGCCTTCGTTTGCCCATTTCATCTCGCTCTGCTTCCTGTAGCATACATGCATACAGATATATGTCACTCTCCGGGGTAGAGTTCCAACTCCCTTCTGTTTATATTTGGTTGTAATAGGACCACCACTCTTTTTGTGAAATAGGTGAAATACTGGAGAAGTTTTGAGGCAAAGTTTATCTACAGTTATTTTCTAAATGATCTCACCTCACTTTAAGCGTCTCTACCTGGGAGATCCTGGATTAATTAAGGTTCGGTGCAGAAAGAAAGCTGAAATGATATGGTCTGTAGGAAAAAGTATGACAAGATGAAGACTGTGGTTGGAAGAATGTATCTCTATGGTAACAGTGAGTTTTGCCAAGGATAGAGGAGAGGTGAAGGAAGCTTGCTGTTTCTGTCTGGCATGTATTCAGCTGGATCACAAATGACGGTACTGACAGGACTGAACAAACCAGAATATTAATGAAGACATTTTGGGAGAGACGGATACATGTTGGGATAAATATAGATTGAGAGATACAGGGAATAATTATACTAAAATCTATACACGATGTGTGCTGTGACCAGATAATGTAATACGTTTTTAACAAGAGAATGCTTTAGAAGTTCCCAGAATATGTTGGACATATTTCTAATAAGTGCTTAACGTTTGCCAGACTGTGTAGACATAAGTGTTTGTTTTAATGTAGTTATCTGTGTTCGGAGGCAGACCAAACTCATGGTAGATGGCACAGAGGGAATTAGGGACACCTGTTTAAAGTCAAAAAAGAAAACTCTCCGCAGAGGGAATCTGTCAACGCCAGCGTGAGTTGTGATGAGAGAGAGAGCTGTACTACTTCATATCCTCAAGTGTCATTTTCCCAAAAGCCTCCTTCAGAAGCCCACACTGATCCTCTTTGTCATTTGGATTTGTGATATAATGATGGACAAGATTTTTGAAGTGCTTTCCCCAGTGCTCGGCATACTTTTATAGATTGTGATATTCAGACAACTACATTCAGGTGAAAATCTATAGCATCATTTTACCACAACAGCAGGCTGCATGGGACCTGCTGACCTACAGGTACAAGCTTTTAGCTTGTTTCAACATTTTGATAGCTTATCATCGAATGTAAAAAAAGTTAGTGTGCACTGTGCGTAAACCTTCTGACAGCAAGGAGGACAATTCCCAGAACCACTTGCAGCACCTACAGCTGTGAAAAAGTATTTGCCTGATTGGATTTTTTAACTGAATCGGGTCATTAAAACAAACATAAAGTAGTAAAGTAGTAGCTATACCTATGTGTAAACTGCACGCTCATAATTAAACTCATTTTGATGATATGTGAATGCATTTGACATGCGTGCGCTGTGTTAACCAACTGAAAGATGTGTATTATGGTAATATCAAGGACAGATTCTATGGATGCATTTGCAGTATTGAAGTATTGTATCCCTCCCTAACCGTTAGAATCTGTGGTGTTTGGCATAAATCTTCTTGGACTTTCTTTCTTGGATGACAGCGATAGTGCTAATTTGCTGTTGTCCTGGCAATAGACATACAATGTCTTTATAGTTCATGTAAGGAGATGGGCTGAAAGATCAAAGTAAAGGGAAGTAGATGAGAGAAGTATAATGAGCTCGTTTGTCAGAGAAGAGTCTGTGCCACTACTGCACTGTACAACAGGTCTGTGATTCACCGCTGCCTACAGACCAGTGGCCCTTGGTCACCCCACAGTCTGATTGTAGAGCAACACCATGACTGGGACGCAACCTCTCTCTACTTTCCGCCCCTTAAACAACTCTGACTCACAGCCCAGTACCTAATATTCGACCCGCAAAGAAGAGTTCCTCACAGATAGATAAATAGATAGATAGATAGCTCAGGGGTTAAACTGTTGTCATTGTAGTTTTTCTTGTACTTTTAGAAGTATTGCTTTAAGGGAGCTAACTATTGCAGAGTAGGAGCCCAGCTGCACAGTCTGTTAGCTCAGCTCATTATGGGCAGTCAGCTAGTGCTTGAGTCTGTTGAGGAAGTTCTCCGCATTGTTAAGAAGTACACAACACTAAATCATGCAGTGTTGTTACTATCTCAGCACATATTGATGCACGAGATTCATTAGCGGGTTGAAAGCTCTGAGACCTGCTAGGAGACACGAGCAAGGGGCAAATAAGGCTTCTGCCTTTCTCAGACATAAACCTTTGGTGGGTGAATATGTTTTGGGGATTACACCTGATGGGTGTGATTAGGTCTTCCTCTCTAATCACTTGACACGTGCTTTCAGAACAACAAACACTAACAGGAATTTCACCTAAACTAGACAACACTAATATGTGACATTCATTTAACACACTTACAGGGTGAAGATCACCAGGTGCTAGAGAAAGCTCACCTCGGCAAGCGCTTCGCTCATACCATCATCACTCATTACGAGCCACCTGCTCCTGCATCATGTTGTGCCAGTCAAACTGGAATACCAGGCAGTACTGTGATGCAGCTCGAGCACATGCTGTGATAGCGAACAGCCCAACCCCCAAATAACCCTTGAGGCACAATGATTACATCAGTAGTTACATTTCTGGGCAAATATTAGAAAGTACTGGAGTCATCTGTAGAGGCTCACATTAGCTGTTGTTCATCTGAAAGGTGCAGTTTGTTTTGATACCAGTGCTACTGTGGTCTTCCGGGCAGCAATTCAATGGCTAATCAGCAAACACAAAAAAAACAGAGGCAAGAATTAAAACAGACAATATACAGTAACAACAGACAGTGAAAATGGCAATTTATGTCAACACATGACAGTAAACGTAACACGGTGCTATTTTTAGACAACAGTAAAAACAGCAATGCACTGCAGTCCACATGTTAATTTAGCGTGTGCTGAGCATGTTCCTGTAGGGAGGAGTGGGAGGTGAACCTCTGCTTTTAATAGACATTCTCCCTCCGTTGCTCATTGTTCTGACTGCCTCTTGATCACGAAAGTTGTCAAAAATATCCAGTGGTGGTAAAAAGAGGCTGTTGTGTGAACACGAGCAGGCTATTTATAGTCTCTGTTATGCTAGAATCAGAGCATATTTGGACAGCACAGTATGGCTCTCATGTGATATATTCAGAACCTAAACAGTGAACAACGTACTTCATCTGCTAGTCATGTGTGAACACTTTACTGTATAAATGGAATAGGTGCTAATGCTTAAAGCTGTGGAATGACTATGTGCTATGTGAATTTCTCAAGTCTTAAGTGCTTGATTGCTAATTGCTGTTCCTGGATTTAGAGCCAATATTAGATCCTGGTTTTGAATGTATTTAACAAGAGCACATTAAGTTGATTGGCTATTTGTAATAAACCTGACCTATTGAATTTTATTTGTATATTGTTTACTTTCATAGCAGGTAAACACTGAGATACTCTGTGCTTTTACTTTTTGATGAATGTCACAGAACATAGGAAAGGAAAATTATTCTAATTAATAGTCTGGAAATAGTCATCTATAGTGTATGAATATAAGAGGTAAGTGTTTTACATAAGAGCAATGAGTCAGTCCTTCAGTTTTCAAGAGAGGTTGTGCATTAAGACTATTTACTGTCATGTTTCTCTCCCCCTTCTCTGTCTCCCATCTTCTCTTCGTGCTTTTACAGATTAGCGACTGCATTCATCAACTCACCAGATAAGAGAGTTTCCTTCGGAACAAAACATCAATAACACATAATTGCTGGACACATGTCACAGGTATTACTCTTCACATGGTAAGAGTTTGATTCCAGCGCAAGATAAATCAACTTTTAAATTTATGAATGTTTGAGTTGAATGTGTGTTTGTCTGTATTTCCTTGCTTCTTTGTTTTAATACAGTTGTTGAACATCTTGGTTCTTTGAGGAAATTTTAGCTGGCGCTCACAAAAAGAGCACTTTGGAAATTAGGACTAGATTTAAAGGTTAGCTGTGATAGTTGGGGTTAGAGTAAGGGGTTAGGGACTCTTTTCTGTCTATAAGTATCCTTACAAGTATAATGAGACACGGCTGTGTGTGTGTGTGTGTTTCTTTTGTTTGTTTGTCTCTGATTATTTGTAAATAACAGACCGTCCTTGTGCACTTAACCTTGTTTAAGTGGGAACAGTGATGGTGGCTGGGCAGTTGATGAAATGGCTTAATAACAGCCCAGGTACTGTAGCTTAACGTCAGCAAATGCAATACTGATATTACACTGTGTCATGTACTATGTGCTCCTTGTTTTGGTGAGGATAGGATTCAAAAATGATGTAAAGGTCCAGTAAAGAAAGACTGGTAGCTTTATTTTGTTCGGTAATTATTTGCAGGATTCATGCTTGGACCTTTGGTTTTCAGATGCTGATGCCAGTGGGTCCAATCATGATAGCTTAGACTAAGCAGACCCGATAAGGTTTGTGTTTAAGTTAAGCTAAAAGAATCACCAGGCCAGGTAGGCTAGAGATAGGGAATTGTGTCATCTACCATGAGGCCCAGCATGTTTAAGGTGGTGTAGCCTGACACCCATCTGTTTGGCCAATTGATAGGTCTGAGTACTGAGCTTATCCATAACGGTTAATCTCTATAAACAGTCACCCATGGGTGTCTGATTGAACACAACACACTTACAAGTAAATTAACTTTAAACTAATAAGCTGTATGAAATGTATTCTGTCAAACAAACAACACAAAGTACTGAGGTGGGTAAAACAATAAAATGCAATATGACCCCTCCAAAGCAATGGAAAAAAGGTCCAAATAGGGTCATGTAAATAATGAAAGACTACCACACAAACATAATTAACATTATTTGTGACTCAACACAACACACAGTTTTGTGTGGGTAGCATGCGTCTATCCTCCCACAAACTCCATTATCAAATGATTTCATTCTTTACACTTATAAGCATTTTATGTTTATATACAAATAATATAATGATATGATGATATGATGTCTCCACAAATTTCATAAAAATGTCACTTTTTTAATCACAGCAGTGAAAAAGTAAATCTATTTATTTCACTAAGCAACCTGAAACAAATTCTGGATGTGTTAATCCATTTTTGTCTAAAATTTAGGATGTGAATCAGTGCTGTATATTCCACTCTACAGGTTCCCAACTTGAAATCTGTTGTCTCTAAAGAATTTTCCACCCATTTTGACAAATATGAGCTGAAAAGCGTTGTTGTTGCGAACATGTGTCTGCATTCTGACTGTGTGTTAGTGCTGCCATACACTAAGTGCTGTGACTGTGTATCAGTCTCTGTGCTGCCAGCCCTGCTGTTTCTCTGGTTCCCAATGTTCCTCGGGCCCTGCAATGCTGTAATAGTGCATCTACTTGTATCATCAATCATTACCAATCACATATGCCAGCAAACGAGACACGCAGATTTGTCTGTCGGTAGATCTGTGGGCACTGCTTGATATACAGTATCACAACACATGTCTAACCCCGATCTACACGCTAACATAGCTCTAACTGTAACCTAAACCTGTTAGTAGGTAATGTAGCTACTAATTTCAAACAGTATGAAGATGTCCTAAACACATCTACACTCTCAAGGGACTTTGCATTATCATCTACCTACTCAGACCCTTGTGCACTAGATGTTTGTTAAATGATCTTTAACCTTTGTGAGAAAAGTTTGGTCGATTCTATGTTCTTGTTTCCAGGTAGAGCAGGAGATCTCACTCGTCCAGAGGAAGATGTCTGACCTCGAGTCAGTGCTGCAGCAGAAGGATATAGAGCTGAAGGCCTCTGAAACTCAGAGGACCATCCTGGAACAGGATCTGGCAACTTACATCACAGAATGCAGTGTGAGTAGCTGTGTATTTACTGTGTATGTTTTTACATTGAAGTATAAATAAGTAATCATTTTATTTTAATTTAAAACACCACACACACCTCCAAAAACACCTCTAAAAAACACAGCACTGAAATTGCGTCAGAGCCAAAAACCTCACATTGTAACAAGTGCTGTATTAGTTGATGTATTTTTGACTGAATGTATGTGTGTACATATGTATGTCCTGGTTACAGAGTCTAAAACGCAGCTTAGAACAGGCTCGTATGGAGGTGTCACAGGAGGATGATAAAGCTCTGCAGCTCCTCCATGACATCCGGGAGCAGAGCAACAAGCTTCAAGAGATCAAGGAGCAGGTGGGACAGTATTTCAGATGTCATTATGGAGTTCGGATACATACTATTTAATCCTAGTGATCAACGTCTAACGTTACAATTATTCCAGATTTCAGCAACGGTTTAATCACTGTGTTTTATTATTATCTCATCATTTTCTATGATAAACCTGAACCCTTTTCACACTATATGCATATATCATATAGGAATGCATCTAGTGTTTTGTTGAGAAGAATTGTTGTTAATTTCTTGTCATGATAAATAAACAAGTTAAGTTCATTAAAAACTTTGTTTACAAAAACAAGCAATGCGTTAAGTCGACGGTTGACTCAGGTGTCAACTTACTGTATATCTCTGTAGTCAGAAATACTATTAAACAGAAGCAGAGAGTGGAGCTTTACTATACATGTAGCCCTTAATTACTGAAATCAAATGTGATGAGTAGAGTATGAGTGTTTGGGTGTATGCATGTGTGGCAGCAGCAGATGACATAGTGCTGCCAGCTGTGTGAATTAAGCTGTAAGAAGACTGACAGTTGAAGACAAAACCCTGAAAGCACGGAAAATCGTCTTCCTGGCACTATGTGCTACTTTTTCTTAAAAAGGTAATAGAAAAGCAACCTGTTTTTCTCAGCCTACACTAGTGCTGGTTACCAAGCACTGAATACATTGTGCAATGGTTGCTATGGCGATGAGAGCCATATACCTACAAGTGAAGAGAGCACCGATGCAGTGGGCAGGCTGTCGTGATGAGGTGCTGGGGCCTTAGCTCATAATGTTTGAGAAACACAATTTTTGACCATCACTTTGCAACATCACATAAAAACCAGTGATGCATGTTGGGGGATTGCCCCCTGTCCTTTATAGACAAGCTGTAGCTGCATGTAATACTAGTGCTGTGCATATACTTAAATCTAGAAATGAAACTATTCTTTTTAGGGCATAATTCACTCCTTCCAGACCCACGATGTGTTAGAAGGATTAGATCTTCCATCTATTCTGTGAGTACTAGGGTAGTCAAAATGAAGCTAAATTAGGTATTAATGATTGTTTTGAGTGGTTAAAAGTCTGATGACTTTGCTGTATCCCATTGCTTTCCTGATCTTTCTTCATGAACTCTATCACTAGGCCTGAAAGTCTTTTTTGTCTTTGTCTCTTCTTGTACACCTGAACAGAGAGAGTTGCATGACACACGAGGAAAACAGCTTGATTGAAAAGGTCAAATTCTGCCTATAACTAGCCAGCCACTGCATATGTTTTGGATGGTTATGGGAATTGCTGGATACAACCATCCCCCTCTTTTCAGATGATGCTACTCTATCCTCCCTCCTCCTCGTGTGAAGCACTTTTAGACCCTTGGGGATTCCTCAGGAGGAGCTGGAGCAAGTTAACTGTCGAAGATTATTAGCTAACATTGCTAGCATTCGTTCAGCATGTTAGTGTGCATAACTGTACCTGATAATACAAGGTTTCACAGATCATGCATGACTGTACACTTAGCATATGATATGATATGATATTTGCTATAATAAGTATGATAAGTATTTGACTACTGTCTGAGGCAGGGACACAATTTAAAGTTTAACTCATGACACAGTGCAATACATACTAGCCTCCCAACAGCATTGTCAGCAGGTGAGTAAAGGTTCATTAGAGACTAAAAAATAATAACAAATTCTTCTCAAAATGAAAACTTCTGTGGATAAACTGTAATTAAGAAACAAAGCAACATATCTATACAGGTCCTTCTAAAAAAATTAGCATATTGTGATAAAGTTCATTATTTTCTGTAATTTACTGATAAACATTAG
>JAUMHF010000026.1:2859069-2889231 GCA_032359275.1 Microctenopoma steveboyesi
GCCTGTACACGGTGGGTCTGGATGTTTCTACTCCAGACTCAGTCCACTGCTTCCGCAGGTCCCCCAAGGTCTGGAATCGGTATATAAAATATATGATAGTCTAATGTTTATCAATAAATTACAGAAAATAATGAACTTTATTACAATATGCAAATTTTTTGAGAAGGACCTGTAAATGTGTGAGCATAGTTTGCTGCTCATGCATATTATCTTGCTCTTTGTTCCCATCGGTGCCTCTCAGCAGGGTATTTACGCCAGCTAAATCCAGCACTTCATCTTGAAAAGCATCTGTCTCCCACGCTCTGTCATATGACTGCAGTGTTTATCATTTTCATGCAGAAGCCATGCAGTGTTGGATCAACAAACTGTAGAGAGTGAGGATAGATTCACTTTCAGACAAAAGCAGTCTGTGCCAAAGCCACTAAGACCTGCAAACAAATTCAAAGAGACAGTTTTGCTAAAGACAGGGCAAATAGGAACCACAGAAAATCACTTTTGTTCTTATTTTGTTCCTATTTTGTTTGTGTTAGCCCAAGAAAGTTAGATAGTATGGCACTATAGTCTATTACATACATCCAATACATCCATTACATATGCATGTGATGTGTACTACAGTATTTGTATGTGTGCATAAGTAAGTGATGTAAAGATAATATTCCTTGGGTAACGTAACACAGACATAACTGAGGAAGATCCTGTTCATTATTCTATATTTGGAACCTTACCTTTCTCAAAATTGCCAACTGAAATGACAGCTGGTGGATTTTCTCATCTGTAGCTTTCTAACAAATTAGACTAATGTTAGCTGCATGAATGTGTTGAAAACTGTGTTTCTGGCCCACGCTGTAATGTTTCTAACCGACTCCTAACATGAACCCTGTAAAAAGAGACGGCTGCCTAAATAATATTTTACTAAGGTCCGCAGCTGATGACCAATGAATGATTCTAGTCAAAGAAAGAAAAGATACATTCATATAGAGCTACTACCATGTGAGTGGAGCATTGTGCACTTTATAACACATAAATGTAAAACAATTTGTTCTATTTGCTTAATGCAATTGACAATATGATATTTACATAGAAAAAGCCAGTCAGCATTTTTCCTTTGAGCTCTTAGATATAAGGGCAAGTACATTGAGCACCAGTAATGTAATACATTACGTCCGAGTGGATAATCTGTTAGGTGAGTGAGCCAGTTTACCGCCGTTAGTCTTGAGGCTAAGCAGTGAAAAAATTCACATGTACTAAGTAACTGTTTGTAGGGCTGATGATACTAAGCAGCCCCAAGATAATGAGTGAATAGACACTAGAATGTTTTTCTCTGTCTCTATGGGATATAACATATGTATCACAGCAGTGTAAATCAATTCTACCCATTGTGACTCACATGGACTTCGATATATTTTTAACTTAACTACATGATCCAAATCAGGTAAATTCTAACATCCCTGATGCAAATATTAGATGCTTTATAATGTTCCTTTCTGTGCAACAGAGTCTGACTAATCCACAACACAGAAAATGTATTGTGCTTCTAGTTCTGAGAAATGATGTCTCTACAAGCCCTTGTTATTTGTTGCCATAATGAAAGCTTCTCTTTTCTGTAGTTTCCTTTCACTGAGGCATATTTGCCAAATAACTATTGGAATTTGAAAATATTTTCCAGCATTTATTTATTTGGGGAGTTGAGCAGTCAGTTTCTATTGATGAAAGCTGCTAACATGCTCTTTTTTTTACAGTGCCTTTGGGTTGTTCTTACTTGACCCACACATATCTTTTCTCATACATGTGGAAGGTCAGCATGCATCCTGACCCTGTGATGCACCCCCTGATCCACTTCAATACGTTTTTATCTGTGTTTTCACCATGTCAGTTGCTGTCTGTTTCACTAGTGTTAATCTGTGTGGGCTGAACATGAGTCTCCATGGATGCAGGAGGGTGCTACGTTTTATTAGTGACAGACGAGCTTATGTGCCCTGTATGGTGATGAGGTTGAAATTAGATATTAAGCAGTGACAAATTCCTGCTAAACAGACATGTGCAATAAGTGAGCCTGGCTGATCACATGTTTTCTCTCCACATTTTTTTCTGTGTTCATTGACCTTTTCGTACCGTTTGTAGTTAGAGTTGCTCTGAACCTCCAGAGAATATAACATTATATAGCTTTCATACAGACGCTGTAATTCCTTTCCTTATGCTGAACTCTTTCCATCTTGCTGAGGTTGAAACGCTTGCAGCATTTCTAAAATACATTTCTTATGAATGACTTTCCCTTTATTAATGATGTAGTAGCTTCTAACAAAACATTTTCTTCAAACAGCACTGAGCGCTGCTGGAGGGATGTTTTTCATCTTAATCATGCCAGTTTTTCCAAAATTTGCGACAGTGGTAAAAGGGCTCCCTTAATGGCTGATAAACAATATTCAGTCAAGCTAAGTTGATACGTCTCTTAAAACTGGGGAGAATGCAAAAAGACTCCATTCAGGTACTTTTGACACAAGGCCATGTGGTATCTTTATGTTATTTTGGAAAATGTCTTTTGTCTCTTCTGTATTTGCTCGTCTTCTCTACCTCTCCTCTGCTGTTATCTGAGGCTGTCTGTCTCTTTGTGCAGGAGTATCATGCCCAGCTGGAGGAGATGCGTGTTTCCATCAGACAACTCGAGGAGGATCTGTCAGCTGCCCGTCGCCGTAGTGACCTGTATGAATCTGAGCTGAAAGACTCTCGACAGTCCAGCGAGGAACTAAAGAGAAAATCTGCAGACTACCAGCATAGGATGCAAAAGGTCTTCATTCTAGCTAAAGATATAAATAAACATGTTGTGTTGTTTGTTATTTCTGACTAGGACACACAATATAACTCAGTGTAATATTATAGTTTATATTATCTTCACAGGCCAAAGAACAAAGCAAAGCTGAAGCAGAGGAGGTCATTGCCAAGATGGAGAAGGTAGCTTATTGAGTTCATTGGAATGTAAAAACATACTGTTATTGTTGCCGCATAAAGAAATATTTCTAGATAAGGACAAATTATTTTAGCAAAAAAAATATCAGCTTAAACATCAATCTTTATATATCATAGTGTCTGTTTTTTCTTTTTTAGACAAATGCTGAGCAGCAGACAAAGATCCAGGAACTTCAAGAGAAGCTTGCCAAGGTAGAAGTAGTAGTTTTCTTCCAGCAAGATTAATGAATAATTTATATGACTTATGTGTTTCCAAATACATAAGAGATGTAACAGCATTTTACACTTTCAGATGATTGTGCGAACTCCTCCTTTACCCTCCCTGACATCCTTCTTTCTCTTGCTGTCTTGTTCATAAACCTTTTTCTCAGATTTGGTATACAGCTCAAAAATAGTTAAACTCTCCTTTAAGGCTAGAGTTACTGCTTTGTCTTTAGCAAATATACGGTAAAGAGAGTTTCGCCATAAATATTCATAGAAATGAATATTTAAATGCACCATCCATTCTGCTAAGAGTACATGAGGTTGAAGTGCAGATGTTCACGGCTGACTGAGCCCACATTTGTGATAAATCTACTTCTGACTGAGACAGACCAGTTTATGAAATAATCAGTAACCGACTTTCTCTGTTACCATTTGACTCCATATAGATTTTATTATAGTTTACTAAACAGTGTCTGATGGAGCCATATACATATATGACTTGTTCGTTTAATGTGTTTGATTATACACTATTGTTATACTGTTAAATGTTTACTCTTGTTTATTCTTGCATCATTTCACAGTAGCATGTTATATCACAGATATGATAAAGACTTTGTTTGACCAGGTTGACATGAACTTATAATACTATTGTGTAAATAGCAGCATGGATTCCTCGTTACTGCCTGTTCTTTTCACTCATAGGCATTAAAGGCCAGTGCTGAAGCTACAGACCTCCTGCAGAGTATGAGAGTAGCCAAAGAACGCATAGAGCGAGATCTAGAACGACTCCAGAACAAAGAAGACTCTAGTGACAGCCTGCGGAGACGCCTTCGTGAGACTGAGGTACATACCTACGCACCTCCATTGTGCACTACACACATAGACACAGATTTACATATATGTTTTCTGCCCTCCTGTTTTTTCTCATTATTCTCTGTGTAATGTTATTGTAGCTTTGCAATATCACAAATGTCTTTGTTAAAAGTGTTGCATAAATAAATCTGGCTTGTGTATCTGCTAAGCACAAAGAGCCCATATGTTCTCTTGTAGACATGTTGTTTTTGCACCTTCTGATAAACACTTGTGCTGTGATGGCATGGTTGCATGTCAGATAGCCTCGATATTTGTCACAGTTGATCATAATTTGAACAGAAAATACACTTCCTGTGTTCCAGTAATAGTTGTTGTTTAGGAAGCTGATGTCAGGGACGCCCTTGTGGCGTGTAGGATCGACCCAGATGCAGAGGATTAGCAAGAGGGCGGAAACGCACACGCGTTACTCTTGGGACACCCGAGCGCTACAGCGGATTCTACAGAATCGGTGTCCCAATAACCGGCCAACAAAAGAACACAGGGTAACGAAAAAGTACTCACGGTACCGGAGATTAGCAGTGGGTGAATGTCTTGCGACAACAGAGCTCGGGACATGGATAGCAAAACTCAATGTCTGAGCAGGGAGCAGGTGCAAGGATCACCTGTTTAAGAGCTGTCCTAGCCAATCCTGGCCTTTCCTGGCAGACAGCTGACCGGTCACCTGACAGCTGAAGCTATGGAGCTGAATCTGTCCCATTCTTTAGGCCCATATAGGCACACAGCGAAGAAGTAAACCGAAAGGTTTTTAAGCTGATTCATACACAAACATTTATCTTTATTACACCAGGCAGCAGACAGAGTACGACACTTTTAGTGTATTAGGTTTTTTTTGTTCAAATAGTCTGTGTTCTTGAACAGAAAGTCAGTGGTGGCTGGTGTTATGAAGCTAATTAGTCTGGATGTGGTATTTTGCTAATTGATTTTCCATTGGTTGTGAAATTAATGTGGTTCAGTGCTCCTGTTTCTGCTCAAAAGTTGGTAAACTGTTTCTGCACAGTTTTCTTTTAGGAGAAATTGTCATTATCGTGTATCACACATCTTTAAAATATTAAATTAATGTTAAAAACACCATCCGTGTTTTCACTCCTTTACTACTAATAAGTATATTTTGTCCGTCTCTCCTTCAACTGAGATCACGCAGACAAGAAGCTAAAGTACAAAAAGTGAAGCTAAGTAGCAGCCATGCAACACGAGCTCAAACATGCCACATAGTTTATTACAGCCTTTCATCCTAAACAGAATGTGTGGGTTTGTGTCCCCCTCCTCATTAAATCATCTCATTATTGTATTCTATCTTGTAACATTTATTAAATCTGTTTTACCTGTCTGAATCCAGACTCGTTCTGTTCCTCACAGCTGACAGAGGAGGCAGGAAAACAAACCAAAGCTCCGGTCTCAGGACAGACAGTTAGCCACGTGTTCTTCTCAGACCTGTTTCTGGAGAAAGATAGAGTTTCATTTGTGTTAATTAACTTTTATGTTCAGCTGGTCCACAATCATTAATAATAACAAATAATTTAAGTGTTTATGTCCTTTCTTCTTCATGTGAGACTAGTCAATTGTGGAAAAAAATTGTAGATGCAAAAAGGTTGCTTAATAATGGAGCAGTTCTGAAAAACTTGTTGTAAAATGTTGGTACTGTCAAATTGGCATCATGGCTACTTTGATTTACATACAATCAATGGGCAGACATCTTGGATCCATACAGGTGTTAACTTTTGTTTTACTGACATTGAATGGACTGCACTGCACTTATACATATACTATATATATATATAAATATGTCCACATTATGTATTCATTAATGCAGTTTGTATAGACAACAATTATTTTGAGATTGACCATTTCTTTCTAAAAAAGCACTTTATGTCAAGCACTAGACGTGTAATTGTACTAATTTTCATAGGTTAATTACACAGAGGAGTCAGAGGAGAAAATACGCATATAGTCAAATTTGCACAGCTCCAAAGACCTCTCACACCATCACACATGAATGTGAACAGGCTCTTTTCTCTCCATTGTCAGGAACTTGGAATAATGAGGTCTAAACACAGAGGTGCATCTCTAACTAGCCAAATGAATGCGGCTGCTGCGCTCTGTCATGAATTTGTTCTTGAAGTGTAAAGTGTAATTTGCATTCCTTAGTATTATGCACTATAGCTCTTTTGACCTGTGATTACATTTTCAAAACTTGAAATAAAAGGAAAGAAATGAGTCAGTTAAGAAGTTAGTCAGTATGTATGTGCCTTTTCTGTACGCTACCGCAGGATGGTAGGAAGACTCTTGAGAACCAAGTGAAAAGGCTGGAGATTGTTGAGAGGCGAGAGACCAAACTGAAGGACGAGATCCAGAGCAAGGCCCAGCAGATTCAGCAGATGGCAGATAAGATCCTGGTAACGCACCTTTCATCCCTTCTGATGACAGCTCACTGTCATCATTGTAAACATTGTATAACGATCAATAAAGATGAATAATAAAAAAAGAGACAAATGACTGGTCTTAGTATTTTTATTTATTATCGATCCATGTTTGATGAAACAATAATCCAGCCCCTTGGTAACTACTCTAACATATTGTCTTCAAAAAACACCTGTTGTTATGGTGTTTGAATTTTTTACTGACTCTAACACAATCAAGTTGAGCTAAATAAAAACACATGGTGAGGAACATTAGCAGCAGGAACTATCACTGATTGTGATTAGGTGTTTGTGCTTCAAAGGCCTTTGGATTACATTTAAATAATCACCTGTTTGTTTGATTAACTGCTTCATGTCTGACCCTAAAAGTAGTATGAAGTCATTTTGGGTCCTTTTAGCCTTCGTGTAAGTGGCTGATGTTTGAAATGCAGTGCGTATTAAACCCATTTGGATTTTTGTTTAGGAGCTGGAGGAGAAACTTCGAGAAACTCAAGCCACAGCTCAGCGGTTGGAGACTCATCTGAAGCAGAAGGAGAAGCTCTATGAAGAGAAGATTAAGGTCAATGTCATGTAACGCATTCATACATGTGTAAAACTTTGGGTGTAAAACACCCAGCACACACGTTCTAAGAAGCTCACAGGACGTGCTCCATGCTGTGTGTAATGTTAATAGTTTACGCAGATGCACTCTTTGTTTGGAAGACCTGCAGCATGTCCTCTGCCTTTCTCTGTGCTCATAAATGACATCCTGGTTATGACTCTGTGGGCTGTCTGGCATTGAGTAGGTGTTGGAAGCCCAGATGAAGGCAGACATGGCTGATAAGGAGATGCTGGAGTCCAGTCAGAGCAAATACGAAGAGGAGGTGAGGGAGAAGTGCAGCATCATCAGTGAACAGAAGGCGGTAAGAACTGACCAGCTTGGCAGTGACACTGACATAGATTTTTAGTTTGGAATAATCTTCTAATGAATAAATATAAAAAAAAATAAAAATGACCCTTAATCTGATCTAGCACCTAATACGAGAACGACATTGATAACAGTAAATGTTTATTGAGGTTATATTGTGCATCAATTTTATTCAGACCATCAATGCAATGGACTCTAAGATGAACAGCCTGGAGCAGAGAATAGCTGAGTTGTCAGAAGCCAACAAACTTGCAGCCAACAGCAGCATCTACACTCAGAAAAACATGTAAGTAATGGTGCAAAATGATAACTGCAACATACATACCTTCTTGAACCTTTTTGCTCATGCTCATGTGGGGTCATGTCAGGAAAGCCCAGGAGGAGATGATCTCAGAGCTTCGCCAGCAGAAGTTCTACCTAGAGTCTCAGGCTGGGAAGTTGGAGGCCCAGAATGCCAAACTGGAAGAGCATCTAGAGAAAATGAGTCAGCAAGAGCAAAGCAACAAGAGCCGCGTGATGGAGCAGGAAACCAGGCTCAGAGAGGTGAGGAGATCTTACCAGGGGGTGGAGATAGATTATTTGATGGAAATAAACCTGCCTATCATTGCTTTTCTAAATATGTTTTCAGGACATAATTATAGGGCATTATGAACCTACGTGGAAGCAGATGCAGCACGTTAATGGTAAATGTTCTGCACTTATATAGCTTTTCTACCTAGACTGCTTGTCAAAGCGCTTCACACTGCTTCTCATTCACACACACACACACACTCACTCACCGATGGCAGAGCTGACCTGACCTGGCAACTTGGGGTTCAGTGTCTTGCCCAAGGACACTTCGACAGTAGGCAGGAATCGAACCACAGATTTCTCGATTGGCAGGCGATTGCTCTTCCTCCTGAGACACAGCTGCCCCTATAAAGCGGTTGTTAGCAGTGATAATTCAAAGTGGATTCGGACATTATCTGGTTGTGTTCTGTCAGCATGCCTCTGGCGGTTTCCTTGAGTGAATCACACATGATCCCGTGTGCCCCTCTATGTCTGCGTCCCATAGCTCGGTCTGGAGCATGAAGAACAGAAACTGGAGATTAAGCGCCAGGTATCGGAGCTGACCCTGTCGTTGCAAGAGCGCGAATCGCAGATCAGCAACCTGCAGGCAGCTCGCCATGCTCTGGAGAGCCAGCTGCAGCAGGCCAAGACTGAGCTGGAGGAGACCACTGCAGAAGCCGAGGAGGAGATCACTGTGCTCAGAGTGAGAAAGAGACAGGAGTGAAGTACTGAAGATGAGTTCTGTGCTCTGATGGGTTATAATTAAGGGAGTAAAATCTGTCCCTCTTGCTCTTGTCATACCTGCTAGGCACATAGAGATGAGATACAACGCAAGTATGACGCCCTGAGAGACAGCTGTGCGGTAAGCTTTTCCTTTCTTTTTTTCTAACTACCCACGTAAAGGAGCCACAGCTTTTAGTTTTTATAAATTATTTTTATAAACATTTCAGGTCATTTGGAATAAAACAAAACAAAGTTTAGACTTTATTTCACAAAATAAGTCCCTTTAAGTCAAATACCTCCCCTCTTAATTATATTTGGACAAAGTGACATTATTTAATACCTAGAGGTAAATGTGGAGCCCTCTGCAGAGTCATTCTGACTTTCCTCCTCGGAGATGCTCTCCCTGCCGCCATCTTCCTTTCGTGCTTGTTTGTAGGTCTACTGGGTTGAGATTTCATGCCGCATATCTTTCATGTTAAGTTTGTGTGCGCAGGGCTCCACACTAACATTTTGTCTCAAAACGACGTCTATGGTCGAAGTGAGATGCTGATTCAAACAGAACCAAATGACCCATTAGCGGTAGATTCATTCTGGGATGTTTCTGTGATGCCACTGTGCGCATTAGCAACCAAGTGAGCTATCATTACCAACTACTCCTGCTGGAGCTGTAACAGGAAGATGATGTCATTGTTGTTTGTCAGCTTCGTGTGTATGTATGAATGTAGCTGTGGGTATTACTGTGGAGCCCTTGTGTCCCTCACCTTAAGAGCATGTTTTCATGTTTAAAAGCGTTACCTTGAATAAACACTGGGACCATTGTGATCTCCCTTCATCCCATTTCCCTAATTCTGAGATCCTCCCACTCACAAACTGTTCAGATAGCACTGTTCATAGATTCAGCTGGCCAGTGTGTTGGCCACCGCAGCCAAATTCTGCAGCAAGCAGAGCTTTGAATGCCACGTTTTTGCCAGCTTCGTCTTGTTAGCCTCTCCAATGAACTCTTCAGACCCAAACAAGATAACTACAGACCAGATTGTCAATCAGTTTAGTATAGTTCCCAGGTGGGTGGTGCTTAGTCATCTTTTCCATCTCTTGACATTTCATCTGCAGCAATGTTGTGCTCCTTCTTATTGTCACCATTCAGCATTTACAGTAGGTCAGAATAGGATATGAATTTGTGCCAATAAAATCTGATGACAGGTGAACTGTTTGTTCACCTTTGTTCTGTCTTCAGGTCAAAGAATGACAACATCCCTAAATCAACGCACTGTTGATCCATTACAGTGTTACGTTGTATGGGACAGAGAGGGATTGTGTTATACTACATCCTCTTTTCAGCTGAGTTACCAGCGTACATCATATTCATGTCTATAGGTAGATGTAGAGTGACTCAGTCGTTCGTTGAATGCGGTGACTGGGTAGCAATGATTCCACTGATGGAATGAGTGGTAACATTCAAAGATTCTGAGTAAACTGAATGCAGATGGATTCGCCCTTTGCAGCATCTCTGCTGCTCTGACTGGTTCATAGTGAGAGCAGATGTTCCATGGTATATGGTGCCATTAGTGTACAGTAAATGTTATGTTGATTTCCGCCAAGTAAAGAGCGAGAATGATTTAGTGTCTCTTTAGCTGGGTTTTTTATTTGCTGTGCACCCACAGCCTTTACAAACAGTATTGAGCGATTTGTATTCAGATGTGTTGAAGATGTACAGCTCCGGATGTCATCTCCTTTAGGTCTCCAGGTTGTTCCTCAGAGGGGGATGACAGACAAAGAGAGTAAATATAGTGACTTGCCAGATCACCACTGCATCCGTTGCATCGTTGACTTCCTCACCCCGCCTGAAGTATTTAGTTGCTGCTGTCAGTCCCCTGCCTCTGGGGAGCTGAAGCACTGAGTCAGTGCAGAACAGACAGCTAATTTATGTACATAAAGGCTTTGAATGTTCCCCCCCGCCACCTTGAGGCTCTGCATGGTACATATATCCCACGAGAGCTGTGAATAGGGGTCTCTTACCAGGCAGCCTCATTAGCCTCCAGCATGCAGTGGTTGTGACTGACTAGGGGAACAGGCCGATGCTGATGAAATGATTAGCCTGCTCCGTGCTCTGAGTACTGCCTGGGTTAAACAAGTAGTCCAGATATCATTTCCAAACTGATTACCGTATTATATCACTAACCTAGATATCTGCATCATGTAATAATGCAGCAGGAAAGTTTGGACTGTGTGGGGTGTTGGGCCAAGTTTTTGTGCCGATGAACAATGATACACACGGAGCTGTGCCGATGTGCGTGATGAAAGTGAGAACATTCAATGCATGGAAAGTGTAGAATAAATGTTTTGTACATTAACTCCAAACATGAGATGAGATGAGTTTACATTACATAACTAAACTTAGTCATCTTTTTATTTGCAGATCATTTAAACCAACACTAGGGCATCTTTTTGTAAGTTAAGAGCATTGTATACATAATAATTAGCATTTCCATAAATGTAAAACTATTTGCATGTCATTACTCTGTGTAGGTAATAACAGATCTGGAGGAGCAGCTGACCACTCTGACGCAGGAGAATGCAGAACTGAACCGCCAGAACTTCTACTTGTCCAAGCAGCTGGATGAGGCCTCTGATGAGAGAGAAGACCGGCTTCACCTCAGCCAGGACGTAGACAGACTGCGCCGGGAGGTGGCCGACCGGGAGATGCACCTTAATAACCAGAAACAGGTACTTGGCTGGGGTCGCTACTAACATGCATATCTATTAGGCCTTAGGTGCACATGCACATACATGGGTAACGTGACATACAGTACATTCCTGCTCTACAGGTGGAAAGAACCAATAAGACCAGAGTTCAGATTTAGGTTTTAGATTTAAGACTTGCTTAATATGTTACAAGGCAGAAAATGCATTCAGTAATCATATTCATATGCAAGAAAACTCGGCAGAGCACCTTTAAATGGATTGTAATGGGAACCCGCATGCAATGCTGCCATTAGTACTGTGATGTTTTCATTTCAATTAGTATTATCCATTGGCTATAAATATATTTGAGAGCAGCTCCAGAGGAGTTTGCACCCAGACATGTTTGAAATCAGGGAAGCGGTATGATATTCTTTCCTTTCTTTCCTTATAACACCTTTGTTTGGTCTCCAGTCTATTAACAAGGAAACACAAGAAGGGAAGCAGGTAAAAACAAAACTGACCACTGTGTTTAAAGTAGAATCTATGAATAACCTAACGATTACACAGAATGAACACACAACAAATGTTTAAAAAAACAAGAAGGAAGACAAACAACCACACAGCTGACTGTTAGCCAGGTTTTCAGTCACTTAAAATGATCAGCCGTCATTAGTTAAACATTTTCTAAGCTTCATAGTCCTAGCTCAGGCTTCTTTCTTCAGATTACTTCTCACACAGGCACCAGGTTTTCACTTACTCACATTATGTGATACCTCCGCAATAACTGTGACAGGTGACCTAGACGTCTCTTGTGGCCCTGTCAGTGTTAAGTGTAAATCAGGCAGCAGAAACCCTGGGAATAGTTCAGTATTGTTGTGTGCTGTATGCTCCATGCAGCGAGAGAGAGCTCGAGCGAGGAGGCTGTGTGATGTGTGTGCTGCCCCTGTGGGAGGAGATGTGTGTGGGTGTCCAGTAGCGCTCTTCGTCCTGTTGGTTGTGTAACCAGAGATGGAAGTCATAGACGAGGGATGGGGTGCTGTGTGGGAGGAATGTGTCATCCCCATCACTCCCAGGTCGTGTCAGCTGTGGAAGCGTTGGACTTCAGAGGGCCATGGTGTTGCTGCAGCACCAGCACATGCTATATTTGTCTCTCCATGCTTTGTCTAAAGCAGCGCGTTGTAAGAAATGAAACACAGCGCTTTGTGTGGGCCCACATTCTGTGTCCAAACATGTCATGTAAATATCTCCACAAGTAATACTGATGCTGGTTTGGAGCAACAAAATGTGTTCAAGGTCCAGATATATGATTTTTAGTTGCCACTTGCTCCTCATTAGTCTCGTGTTAGACTGTAATTAATTTTAGTCATGGTGCTCTGTTAATTGTGCTGTGACTGACTGAAATCCATGTCTGTCATGTAAACAAAGTAGTTGTTGTGAACGCTGCTTGTTAGCCCTCTTCCCTTTCCTGATCTACAACGGTTTCTGGTGGGAGGATGACTAGGTTTTGGATTTATGCTGTGCAGTGTTGTTTTGGGCAGGATTTCTTTTTTCTTTTTATACAATATACGCAGTTAATTTAACTGGAAAATTATGATATACAATAATATACTGACAGGATCATTTTCTGTGTTATTAGTTCTGTTGACAAACTAAGGTCCAATCCTGACATGTCATGTGTCACCTGCTCTGCGCTCTTTAAACAAACATATTACTTATCCAACTGCTGTTTTGTCCCAGAACCTCGAGACACTGAAGACCACATGCACCATGCTGGAGGAGCAGGTTCTGGAGCTGGAGACACTGAACGATGAGCTGATGGAGAAGGAGAGACAGTGGGATGCCTGGAGGGCAACACTGGAGGAGGAAAAGAACCAAGCTGAGAGGAGAACCAGGGAGATCCAGAGATTGTTGGACACAGAGAAACAGAACAGGTGCAACCTGTCACATACAGTATGAATACCTCATTATCATAACCGTTCTATGTTTATGGTTATAACTGTCTGTTAATACTAGGCCAATGTGGTGTTTTCTTTTTACTGCAGCTATTTGGGGAGATTTCTGCCTCAGTAGTGAGTTATATAATGTCCATAGGGTATGTTTGATGTAGAGAAATGGTTACCATATGAGATTCTGTTTTCACGGGACAAGAAGCAGTTTTTGCTTTGAATCTTTCTCTTGCTATCCGTGTTGGATCTGGCTCCCTCCACCTACACACAATGAATGCAACAGGTTTAGGCATATTCTTCAGGGTTTGTCAAAATGTATTTTTGGAAATATATTAAAGTGTAGGCAGGGCAGGGAGATAAAATTGGGTACACAAGACTATTAAAACACAGAATTAGCTTGTTTGATGAACTACAGACTGCTGTCGCTCCCTATAACCCTAGAAATACCCGCCCGCCAAACTGAATGTGTTTAATAAGATTAGAATAATTCATGTGTTGCAGATAGAAATCCACGCTAGTCAACCCAAAGACTAAAGAGATTTGCTAAATGTTGTAGGCTGCGAGCGGAGCAGCGCAGCTCTGAGTCTCGCCAGGCTGTGGAACAGGCAGTCAAAGAGCACAAAGCTGAGATCCTGGCCCTGCAGCAGGCGCTCAAAGACCAGAAACTCAAAGCCGAGAGCCTTGCAGACACTGTAAGCATTTCCACACTGTTGAATACGCGTTTTTCTTGTTAGCAGCTCCTACAGCACACGCTTCCTGATTTTTGTTCTCAGCTGAATGATCTGGAGAAGAAGCACGCCATGCTGGAGATGAACGCTCGCAGTTTGCAGCAAAAGCTGGAGAGTGAGAGGGACGTGAAGCAGAGACTGCTGGATGAGGTACGTTTTCATATATGCATACTGTTTTCTGTCCTGCATTGGGAACTAGATGTTTCAACATATTCGTGTTACTGCTGCATGTGTTTGTGTGTGATGATGCGTTCCTTTCCTCTGTAAAGTCATAGCAGTAAGAAACGTCATAACGTGCTGTAAGGTGTAGCTGGTGCTACCGCTGGAAGCAAAGCGTTGTCAGAAGCACGCGTCGCAGTGCCTTTGGTGATGTAGCAGCCGTTTTACCTCCACAGCAGGAGAAACTCCAGCAGCAGATGGATGCGCAGAAGACCCACATCTTCCGCCTGACCCAGGGGCTGCAGGACGCTCTGGACCAGACTGACCTGTTGAAAACGGAGAGGACTGATCTAGAATACCAGCTGGAGAACATCCAGGTGCTGCTACACACACATGCACACATCTGTCTGCTGAGGTACATGTGCGGAAACACACACACACACACACTTATAGAGCGTTGAGGTTTCACTGCATGGCACAAGTGTTATTCCTCATCAGTAGCTGTCTTGTGTCTTCCCTCTTGTTCTGTCCCTCTGTTTTTTAGTGAAGGGCATAAACACCAACATGCCCAAACATGCACCCCCCTCTCTCTGTCACCCTTTTTGTTTGAAGTGAAATACTTGAGGAGAAATTCATGGCAGTAGTGATGTTCACTTAGCTCCACCTGCAGGCTGTGTACTCCCATGAGAAGGTGAAAATGGAGGGAACCATCACCCAGCAGACCAAGCTCATAGACTTCCTTCAGGCCCAGGCTCACGGTGGCTCAAAGAAGAAAAAGGTCAGATGGGATTATGTGTTTCATCAGACTGATTCATAATGCTACTTATGGCAAGCATGTTATTATTTACATGCAACCAGAGAGAAAAACCTGGAGTCTGAAAAAAATAAAAAGACAGCAGAGATGTCACAGATGAATGAGTTTAATACAGATGTATTTAAATGGAAATAACATGAGGATTTAGAGCCAAAGCTCACGGGTCCTCCTGGCAATAAACGGAGAACAGATACAAGAAGAGACTCTGTGTAGCTTTTCACCTTTTGACTTTGTGTTATTTGTCTCAGGGGCTGTTTGGGCGTCGCCGGGAGGACCTATTGGCTGCCATGGCTGCTCAGGCCCAGGCTCAGGGGCAAGTTCAAGGTCAGGTTTCCCCCGTGCCTCCGATCCAGCCGGTGCCTCTGCAGTACAGTGACATGAAGGCAGCTCTGGACAAAGAGCGTGCTCGTTGCTCTGAGCTGGAGGAAGCTCTTCAGAAGATGAGAGCAGAGCTGCGGTCTCTGAGAGAGGAAGGTAAGACTGCTCTTCTGAATTCACATTCTAGCAAGAAATTACTAGCAATATCTTTCTTATCCCTAACCCAGCTCTCCAGTATAAAGATCACAGCAGCTCCACGAACCCGGCCACAGCGCGGCAGCAGATGATGATGTCTGCCATGGTGAAGTCTCCAGAGCACCAGCAGGGCTCAACCAACCTGGCCCCCTCTAACTCTGGACGCAGGAAGGAGACTGCAACACCAGAGGGTGAGTGAAGAGACGGCGTTTACTGAACATTTCTCTCTCTAACAGAAACAACATTCATGCGCGATCCACACCGGCCCTAACTCTACACATACAGTCATGAAGGATCGTTTATGGAGCTCTTACTCTCCTTTCTCTTTCACACACCTTTCAGAGAGAAGGAGGGTCACTTTTGAAAGTAAGTTGTCCAAACTGACGGTCTCTGCAGTTTGGTCTCTTATCTCTCCTCTCCCTTTGTCTCATCCACATCCCTGAAAGGCCAGATTTTAAAAGCTCTGCACTTTTATAAAAGCTCAGATCCCACCAGGCTGCTCAGGTGAGGCCGAGACGAGTATCTTTCTCTCGTTTCAGTGCACAGCTTTAGAAATCTGAAGCATTGTACATTGGTTGCTGAAGCTTATCCTCGATCTGATTTGCAGAACTTAAACTCACTAGACTTCCACCTGAGCTTCACATCATACACTAAACGAGATGCACCGTGTGATAAACCCTGCAATGCACAGAACACTGTTTGAACCCACACTCTGAAAAAAACTAAAGGTATTATTCAGTCAAGATTACAACAGCAGATCAAAGGTCTGAGGATATTTTGTCACTGTAAGATTAGAAAATGTGTAACGTTTGCTAAGCTCAATCACACAAAACACAAAACTATTAGTTTAACTTAACACAAGTATCTACAAGACATCGTGTTGTGCTGTGTGGACAAAGGAGAACACACATGGCTTGCTAACGAATGGATAATGCCTTTAAAATGCAGCAGTGAGTGGGCGCAAGCAGAGGGATTTATTAAATCAATATTCTTTTTCAAGCATTTTGTCTTCAGAGTTGACCTGCTTATGCATTTCCCTTAACATCTCAGAGTTCTTTGAAATACTTTCTTTTCCTGAGCCGGCATCACACCTGGTGTGGCATGTGGCAAGTGATGGATGTACCTGACACAATAAGAGCTGGCTGCCCTCACTGTGTTCCCCGACTGTATTTAGAGTATAGCCGTCGTTTGAAGGACAGTCAGAGAGACAGAGAGAGGGAGAGAGAGAGGGTGGTGCACCACAACACCCCTCACCGCTTCACCGTGGGACTCAACATGAGAGCTGCCAAGTGTACTGTGTGCCTGGATACTGTGCACTTCGGTCGCCAAGCTGCTACCTGTCTGGGTGAGTTACCTGTTTGTCTACAAGGAACTCAGTGAAACACTTCACACGGTGGATGTTGAGCCCGTGGCGACGGCCGCTGCTCAGTTAGTCCTGTTTGTTTTTGTTTTTCCTCCTCAGAGTGTCACGCTTTGTGTCACCCGAAATGCTCCCCCTGCCTCCCAGCCACGTGCGGCATGTCCAGCGACTGCTCACTGCATCTGTCCGAAGGCCTCTGTCGGGACAAAGGCGGCTCCGCGGGCCAACAGCTCAAAGAAGCCGGCGGACACATGCACCTGGAGGGCTGGATGAAGCAGCCCAGGTCTGTGCTCAAACTCCTCTGTACCAATGTAATGACTGAAGTGCAGATCACAAATGAGGCGGAGAAAGCCATAAAACGTGGAGGGTTTCATTTAAGCTGTAGATGCTTCTACACGGAGCACACAGAGCCTCTGAGAGGTTGGCCGTGTGCTTCAGAAAATAAAAACCATCATACCCTCACAGCTATTCAGTTATTGGCTCACGTGATACAGTCTCTTTTGTACGTTCACTGCCTGTCGCGCTGCGTCGCCTCCTCTCACTGAACACCAGCCAAACGTTTCCTGCTGAATGTTTGCGTTTCAGCGTCTGGGATTTGTGTTTGCAGAAATGGGAAGCGAGGCCAAGGCTGGGAGAGGAAATATATGGTCCTGGATGGGACCAAAATTTCCATCTACGAGATAGAGCCCAGAGAAGGTGCAGTCTTTTTTTGATGTTTGATTGAATACAAAACCATAGGATCTGCTACAAGACACGGCTCTGTGTGTGTGTGTGTTTCTCAGACTCGGTGAAGCCACTGGAGGAGTTTGATCTGTGTCTGTCAGACGGAGAGGTGGTGGTTCACGGAGCAGTAGGAGCATCTGAGCTGCCAAACACTGCCAAGTCAGGTACGCCGGTCAACGTCCGCCTGCTTGTTCTTAATTTACTGTCATTCATTGTTCCCTGCTCCTTTCGTGTCAGATGTTCCCTACGTCCTGAAGCTGGAGTCCCGTTGTCACACTCCCTGTTGGCCTGGACAGTCCATTTACTTCATGGCTCCCAGTTTCCCAGACAAGCAACGCTGGGTGGCCGTCATGGAGTCCGTGGTGTCGGCTGGACGGGCCTCCAGAGAGAAGGCCGAGGCCGACGCAGTGAGTATCTCTGGAGCGGCTGCAGTGTGACTGGGGCAGCTGGCTCTCTGCATCCTCAGACTCAGCGTTGAACTGTTTGGGGTCAAACGTTAGATTCAGACTTTGATGAGTAGTTTCATTTGTATGTGTCGTTAATCATTCCCTTCTTCTCTCTTTCTCTCCTCTCTCTGTCTTTCTCATTCCTGTGTGTTGCTTTGTCTCCATGCCCCATTGTACGTTCTGTCTGTGGGCATGTTTTCTTTCATTCCACTGGGTTTCATTGTACACATAGGCTGCTGTGTCCAAGAGACAAATGCTTCTGTCTCCTGTGGTCCAGGTAAAGAGTCACCAAGAAAGATACCAGACTTGTTGCATATTCGTCACGAGGCACGCAGTAGTGCATGTGTCTTATCATTTCGTTGGTTGGTCACCCCCCCTCCCTCACCAGCTGTGACTACTCCTCACTCTCACTCTACTAACGTCCTGTTCAAACTCTGTGTTGAGATAGTAGTTTGAAGTATTCTTCCTTTCCTTTGGTTTCCTGTTTATAAGCACAGTTACAAGATGTTTGGTCATCTTTGGGTTGATCCTCTTCACCTGTCCTGTCCTAAGGACAGGGATCACTCTCCTCTGCTGTCCCACCACACACTCTTTAGAGACTGGGACTCAAGTCACGTGACTCTGACTCGTGTTGGAAACTCAGTAACACTGATATCTGATATCATTTTGAGACCCAGTTGATCATTGACTGGATTAAACTGGCTTTTCGACGCTGACTTGAGTTCTTTCCCGTGAACCAGCTCGTTGAGATTTCTATTACTGGTAATGTTTTGCGTCAAGTCCCAAATGATGTAACGCCGTGGTGCTGCTGTGATAATTAGTCAAACAAGCCAAATTTAAACACAACGTTTCGTCACTTAGGGTTGTGTAACGGTTTAAAGCCTGAGTCGTCCAGACTCACGTGAATAGGAATCACTGTAGCCTGATGTAGACTGACTTGGTCCCACCCCTGACATGCAGCCACCCGGTCCCCTTTGTTCTGCTCCTGTGCCACCCCCCCGTCCTTGTGAGGCTTTGCTGTTGCTGTGATGAAAGCTGACTCCACACCTTTCTCTGCTCCTACAGAAGCTGCTGGGAAACTCTCTGCTGAAGCTGGAGGGAGACGATAGGCTGGATATTAACTGCACCCTCCCTCTCACTGATCAGGTAGAACGTTATTTATAACCCAGCTGATCAGCTGCTGCGTTTAGACATGTGGTTCTTTAGAAAACACCTTCATCCACTGTAGCAGTTCCACTCCAAGTGAAACGATCCTAAGTCATGGAGGGACACGGCGCACAGAGCAGATGCTCGCGGCTCACCGCCAACGTTTGCCACACGTTGCTCGTGTTTGAAATCTCAGCGTGTTCACTGGAATAATAACGCTGGTTTCTTGCTGTGCTCTAGATCGTTCTGGTGGGTTCTGAAGAGGGCCTGTACGCCTTGAACGTTATCAAGAACTCCCTGACTCACATCCCCGGTTTGGGATCAGTCTTTCAGATCCACATCATCAAAGAGCAGGAGAAACTGCTGATGATTGTCGGTGAGATTTTTCAGCTTTGTCTGTTTGCTAGTTTGTCCTGCGATCACCTGCTGCTGTTACCGTAGGTCATCCTCATAGCTGATGATGTGGCGATACATGGACACGCAGCATGACACATCTTGTTACTCAGGGCAGCAGGATGACTGGATCATCTTCTGTGTAACGTCTGTATGCGTGTGCTGCAGGGGACGAGAGGGCGCTGTGTCTGGTGGAGATCAAGAGAGTGAAGCAGTCTCTGGCCCAGTCCCACCTGCCTAACCAGTCCGATCTGGCTCCCTACATCTTTGAGACAGTAAAGGGCTGTCACCTCTTTGCTGCTGGAAGAGTAGGTCTCCTTCTCCTCTGTAAAAAAGCAGATGAGCGCTCTGCGAACTGACTCTAAAAGGTGACGTGTCCTCCTCTTCACAGATAGACAACAGTCCTTGTATATGTGCTGCAATGCCCAACAAGATCACCATTTTGCGCTATAACGACAATCTCAACAAATACTGCATCCGTAAGGTGGGTATGGCCTGTTGGGTACACGCTTCCTTCCCGGTTCGCATCTTTCACACACCCCATATGCTAAACCTGACAGGAAATTGAGACCCTGGAGCCCTGCAGCTGCATCCATCTGACCAACTACAGCGTCATCATCGGCACCAACAAGTTCTACGAGATTGAAATGAAGCAGTTTGTGCTTGAGGGTAAGTAAACTCACGGAGACACAGCAGTGGTTCTGCTGCTTGTGTTTGACTCTCATCAGCCATCGCGCCCACATCTCTGTCATGTTGCTGCGTCGTCTGTTCGGTCCTGTTCCAGAGTTCTTGGACAAGAACGACATGTCGTTGGCTTCAGCAGTGTTTGCAGCCTCGTCCCACAGTTTCCCCATAGCCATCATGCAGGTGGCCAGCAGCATGCAGAAGGAGGAATACCTGCTGTGTTTCCATGGTGGGTGTAAATGAATAATGTGAGGTAAAAACCACCAGTGTGAACACAAACGCATATCTGCAGAGTGAGTTTGGTGATTGTTCTCTCCTGTGGTACGTGACAGAGTTCGGCGTGTTTGTGGACACGTACGGGCGCAGAAGCCGCTCTGAGGAAATTAAATGGAGCCGCCTGCCTCTGTCCTTCGGTGAATAAACTGTGTATGTTGCTTCATGTGGCGTTAATACAGCAGCCAGATATAGCAAATATATGATTTTCCTTCTCCTGTGGTGCAGCCTACAGAGAGCCCTACCTGTTCGTCACCTACTACAACTCTCTGGACGTCATCGAGGTTCAGGGACATGCTGCTCTGGGGTGAGACGTGGCACCAGACACTTTTAAGCACAGTGATATTGTCTGTCCGCTGTGTTACCCTCTTTATTGCTTTTCTCAGTCTTACTGTGCTGGCCCACTTGGACATCCCCAGCCCTCGCTACCTGGGCCCAGCCATCTCCTCCGGGGCCATTTACCTGGCCTCGTCCTACCAGAACAAACTGCGCGTCATCTGCTGTAAGGGGAGTCTGATCCGAGAGTCCGGAGAGCTGCAGAGGACTGGCTCCAGCCGAGGGTCAGCGCCCACTCTCAGCTTTGACCTCTGTAGTTTGAAAGAGCAGAATTTCAATGAAACTGTGTAGGAGATTTAAAGCACTTGAACAATAACTAGTCACTCGTCTTCTGTGTCTGTGGATGAGATGAGCGGGCAGCGCCATCTGCTGGACACGTTCAGTAAACTCTCCTCTGCTCGGCTGTGTTTTCTACAGCAGTCCCAGCAAGCGAGGCCCGCCCACCTACACAGAGCACATCTCCAAGCGTTTGTCCTCGGGCCCCGGCAGCCACGACGGCCTGCATCGGGAGCCCAGCACCCCACACCGGTACCGGGAGGGCCGCACTGAATTCAGACGAGACAAGTCTCCCGTCCGGCCGCTGGACAGAGAGAAGTCTCCAGGCAGGGTGTTGGACAGTCGCAGAGAGAGGTCCCCTGGGAGATTTGGGGACAGCACCCGACTTCACGCCGGGTCTGTGCGCACACAGCTCGCCCCTGTTAACAAGGTGCCGTAGAGACGTCCTGGTAGCGGTTAAGATGTGTGATGTGTGTCTCAATCATCAGCTGTTCAAAAACAACCCCGAAAAACATCAGGGTAACAAACTGTTCAGAGCAAAGCAACTTTATGCAGCAGTAAAGGGATCTTTACCTGTTGTTAACCTGACACCAGGTTGGAAACAAAGTGAGTAAAGAAGCAAAGACAACAGCAATAAAAAACAAGCTTAATGATGTTACATGATCACATCAATCATTGATCACAGAAAATTATGAAAAAGTCATTGTCGCTTCCTCTTTAAACAGAATCAAACAGAATTTGTGCTACAAAGGTTATGGTTACAAATCATTACCAGATTATGACAATGAGGGAATGATATGTAGTAAAAACATAATGAACTGATCCTGCTGCAGTAAATACCGTGATGATCGGGTTGTTTCAGCGCGTCTCTGTCGCTGCTCTTGTCTTTGCAGGTGTGGGACCAGTCATCGGTGTGAATCCAGCTGCGAGGCTCCGTGGGAGACCCCTCGATCCACTCTGAGTGCGAAGCACACACACATGCACACAAAACACGCGCACACATCGCTCAGGCTGACCGTCGGCCTCATTGCCTGTACATAGTGCGGCCTCAGTTCCTCGCTCAGCAACACGGGCGACAATCCTCTTTTCTGACTCGTGCTTTGATGGATTAAAGCCCGCGGTGGATGTGGTGACAGGGAACCTACGCTCATCTCCACATTAAGAGAATCTACTTTAATATATATATACGCCACGTTGTAAATATTGCAGTGTGAGTTTTTATAGATAAAGGGAATAGTCGGCCGGTAAAGCCATGTCTATTTTTTTTAAAAATGAGTTTCTAAAGATGATGCAGGGAGATTATTGATGTTGCTGGTTAATACTCTATCAACATCTCATTAGAATCTGAAAGGCTTTTTCTCTGCTCAGAGAAACAAACAAACATTTAATTGCTCACATAAATCACGAAGAGAAAGTCGGAGGAGGCGACGCTTTGCACATGACACTGGATTTGAACAGGTGTTAAAACTCTTGTCTCTCTTTGGATCAGATGTGTGGTCCTGACTAAACAGCCTTTGACATATAATTGCATAGGATTGCTTTATTGACAGTTGTTGTCTGGCCATACTTTGTAAAAACTATTAAGCAATGTTTTACTCAAGTGTTCCTTGTGTTGTTGTTTTCTTTATGTTGGATTCATTTCCTTTTTTAGCAAACCTAAGATAAAGAAACGTGCAGCTCTGCCTCTGCAGACGTCTTGCGGTCCGGCTGCCTGTCACTGCCTCAGCTTGCTCTTAGTCCGCCGCCGCCGCCGCTGATTATGGTGCAGATGTCCTGTTTGTGTGCGGTGATATGAAGTCTAGTAATCGTCAGGGGTCGTCACTTTCTAGTATCGTTTCTTTAGAGCCAGTAACACCACCACGTCGTCACATCAGTGAGCATGAGTAACTTACGAGCAGCGTTTGTCGATTTTCTCTCTTGGCTGTTCTTTTCTGACATGTATTCCCTTAAATTTGCATTGAGTAAGTAGACGTTGATGTTAGACAGTATTCAGATTTTCTTCCTTTTTAGAGATGTATATCAGTACATGCATTAAACACGATTAAAGTGTTTTGACTGTTTTCTTCTTTGTGTGTCGGCTGCAGGTTTTCAGTAAGAACAAACGGCCCAGTAGGTTTTATCTAGTTTATTTCTTCTTTAATTCTACAACATTGTAATGCTCTTTAAAGTAAATCCAACAAAACAAAATATTCAGACTGAACAAGGAGCACTTGTTGTTACAGGAAATTGCTATGTACAGCTACACACTCCTCTGACAGACATGAGAAGGTTCAAAGTGCTTATCAAACAGAAGGGAAAGAAGGAGGAAAGTCGAAACAAAGCACGAGTGATCCCTTTGTGAGAGACCCGTAATAAAACTGCTTGGCACCAGTCTCCACCAAAAGAGAGACACGCACGCACAGGCTTGATGCATTCACACACACACACACACACACACACACACACACACTTGCGTCGAGTGATTACTGGGCCGTAGCAGTGATGCCTCTGATAGAACACGTCAGCGTGAGAGGAGAGAACTACAACATATGCAGATTAAGAAAACTTGTTGGGAGAGCGAAGGGAAAAAAACACCGAAAGGGATCATTCTGGCAACATGTGTGTTTGTGGTGCCCCCGTTTACCACGTTACCCAAACCTCATGCTTGTTACAATAGTGAAGCACAGCACTTTCAGTCTTACTTCATCAAACTCTGGCAGTGTCTACTTAACATCATGTGCAAACAATAGCCTCTTTTTTTGTTTTTAGACATTTCACATTCATGGATTGGTAAAACAAAACCTGGTGCCCCAGCATGCTTGTGACAGTGGTGAAAATGCAGAGAGAGAGAGAGAATTCATGCTACCAGTCGTCAGTGTGTCTGTAGGGAGTGTGAATCCCCTGACTAAATCATCTGTTCATAGAATCTGATCTCAGATTACAGACCAGCTTTTACATCTCTATTATAAACTCAAATTCATTCATCTGGCTGCAGATCATTGTTCCAGTTTATCAAGTCTCTGCACATGCACAGAGAGAACACGGAGCTGGATTAGAGGGATCAAACCAGCATTCACCTGCAGTAGTACCATCTCAACTCAGCTCTGTTTGGACCATGAACCTGTCTCTCTTTTTGTGTTTTGGTAAACATTGAGTTTTCAGAAATTACAGCATTTCCAGGGGCAAATGAGTCTCTTTTTTGAATCTCTATTCTGTTTAAAGGACAAAAGGTCAAACAGGTGATTGAAACACATTTCACTTGTAGCCTGTTGTTGCTTTCACTGCAAACTCTAATTATTCTCTCATTTTACCACCACACTATCATCCAACAACACCATCACCCAAAAGGAGACGTGAGGAACACGCGACCAGAGGGCGTGGCTCCGGTAACAGAACGTCAGCACCCGCGCAGTCTGCTGCTACATGAAGCACAAGCTGGATGATGACAAACAAAACTCCGGCAGTGTCAACGAGAACATCACGAGAAGAAAAAAAAGTCTGTGTGCTGTACCTTTAATGCTCCTGCTCAAAAACAGAAGACGAAAAAGCATTCTCAGAAATTAACAACAAAGGCCATTCTTCATGATCAAAATCTGCAACAAGAGTCACTCAGTAACTGCAAGCTCAGCGTGTGTGTGTGTGTGTGTGTGTGTGTACAAAGTAGAGGTAGCATGTTTAGATGGGATTAAATGGAGTAATGGTCGTGTGTGTGAATGGGATTTCATTTTGGATCCAGGCTGCTTGTTTTGGACCACGGTTCTCTCAGTGCATAGACGTCTCATTGGCTACAGACATGGGTGTTTTTTTCAATCTGACAAGGTCAGAGGTCATGGTGTTCTCGCTCCCCGTGTCATAAACACTGATTATCCTGTGGCAATTTGAATTGTCTGGGTTTTTTTTCAAACAGCAATTCAACAAGAAAACCTTAATAAATAAAATCAAAGAAATGATGGCGTGTGAAAGGGAAAAACCACTGCAGCATCAAACAGGACGCCCTGCTTCTCTTTTAAAAATAAACTCACCTGCTGCCTTCAACAGGTTGCAAAATATAGGTACTTTTCTGCACTTAGCATCATTAGAAAACAAAGAAATAAAAAAAACTTTTTGGTGACTAAGTAAGTGAGCCACTATTCAAGGATTCTATACATTTTCTCTTAAATGCTATATATGAATCTGAATATATTATTTTATTCACTTATTTTACAAAATGTGTGTGTGTGCGTGCGCGTAAACAGCGAGGTCAGTGATTGGTTGTTAGGCAGAGCGGGCGTCTCAGAGAAGGTCAAAGTGTCAGCTTTCATGTGGAGTTACAAACTTCTAGGAAAACGCCAAGAGCCCTTTGCTGCTGCCGCCGCTCCCCTCCACGCTTCAGCCAGTCACAGCGAAAATCACAAGCGAGCTCGTGGTCGACTCAAGAGGAGGAATTAAGTATCAGAATATGTGAACACGGGCATTTAAACGCATCAACTTCAGCATCACTTCTGATTCCCGCCACAGACTGAAAAGTAAAAGTGAGCCGTCGGCTCCCAGTGCCTGCTGGGTAGAAACGGGAAGAAGAGGGCTGTGTGTGAGTGCAGGCTGTGTAGGGAGACTAAACAGTCAGTGCATCCTGCAGCTCGTCCGACACACACCAACAAAGCCACAGCGCAACAGCTTCCAGTCGGCAGACGAGTGATAACAGTCAATCAGCAGCCATGAGCTGTGAGAGGCTTTTCTAGAGCTCACGACCTGTTGTTTGTGCGTTTGGTGGTAACTTTAAAGTATGATATTAACTACGGTAAACGTAGGATTTTACTGTCTGAATCTCACCAACACGTCTTTACTATGTGTCAGTAAAATGCTGCTAAAACTCTACAAAACTAAAGCAACTCCATTTACTGAGAATGAACTCAGCCCACCTTGTTTTAAAGGGTTAGTGCACCCAATATGTCAAACTGTGGATAACCATTGATGATGTTGTTTACATTTTGAGAATCCAGCCTGGACACGTTGGCCTCTGCCCCAGTCACAGCAGTGTTCACTCAATACAAAAATAATTCCCTGCTTTAGATCCCAAAACATTGATTTCAAGGAGGAAGTCAGGAATATGCTTTGTAATTTTGGTGAACTGACCCTTTGAGCTCGTCTCTAAACAACATGACTGTCCAAACCTTCGGATGGTGAGAGACGCCTGTGATTGTTTCCACATCACTCCTGATTTTCCAGCCTCCAGAGAAGAGGAGATGTCTGTGAGGGTCTTCGTCTAGGTGTGGACGATGGGGAAAATGGTTCCTGAAGCCTTCATAGAGACTTCAGCAGCACAGTGGGACGACCTTCTCTGCCCGCCAGGTCCAATCACCAGGATGTCCATTTTCACTCCCCTGCTCTCTGAATGCAGTCGCATCACTGCCACAGTGTCCTCTGTGGCCAATGTGCAACATCCTGTCACCCCCCTCCCCGTGGACACGCCTAGAGCATGCGGCAACTCGCTAACACGTCGTCTTCCATATATACACATATCTGCAGCACGTGCGCTCGCTCGCTCACACACACACATACACACACAAAGTACATGGGACATTCTGTGTAGCTCCTGTGCTCTTCTCCAGCAGTGCGTCTGTGTCAGCGGCTGGCAACGCAGCCTGACCCCCACCCTCCTGCCTCGCTGCTCTGAGCCTCAGTTGGAGCTTGCTGTGATTGGTTTCTCCAACTCCAGGTCCAGGGGGGTCAAGCTGAGCCGGAGGTTGCTGTAGCAGGTCTTACAGACCCGGCTGGGCTCGAACAGCTGCTGGCTTGGCACTGGGATCTTCTGGTCACAACAGGTGGCGCAGAACACATTACCGCAGTTCCTGCAGGGGGGGACACAGAGCAGTCACTGCCGGAGTCTCGCACACAGCCCCTTTACGCCTACATTTACCATGTGTCCTTTTAGGATTGTGTTGGCAAACGACTCAGTTATTATTCAGAGGTGGAAACCTGCAGCAGTAATAACTCACTAATCACACCGTCACTGACTGTGAAGCTGCTACCGTTGTTCCACGGTCAGTTCAGATGATGTCTAGTTTGGAGGCTGTAGTCTGTAGACCGCTCCTCCAGATGACATCATATAAAATAAATACACCTCCTCCAGATGATGTCATCTGGATGATTTCTCAATTTAAGGTTATAGAACATTCATATACATGTACTCTCCAACCTAGAACTACAGGAAGCATGTTGAATAGTCAGTGAAGATACCCTTTACTTTCAAAATAAGGGCACACAATTTTACTCAAGACTAACAAATCACACAAGTCAGCTGGATGAGAATTACATAGGCATCAAAGCCTGAATTGGAATTTGTGAGCTCACATGTGAAGAACAGGATCGTGATATGAAAATGTGTCTGCTGCTGTCAAACAAACTGTGACTGATCAGAATCTGATGACACGTGATAAACAGGAGTAAAGCAGGTCCCAAAACCCAAACCACTGAGCTTTGCACTAGAGGTCTTCATGGGTCAGCTTGGTTTTGAGGAACAAAGACCTGATGCAGGACTCAGGTTGGACTAGGTAGAACGTCTCAGGAAGGTTCTGGTTCACTTTACCGTATCAGGTCCAATACACTTAGGGCCCCACGGTTTCCACCATGTGGAAAATATGGACAGAATCGCAGAAGTCATCAAATAAAATGGAAGTCAGTGTTGAACATGTGGTACAACCTGCTGATACTGGTGTGCAGGTAGAGAAATAGTTTTCTAATGAAATCTGGCTGCTGCAGGCGCCGGTACGTGTTACCTGTTTAAACAGGACTCAGCTTTCACACCCAGTCACTGAAACACAGACTCCATGTTTAGAGCCAAGTTTAAGCAGAATCGATGTTTATGAGTCGGGAGAAAAACTCAACAGCAAAGTTTTGCGACCACATGACAGTCTGGACCCGCGACAACACATGACGACCACATCCAGACTCACAGTAGAAACAAGAACTCCAGGCTCACTCCAGCAAAGTCTTACGACCAGATCCTGATGTTTCCTTTATTGAACAAGGATATGTTCTTTTTTCCCATCAATTCCGTGATTAGACACTTTTAGGTGAATAAATGATGAGAAAGTAAAATTGGAAAAACACAATCCAGGGTTAGGGGTAGGATTTCATGGGGCCCTAAACAGGCCTGGATCCAGTGAATTGATAAGTGGCCTTATAGGTTTCAGGTTTACCAAGGCTCATTTTGTAAAGTGTCCAAAATAAAAGACACATGAAGACCTCTACGGCAACACACTTCTTCTGTTCACGCTACATGCTGAGTTAGCAGAGGTGCTATTAACCCTGAGCAGTGCTAACATGGTTATTCAGCCCATTAAAACACACACTCTCAGTGGACAGGAGGCTTCAGATACCCATGCTCAGAATCAGACGTAAGGCCATGCTTACACACACACACACACACACACACACACTGGTCCCTTCTACCTGCCTGTGCTCGCCCTGAACAGAAAACAATTGTGATTATCAAGCACTTCACACAGCCGGGTGCATCAGGGGCCCTTATTACCATGCTGTGCTGCTGGGAGGTGAGATTTCATGGGGCCCTAAACAGGCCTGGTTTGAGGGCCCTAAACAGGCCTGGTTTGGGGGCTGGTTTGAGGCAGCATGCTGCCAGGGTGTGTTGAAGGGTGCCGATGTGGCGCTATGACAGGAGGAGGGTTTTGTGTTGTTGTTTTTTTTAATATTTCCGATCATGTAAAAATCAGCCCTCAACCAAACACAGCTGGCGCACCGCCAGCACCGTGCTCAGGACCACAGCCAATTAAAAACTGCTCAATGGTGACGAACTGTCGCTGCAGAACGCACACTCAAGTCAACACATCACAGAAATGCAGAGTGAGTTCCCTGACAAGTCGCTGACAACTGAAACACAATGGTGGGAAATAGATGCAGGGAGGGAGAGGAAAGGGTTAAAGGGAGCGAGAGGTGCAGCGATGCCAGGTTCAACAGGTAGAGGGCAGAGGGTGTGGCGGTGGGGGAGGGGGGTCAGATCTCACCAGACCTCCTGGACAGGCTCCCTGCCACTGTGGAGGAGGAGAGGGGCAGACAGTGGGTAAGAACTGCCTCAACACTGCTACAACACAAAGTGCTAAAGAAATACAGCCTATCAAGTTGCATTAAGGGAAATGTAGCAACTGCTTTTATTTTGACATTCTGTCCCTCAGAAGTGCTCAACATTACTAAATTACTGGATCAGTGTGATTTAAAGCATGTCACATCTTATAACGAGAATAAAACCTCTAAGGTGAACAGCATTCGCTGTAACGTCTGGCAATGCAGCTCACGTATCTCCACAGACTAATAAAGGTCATTTCGTACTGGTTGTGCAAATATGCAGACTGCAATATTCTGCTCTCTTCCATCGTTTCATCCTGTTTGTCTGACAGGCGTCACAGTAAGTAGTTCTAATCGCTGGGCTTTCTCCTTACAAATAAAGATAGTCTGAACACAAACTAGACAAACCTCAGCCCACTCACGGTCCTTCAGACTCTTTCTATTGCCAGGTCTTTATAAGCCTCAACAGGACAGACAGACGTGGTTGATGACTGTGGGTTTGAGTTTCTGCAGCTTGATAATCCACAGTGTTTACCTGCAGTGGTGCTTCCTGGTGGCGAGCCAGAACCTGCTCTCGCAGCCGTAACACTGGGCTGCCAAATGATCGGGGTACCAGCGAGTGACCTGTAATGTTCGCACCAAGATCAGTTAACCGCCCCTGGACACACATTACCTCACCTCAAAACACAAGCTAAGCTCCTAACCACCCCTGCCATTGCTTTGGGAGCTTAGTCCCTGCCCCCCCCCTAATACTGGTTTCCATGAGTGCAGCTGCTAACCTCAGTGTCCTGCTTGTCCACCTGCTCCCAGCTCGCCTCAGAGAACAGCTCCGTGCTACAGCGTGACAAACAGTTGGGGTCCAGGTTGAAGTCTGAATCTGTCATTGAGGTCTGCGTGTGGAGAGAATCAGAGTTCAGTTCATTTAACCGGCATCAGCATCAGCATCAGCATCAGCATCAGCATCAGCATCAGCATCAGCATCAGCATCAGCATCAGCATCAGCATC
>JAUMHF010000026.1:2889331-2903796 GCA_032359275.1 Microctenopoma steveboyesi
TTTAACCGGCATCAGCATCAGCATCAGCATCAGCATCAGCATCAGCATCAGCATCAGCATCAGCATCAGCATCAGCAGGGCTGTCAACCTGTTGGTCTCTTACCACTTCATCTCCGACGTCTCCATTGATCCTGTGGTAGCCGGTGTGCTGCTGATTCTCCAGACGACTCCACAGCTCCTGCACCTGCTTCTTCAGCGTCTCCACCTCCATCTGGTGTCCTACCTCGATCTGCCTCAGTCTCTGCTGGATGGCATCGGTGTGGAGTGTGAGTCCGTCGTCGTCCAGGTGGCTGCGGGATGGCTGCTCTGGGCTGATGGTGGCCCGAGCCAGCAGGGCATGGCACCAGTGGTGCTGGGAGCAGCTGCACCGCGGGTGGAGGATCAGGGAGTTACAGCTAGCTACAGACACCTGTCGACTTAGAGGTAATCGCTCTCCGTTCCCTTTGGCCCAGTGAGGACCAGTGGGCTCCAAATCAGAGCTGTCGCCATTACAAAGTCCATCCCTGCTGAAGTCAGCACTCACAGACGGAAAGGCACTGACCAAGGGTTTCTTGATGCCCCCGTTTAAAGTTCTGATAAAGCTGTGCTCACCTGCTTCGTGGCCTCTCTCCTTCCTGGAGCCGGGCAGCTGGCCCCTGCCATCGCTGCAGGGCTGACGGTTCAGGCAAACAGGCGGCTGTGCTTGGAGCTCCAACCTGCTGCAGGCCTCCTCTGTTAAAGTCTCTGTGGAGCTTTCCATCAGTGAGGCCCTCTTATCCACCTGCTCCACCGACTCAAAAACACCACGATCCGAGTCAGAAGCCGGGCAGGTCTCCTTATCCACCCCCGTTTCTTCGGGTGACGTGTCCACAAAGCCATTATCTAAAGTCCTGTCCGCAGCAGACTGCACCGGCTCATCTAAGCTCGATTCACTGGGTCCAGCTGCAAGCTCCTCCTGCTTCACCAGATCCTCCGACGTCTTAGTCACCTCAGCCGCCTGTTGATCCAGCTCCTCTGCCTTCTGTGTGGGCAGAAGGGGAGACACACCATCCTCCTCAGGCTCTATTACACCATTTTCTGGATGATGACCATTAGCAAATACTTCACTATGCATCTCAGAGCCGCTGACCTCAGCACACTGATCCTGATCCTCAACATTTGCTCCTCCCTCCACCTTTGTGCCAGCTGCATTGGATACATGAGTGACAGTCGCACCTCCCTCTTTCTGATCTACTCCTGCCTCTTCCTTTGTGGCTTCCTGTAGAATGTTTTCCATTTGGCCCTCAGCCACACCCACTGCCACAGAGAGCTCTGCCTCCTCTGCTTCCTCCACTGTTTCTACTGGTGTCACAGCAGCTCCCTGTCCGAGCTCAGCACGTGAGCCTGAGCGCTCTGGGCTATTATCCAGCGCCGAATCCCCTCCGTCTGGGTAAGGTCCCGCTCCGTTAGGCAGCACCTCCTGATCCGGGCCCCCCCCTCCATCAGGCCCCACTGCCATATTGAGCTCCAAAGAGCGCCGGTGGTCCTGCCACTTTTCGTTGAGGCTCGGGTCACTGGAGCGTCGATTTGGAGCGAGTGAACTTCCCAGCTCACATGCGCTGGGCAAGTTATCGAAGGAGCGAGTCTTTGTTCGCCTATGCATAGAAACATAACATCAGTGTCATAAACATCTAGTCGCAGTCCTAACAAACAAAAGAGGAAATATCCTAAAATAGAAGCTTTCAGACTTTAACTCGGAGACAGTAGTCATAAAGTTCCTGGTGTTATCAAGCAGAGCATAAAACAGTAACTGTGAGGACCACAGCTCAGTAACGTATCTTAAGAGACGAGTCGAAAGGTCGGGCCTCTGTGGCTCTGGGAGTCCTTAACCTGTGTTAACCTTACATGAGGAAGGAAGGGGGGGTGGGTGTCAGCGCGCCAGGCTCACCTGCCCAGGGGTGCATCCTCCGAGTTGGCACCGGGCACAGGGTAGGGTGCACAGGAGTCGTCAGAGGGCGTGGTGGGGGAGGAACTGGGCAGGTAGACCGCCGTCCACAGCATCAGGTTGCGCACGTGACACACTGGGTGGAGAACCTGGAACAACAGCTGCATATTTAATGTTTGGCTAAATGATTAATAATTCAAATCTAATAAAAAGAGAAATGAAAAAGGTGAAGGAAAAGAGAAAGGAGTCCAGCAGGTAAAATTAAAGTGGATGACTTCACCGCCTGAGACCAGATTACAAACCCCACTCACAGGAAACTATAAATTATCTAGTCTTTACTTGCAAACATAAGATGACATCTTTCCTTGTAACCATCATAACGCACCAAGACCCTCAAACATGATGTGAGGAAAAAGAAAGGTATACAAACAAACACATTTCCAATAGGGACAGAACATCTGAATGTAAAATGAATTCTACCTCACATCAACTGGAGAATATTTATGGTCATGACACCCACGCACATAATGTTTGAACAAAACAATAGCAACCACGGAAATGACATTCTGAGGAGGGTGGCAGAATACTTCTAAATTAAGTTTGAAAAAATTAACAATTAAAACTAAAAAGACATTCGGGAATTCGTGGCTCTGAGGTTTGTCTGAGGCATTTGTTTTCTGGATTTAAAAAGCAGGGTTGGTTCTAAAATCTATTTCACTAACACATGGTGTTTATTTATTTACTAGTTCTACACTTGGTGGACTTCAGTCATATTTTCTGTTTGTAGCTTTCACACCAAGCTACACCAGCATAAGTGTAAAACCAGATTAATTAGTAACAGATGCTGTAGTAATGAGCTGGGTCTTAAAGCAGAAGAGTGGACGTACAGTCTCGGAGTGTGAGGAGTACAGCATGTTCCTCAGGGTGCGGTTAGCTGGTCTTAGCAGTGACCAGACGGAGCAGGTTCTCTCCTGAACATGCCTGTCCTCTCTCTCCTTGCCGCTGTTACAAAGGAAGGTGCCGAACAGACAGGAGTAGGCGTGCTGCACCAGTTTCACCTGTACACACACAGACAGACAAGTAAAGGCATGTATACACAGCTCAGGTATGACAACAGGAGGCGACGAGTCGCCTCGTGAATTTGTGAAAACAGTGTCAGTCACAGTCATATCACATGTCTAACCGCGGGGTCTTAGAAGTAGCCCTTCACCAGTACGCACCAGAAAGGCCTCATTAAACTCAAAGGAGCAAGGGAACTGCCTCTGCAGCTGGTGAACGCAGTCCAGCCACTGCAGGAAGACGGGGCAGCGTTCGTTCAGGTCTTCAGAGTTTTCTCCATGGCCACAGCGGTCAGCAAACTTATGGCCAAAGTCCAGCCACTCAGTCTCCACTAAAACCTGGAAGCCCTGAGAGCAGATGCACTCAGCATCAGCAACAACATCCATGTTTGTCAATGTAAACATGGACAATTAAAGGTTTACCTAACTAACTACTACATAATACCCAAATATGAATTTCACATAGGAATGTGCCTCCAAAATAAATATAAATCAGAGACTGAAGCAAAGCATGGGAGTCTGCATTGTACCTCAATAGTGCGATAGTATGGGTCAAGCAGCAGCTTGGACAGAGCAACAATCTGAGGTGTGCGGTCCCAGCCGTCAGAGCAGTGCACCAGGACGGGTCTGTGGTCGCGGTCCACGGCATTGACCACGAGCAGCGCGGCCTTCAGTAGCAGAGACAGGTGCTGCAGCCACTTTGTGCTTTCCAGCGCAGAAAGCCAGCTGCAGGAAACAATTAAAAAACGTAAGACTTGTTCTGACAACACCATTGGTGACACGTGTTCATAATTAGTAATACAGAAGACAGGCCAGTGCTATATATAAAAGGACTTCTCTGTGGCCTGGTATGTGTACAGTAAGAGCACAAAGGAGATATAATCTCTGTCCATATGAACAAAAACAATTTTCTAACAACAATGTTCTCTTACGCCAGAGTGATTCAGTTACACATCTGTGGCACACGGAAAGAGATCCTCCAATTAGGGTTGGGCCAGACCTCGTAAATGAGGCACAGATGTATGACCAAGACCAAACACACAGCTGTGATTACTAGTTACCTACAGTTATTACAGCACAGCTTGCGCTTGAGCTCTTGGTTATTGGTTTGTGCCTGCAGAGGTATGGAGCTACAACTAGGGGAAGCTGCAGGCACTGCTGGAGGCAGAAAAAAAGCTTACTTGGCTGGATCAGGCATCTGCGTGCAGAGGAAACGCAGAGACTGGAAACTCTTGCGGATGGAGTGGATGTTTGCCATGCTCATAAACACCACCTCACAGTTGGGATAGTACTCTGGAACAGACGGTAAACAATGGTTACCAAAAAAAAGAAAAACTAATTTAAGCACAGAGAACAATTGAGATTGAGGCTAACTGAGGTGCTGAATGCACAGCACGTGTTAACTTAGCTCTCTTTGTAGTCTGGGGCAAACCAGAGAGTCCCCTAGTACCTGGGCATTCACAGCCTCCCCCTTTGGCCCGGTTAGCTACAGCAGCAGCATAGGACCTGGCATCCAGGATCAGCAACTTGTGGGGTTGGATGGCCAGAGTCTCCACCTCTGAGCTGTTGGTCATGGAGGACTCTGACACAGACAGCAAAACACAGCAAAGTTCCAAGGACAGTTCAGCTTGTATGGAACTCATATTGGGGAGATGTGTGAGAGTATTAGCATGGTCAAAGGGTTCAAAACAATGGGATATGAAAGTATAGCATTCAGACACATGAATCAGAATGTGTTTGACCTATGAAGTTACTGTAATCTTCATGTTTGGGTGAGGTTCTGCGCCAGACAGGTCAAATTGCACAACAAATTCATGCAGACAGCGAGACCTCAGCATATAAATATCTTGTCTGTGTATGGTGGTAGGTGTGTTTCTGTGGGTGGTTCCTGTATGTCTGTGAGTGACTGAGAAGGTGAGTGAGGCTGACTGAATGCAAAAGTCAATACCAAAGTCAGTCTCAGGCAGGTCTGAACCATTGGTGTAGTTGCCATTGGGGAGGTGTTTGTGAAAGCTGCCGTCCACGGCGCAGGCCTTGGCAATGGACTGGACTAGGTGCTCATCATCAGCATTCCTCCAGCCCCACCAGCTGACCTCTGGTTGGCCACAACGTGCAATCACAGCACCTGTGCTCTGGTGCCTGTGTGAGACGTTAGCCGGAACACAGAAATGCGCCAGGAAAAGAATGTGATCATTGACAGGAAACAGATTATACCAGCTAATAGTCTACACAATAATCCAGGGACATGCAAAGTGCACATAACCCCACAAAACCCACATTAACCCACTCATTTGACAAAACCTTAAAACATTTAAGAAGTTTTAAAGTTATCTAGTGGTAAACAGAGGCAAATAGACAAATGTAGTCTGGAGGGAGTTAGTGTATCCATTAGTAATCATCAGCGGTACGGTGTGGTTTTTCTAGTTGAAGTACATTCTGTGCACAGTGATTCTATATATAGATATTATTTGAACAAAGAACAAAGGAGGTTTTTCTTTTCTGCGTGGCAGTAAACACATTAAGCCTCTGGTTCGAAGAGCTCAAGGAGAAACAAACACACCAACCTATAAACCACAGCAGGGAACCTCTTCCAGGAGCGGAAGGCTGCCACATTTTCCAGCTCCTTGTCAGTGATCCAGGCTGGCACCAGGAGCTGCTGAGGATAGCTGGGGCAAATCCTGGAAGAGCGGAGGGACAGAGAGAGCAATGGCTAAACAAGGAGAGAGAGGTGGATGGGGGGCTCTGATGGCTCAACAAAGGTTTCTGTCTACAGACACCTAATCTAGGGCTGGGTTCTTATATGCCCAGGGCGCAGCACCAGTGGAGTGAAATAACACAACCACCCACTGTCTAAGACACACACAGACCTGTTTTGTACACCAATGAAAGCGAAAGACGACTCAGTCCTCTAGCTGGTAGAGATGGAAATCAACACAGCAGCAGGTTATGTATCCCGAATGAAAGGTAATATTACCTGAACTTGCTGTTGATGTCAGATATCCTCCAGGCATTTTGAGTGTCAAAGCCCATCCTCTCCACCTCATTCTTGAACCAGGAGGTCACATGCTCGCCTACAGGAGGAAACAGAGGTGCCTGATAAGAGCGGAGTGGAGCAGAGAGGACCTACAGGAAGGTGTGTGGGAGACAGTGGAGCACCTGGCCTGCACAGTTCGCCATGCTGCTCCTTCTCTCCGGCGTACACGTCCATGCACCAAGCGTGGAAGGCGAAGGAGAACAGGTCCTCCAGGCGAGAGGGAGGGCGCACTACCGCGTTTAGGCGTTTCAACCATTCCTGGCACTGCTCTAAGGTCGAGAACTGACATCTGGGAATGATACACAAAAATCAATATTACACCATAGCACTCGACTGCGAGTGTGGTTCCAAAAAAGCTCTCAACATTGATATCAGTAATACAGACACTTCAGACTCAACCACACTTGCCTGAACTCACTATCTGTGTTAACACTGGAGCAACCTTGAATCTAACTTGTGAACTTCCCTGAGAAAAGACAGAATACCACCTTCTTCTTGCCACTGTTAATTGGTATTCTCTGGATAATCACATCTTTACATAGTGTTAAACAAGTAGGAGATCAAGAGAGTTGGACTCAGTTGCATTGGCCATACCTGATGACTTTGCAATCCTTACAGGTGACGTGAAGCTGGAATATATCCCGACACTCAACGCTCTCAATTAGCTGAAGGGGGACCTGCGGATCGAAAGGGAGCGAACTTCAAACCTGCATCCACTTACATTGAAAACGCTGAGCAAATGTTCAACATTTATATTTACGACATTTACTATGCCTGGAAAAGGGCCTATAATACATGTTAACAGCGTATGAACCAACAAGCATGCAGTCAGTGTAAGTAGTGTGGTAGACTGCACAGTAACACCTCAAGGTGTGATGCAAATACATCATTACATTTTTACTTCTTAAATTTGATTATATAAACCAAGCTACACAGACAACTTGAGTTTAGTTAATATAAATCTCAAATATGGGAGCAGAAAACTCTCCATGCTAGAGCCCGAAGAGCTTGTATCTTTATTTCCCTTTTGGCTCAGAGCTATGGTCTTATCTTTTATAGGCAAATATCATCCAAAGTTCAGAACTGTCATGTGCTTATGATTTAAAAGCATATTGTAAATACTGCAGGGAAATACCTATGCTGCTTTTGACTAAGCCCTGTTAATTACTGTAGCCACAGTAAGAGCAGTTTTCAGCAGCGCAGTGGGTTTTTGTTAAAGGTGTGGCTCATGCTGCTGTTCACACACAGTCCACAACCATGCACGATCAACAGTCAATCACCAGCAGGTCAAGCTCTCGGCACAACGACAGGGATACAGCGTGACGGAGATTTTGTTGGTGTATTAAAAAAGCTTGGGCGCTTTGTGGGGATAGATTTTTCACATATTTTCTCTCTCTCTCTCACACACACACACACACATTTTTTCAGAACTATAATCTGGTGTTGAAAGGATGAACAAGAAAGACTTTACTCATCTAGGCACCAGCTGATTAACAGACAGGCACACACACACACACACAGTCCTAGTTAACCACTTCACACCGTGCAGCTCTGCTGGGTACTTACTGACACCTCACAACAACAACTCTATCCAAAACAAGACAGAACAGAACAGAATGAAACAACAGTCAAAGACATGTTTGTCTATTTCTTATATCTGTGCACATCCTGCTACATCTTCTGAATTCCTGTCCTATAATATACGTTGCTAATCTGTCCCAGATCAAAATTCCTGAGCTACTTGTTAACAGCCTCATTCCCAAATCTAGAACCTCCCCTTCCAGATTCACAAACTCTGACAACTCTGCTATGCAGTGCAGAGGCCTTGCGAACCCGTCCAAATATGTGTGAGGAAAACGTTGCATATTTCATGTGAGCACATAGAGGTGGTTTGTGGGCCAGGAACCGAGGATCATTGAGTCAGATGCAGCATCACATGACAAGCAGCCAGTAGCAACAAAAAAAAGCAGAAACACTCACCAGAGCCAATGACTAAACCCTATACCTTCACAATACCTCTGCCATATGCATACGCACATATATGAATGAGTTAGTTAGAGAGAACGCCAGACAATCTAAAACTAGAGAACAAAATGAAATGCAGCACCTATCCACAGAGGTGGGCATTGATTTAAATGTAACTAAAACGCTCAGACACTGAATGTTACCTAATCTCTGCAACAAAGAGCTTTGTACAAATAACTCAAAAACCATTACACTTAAATTTAAATCAGGAAACAAAAGTGAGCAAAAAAATCAAAGGCAAATTTTGGCACTACACAGTTTGTGGTGTAATGAGATTGACTTCAAACACACTACACTGTCGCATAGTTATAATAAAGAAGTTACATATCCATCTGTGGGACTGGATCATAGAAGCTTTGAGTCTTTTCATGTGTGTGTTTTCAAAATGATATGACGTTACTTGCACATTCATTAAAGAAGAATATCAAACAACCATGGTTTTCTTCTGTAGCATATGATTTGTCACTGCACAACTTTTCTGCTTTCACGTGTCACCAACAAGGCAGCTTGGTTATATTAACACAGTAACTTATTTCCCTGAGGTGTTTTGGAAACAAATCATGGAAAATACCTGATTTGTGAGCATTACATCTACAGTGTCCCCCATAGAATATGAGGAATACAGCACTGCCTACAGTGGGTGGAGACGAACTGTAGAACCACTGTGTGCACATGACATATGGTCCAAATGTATATGCAGTATATTATAGTATAAATATACTGGAGTCTGTCTAGTAGCAGGAATATTGAAACAATAAAAAAATACAAAATATAAACAAAAAGTAATGAAAATCAGATCTTGTTTTTCATAGAAAGTAAGCACACACATCACAGAGCTAGTCTCTCTCTCAACACTGTGAAAAGAGAAGGAGGAAGAGAGAGGGCGCGACTGTTATGCATCCTCTCTGGAACCACTGCAACCATGGCAACGGCAAGTGCAGAGAGAAAGCGGAGGGGGGGTGTAGAAACAGAGGTGATGGAGGAGTCACGCGGCACTGCTGCCAGTGCAGATCAGCTCTGAATAGCCTGGTCACTACAGCAATGGCACCGCGGCCATGGCTCTGTCCATTCACAGAACATTAATACCTTCACACAGCTTTGAGGCAGAGGCAATGCAGCTCATTCTACAGTTATTCTGAGCTGTGGAAAAGACTCTGTCTAATCTGAATTTGACTTGGAAGCGCCATGGGCCACTTTGTAAACATACTCACGTTGACGATGGATTCTTTGAACTTGATGTGCAGGCGGTAGCTGGACATTGCGATGATGGCATCTTCTGCTCTCCCCACATATGCTGTGAACTCCCCATGCAGCTCAGGAAAGGGAACCTAGCAACAGCAGGAGATAAAACATTTGCATAACATTTGGTCAATATGAGGTGAAGCACATCGCACCTGTGGACTGATCATTTCACACGATATGACCACAATATCTAGTGAAACTTGTATATAACATAAAGACCATTTTACCATAGCAATCACAAAAACAGTCTAGCCTATACTCCTTTTCAGTGGCAAACATGTTTCTCTATAACCAATGAGTAAACTCTGTATTCCACCAATTTTCAGAGTGCTCCAACTGCTGAAACTAAATGTGTACTTTCCAAGTTACAACTACCACTATAAGATACAAGCAGGCAGTTCATTAAAAACAGACCAGCAGCAATTAGCAGAAAAGATAAACAGGAAAACAGAAACCGCATAAAATGCTCGGAATGACCAAGTGGCCAATGTCCAGAACTGGATTTAGACATCACTTCAGTTTTAAAACTTCTGCTTCTCAGACCGGCAAAACTGAAAGTGAGCAGAAGTCACATGTGTCATGGAGATTATGTAACTGGTTACGCAGAAGAGACTTTTATTTACACAAAACCATTATGTTAACTGTGTCTTTACAGCACAGGATAAGTACGGGCTTCCTCACCTGCATGTTTTCATCCTCCAGAACAGGGGACTTCTTGGGGAAGATCTGATTGGCCTGGATACATTCCAAGCTCTGCTGCCCCTCCTCCTCCTGCAGAAAAGAGGCCCGTTAACTATTTACTAAACCAGCAAGAACTTTAACAACCACGACTATTCCAACCCTTCCCTCGGTAATATATTTTTCTCCCTAATGTAACTATTGTGTGTCTGTTTACATGTGTCCTTACAAGGAAAGGCTGGCTGAGTATTCCTTAATTATCACCCTGCTCCTGTCACAACATGCACATTCACAGCTTAGACCATAGAAATGGTCTCAGGTTGTGCTCTAATATATTAGCAGTTTCAATTTGCTTTTGTTTATGCCACTACAGCACCATCTGAGTGGCGTTCACAGTATTTAAATATGGCAATAAAGTCACAACCCATTGTGACACTGGACTGATTTAAGACCAGCTTGACAGTGCTGAATTTACGCTGGTTAATGTGGCCGTTTTCTCCATCCCACCCACACTGTAATGTGTAATTTACTATAATCACGCCACATACAACGAACCGTAGTATTACAGATGCTATTAACATACTGTACTATCTTGGAAACACAATAATTCATCTACACAATAACATAAAAAACAAATCCTGGAAATCAAATAATTGGATTTTTGGAATTAAAAGTGGCTTTCTACAGTCTTTTGATTTTCATGATGGTCAAATGTTTTAGCTCACATTTGTCTTCAGTAAAATGAACATATTTCACAGAAATTCCGCATTAGTGGGAAATGCAAACCATGGATATATAAGCAGACTAATGGATTTTCCTCGAGGGCAAACCGGTGAACAAAAAGTGTCTGGCCTTGTACTGACAGAGAGAGACAGGAATCTGTGGCCTGTGTTTGGTCAGGAGAAGAGCTTAGTCTGAACAATGTGCAAATAAAGATTAAGCTGGTCGACAGGAGATGGCAGATAATGAAGAGTGGGATCTATGGGATGCTGGCTCAGCATGAGCCAAGTTCATCCACACAGTCGCAAACGAGCGGTGGACCTGCATGCTGAGGCCAGCCAGGGGGCAGCTGCCACACAGCCGCATGCAAAGGATGAAGAAAAACCTCACACAGCTCAACGGGGAACACATCTGATGCTGTGGTCATGTCATAATGTAACAATACAACTTTCTGTAGTGAAAGGTGAAAGCTGCCCTGCATAGACAGGAGCCTTGGCTGATCTTTGACGTGGCTGGAACTGATGTAACTGTCTGCTTCCTGATAAACAGGGCTGACACAGTGAAAAAATCAATCGAGTGTTTCCGATTCTGCAGAGCACAGGAGAAACAACCGATACTGTCCAAACTATGCATTAAGAGAAGCTTCTTTACCATGGCCCCTGTGAAGGAGTGCAGGTCACCCAACAAGGAACTCCGACCTGGATCAGTCTTTAAAAGGAGAACACAGACAGTTGATTAGGCATCTTTTTTTCTTTTCTCGTTTGAAATTCAGGTGTCTTTTCAAATTAAGATCTACTTTTCTGCTCATGTAGGCAATACCACTGTAAAAAAAATATGTAACGTTCACAGGAAAATGTGAAACAGCTTTTTGTTGCCATCCAGATCTCTGAATCTGAAAAGAAAACACACTAACATCCTTTTCTGCCTTAGTTTATATTGCTTCTGATGAATATATTTGTATTGCATGTGGACACATTTTCAAGGAATTCAAAGTGTAATGTTTGAAAGGCTGGACAAACGATGAAAAGTTTTACACAGTGATGAGGGTGTGTAACTACTAAAAATGAAATGGCAATATACAACAGGGCTTGCCCAGCAACAGAAGCATATATAAAAATATTTCCATGAACTTCAGTAAAAATGGATAGAAGCAATAAGTAACGTCTTTAAACTTACCACAGGGAACAAGTAATGGGCAACTAGAAGTCCTGGTGATCCTGTTTGGAAACTCTTACAAATAAGACATGGAAATCTGTGGAAATGAAAGCAAAAATACAGCTGAATAATTCTCAAATACTTTCAATTCACACGTGTGTATAGTTTGCAAAAGCTGACTTTCTTCACTTGGACATTTCAGCTACAGAAGTGCTTCTGATTCAAGGGCAAATATAGCTGTACTGTAGGCCACAGTGGCTTGTATGTGAGCTCAGAGATACTACTTAAACTCGGTTAAGGAATGGAAAAAAGCCAACAGGATCTTGATGCACAGAACAGTCTAAGCAGCATACAAACATGGTCACATAAACGGAACGTCTACTATTCGCCATCAGAAATACAAGTATTTATAGTATCAAATTCAAAGCTCAAGACGTGTCTGGTGACTTGTACTAACTCCCCGTAATGTGTAAGACAGATGTAACACCTTGATGTTCATGCAATTTTAACCCATCTTTAAGGAGATAATCCCTTTAGTGAAACAGGCTAACATCTTTTTTCCAAACAGGAAACCTGTTAGGGCTCACTAAGCATACAACCACATAGCAGCAGTAAAGGTCAGTGACTCCTGCAGAGTCTGAAATCTGATCTGAGGTCAGCGCACCTTCTCAGGAATATTTAAGATGCCTGAAAATAGGAAGACGACAAAAAGTTTCGACAGGTCAATGTCTCAGCACCGCACCAAGTGTTGTGAAGGAGCCAGAGGTGGTCATTTCAGTGCCAACTGAGGAGTCTGCCTTTTACACTCGGTGCTACCTGATAAAGTATATCTGCCACACACACACGAGGCTCTGTTTATCGCAATGGGCTCATGACCCGTGGCTGCGGCTCAGACTGGCTCTGAGTTGAGAGTCACACAGGGAAAGCTAAGCCCCTTAGAGCTTTAACGTTACTCCTATCCCATGACAGGCCAACGTGCATCACAGGCTGCAACATCATCGAATAAACATCCTCGATCTAGCAACTAATGTTTGCAAAGAAAACAACTGAACATACAAGCACAAAAAGCATAGTGTTGCTTGTCAGATAATGTTACCCCTGTGGCTACATTTCCGATTGGCTAAAAGGTAATATTACGCCTTCACGTTGCAACTAAAAGTAAACAACTAACGCTAGCTAGCTAGAGAGCCTGGAGTTGTTGCAAGTTAGCGAGCGTTTGCTCAGATAAACGTAACGCTGACAACGAAACACAGAACGAAGTTAGTGTGTGCTAGCTTAATTTTAGAAAGCTCAGTGATCTGCAGCATATTAAATGTTAACGTGTAACGTAAAGTTACGGAGAAACAATTTGTCAGGCAAAATGGTGTAATGTTAGTTACCAAGTTGGTTGGAGAATTACCCTTGTGAATACACAAGAGTAACGTTATTGAGCTAACACTGACATTACTGCTTCTGTTCAATCACTTTTGGTAACGTCAAGCTAGATTTCTGCAGCTAACTAGCACTGATGCCAATTGTAATATAAATTAGCACGTCCGCGCCGTAATGCAAGTAAACTAAAGTTTCATATAACGTTTATTTATACTGCAAGCAGCGAGTATAGACGTTTAAAGGTAACAGTAAGCGGGGCGCCGTTAAAGACCAGCCAGTATGCGGACTAGCGGCTAACATTAGCTGGTTTAGCTAGCGCAGCTCTTTGCAACTGTTTTTGTTGTTATGAGATGGAGGGCGGACCCCAAAAAGGAGGCCTCCGTCAAAACACACGGAGGAACGAGCACAACCGGCGGACTCACCAATGAAGGGAATGAACGAGAAGTTAGAAGCCAAAGATTAATCCGAACCCCGTGCAATTATTTAGCAGCAAACAAACCTCGACCAAATAAACATTAGTCATATCCAAACCGAGGCCAGCTTCACTGCGTCCTTCTCCAGCACAGAGTCGTCGTCGCCATCGCCGCGAACTCTCCAGCCCAACAACCTACGTGACGTGACGTCATCGCGTCAGAGCAATGCATGGGGCGGGGCTCAGGCACACCACGCGGTACTATCATGTAAACACTGAGGCGTAATAACGGTTTCTTACTACTGACTGTAATGGACACTTAGGCCAATAATAAATGGAAATGATTAAATTTACCAGGTAGTTAATACAGAATGCAACATGTTTCAGATCATACATAGATATCACAGTGAGTTCATTTGTGTGTTGTTGTTTGTGTTTATGTAAATAGAATATCTTTACCTGCATTGAGAAATAAAAACACAACACACCAGGATCTTAAACAATTATGTATTGAATGATGGCTTACATATGCAAAATCAGTTCCAAGACGCTTGGCATACCTTTATCCATTCTTTAATTCAACAGCCTGACGTGGCATGAGACATCGGATGATTATTTATTTAAGCCTGCAGGACTCTTGTCTTTACTGGCTCACAGCTGACTTTCAAATGAAATGTTTTCTTTGAGACAAAACGTCAGTGTCAGAGTTAACATTGTTTCTCTGATTGCAGTCATTCAATTTTTGCTGACCAATTATTTAATAATTTAGTGACTAATGTCAACTCTACAATAATATCTGTGAAGGTTCTCAGTCATCCAGGTCATGGTTATCTCAAAAAGGTTTATCCAATAGCAACTGGACTTAGT
>JAUMHF010000026.1:2903896-2977159 GCA_032359275.1 Microctenopoma steveboyesi
GCCCTCTGGATAGGAGGGCGAAACGTCGTCAAGAAACCTACTAAGTCCAGTTGCTATTGGATAAACCTTTTTGAGATCTACAATAATAATTAATTATAATTCCTAATCTAATGTGTAGGGCTTGTTACAAAAGCTTTGGTTTTTTCAGAACTGGGTGACAAAAAGCCCTCTTAGATCATACATTATCACAGGGCATTTCTTCCGTGAGGATAATGCATGAGGCATATGATATGGCACAAACTCATCTTGATTCAAATATTTACCTAGAAATAATGTTTACTGGGGTGTTTTTAGATTTTGGTGACTTTGTGAGATCAAATTTATCAGCTGCATCAAGCTTCACTAATGTAAAAATACTTTAAGTGCTGAATCCACGTCCCTGTGCAAGAACAACAACACAAAACACAGTCTATCCCTTGTCATGTGAGCAGAATGGATTTGCATGCAAAACAATGAGATGAGCTTTACATGGAGAGATAATGGTCTGGGTAAATACATTTCTTTTTCTGTCATGTTACCATGAAAGACAATGAAATTTCCACATAAGAAATGCCACTTCTAATCATACAGTATATTATGCACAAAAGAGGGTGATACGAAAACCAGAGAAAAATCTTCTGTGGCTCCAAGAGAAAACAAGAACAGTATTTTAGAGAGCAAAGTCTACTGATCTGAAAAAAATGCAACCCATTAGGCCTTATCCTGGTAGTTCCAGTCTACTTTGACACATCTGTGTAATGAATTACAAAACAGCAACAACTTTCCAACAAATCATCGTTTTCTGTGAAAGCTGTGACTCGCATATACAAAACAACTTTCACAGGTCCATTTAATATATAACAGAACCATCCTCCACATAATGTTTTATCATAGTCACCACCTGCTGATGAGAGCAACCATTTCAGTAAAGCTTTAAAAAGCAAGACTACCCTGAGAGAAGGTCTAAAATGTGGGCAAGCTTGCCAGACCAGAACTGGCTTGAATGGGTTTGGTTTATTAAATCTGTACACTATTTCAATATAGTCAGCACATTTTGTTCCAAGAATGTAAGATATTTTTTTGTAATTGTGTAATATATATCTCTACATAATACAATCCAAGTCCTCTGAACTATGTAGACATGTGCAAGTGTTTACTACCAACTTCAACGATACAATAAAGGCAAAAGACTTGTGGACATTAAGTTAGGATAATGTTGATATTTGAAATTTTCTTGAGTCCTCACAATTATCAAAATCTAAGTGCTGTAAGTAGTTCATACACGAGGTATTGAATATCTAGTTAACTGTTCTGAGTATAAAATAGAGGCAAAATACATAAAGAACATCTTGCAAGCATGACAAAGAAACTTCTACAGACACAATACACAAGTGGTCAAAGATAATATGAGGGGATACCTGTAACGTTTTGCGTCCTTAAATATATCATACTTACAGATCGAGTGTTTTCTGGATGAGAAAACTGCTCAGCTAAACACCATCTCAGTGCTTAAACATTATTGTAGCTACAGTAAATGACCCATTTTGAGAAAGTGCACTGAATCAGGCGTTACCTGTGAGGAGGAGCGGGCTACAGAGGAATTATTGGCTCTGTATCACGTCAAACAGCAGAGCACTGCTGTCCCTCCAGGTGATTCAAATAAGTGTGGGTCATGGTTATGTATAGGAATGAAATGCATGGTCATAGCATGATGTGCGTCAACATAATCTGAGGTAAACCAGGTGTCCTGTGTCTGGGCCCATTACAGTCTGAGAACCAGCGCCTTAGAGGGTTAGAGAGGTAAGTCTGAAAGCAATCATGTAAACCGTGCTCATGTGTAGTGAGTATTTCACTTACTACAAAAAGCACAAGGGCCCTAAACTGTAAACCTCGAGGATTATTCAAGGAAAAAAGAAAGAAAACAAAACACTAAAACTCTACTCATTAGATTAACGTTTCCTTTTTTCTTATTTTTTGCAGGGTTTTCAGCTTTTTTTCTCTTGTTTTCGCTCAAGTATAATCACAGGTGACTAACTACAGAGGATAACAGGGTCAGGTGAGTACCATGCTACATCAGGTTCAGAGAGGGCTATTGCAGACAATTCTACAACATGTACAACCACATTTTATACGTGTGAGTTACAAATATTTCAAAACATATCACCAAGAAACTAAGTACATACAAGATGTTGAATATTTAGAGTCTTAAAGGACTATCCCTCAGTCAGTAATAGGATTTCATGTTACTTGACTTAAACTGTTCAGTCTTACAGACAAAATCTGAAAAATTGCTATTCAAAAAGTAGCAAATTTGGTCAATGTCTCTTTTCAAATAGTTATAGTGCTTTTAATGGCTTAAGACAGGGGTCTTTTTTAATCTCACCCAGTGGCAATCTACAGAACTTCAGTGTACATTTGATGACACCATAGCTGCAAAAGTCTTCATGTCAAGTCCAATAGGTAAAACAACAGCTAGTGCTGTCAAATATATTTCAAAGTAGTATGCATTATCAAAAGAAAGCAAAACAAAAAAACACAAATACATATTTAGAAATCTTTTTCCAACTTTAAGTTTTTGCAGGGAATTCAGCCACACGTTGAGCTCCGCGTTCCCGTTTCCTATGAGTTATGAGTGTGAGAGGACAGGCCTTCATCAAGCAGGCTCTGTTCAAAGCCTTCAGGAAGCTTCGGTCTGAGACTCTCCTGTGTGCTGCGAGGGTCATCAGGACTACATACAACGAAAGCGGGGTTTAAAACTCCCATTCCAGTGTTTCTTCTCTATTGGCTGCCCTCTCTAACCTGTGGATAATGTTATTGAGGTTGGCCATTTTCTCATTGCGTCTCTGAGTGCTTCTGTTGAGTTTGGGGCTTTGGAAGGGGGGGGCCTGGTTGGGGTCCAGGCTGTGATTGGTGCTTGTTGAGGGCGGGTTTGGTAACGAGGGTGATATGGGTGCGGAGGAAGAAGGAACAGGGGAGACTGACATCATGAGGCCAGGTGAGGACGCAGCAGAGGGGGAGTTGAGGGAGACTTCCAGGCTGCTGCGGCAGGGCTCTGATGAAGCCTTGAAGCAGACTGGGTCTACGGGCGACTTTCCGGCATCTTCCCCCTCGTGCCTGGACTGACTGGCTCTCTGGGGTGCCTCTACTGAGACTGCACCAGGGTAGAGCCCTTGAACCTGGCTGCTCATTCCCTCTTCCTGCCTCAAGCTCTGGCCAGCTAGATGGGGCTCACGACAGCCAACAATCGAGTCCTCGCTTTTCAACTGTGGGAAAAGTGCTGCTGTGGAAAAACAATGAGCTCTTGACTGTTTCTTGGAGCCTTCCTCCTCCTCGTCCTCCCTGTCCATTGCCTCCTGTTTGACACGAGGCGGCGCAGCATTAAGAGGAAGGCTGGAGTGGATGTGTCCTGAGGGCTGCAGCAGCCTCCTCTCCTCTCCGTCAGAGTTGGGGCTCCGCGTCACTGAGGGGGAGTAGCTGCGGTGCTCCGCATCAGTGTCATTGTCTGGCAGACCCTCCATTAGCACCTCTCGTCGCATCCTGGACCTGCACACATACGCTGTTGTTAGACAGTTATGTAGAGGAACGTGCTGTGTTATTTTTCTAAAAGAAATTCATTTTGTTAGTCGTGAGTCGTAATGGAAAATACTGATGCAGTAAGCAAATGGGTGTAGTTAGCAAAGGACGCTGTACTGGCCTGTAGTTGTGGAACCAGTTGATGACCGTGTTAGTTTTGAGGTTGAGCTGGGAGGCCAGCATCTCGATGGTGTTCTGGGAGGGGTAGGGTTCCAGGAGGTACGCCTTTCTCAGGGCTTCTTTCTCCTCAGCTCCAAGCACGACCCGAGGCTTCTTCACCTGGCTGTAAGGGCACAGGTCCAGCGTGGCCAAGGCCGGACTTACACACTCGGAGCGTGTACTGGGTGAGTCGCTGTCGGAGCCAGTGCTCAGGAGCCCATATCGCCTCTTCAGATAGGCTGAAAGGAACACAGTGAAAATAAATACATATATACGTATACAGTAAAGACAGGAAACACAAACTCTCCCACTTGTGCCCACCTTTCTTCTCCATCTTCTTCATGGCCCTCAGCTTGTCTACATTATGAGGATCATTAAGCCATAGCTGCATGCGGACAAATGGCTCCCTTCCCTTCAGGCTGAGCTTGTGCCAAGGTTTGGGCCTGGAGAGCAGGTCAGACACTGAGCCCTGAGTCAGCCCCAGGATGGTCTCTCCAAAAAGACGCTGGCCTGTGAGGAAACAAACATACACAGACTATGTAGAGCTTGTGTCTGGAAACTCTTTAGGAGTTTCGGCTGCGTGAACTCAGACCCACCTAGATTGTTGTCTGTCAGCACCTCCTTGACCTTCTTGGTGATAGTGTAGGTGTCCAGCTCTGGAGACATGGCTACCAGCTCTTGGATACCAAGTGGGTTTGTGGGCTGATGCAGGGTCACAAGGCTAGGAGTGGACTTTCCTCCCTCTGGGAGGAGGGGCAGCCCCAGCCCAAGTCCCAGGCTTTCAGGTTGTTGGTTCTCTTTGCTGCTCTCCAGGGAGAGACTGACAGCCTCTCCCAGTGGACTTGGGTGGCTCTCTGCTGGACTAGGTGGTGGGGAAGGTGAGGACTGGGCCGTCACTGGACTTTTATCTGGAAGGTAAAAACACAAAAACTCTGCTGCATCATGGGTAAACTACTGCTATTTAACTTTTTCACATTTTGTATTTCAGGATTCTTTGTTCATGCATTGCCGACCTTACCCTGAGTGTGGACCTGGTTCTGGGGCTGGCTGAGGCTCTGGCCTAGCTGGTCCAGTAGCCACAGCTGCATGCGGATGAAGGGCTCCCTGCCTTTCTGGGTTAGCTTGCTCCAGGGTTTGGGCCGAGACAGCATGTCACTCACACTGCCCTGGGAAAGTCCCAGAACCTGTACCACACAACTGTGGGTTAATATTCTGGGGCAGAACAGAATCTTACTGACACCAACAATGCACATGTCACCGCGCTGATGGAAAAACCAAAGAAATATTTGGCCTTTTTGTTGAAAGATACACTTTCAACAAAAAGCCACTAGAGGGAAGCATTGCACCATGAATGTTGTGCTGTGTTGCCTCTCCTTTATGTTACACATGTAGCTGTTCCTTTTAAGTAAAAAAAAGGTTCCTGCACTGGTCATTTCGAACTGACACTGATGGATGCCTCTCATGTGATTCACTGAGAACGGTTTCTAGGCATGAAACAACAGGGAAAATCTTTGCTTTTGTGTTTACTGAATGAAAAATCTCACCACGCACCCGAATGTGCCAGAAAAGCTTCACTTTATCAAACAGCTTCCCTGTATGCCATGTAGGTGAAACTGAATACGAATACTTCTCACTGAAAGGTATACACCGGAGAACTGAGATTTAATATTACCAAGATGTTAAATCTGCACCATGAAACCTGTAACATTTTATCTGTACAAACTGACAAATCACAGTAGTGCCTAGGTAAACACCCAGAGGGATTTCCTGGAAATAAAAGACATAATTTCTGGAGCTGAGTTAACAGATCTCTACATCCAGCAAAGGGAAAATGCAAATAAAATACAGTATTGTGCTTTAAACACACCTCCCCAACACTGGTACAGACAAATCTTATCCTTAGAATCAAAAGAGACAGCAACTAATCAACACTAAATCCATACACGGACACTGTCCCACAAAGGAAACTGCGGGACAAAGCCAGTCTGTGAAGAGTTAGCAGTTATGGATACGGCTGTTGTATTGTGCCTACAAATCTACAAATATGTCTTTCTTTATTAAGAGCTGAGCTGAAAGTCTTTCACTTCTATTATTAGATTATAAGTGCTGGAACCTGTTATTTGTTTTAAAAGAGGCAATTACTTTTTTACATGGATGATTTGAGTGTTTGATTACTTTGTTGGTTCTAAAGATTAAGATGTGTTTACTCAGGTCAGCTTTGTCTAATATTTCAAGTGGTCTTAAGGTCTGGAGCCATACACCTGAACAAACCAACACCAGAAGACAGGATGAAGGTGAAGACTTGCTGATAACTGTGGCTTCTGACATGCAGCTGATTATAATTTTTCACTTAAACACTGTCACAGGGTTGAATGTCTCTTCAATAGGTTTGTTTTTCATATGAGCTGCATACCTTGATTTAGCAAACAGCGTGCTTCCTGCTGTAAGCAAATACAAAAGAGCCACATCTGACCTTTTCACCAAAGATCCTCTGACAGATTCCGTTCTTTGCCAGCTTCTCCTTCACCTGCCTGGTCAGCTCAATGGTGTCCACCTCCCGGTACATGTACATCTCATATTGCTCTGGAGTCAGTGGTGGGACGGTGGGTTTGAGGGCACGGGGGATGTATGCTGGGTAGTAAGACAGGCGCCCTGGACTAGGACCTGGGGACTCTCCACTTACTGACGTGTCCGACTCCAACTTCACCTCCACTGGACGGCCCAGTCCCAGCTCGTCCTCGGCAGCTGAGGCCTCCTCACTGTTGGAGTGACCCTCGCCGTTCTCCAGACGGGGCCACGGCCTGGGCAGTGCAGAAGACGGCCCAGAGGAGGAGGAGGACAAAGAGGGGGAAACTGAATTGAAAAGCCGAGCGTTGCCTCCACATGCTAACCCTATGGACGCCCGGTCTTGAGACCAGTGATGGTCAAAGTAGGTGCCTGCTTCACCAATCTCTGATTTGACCTTACGGATAATATTCTGGACAAAGGCGGCTGGGGAGAGCACATTGAGGGGTTTTTGGGGGCTGCTGATAGGGTTGACCATGCACACAGCAGCACAACCCCCTTCCTCTTGCTTAATAGATATGGGCAAAGGTGGGCCCCTGGTCCGCTCCAGGGGCCCTAGACGTTCTGTCTGAGCTCCTGAGCTGGCAGTAGAGGCCCTCCCACAGACTTCCATTTCCATCAGGGCCTGCTGTTGAGCCTCCATCTCCCTTCTGGCTTGTTCTAGGATGTTCTTTATGGTTTCATCAGAGCTGCTGCCTGGTCCATTACTGTTTCTGCCGGATGAGCTGTTCAGAGACGACTTTCCATCACCTGAACGGGAAAGACCTCCATTATGACACTGATGCACATTCAAGTCATCTCCCTAATTAACAAGCATTAAAGTAGTCACTAAATTGTTAATACAATTGTCAATTTAGGAAAAATCAATCAATATGGCTTTTAGTTAGAGCATATGACTCGCAGTCCCATCCTCACCTCCCCTCTGAGACTGGATCTCCTTCTTGGCCTGCTCCAGGATATTCCTAATGGCGTCGTCTGACCCAGTTTCAGGAGTTCGGATGCGCGGAGTGATGCTCCCTGCCACAGAGGGTAACAGAAACAGATAGAGAGAGGAGGGAGGAGGGGGGTGAGTGGGATGGTTGATCAGAGAGCAGTTCCAAGGCTTTGCTTTTGACTGGTAGATCAATGGCTGCCTTTGAGCTCGTGCTGTTTGAGGTTGCAGTATACGGGAAGCTCAACTTTCAAAAGCTGTGAATCTAGGGAGAAAACAAAGTTTAAAAGTAACACTACAAACATGGCAGAGGAAGCCGTGATGAAGTCAAGGATGAGGTCCAAGTAGATTAGAAGGTTTTAACGTACACAGGTCCAGGAGCTAAGCCACCAAAACAACATCAGGTCTAAAACACGTAATGGGACATCACAGCATTACGAACTCCCAAATCCCCTAAACACAACAACCATGTGTCATGTGTACTGACACTGTGGTAACTATGTTACTTAAACGTTGATGTCATTTTCACCAATGTCAAGACAAAACAAAGGTTAAAAAATCACTTCCTGGTTCAATTGTAATCTACTGGTTGTATTACACGTTAAAACAAAAACCAATCAATTCATTCATAGATTTTAGAAAATGAAGTCATAAATGTATAGGAACTGCTCAAAACTGTAGATTTTAGCAGACGTTACCCAAACTGGAAAAAACGGAGCATTTGCTGGAAACCGTTTTTAGCTGTGGATTAATACACGTGTGTTGCTCTAGTTACAGCAGCAAGATGGTGCATGTGAGATTGACTCACATTAAACGGCAACATGTTGCGTGCATGGCAATGAAAGAACGTGTCACCTGGTGCGCCGGTGTTTACACGCATTCGTTTTTTTAAACAATTTTTAAAATGTTTTAAAATTATTCATGTGCATAGTAACATAACAAAAATCAATGGTTGCTAGATATGATAACATCTATAACACAAATATTCACAGCAAGCCTTTAATTATCTTTAGATAATTCACACAATTATTCTAATTATATATACATATATCGGTTAGTTCATTTTCATTTTTCAGTGTCATTTATCAATTCTAGGAAAATGACTAATGGAAGATACAAGCCAAGTATGTCCTCTATGGCACAGAGGAGTGTCAAACTTTGCTCAGCCAGATAAAGTCATCACTGGCTTTGGTCTTTTTATGGGATTGGTGGACAAAAAGGAAAACAAATTACCAGCTTTATGTTTTAATTATCACCGTACACTGCAGAATGCAGTAGATTAATATGAATGACACGATCACACTCATTTTCACTTCCAGGTCAGTGGTTTAGAAAATATGGTTAAAAAGACATCTGGTTTAAAATGTGTGTGACTTCACTGCTTCTCTGTTTATCTCTGCTGAAAAGCTCTCTCTATACGTAGTGGTGTCAGAAGGCACAAACTACAAAACAACCTGTTTGTCTCTTCTCAAATTGTCTCAACTCACCTCTCTGGCGGACCTGGATGGTCCTGAGTGCCAGGATGTTCTGTTCATCGGAGAGGAACTGCTTCATCTTAATAAATGGTTCTTTGCCTTTAACAGTCAGCTTCCTCCAGGGTTTGGGTCTGGCCAGGATCTCACTGACGGAGCCCTGGGAGAGGCCCAGCACATAGTGACCAAACACACGCTGGCCAATGTTGTGCTTCAGCAGCTGCTCCTTCACCTGGAAGGCGATCTCGGCTGTGTCTAGTTGGTCCTCGTCTCCTGCAGTCGAACTACCACTTTCTGACTGGTCGCTGGGTAAGCCGGCGTCAACGCTGCCTGCTCCCACAGACCCTTGAGTGCCTGACATCAGGGCCACTTTGGCTGCATAGAGGGCGGTGGGAAAGGCCATGAGAGCCTCCTTTTTAAAGTGTGGGGAAAGGAGCTGCTTGTGAAGGATGTGATCTCCTGACAGACGGTCACTGGAGCACGGCGACACAGAGAAGGGGCGGGGAAGGTCGTGGCTGGAGGAGGAGCCATCCAGAGTTGGGGGGCCAGGGCTGGGAGAGGAACGGCCATCCACCTGAGAAGAGGATGAGTGGGAGCCAGGCGGCCTGCATGACTCCCTCCCTGCATCCTCAGACTGGTCATCATCTGCTGACGGAAAACAATTTCTCACCATCGAGCTCGTAAAGGATCCTGAACATCCGTTATCAGGCCAACCAATTAGAATCTGTCTGTTATAAACATGTCACGAAGGAACTCACTTGCTTTCTGGCCTTGGAAAAAGCCAGACTACATCATGCAGGCTTTGAGTTTAATCACAGTGATTTAAGTCTGACCAATAAGCACGAAGCAATCAGTGAGCTATGTGAGCTTTTAGAGGATAACGAAACTTACATTGTGTTGTAAACTACTTTAAGTCAGACTTCTATAGACAGAGAGTGAAACAGGAGGGACATTCATTTTACCATTGATGTGCAAAATTCGGGCTTTATCCATCATGTACTTGTGAGATGGAAGAAAGGCTTCTTTATCCAGCATAAGAACTTCTGCAGCCTTGGCAGAATCCTACACACACACACACACACACACACACACACACAAGCTGTTAATTTGCCATTAATCAATTGCAGCTGCCATAAATATCCTTATAATGGATGATGATCTGTGAAGCATTCAACGCCAGTGCAGACATTTTTTTTTACCTGACACAAGAGAACATTAAGAACTAAAGATGACCTCTGGTAAGAGATGTATCGTATAAATACTGCTGGAAGAACTATAATCTAATATAAAAGCATATATACCTGAGACGAGCCGCCATTTGCTGAAGCCAGCTTCATTACCTTTAAGATACTACGGACAGAAACAAACATGCACAAAGTCAAATCCACATTATTGGGAGTGAATCACACACACTCTGTCTGCACTCAAATTATCACCTGAGCTCAGTTTTAATCTCTTCATAGTCCATCTGGGATTGAAGTTTAGCTTCTAATCTCTGAAATGGAAAAACAGCAGAAACATTTTGTTTCATATTAATAAGCGCCTGGTTAATTATCAGAGCCACTGAGGACTGAGGAGGTGTTGGTCATGTTCTGTCACGTTTCATGTGTCGCAGACGCTCACCTCGATTGCTTCCGTCTTATAGGCCAGCTGGCGTTCCAGCTCCAGGATCTGATTGGCTGAGGTCTCCTGAACTTCCTGCAGTGTGAACTGCAGCCGCTGAATGTTTTCAAGAAGGCGGAGGACTTCGCGGTCTTTAGCCAGCAAGGCCGCCTCCAGCTGGGAGGGTAACACCTCGCCCTTCTCGTTCTTCTCCTGACAAGGTGAGAAGGAGACGTGGTGAAGGATGTGCGAGAACAGTGATAAAGGGAGAGAGGAGGAGAGAACATGTACGAGGGCAGCCAGTGAATCACAGCTTCTGCAGTGTTGACGTTATGGAGAGAATCGAACTTTGACAGAGTTTTAGTTTAGTAGTTAATTATAGCTAGAGTTCATTTATTTGTTGTTTTCTATTGTAAGTGTTTTCAACAGTTTTTCATCTTCTGTAATTGTGAAGTCTAAATCTAAAAAAAAATGTGTTTTTTCAAATACATAGAGGAAGAGAAACTGTACCACTTACTCTTTCCCAGATACAATTCATGCATTCAAACTCCCGTGTAAGTGTCACTTTCTAATCAAACTGTATTAAGACTGTATTGTTTTACAGTATTAGATGTAACACTATGACCCATTAACACGTGAGCATGTTGTAGCTGCTTATCAGGTGTTTGGCAAGTTGGTTGTAATTATGAATAATATTAAGAACATTTTATGTTTTGTATGTAAAAAATGTAATTACACCTTGATTTCAAATGCAGACAGTGGAGTAAAAATGACAACATTTTTGTTTTTGTTTGTTTTAACTGAAGAACTCAAGTATGAATCAAGGACGTCAAAACTGCAGTGGAGAACATAGACTTAGTTACGTTCCACCACAGCCTACATGAAAATAAACGACCAAGCATGTGTCACATTGTTCTTACCCTGCTACTGCCCTCTGCTGGATGGCAGCTCCCTGCGGCGACTAACTGCTCCTTTAGCCTCTCCACTTCCCTCTGAGCCTTTTCCGCTCTCTGCGTGCAGACATGGTATCACAGAGTTACCGTTTTCATACAGAAGCCGCATCAGTCGGCTGATGAGTTGATCGAGGTGAGAGCGTATACATGAGTCAAAGCAGGCACCCCAGCTCTGAAACATTAGAGCCGAGGGAGAACCTGAGCAGGAGCAGCCAAATGGTTTATTCTGCTGAAGGGGCTGTTTAGACAGCCTACTTTATTCCCCAAACTGTTTACCTGCTCTGTCACACCCGGTCTGCTAATTAATGATTCATTTTGAGGACATTTATCTAGGCCCTGCTGGCAAAGTGCAGCAGAGTGAGAAAAAGGGTGGGAGAGAGAAAAGCAGGGAGAGAAGAAAGAAGGAGAAAAAAAAAGGAGGTACCACCAGGATAGGAAGCAATCAAGGCAATGAGATAACTAAGAACCCCGGCGTTCAGCGCTCCGGTATCAATCGCACACGGCAGTGTGCTGTGCTCTGCTGAGTGGAGCCGTGCTGCTATAGCGCGCCCACCGACGGAGGCTCAGGTTTACACACGCTAATCACACACTCAGGGGAGGGGGGAGGCGGAGGGAAGAGAAAAGCGGGGAGAGGGGGGGGCACAGGACGAAGGGTGTCTAATTAAAGCCAAAGCTTGATTACAGGAGTGATTACCTTAACGAAGGAGCATCTCAATCAGAGAAATGCAGAGCAAGACTGTACTCACCTGGTTTGCTTTTTCAAGACTCGCCATGATGGCATCGACCTCCTCTGCCCTGGAACACAGAAAAACACCGGCTCACCGAGGAGACCATGTGCAGCAGTCACGGAAACATCTAAAGGCATTACCAAAACATTTCTTAATGATAGAATTCTATACAGATATAACACTTTCAGTCCAAGATCTTTGTCAGGTCACAATATCTGAAAACGTTCAAAGGTTCACAACTGCAGACATATATATAAAACACATCACCAACCACCGACAGGCTCTCTGTCTCCGTGACAGCGCCAGAGTGGTGAAACATCTCAGAGCATCATGTCAGTGCATAATATCAGTTATCACTCAGATATATGTACTGTGCACATTAAACCTTTCCATTGTAGACACACATATTAGGGGTTTAACAGTTTTCCACATCCACGCCTCAGTTCAGAGGTTTCTTTTTGGGTTTTCAGGGTTAGAGGCCTTAAGACACAGATACTTAACACTTTAATTTATTCAAACGGAGAAGCCATAATCCCACACCCTGGTGTTTTTACCACATTTTAATGAATCATGCTAGATTAAACATTAGGAAAACCAAACCAGCTCTAAAGGTGCATCAACACCTCTGGAAGACTGAACAAAGCATGAAGAGGGGGTTAATTATTGTCGTATATGAATGAATCCCATTTAGATAGTAGACTAGCCACTGAGTGACTGCTCCACCGTTGCCACTTAGAAATGCAAAACGTTCAGAAACAACAAGGTCAAGAGTCCACATTCTCGCATTATAACCACACCTCCACCGACAATATTTCACTAGACCCCAAATGTAATTATGTATCTGTTCAATTATCATTTCTGTCAATTGCATTCCCTGACATGAAGCTGAGTCAATGCTGTGTCCACTACACACCTAATCAGAAATGTTTTATTCCCTAAGAAAAGAAATCTGTATCTTAAATATTGTAATCATTATTAAAAACCTAGCGTGAAGTGAGTGAAGGTAGCTGTAAGCTCATTAAAAACCAAATCAAATCACACATATAGCAGACCTGCATGTCCTCACTGCTAGCGGTGCCTTCATGTGCTCGTATTGATTTGGATCATCAGCTTTCCCTCCATATATCTAACAATCACAGTAGTCTAATTTAAACAGATGCTCAGCAGGATTATTCATGAGGTTTGTTTGAAGTTCAACAGTTTCATTTTGCACACATGGGACCTGACTTTCAAAAGGTAGATGAGGATGAATTAATGAGGATGCTGTGATTGATTTAAATATGCACATAGGTTCCACAGGTTTTGGGACACAGTGGTCCCTTTGTACCAAAAGAAAAAAGATGTTCAAAGCACATATTAGACGTTTTTTATTCACATTAAGTTAACTACATTAAGCTGAACCTTCAGTCTATTTGATGTATGACCACTGTCTAACAACAGGCTACGTGATTAACTAGAATTTTAGCGACCTATTAGAATCATTCTATCACTCTGGCATAAAGGTGTTAAAAAAGCTAAATACAATCCTCAAATGTGTCTACTGTAAGCGATGACACCTACACCATCCCAAGCCACACCATCGGTGCAGTGTGGTGCAGCCCTGGCTTCAGAGGGTCGCGTCCATGTCCAGGTCCTATCAATAAGACCAGGATAGATGGCACCCCGCTGACAGTAAACACTAAAAGGTGTCAGCTGCACGTTTATTGAACTTGTGCAGTACGGAAAATGTTTTGTATTGATTACCTGCTCGACTACTCAAGCTGAGGCAGACAAATAGTATTTATTATCAACATTGAGGAAACAGCCAGTGAGAGTAATAGAGGCCGGCCCAGTGTTCAGAGGCGTCGGGGTCAGGGAGGGACAACTGCAGCTGGAGCACAGGGGTCAGTGGTGCAGCTGTCACACCAGAGGAATGTGACCAGGACGACAAACAACATAACAAGCCAAAAAGAAGAGGTAAAGCCCAACTGAAAATGTGTCCAATCCAACAAAATAGATGGCAGTAGGTATAGAAACATCAGTTCAATTGTACCATGGATTAGGCCTGGGAGAAAATCCATTAGCAGTGGCTGACTGTGCTCTGGAGCACAACCCAAACAAAGGAGTGTTTACTTTGAATGTCTATCGACATCCTTCATACAAGCTCAGATTCATTTCAGGCGTGCGGTGGATACATTGCGCTCAAAGACCAGGACAAGGTAGAGTGTTTTCTGAAGCAATTTTTAAATGGAGCAATTCTTCTTGAGGGCTGTCAAGGCCCAGCTGCCAGCGAAGGCAAACACAGACCTCTCTCATCGACCTGCATTAGTGGCTGAGTCACTCTCACTCTTCGTCTACACAATGGCATTCCTCAGCTCTACAGTGGTCATGAGTTTATGTAGGGAAAACACAAAGAAAAAAAGAGCGGCTTCGCCACTCCAAATGCTACAATGACTCGGCGAGGAATGCAACAGAGATGGTGGTGGTGGGGGTAGGGGTGTTTATCAGAAATATGTGCTAAAGTAAACAGAAAGTGTAAAATGTGACTCTTACTTGCTCGTCATCTCCTGGTTGTATTTACACCGCAGGTCCAGCAGCTCTGTCTGTGCAGTGTTCAAAGCTGGTGAGAGGCAGACACAGGGAGGAGGAATAGGCATTTCAACAATACACAACAGCTTTGAACTAAAGTTACATTGCTGAATTTATCTAACATCTTATCAATACATATTTTCCATATTTAAAATACAGGTGAGTTATTACCTCTAACACTCAGACAACAAGAAACGATTACCAGCTGATTTCCAGTCAGTAAAATGTAGCGTTACTTTCTTTTATGCAAACAAAGCACAAAGTGTGTCAGCGAGGGGCATCGTGCTGCAATTATATACATGATGGTTCTCTGAAATTAAATATAACAGCTCCAGCGTGAGCCGGCGTTAAACCACTTACACGAATGCAGAACCTTGATCTTCTCCTTGGCCTCCGACAGTCTGTCAGCCAAACTAATATCAGCGCTCTCCTCCTCCTCCCTGGGAGAAGAAACTTGTCAGTTTCTTTGCAACATCATGGCCACACATTAAAAGCTACAATATGCACCTTCATGCTTTATGACAGAAAAATAGATTCATTCAAACGTCCTCCCACCTACAGAGGCGGCGAGTGTGGCGTAGCGAACAGAAAAATACGCACAGAATGAAATTTTAAGAAGCGGGCTCGATGCTTTCGGAGCTGTTTGCAGCTGTTTGTTCAGCTTAACTGAAGAATTTTAGCCTAAAACAACAGGTCAATAATCAAAAAATAGTTTATTCTTGATAATCTTCAATGTCTGAGTTACTGATCTTAGATTTCAGGTTTATAATTTATATTCGTGAAGGCATTCTAAACACTGTTCACTGGCTTTACCCTCTGCCCTCAGGTCGGTCCTGATGGTTTTGCTGTGGGGAGCCTGGGGCCCCGGGAGCCGGTGTGCTGTTGGGGGTCATCATGGAGTTCGGTGAGCTGGATTCTGAGGCCTCCTCCGTCACGGTCACCCCTGAGACTGCAGGACAGTCCTCTGTGTTGAAGGAGGAGACTAGCATTAGATGTGATGATAACAGGTGACGATGATGATGATGTGATGATAATAGGTGACTCTTCCTACATCTTCAGATAGTTAGAGGACCATTTAAGGTACGTTTAAGTTAACCGCCCAGCCCCAGCAGACAAACTGCGGCAGCAAGTACTGCTTCTTGATGTGTCTGACCTGACTTTTCAAGGCACTCCAGGTGTTTCCTCCAGTGCCCGGTGATCTCTCGTACCAGGGCCTCGCTGTCTGGGGCTAAAGTATGAAGCTGCTGCAGCCTTTCCTCCAGAGAGTGTGAGGCCTCTAGCACAGGAGCTGGATCTGTGAGAAAAAAAAACAAAACACAGACAAAAACAAATCTCTGTAAAACGAACTACTGAGGTTCACACGACATCCAGATACTGCTCCTTTTCAAAAAAAGCAAAATAGCTGTTTTACTGTGTGCGCCGTCTGTAGAGCACATTACAGATTTTTCTGCAGCGCAGTTTCAACAGAAGCAGACTATTCCACTGAGACTTGTTTCCAAAGAGTGACTCTTAGACTTTCCCCACTCAGACGACTTTGAAAATTGCACAGGCTGGACCCTAATGACACGAGTGCTGTTCGGACCCTTCACATGTACAGAAATCTAATCTAATGAGTCTGCGCACATGCTGATGAATAGCAAAGGAGACGAGGAGATTGCCATGAATGTGTGACAGAGTCCCAAGTATACACCTAGGCAAAGTGTAGAAAAAGTCTGCTCCTGAAAAGGGGGTAGAAAAAAAAAAAACGGGATTCTTTAGCACAACAGAGGAGCTGTTTTGCAATGCATGTGCGGCAGCGCCGGGCCCATGGGGCCAACTAGGAGGCTGTTTCTCAGCTAACAAGTCTCCTCTGTATCATTTGATCATTTAAATTATTATGCCAGGAATTCTCAGGAGGTAACTCGGCACTCCACATCACAGGGCTGTTTTTAATCTTCCCCTTCCCTTTCTTCCCCTCCCGAAAAGTTCAACAGCTCAGAGAGAGAGAGCTGCTCCTGTTGTGTACCTGCCTGCCGAACACCAAAGGAGGTGACTTCTAGTGCCAAAGCACAGAGAGGGAAGCTCAGGGGAGCTGCTTGACAAGGGGGGGAGGTAAGATGTAGAGCCACGTGCACATAAGCACGCACACACACACACACACACACGCACACACACCACAGCCCTTCAAAACTCTAAAAGAGGAAGAAAATCGCTGCTTTGCTGCACAAACTTTTCTCCCACAGCTTTCATCCACTCATCTTAGACTTCTGTGTGGAACCCAATTGGATCCCTTCTTCAGCATGGGCACCGACTGAAGTGACTTTTTATAAGAAGTTGGAGCCACAGCCGTTTCAACTTTGCCAGATGCCACTGAGTGAATGCAAACTCGGAGCCGACAGGCCACAGAAATAAATGCTCATCAGAGAGCCCAAACTTCTGCAACGTGCAATTTGTTGAAATCCTGCGCATACATTGCAGCTTGCCATATCTGCATTTTCATCAGACAAACATTTTGGGCCATTTAATTGATCGAGCTATTTTTCCCAAGACCGTTTACAGTCAAACATTGTCTGCATTCATTGTTACACCAACAGTAGAGATATTGCATCAGTCACAAGGGACATCACTATTAGGAGCACAGCTCTTCTAAGACAAACTGGATGACTTAAAGCACTGCTATTCCATCGACCCACTGTCACAGAAATCACTTTATCAGCCTCTTTCCCATATATCCTTTCAACTTTTAATGATCAAAGGACAGAGATTATGGTAAGGGATCTCTCACACATGGACAAGCCTGGATTATCAATCAGTGGCAGGGGAGGAAAGTAAAGTCAAATTTAAAGCGAATGGATAGAAATTAAGTCTGTATACAAAATTAACCCCCGTCAAAGTTGAGCAGCAGGGATACTCTCCAAGGCCCAGGATCTACAGTTACTGATGGAGAGTCCAGAAAGAGTGCTGGTAACTTTAGAAAATAGGGTCACTAATTGATGTAGCTAATAAGCTGCAGTTGAGCTCCTTTTTTTAAAGCAGCTCCGGTAAATCTACCAAAAGCAACCTGGAGAGGAACACTAACCCCACTGCTCACATCCGCATTAAATCAAGATCTATAACACAGCTGATGAGGCATTATGTACATCGGGTGAGTCACATCACTCTCAGTGCAAATAAACGGTTCAGTTTTTAATTCATCTCTTATCTTAATTACAGACGACTGGACGTCTGCTCTGAGGTCATGAGAACTGATTGAACAACTGGAGCTTTTTAAAGCTAATAAATCACAGGACGTTTATTGTTTCACTTTCTGTGGTGAAACATGGATCCGAGTCCAAATCGCAACAGAACAAGGAGCATTAATGATATGGTAAATGTTTTTAAATCCTTTATTCAAACTAGAGTCAGATGTTCTTGGTTCTGATCATGAGTTCCAACAGATGTAACACTACACACACAAAATGTTACAGCAACACCAAAGTAGTTTCTGAAATCAGGGAAAGGGGCGACACTGGACTGGGCAGATGTAGTTAATACAAAACTGTGCAGACTTGAACCCAGAGTGAACATTGTGAAGGATGAAAAAATCTGAATAACAGTTTTACATCAGCTGTCGTGAGGCTTCAGCAAATAAAGGATTTAAGCTGAAAACTCAAAGATAAAAGACTGTATTTGCTGCGGTAATATTTTACACACGATCATGTATGTTCTAAGTAAAACCTTTTTATTGGTGGTGCGCTGAAACCCATCTTGCCGAGTGTGCGTGTGTGTGTGTGTGTGTGAAAGTTATTCTAACTAATAGCACAGAAGATTAGACCGGAGCTGTGATAAACCTCAGCCCTCCTGACAGGCGGCGAAAGTTAGTGTGACTTTTAATTGTTTTTGCACAATCTCGGCTGCATTGATATCGAGTTTCATCACTTTGGCTGTGTGATCATCTAGCTGCCGCCCTGCAGCTACTTCCTTTGGTCACTGCGTTGCAGTTTGTGATGCGACGCTTCTCAAAGCGGGAGGCGGTCACTGTGTGTGAGTTAGCTTTCGGCACGGGCTGCACAGGAAGCCAAAGCCTGTCAGAAAGCTGGACGTCTCGGCGGACCACTGGTGGCAGCGGGAAGGATGGCGCACAAGTTTAGGATGAGTGTGTGAGTGTGGGTGGGGGGTGGACTGGGGTGTTGTGCGCCAAGACAAGCAGGTGTGTCAGGGCGGTCCGTCTTGGCTCTGTCAGCGATACACCATCATTAGGCGGTGTGGGCGCAGCAGGGTGCACCATTATGTCTCCCTGGGCCCTGTGTAATTACGCTCTGACATAATTAACCCAGCAAGCCCATTAGCCAAGCATTGGCTGGCTGAAGAGAGAAAAAAAACGCTATAATTATTTGTTGTGCGCATGTTAATGAGGCCAGCTGTGTTCCCATCATACAACACGAACAAATTAATTTACAAGGCTGTGCTCCAAGGTTTTTTCTATTCATTCAAAACAGTCTTGTTTTTTTTCCCTCTGAGTGGACTTCAAGGTCCAAAAACATGCTCTGCCACTGCCGCAACAAACAGTAACACTGCTGTAATATTGTCATCAAGGACCCAAACTAGGCTGACACAACAAGAACTCTTTAGTTTCCCTCGTGCCGACAATGTAAAGCAACATAAGGTATGTAGGTTAAACTGCTGCCTCTTTTCTCCTACCTGTCAAGGATTAGTTCCCATTAGAAACAACACAAACTGCTGCAACAAATTCCTAAATATGACTTTTTTGTTTGTGCCACATCTTAAACCAACGAGCATTTGATATTCAGTTGGCAAACTGAAGTCTCGCTTTACCTTCATGTGGCAGGAGGAGGGAGAAAAACTAAAATAAAGAGATAGGTGAAATAAAAAACAAAAAGTGATTGTGGGGAAGCGGCGGCTTTTGTGTTTGAACAAAACAAAGCTGAAAGCGAAACTTCTTAACCTGTTCTTTTTCATTGCCGTTCCACCTCTTTGTTTGACAGACTGAAGGACGGAGAAGGAATGACATCAATACCAAGACATTTTTGAGCTTGGAACAAAGAGCGGAGCCAGAGCTAGCTAGCATTTCAAATTAACACGAGATCCTGCAGTGAAAAACACAAGTGCCGCTGACATTCAAACCAAACTTCACTTGAAAACTACACAAAAATAAATCTAGCTTCCTCCCATTCGTATTTATGAGACATGTAAGACAAATCCCAATGAATTAACATCATCATATACACTTAGCTAGTCTCTCTGCATTTTTGAATCCCATGGATCCATCTTACCTGCTATCAGGCAGAAACACACACACACACACACACACAGAGAGAGAGACAGACATTCCTGCACACACACAGTTGCTGTCTTTTAAAAGCACACACTCTCCTGGTCCCTCTGGGGTCTCCAACTCCGCAGGGATCAGTTGGAGAGGCCCGGCTCTTTTATGAACATAATGCATTATTAAGCACCTCAAACATCTCCTGGGCCTTTGTTTATTACTGCTCTTATTAATCACTTGTGCATAATCTTGTCTCGCCCAGAGAGCTTTCATTTTCCATCAGCTTTTTATACGCCCTTATTTTCCAACAGACTGCCGCAAACACACACGGCACCCCTCCTTCCTCATCCTGGCTGCAGGTACTCAGCTGCACAATTACAATAAAGCCAGCTCACTGTGCCTCGCAGGCCTCTCTTGCTGGTGCTCGCTTATGTATATGGAGGGTTGAGGGAGGACAACTATTCTTCCTGCATTTGAATGACTCTGAATTACTAAGGTCAGTTCGGATAATCTCACAGCCGAGGGAAACATCGTAGGCACTTACAAGCATCTCTTAACACAAGACGACACTCGACTACATGTGACAAAAAAGCTGCTTGTACTTGTGCTCTGCTCCGCAATACCACTAAACACCACTAGCAAGCACTGTTGCCATAACATTTCTACTATCACACAAATGCATAGACACACAGACCTGAGACATGCCGTAGGCCTGGCGCGCACACACACACACACGCACGCACACATACACGCACACACACACACACACACACACACACACACACACTTAGAGTGGTGTATTCAGATCAGAATCTTCACAAACTCCGAGTGAGCTCCCCGCTCAGATAAAAGGAGCTGTGTTCTAAAGGAGAGAAGGAGCGGGGTGGATCCTGAGGGAAGAGTGTGTGTACTGAGTGGAGGCGAGAAAGAGCAAACACCTGGAGCGTGAGTCTCAGGGCTACGCCCCTGGCGACAGGGCCTCGCTGCTCTCACAGAGGTGGCAACAAACGCAGACATTTCAAACGGCAGTCGCGTGCGCGTGCACACGCTCACACACTCCGGCAGAGAAGATCGGAATAAGGCGGGCGAGGAGGAGAGGAAGAAAAAAGACGGGAGGAAGTTAGGTGCATCTTTGGGAAAGCGGTGAATTCGGGCAGAAGCTGCCACTGTTTTTTAGCATTCAGTGATCAGGATGTGTTTATCTGCACTGATCAAAACCGCGTGGAGGTGATATAAACATTGTTAGGGAAACACTGTTAACAGGCCTCTTTCAAGCCTCAGACTGGGTAGGAGTTACAGTGTGCAGCATGGGGAGATGTCACAGGCAAATCAAAACATAGAACGCTAATGAAACACTCCAGTGGATTGACATCTCGGCTTAGGGGCCTCATGAAAGGCAAGAGGAGAGAGGAAAAAAATACTTCAATCACTCGAATCAAGAAGTTATTTCTGTTCTGAGTTGACAGTTGCATTCGAGCTGCCATTGAACTGCAGCATTATCTTGCATTTACAAAGCGTAACATTATGATGCTGGAATCTCACAAATGTAACGGAGATATTATTTGCATTCAATACGGAGCACGGCAGAGGGGATAACTGATATGTGACCAGATGTTAACGATGGCCAGATACAACAGGTCATATATTGAGCTGCTGCTGTTGCCGATAGCCTCCTCCCCCTCCCCCTAACTCCGCTGTTGGCCTCCTCCGATTGGACCTGCTGTGGCCCCAGTGTGAGCGCACGGGACAGAGAGGGACTTTCAAAGGAAATAATAGGACGGAAAAACGTCCTGCAATGAATAGTAATAACTGCATTAAGATTAACGAGCACAGCGTGTAAAGAATAATTGCATCTGTCAAAAGATTAAAAATACATGAGCCGTGTCGTTTGTTGGGGGAACGGCAGGAAAGCTCACTGTTGTGTTTGAGGGGCAGAGAGAAATGAAGTGGGGCCACAGCCAAATGACTGTCCTCCGGTGTACCTGGAGTCATCCATTCTATCAGGAGGAGGCGGAGCTGTGACCTTGGACACAAGCAGGAGGATGTACAGTGACAAACAGGCACAGGATACTGTAGGCTCTCCTCACAGTTGGCAGACACTGCAGGCCCCGACTCTCAGATGCTGTGCGTGGCTGCAGCCGACTAAGTGGAGAGATAATTGACAATGAAGGCAGTTAATGCCAACAGCCGTCCGAGTATATTTTTGCTTGAGTTGTTGTAGTGACTCAGCTGAAAGGCTTATTTTACACTAAACAGCTTCAGGTTAGTTTCAGGCAACTGAATCCAGCACAAAACAAACAGCAGGCTGGGAGTCCACAGGCCCTCTCACCCCAAGAGAAACGTAGGAAAGAATACCACAAATATGATCAGGAAGCTGGTGCCAGTGACCAACTCCACCCAGCCTCCACTCACCCACACTCCAGAGTTATGTTGAGGTATAGTTAGGTGCCCAAAATGCTATATACAAAACGTTGGTGCTAAAGGTAGATTTGGACAGAACATCACAAGGAGATGCTCTTATTTCACACTTTTATATTACTGGTGGAAATCTGCAGGTTATGGTATTAGCAAAGTACGAGGTCTATACAGTGAACCTGGAACCACCTGATTGTCTGGGGTCAGTTAACTCGGCGCGGTAGCTAGAGATGGAAGCGGGCAGCTAGTCCGCCAAAATACTAGTTTTTGTTACACAATTGGTAAAAGAATAATTCTAAAGTAATAAGCACATAGTAAGTTATGACATTATCAACCTTCTCCGCAGGCGCTGACTCTGTGTTACTTTGCTGAGAAGAAAACAAATCTCTTTGCATGAGCGATACAGTGAAGCTTTGTAAGAGTAAGGTCAAATAGAGGTAGGAGGCTGGCAGTGCTACGTCGCCTGATGTAACCCGACAGTGGATGGTCTGCCGTAGACTCGCTGTAACAACCACTCAGTGACAGACAGAGAGAAAAATAAGTAGCTGTCTGATCAACAAAAGTTACTTCACTTTCTTTTTAGGCCTTTCTTTGGATTTTAGAGGCTTTGTTCTTTAGCGTAACACTCAGTTGACTGTATCCTCTACCTGAGAGAGGTTTACCACAAAATATATCCCACAAGACGCTCTTAGGCTTGAATTAAGGCCTTGATATAAAAGGTATAGGTCAGAAGATCAAACTGAATACATCTTCAAAGAACGGTATTTCTTATCAAGGAACTAACTCCATTCAAAGTGTGTGTGTCTGCGTCTGTCTGTCTGCGTGTGTGTGTGTGTGTATATCAAGCAGGGGACTTCAAGGAAAAATGGAGACCTTTAAAAGTCAGTTGCCGCCGTCGCCATTTCTCTGACGCAGACTTTTATCTTGTATTCATTGAATCTGTAAACAGTATTCTCTACTCCTCCAGTGTTTGTCTGATCTAGACGGAGATTTGGCTGCGTTTTGCTGCCGTCTCCTGCAACAAAGAGCAATACAGTACATGTGCCCTGGCACCGGAATAACCAAATCAACACACTCGGCTCTAACTTACTGTCTTTACGCCTCTCTCTCTCCCTCTCTCCCCCCACTGGCCTCATCAGGCCTGCGTTCCACACGGAGCCAGACTTCAGTTGGGATTTTAATTGGCCCTCCACAATCAACAGCAGAGCTCCTCGAGGATGTGTTCTCTCCTCAGCCGGGCTACACTCAAGGACCAGTGCAGTGAGTTTTGAAGTGGCCTCACGCAGAGTTTTGGAAACCACTCTGAGAGCACAGACTTTGAAAAATAGATAAGAGCCACAGGGCACGGGGTTTTCTGTATCTTATATCCATGTACTGTTGCACCATGTTCATATATGGCAAGAGAATGACTTTTCAGGGCGCACATGTTGCCTCATGTATACATGGCGTGTCTGTGATTACAGTGCATGCAGAGGCCTGGTCAAGTGACTCCTCACGAGCAACGTATGAAGAGAGAACAATCATTCTAGGGCTAGTGTGAGTGTGTGCTGATTGGCTGCTGCTGTTTGTGGAGATGCACATCTCTGGTCTTGGTGGGAAACTCACCTGGGGCCTCGATAAGCTGTTTGTAGATTCCCAGGAACGCAGACTCTGCCTCCTTACTGCGCTTGTTCAGAGCAACCACCTGCAGAGGAAGAAGATGCCATTAAGGTAAACATGGACTGTTAGAATCCTGGTATGTGTCTAACCCACAATGCACAGCAGATTTTTCATTTCAGGCATCCAACTGACGCTTTTACACAAAGCAGAAAACACTTAAAATCTTAAATAGCTAACACTTAATCAATAGTAACAAGAGCAAAGGTCAACCTCACAGCATCCTGCCAATAAATAAAACAAACACTCCTGACTGACTTTTGTACGTATACTGTAGATTCAGCACACACACCACAGAAATACAGAGCAGTTCATGATGTCTGTGCAGAAACACGCCACAAGCTGCAATGACGTCCTCCCCGTTCGCCTGCCAGCTGCTGCATGTTGCGAGGTGACATTTGGCCTGTTAAATGTAGGTGCCGCCGTGCGCGAGGAGGCTCGCCAGTGACAGTGGCCTCCATCACCAGCAGCACTCAGCACCTGCTATCCTCAGCTCAGCGGGTGACGCAAACCAATTAACGATTCATTAGGAGGGACAAAGAAAGCGAATTAGCCACCACCTGGCCGCATGGAGAGGGCACCTGCACTAGTGGGTATGTGGGTTACCCTGCTCCCGGCTCCCGCTAAGATCTCGTGACTGTTTGTAAGTCAGGGGACGCGCTGCGGCTGCCTCTCCATGTCCTCTGCTCTGCAACGGTAAATCAGATCAGGCTCGTCCAAATGACCCACACCCCCACTCCAAGAGCAGACAGAATTCAAATTATTGTCATCTATTGTCTATGTCATTTCTGTCACTGCTGATTACAGACTGTGTCGAACTTGGACTTCACAATGGAGGGTCAAGTGTGTGAGTCCGGCTGCACATTTTGCAAAGGCTAAAAACACTTGTGACTGTGGTGGCGGTGGCTGCGGTATGTCTGGGTTGTTTAGTGGGGTTATAAATAAGGTGTGTAGCAAACAGTGAGGCCCAAGGAGCCTTTGATTTACTGGAAATGGCTGACGTCTTCCCCAGGGAGGCATAACGACAGCATCATGTTTAAAGAAATATCATAAGGATCAAGCAAATCCCCCCATCACTCCCACTTGGAGCAGCTCAGAGGAGTTCATGGAAAATGGAAAAGGCTGGAGCCCAATCAATACAGATGCAATAGTCTGCAGCTCTCAGTCAGCTCCCTGCTATACTGTGCTGTTGTTGCACTCAGCCATACCCCAATTTACCCCACCCCCCTCCCCACTAACCTCCATCCACCTCCCCATGTGCCTCCCCTCTCCTTCCAGGACGTGACGTCAGCGTGGTTCACAAACAGTGAAAATCTAAACATCTCCATGTGCTGTTTTAGCTGAGATCGGCTTCACCCCTGCTGATAAAAAACTGTTTGCATTTGCTTCCTTCTCGCTGTGATGACGTGAGCTCGTTTTCGGACTATACCAAACCTCCCCTCCACAACATGACAATGAGTGAACCTCTGACAACACTTTGCGGCTCCATAACAATCCATTACCAAGCTTAGTTTCCACCTGAACTACATGGTCACTACAGCGGGGTGGCTGAGCCCGCTCATAGTCATCCACTTTTCACTGACAGGCTTCCTCTAAGTCATATACATCAAATGAAGCCCCCAGCTACATATGCAAAAAGGCTGAGATCCGGTGTGAACGGCTGCGGCTCCATCTTCAGGAGACACGCGGGATCTCCTGGCCCTCCATCATCCTTTAACGAGAGAACACGGAGATTACCTCCACAATCACACCATTAACCTGCCTACAGACGCCAGCAGAGACATCAATCACACGCCTGCCTGATGCCGTCTCACGTTAGCGCATGCTATGTGTATAGATACCCCCCCTCCCACAACCATCATCAAAGCACTCTGAGGTGTTGTGCATAATATGGGCTGATGAGGGAGTCATCTCCATCTCTGTGCAAATCCACCTCCAGCCGAGCACACAGGACTTGAGAGCCAGACGCCTCATACTAACAGACATGTTGAGCAGACAGGGCTGCTGTACAGAGAGACGCAGCTTCAGGAAGGACTGCAACTAGCAAATCCCTTCGACTCCTTTGGCTGCAAGATATGGCCCCGGCTCACAGTGCATTCTTTGTTTTCACCAGTTCTGTGATAAAGGGTATGGCTACCGAGAGAATTGGGCTTGGCCGCAGGTTGATTTTACAAGCAGGAGTAAAGCCTGGGGCAGAGTAGCAAGAGAGAGACAAAGGAAACCTGTTAGCACCCCTCCATAATTCTTCAAGCAGCTACAGAGTGGGCAGAGCACAGCCTCTGGGACAGGGCTGCTGGGAAATACTTACTGATAAGCCTCTGAGAATACTTGCAGTACCCACTAGTGGGTCTGCGTGTGTGTGTGTGTGTGTGTGTGTGTGTGTGTACGTGAAGGCGGGGAGAACAAATCTAGAATGGAGTAGACGAAGTAGACTGAAGGGCTACTGAGCGACATACAGAGAGAGACAGAGAGACAACAAAAAAGAGAGGTTCCCATAAAGAGCGCAATTAGCAATTATGCAGTCATCAATTACAATTATCACAACTGGTGATTATGCAATTATCACTCTAAATCATCGTTTTCCCCCTCAGCCTTACCAGTTTGCCACCCCCTGTGATTTGGTTGTTTGAGGTTGGGCTGTGATGATGCAGGTGATTAGAGTGTGTGACGATGATGGGGGTGTCGGGGCGGGTGTCAAGGCAGATCCTTGCACTGTGTGTGCGCAAATAAGTGTGTGAACGCTTGGAGCATATGCATCTGTGCCTGGGTTTACACAGCATGTGATTTAATTCTGTTTTTGGCATGTGTGCATGAAGACGCTGCTTCCATCTCAAGGTGAACGTGGTTGGTGCTGTGGGTGGTTTAGGGACAGCAAATGTATGGTTCCACAGTCCCTGAGGCCTCTAAATTACCTGTCATCTTCCCCATGATGCAAAGGTCAGCGCACAATCATAGGGAGTCCATCCTACTGTGCTGCTCACCGAGCGCCAGTCTGGCCCACAGGCTGACAGGATGTCACAACAACCCCAGTCCCGCTCCATGCTTATTAGAACAAAACAGTAGGAAGTCCACTACCACTGCAACACCCCTTGTCACAACACCTTCCAGAAGAATCCTGACAAATGTTCAAGTCCTATGTGTTAAAATGAGTGTTGAGAAAATAAGCGAAATATTGTCACCACTCTACTTTAATGGCTGTTAAGAGAAATTTAGAGCAAGGCGTGTTTTTTTTTAATGAAATTAATATTGGCAAAACATTTTCAATATTAAATTATAACAATATATCTATCATTCATGCAGTCCTGTTGCTGACTCCAACCGCCTTTTCATTTTTAATGATCCTATTTTCTTCCAGCTCTGCAGAAACAATATTCTTCCCTTTCTAGTAAAATGTCCCTGGTGAAGTTTCAAGGATAACGACCATTGTACCATGATAGTAGTAATAACTACAATATTATTATTCAGATAGCCTAGTGTCTGTGGTCCTAATCTAGTTTAGTCTTTAAGACTTGACTGTCTTCAGATCAAAAACACGCAGATTAATAACTAAGTATAATTTTTAATTATGGGTTTAATAAGTTCACCCATTAACAGATGACTTCATTGATTTTCTGTGGAGTACATGTACATGAACAGTATTAAACTTCCCTCTGTCTTCGCTATATTAATAGATCACTCCTGCAGAGGACGGCGTCAGGAGGACTTTTTCCGTTCTGATGAGCCGATGGTTATTTGGCTGCTCCCACTATGGAGGATGTAGTATTGATCAACCTGCTGCTTCCATTCATCTGAATGGAAAAACTCCAACAAATCAATATTTAGATTTTCAAAGTCATCAATGACACCAATCTTGTACCTATGGATGCTAGGTATGCAAGTTATTATCTGCATAATGATTCGATATTGTGCTCTGTATTATAAAGGTCAGAATTTAAAACGGATCTAAATCTGAATTTGAAAATTGTTTTTCAACAGAACTACTCAGTTACTCAACAAGTTATACACAGGACCCACCTGCATATGTGCTCTCAGTTTCCTTAATATGTTGTTTCTGCGTTGAAAAAGCAAATGCAAAAACCAAACTCTACCTTCAGAAAAGATCATATTTTAGATGTGCCACCCAGCACTTGTGCAGCTGTCACTGCAGGCATTTGTTTTGCGTTGAGTGTAGGTTCAGAGGGAGGGCGGGAGGAGAGAGATGAGTTGGTGTGGAGTGACTGATGAGTGGGTGGAGGAGAGGGGCAGAGGTAAACACTACTGCAATACAGACTGGATGGTGAAAACCGGTGTACACCCACTCACTCACACACACTCGCTCTCTCTCACACACACACGCGCGCACACTTGAACTTGGGAGCATGCAAACACACGTCAAGTCGCTCTCACGAAGATGCACACTACACACAGACTGTGTTTGAGGGCAGATGTAATCAGGGTGACACCCATCTCGGAGCGGTGGTAGCAGCATGGCGGTGGTTGCGGCTGTCTCCGAATGCCCGGCGAGATGAGCAGTCAGAGCATTGACACACATCTCGTCGCCACGTCAATTCCAATCAGCGGTGCCTGTCAGTCAAGGCGCAGCGCTCACGACAGACTGATGCCACCGCCACTCTGCCGCCGAGCTGCCGGCTCAGCCGAATGGATGGCCAAAGCTGACCACACCGATATTCTTTTGGACAAGTCGCCTACTCCTCGTGTGAACACATGCTGCGAGGATGCAGCTGCAAGTTCAGAAGGAAAATTTACAGTGATCAAATATGCAAACCTCCCTGGTCTGTACACGGATTTCCTGATATATCTGAGTCTGGGACAGACTGAGCATTGTAGGCAGGACACAATTAGAAAAACCTCGGGTCACTGCCCCAGTGGAGGGTGTTGATGTTGACCCAAACTGAGGGCAGAGCGGATCTCTAGAGATCACGGTAGAGCTGACGTAATCCCGATGGACGTGACACACGGAGCAGCATGAGAGACAGAACATGGCACGACATTAAACCCAGATCAAAGGGCCCGCTGTCTCCACCACACAGCAGGTGCCTTCTGGGCCCCCCCCCTTTTCCCATCAACAGGCAGCAGAACTGCTGTGTTATCCGCCCTCCCTGCAAAAATTCAAAAGCACCAGTCTCTGCGCTAACACCTCAAAGTCGCGGCAAAGTCAAAGTCAAGAGCTGGTGAGAGACAATTGGAGGGAAGAAAACAAATCTTTTCTGAACGTCTTTGTAGTTCAAAAGACAGGAGTTGTCATTTTCTTTGAGCTCACACTTTCCAATGTTTGATGCAGTGAATGACCTAAACCTTGAGGAAAGTGTGCCTGCTGAAAAGTATCTTTCACGGCATGATGGGAGGGAGCGGGGGAGTGCTGAGGCTAAGATGAAGGCACCGGATGATGTGCTGAGAGGGGAGGGCTATGAAAAGTAGTAATGAGTGCACCTGGACTAGATTTCAGTGCTGGGAGAACCGTTAAGAGGAGAGGAGAAGTGTAGGTAAGAGCTAATTATAAAAATAAAGTGCCCCCATTATTGCAACGCTGTACTGCCCTAGTGAACAAAGCTACAACAGATGGGGTGTCATGGGTAACTGTGCCAATGTGAGCCGAAGCCCTGGAGTGGATGGACCCTGGCAGGCCACTGGTGTAGAAGCCCTGGCAAGGGGGAGGCACAGCTGCATATCTCGCCCTCAGACACATGTTGACAGTGTTTCTCTAGCCCTGCCTACACTAGTCAAGGTGAGACAGCATGACACGAGGGGAGAGCGAGGGAGAGAGCGCTCCACTATGATGGATAGTGCTCTCCATCCACCTCTCCCCTCTCTCCCTCTTAGAAGGCTGGTGACTTTCCAGTGAGGCAATTATCATTGCGGAATGCATAATAGCCTAATTAATTACAGGTGTCAGTGCTGCCTTTGTTTCAGCATGGAGGAACATCATGCCAAAGCTGCATCCCCCGGAATGAACAGCACTGATGAACGAGCCCCGAACCGCGGCTAGGAGAGCGCAGCTGACGAAGGAGCGAAGCGCTGTTAAGGCGGCTTGAAGTCTGCCAAACAATCCTGCGTCCGCCGCTAACTGAAGATGGATTGGAAACACATGGTGCAGAAATTAGGTCCATTATTTGCCTGATAAATCTGCTGCTGCCGCTCGCAGCAGCGCTCCGGTCTCAGGTAGGCCTCGCCGAGAACGGCTCCGTAGGCAATTTGGTTCCAAGTAGCGGACACCAGCGCGGTGTTGGTGGCAGCACCATCAACCATCGGACAGCCCCCTTCACGTGGCTCTCCTGACAAACGTGGCGTGTCGTTTGTCCTGTCAGATTTGCTTTTTTCGTTTCATGTAGAGAGGGAATGCTGAAAAGCAGGCGATTGCCACGGGGAGGGTAAATAAAAAAAAAACACCCAGCAGGGCCTGTGAAGGAGAGAAGTGAATGATGGGGTGGCTGGGGAGGAGAGACAGCACAGAGGTTCCTGTTATTCTCCTCCTCAGCTAAACACGAGGACACACTGGTGCAGAACTTAATGGAACGTCACATTCAGTGCGTGGAAGTGTGTGCTGTACTGCGTGTGTGTCTTTCTATGGGGGGTCGTGGCGGTAAGGCTGCTAATTCCTCCACGCCCCCAGGCAGTGGGGGCTCATCGCAAAGTACATTGAGTCTAATAGGAGCAGGCGCTGCAGCTGTATGCAGCTCTCCCTGCTCCTGCTGTGAGAAGAGTTTTACATAATTAATGACTGTTGATGTTTCTCAGGTAGTCGCCCGGCAAATTCACTCCAGACTCGGCTGCCACCGTCGACGCTTCCACAGAGAATGAGCGACACCAGAACAGACAGCTTACATTACAGGCATAAATAAGGCAATTTTGTACAGTGTCTTCAGACATTACTGTGAAGGGGGTTCAGGGCCGACGGTTTGACTTGCTTTACAGAAACACTCAGAAAGAGCTTTTCTGTGTCTCGCAGTCTACAGAGAATTTGTGCTTGATGCGAGTAAAACTGCTTCCTTTAGTGTTTTTATAATCCTGCGTGCTCAGAGAGACGCACAGATAGAAGCACGGCGCCTCCTCGCGATAACAGATGACGGCTCCAGACAGATGATCACTCACGTCTGCATGCATCAGTCTAATCTGAATGCCGATCTTAATACATGCGAGTCTGGTGTAGTCTGGGTTTGTATGTTCCAGACCGCTGGTGAGGCCTCGGGGCCCCGCGCACATCGCTGGGAGGCAGTCTACATTTATACTGGAGCGTGTTAAATTAAACATTTAAACACGACACCAAGGGAAGGCTATTTTTTACTGCTCTTGGCCCACTACTCATTATTAATTTGTAATAACCTTTAAGGCTTTTTGATGTCATACATATTTTACAGAGAGACATCACTCCCAGCCAGACTGCAGAGTGCCTGTCAATGACAGATCACCAGACTGTCACCAAAATGTGTCTTCATCTGCTATAATTAGGACCAGGTGAGGGTGAGGAGTGATCTCTGGGCTGCGTGTGAATGAATTTAGTCTGTACATGAACGCACACTAATGCATCAGTGTGACGACATGTCAACACCCAGAGATTAAAAAGGAAGAGAGCACCACACGAGGCACTAAGGACTTCCCCAAATTATTTTGCATCTTTCTGGCAGTGACCCGACCATCGTTTTGAAAACCTTTTAGGAATTTCTGAAAGCCCAGTGTAAATCAGATGAGCGTCCGAACGCTGGAGAGGGAGGAAGGCTAGAGGCCTGGCCCGGGCCTATCTTCATCCTGCTCTGCTGGGAGACTCTCCATGCCCGCTGGATGCCAGCCTAAAGCTTGTGTACACTGGTGCCAACACGCCACTAAAAGCTGTAAAACAAATGAGCTCTGTTTGGTTAATGTACACTGATTGACCTCTGCTGCCAGGCATTTGATGTCATGATTGTAATGACCAGCTTTCCTGCCTGATCACTCATATACAATGTGACAGGCCCGGGGTGGCATTTCAATTTGAGTGAGCGCAGGCTAATCAGAGGAGACGCCTATGGCTGCGAGAGCTGACGTTGTTCTGCATATCGCAGCAAATGTCAATAAAATCTCAGCGGTTTGCTGTGATTCCCAATTCAGGATTTGCCCGTTTCTCCACTGCCACATGCCTGCTTCATTTCTAAATATGATTTAGAAGCAACGAGAGATAAAGTAAAGCAATACTCTAAAGAGTAAAAGCCAATACGGAAGAAAATCTGTTCGTTTTCTGCCCCGGTAAGCATCCCTTGACCTCTTAGATTCCTCTCACAACCCCTGGTGGGGGCTCGCAACCTCTGGGTTTAGAACCGCTGAGCTACAGAAAATGCTGTCAACAGTTTCCACAGCGGCTTTCTTCAGTGTAAAGTAGTTACAGAACATCAGGACAGCATGCCCAGTAGGACGCCAGCCGATTATCCTGAGTAACATGCACACTGTTCTGGGCTTAATCTCAAAACTAAAACTGACTGTTTGATTTAAACCTACCACTAATTTGGACGAACTGCATCTTTAAGAGAAATATAGTTTTTTGTTTCATTACTGTGAAGCACACGTTTAGGAGACCTAAATCAGTCCTCAAGCCTCTGAAACAACTCCTCAGCAAGCCTTATATATAGGACCTGACTTCAGTGGTTATCTATTGGATTGTGAGTGTTACATAACCCTCCATATGCTCAGAGTGTAGGACAACTCCGTACGGGTTATAAATAAAGAAACCTGACGCACGGCTGCAGCCACTGTGATTTGGGCAAGTTCTCACATGGGATGTCATAGTTCTGCAGTGCTAGCCCCACTGCTATTTCAGGCGCTGCCTCATTAGAACATCCGCCGTGAGTGGTAAAAAACAACAAAAAACCCAGACTGTACAAAAGACATTTCATTAGGAAAGAGAAAACATGAAGAGAAACGTTCACCCTCCCAGTCCAGAAGCATTCTGGACTAAAACACGTTAAAGGCGGATACACGGCGGAGGTCTACGCGTACAAACACACACAAACAATAAAGTGTGGAGCCAGGTATGCTACTGTGCTGGGATCTGTGTCACGCGCTCCCACAAGGAGGAGGTCAGCTGGCCTCGTTCACAGGGGCACAAACACGCAACCTGCCACCGCGACTGCAATTACCCCTCATCTGCTGACTGCAACAGAGGTGTGTGCGCGCGCCACTGTGTAAGTGTGAAGCTGGGAAAATGAAGGGTGGCACACGCGTTTATGCTTGTAGGTGTGAGTTCTTACACGAGAGAAAAACATTATTGCATGACCGCCTGTACTTGCCTGCCTGTGCGAGTGTGGTTCTGTGTGCCTGCGGAGGCCCTCTCACACCACAGCGGCTGGCTAATTTAGTTAGGGAATAGCTGGCTGTCCTTCAGGTGAATGGACAGAGATTGGTCTCAATATGAGATGTAATAAAACAAGCCCATCGCAGGATCTCACCGCACCTTCGGCTGTCCTTCACATGTCTCGCCAGAAGACGACACACGCCCACAAGCGTGCGCACACACACACACACACACACACACACACACACACACAAGTCAAGGAGGCCTGCAAGGAGACAACCACAAAACCAATATTGCTTTTCCAGTTATTTAGATTGCCTATATCTATATATATATATATATATATATATATATATATATATATATACAGTATATAGAGCTAACTGCATAAGCTATATGTGAATTAAACATAAACACACTGATATAACATCACCATTGTTACATCTGTGCACTTTACATGTCAGCTGGCCCCAAGTCCCCAATCTATTTCCAATTTTGGAAAAAAGGTGCTCTTTAAACATGTGCTGCATTTTGTATTATCACTGTTTTGGGGGCAGCAGTTGGTAGAACAGTCATCAACAAATCCCCAAGATAGTGGTTCAATCCCCCGTTCCTCCTGGCTACATGTTGAGGTATCCTTGGACAAGACACAGAAACCCCTAGCACTGACATGTACTGTCTGGCAGCTGCTCAACAACTACTTCCCCCCGAGAGCGTTCATAAAATATGTCAACATTATTCTTTTTAAATATAGAACCAGAATGTAATATTATTACCATTATGGTAATATGCTTATTTTAATATCTGTGGTAAAAACAAGTTGTTAAATAAAAGGTAGAAGACTTCCTTTTGAATTCTTTCAGAATAAAAGTGGCATTAGATGGACACGCTCAGTTAGTACAAGTCTAATCTATCTAATCTAAGGTTAATATGGTTAGTTACTCTGCACCACAGTTCCTCGCACTGAGTTCCTGAGCCCTCATATCTTCTGCTGACTGAGGAACAGAGCGTCTCTGTGATGAGCTTCCTCGCTCCACCTGTCATCCTGTTTGGCCGACTCTTACTCATTGCTGCCAGATGCTAGCATCCAGGGCCTGGCGACCAGCAGCTCCCCCCCCCCCATTGGTCGTCCTCTCGGACCCTCTCCAGACTGGTCCCTTCACTCCAGAAGAAAAGTTGGAACTCTCCCACTAAATCCACTGAGACCCAATTACAGGGACTGCAGGAGAAATAGCGCGGAGATGCAAAGTAACTTCGCTTTAATTGAGGATGCGTTTAACACTTTCGTCGGGCTACAGTGGCCACTTTATGTCTCCGGTGAAGCGGAGAGTCCTCCAGTGGGACTTTAAAACATATATCTGTTTGTGACAAAAGGCAAAGAACACTTTGATCTGTGGCTGAGATATTTAAGGGGTGGCGAGTGTGATTTAGGACGTCAAATTTCCAGTAAAACAAGAATAGAAGAAGCACGTGAGTGCTCTTATTAAAAGTGTAAAAACACATTTGATTTGGAAGCAACACTTTAATGTGGGCGTCTCTCTACTTCCTGGAGATTTGCTTCACTTGCAGCTGCTCGTTTTAATGGAGCCACATGTTAATTAGTATTGTAGTTAATCCCATATTAAAGAGACCTAAACTGTCAGGTCATATTATAAACAATCGGTCCTAATGTTCGTGCATGTGACATTTGGAGTCGCTATCTCTTCTAGCAAAATGTTCCCTAGGTACTAATTGGCCTACTTTACGCTGTCTTTCTTTGAATTGCCAGTTTCTTTATCATTTAGGATATTAGCCTTGACAAGCATCATCCCATATACCATAGGCCAACTCAAACCGAGGAGAAGCTGCAGCTCTTTTTTTTTTTTTTTAAAGGGGACAGCAAAAACAGAAATAAATGATTTACACTAGCATGTAATAATGCCAGATCTACCTTCATGGGATATTAAATACTATTTGAAAGAAGAATAAAAGTTCAAACACTTAGCCAGCAGCAAAGTAAGTGTAAGTTTTCTCTGCTTGCATTATTTAAGATAGGCTCCATCATTTTATCAATCTATTGATCTCTCACCAGAAAGATGAAAATGGAAAAATAATGAGGCCGATGAATGCTGTGTAAAGAACATCAATGTGCAAAATTTAATTATCTGCGCTGGAAAGAGAAGGAAAATGTGTCGGCTGTTTTCTAAAACAAAAAGAAAGTGAAAAAAGGAGCAGTTAATATTTTTTCCCCCCCTCTGCATATTTTAATTACCAGATCAATCATAACTACGTACTGCAGTACTGCAGAGAAAAGAAAATTGCAAGTCTAAATGAAAAACAATAGATTTGCTTTAAAGTCTTCGCTCTTTTGAAGTCTAAATTAAAATTTCAGGTGCCTTTACAAGTGCCTTCTTCAGAAAGTTATGATATTTAATTAGCATGTTTAGATTTAGCTGAAATTAAACTTCACAGCCGAGCATCATGTGAAATGAACACTGGTATTCCCAGGCTCCAGCGAAGAGGTGGAGGAGGGACACCGCAGATGAACAGAGAGAATTCATTCACTTCAACACATAGGGGCTGTGTATCCTCTGACAGAAGCTCATGTTATTTTGACTCGTGCTGCCACTGGCTTGATCTGAGGGCTGGCTCTCGGTGCTCAGTGGAGTGGAGAAACAACTTTGCTCTCTGACGGTGTCTGTGCAGCTCTGATTCTGCGCCTGAAATTTAGAGAATCGCGCCGCAGAATTGGTGGAGCAGGTCTGCCGTTCCGCCTTTTTCCTCCTCACACGAGCTTTTCCTGGTAGTACAAGCACTGATGTTTATTTCTCCTGGCATGTCCTTGCCGGCGCCGAGCCACCGATTTCACACATTTTTATTGGCTAATTTGACTGTGCTCTTGCCAGCAGCTGAGCGTGAGCCAGGAGTCGGGGAATTTCAGAGACAGTGCTACAGCTAGTGTTGCGCTTCTCTGACTTGGGGAGCCTGGGGGGAGCAGAGGGAGGCTCTCACCTGTCTCATAACAAGAAGATGACCATGTCAGGCTGAGGCGAGCTGAGTCTTAGAAACTGCCGCTTAGATTAGTTACTGTATGCTGCAGGTGAGCGTCTGTTTGTTGAGGGGTCAGAAGGGGAATGTGATTGCCTGTCTCTTAAGGTGACAGGGGTTTAGAGGAGCGAATGTACACCCAGTCAGACGCCCAATAGGAGCAGTGCAGCCAGCGCTATGCGTGCGTCCATCCTCAAACATGGCTAACATTTGCACAGCAGCGGCAGTCAGGCGTGATGTCTCCGGGCTCTAAGGTTTGTGCTGTCAGGACGGTAGAAATTAAACCTGGCACTGCAGAGCAGAATGTGCTGAAACTCATCAATTCCACATGGCTAGAGAGCCAAGTGCCTATTTATAACACCCCCCCCCCCTTCTCTTCTTTACCTGGTGTGCATCCCTGGCTCTAAACACGCATCCATAATGATGAATACACCCAACTGGGACGCTCCGACAGGGCATCAGTCAGGACAGGAAAACAAACACGCCAACACACACACACACACACACACACACACCATCAGATCACAGCACAGCAGAGCAGAGGAGGGATAAGACTGACACTGGGAACGCTGATGGAAAGGTTGAGGCATCTCAGCATAAAAACACCCAGCAGAATCACAACAATCAGTCACCACACAGGAAACAAACAAGGGCAGTCAGATATATTAAACTTCTTCAAAAGGCCCAATCTGGAGCTGAAATATGATTCTCCACTGGTGAAACACTACCACCCAGCTACTGGGATTGTTTATGTAGTCATTTACTGAATTGATGACATTTCATTTTAAAAGTTACTGTCTGAACTCCTGAGAATCAGACTGATGGCATCTTGCAGGAATTCTTAAGACTTATACATTGGGACAGAAAAACATGTTCACTAGCTTTTTGCCTCTGCGTGTAAAGCTTTGATCCCCGCATCTTATTTAAGTGATGAGAGACAAAGCAGTCCTCCCTCTGTGCAAAAAGGTATTACAGAGTTTATCTGAAGATAATGTACGGCTTCAACCTTCCAAATCAGTCGCACTAAATGGCTTACAAGCCTTTTCAGTACAAAATTCCCGCGTTACATTATTATCCTGCCAGTACAACTCAGAAAGGAAGGAAAAACATCAGGGAATTTTCTATCAGAACCACTTTAGCTTTGTTAGATTTCCACTTTCATTAGATTGGAGCCATTTATTAGCTTCAGACACACATCTGAATACATTCCTGCACAGATGTCCCTCATCTCTCCATTTAAAAGAAGAACGGAAATAATTTTAGGCATGTTTTACTTTTCCAAACATGGGTCAAAAACCAATACGACAATTAAGAAAATATAAAAGTGGAGCTAATTGTAAGCGTCTGCTGATGTTAACCTGCCTCTCAAAGGCTAACTGCCTCTGAAATAAGACTAAAGACGTCCTTGACTGGGTCAGTGTGTGGGCTTTGGCTTTAGATGAGATGTAGTATCAAAAGCTCGGCTGGACAATATTTGATTCTGTATCCACATGTAAGACTAATCATAATCAATAAAAGAAAACTTTACAGTAATAAAGGCTGAAAGTTTAAGAGAAGAGGAGCACGTTAAGCTCGGGTCAAAGCAGCTCATGTGGAGCACTAGACAGGACATTGACCCTCTGGGGATGTAGAGGACATGAACAACTCAAGGAAGGTATTATCTAATGTCCAATTACACTCCCACGCCCCCTCACATCCCTCCCCCTTCACTCAGTCTCTCTGCTCTCACTGCCTTCCTGCCTCCTACCTTTCTTTACTCTGCTTAGTATGAAGAGGACACAAGTGATAAACCAGGAGCAGAGAGCCTATGGTTTACATGGCCCTGGAGCCCATTATGTTCCCCACAATAGGCTGGAGGCCTGGACGTGCTGTGAATAGGTAATGGCCTGGAGATCCTGGGCCTGGCCCACTGCTCAATGAGCCTGAGACAACCAAGCAGGAGAGAGGCATTAGAGGTACCTCGTCAGCATAGTATGAAGCAGTCTGGACATGGGGGGGGGTGGCGTGGGAGTGAGAGAACTAGGAGGGTGTCATAAATGCCCCTTACGTAAGGTAGGGCATGAATAATAACAAAAAGGGAATATTCAGAGGCATCTGTAAAGCTGGGATCTGTTTACTGACACAGCAATACGGACCTTTACTCTACAACATACACGAAACCCACGCTAGTTTACTTTAAGCATTATGTAGCCTCTGAGCAGCTGTGTACCACACTGGATCTTACTGGTTCCCCACCTTCCCAAGTTAGCCATCTACTCAAGCAATCTGTACCTAATAACTGCGAGGTTTAGGCCGTGATGAAGATCTGTCTTCATTGAGCTGGAAAAGCTCTAGCGTCACCGAGCATTTTTCCTAACGGCGCAGTCCCTCATCTATGAAAGTGCCATAGAGCCCCTCAGACAATTAGGCAGGGAAAAGCTTTATGACCGTTAGACTCACTCAGTGAGCAGCACTCTCACCGCCAGCAGCGCCAGGAGCGCTGGCTCGTGCAGAAAGGTAATTACGGAGCCTCTCATAATGACACGGAGGAAGCTTGCGTCATAACACCCACAGCCTTTTATCACAGCGCTGTAATTAATTATCATCCTTTACTCTTTTGATTCATTCCACTATTCATAACATATTCATACATTCAAGAGAAATTATCATTTCCTTCAGGAATTAATCAAAAGGAGGAAGAGCTGGTCGTCTCTCGATGGATGATCAAAGACGGTGTTTGTCTACCTCGCAGCATGGCGGGCGATCGGAGGGCAAGGCGCGCTGGGCAAGGTCTGCGACAACACCGACACCCTGCTCCGTTGCTCCACAACCGGTCAGATCACCAACAGGATGCTCAGCAGAGTCAGACTGCAGACGTTCGCGATGAACGCATATGATAATCCAAACAACTGTTAATGCAGCTTTTGCTGCACATCCACCCTTATCTCACCATACATCGTCACTAAATTGACTTTTGAATGACGTTTTCTGTCATCGTGTAGTGAAACGTCTTCATTCGTGGAGTTGAAAAGTTGCCTAATAGTCAAAATACCTCCAGTGGCCCAACAGAAACCAAGCAACAACAACAACAACATACATACATACATAAAAACAGCGTCTTTCCCAACATCATCACTTCCCTACCTCAGGGGAAGAAATGGCACAGTTAGGCTCATAAACAGGTGTCCACCGGCCCCCACTTTGCAGCGCTTTAATAGTTGTTTGATGTTTTTGATGTCTAGTCAGCTCGATCGTACCTTGCTGCTTGATAATGAGGGCCAATAATGATTCCTGAGCTTGAGGGGTTAATGGTATGTAACCGGCAGAGCTGCTAATTACACGTTACAAACTATTTATCAGAATCTCCATCTGCGCAAGCACCACAACTCTCATTGTGCACGCTAAATTACTCCACGGATTATCATTGTAAAGCAAGTTTCAGTAATTAGGGACCCATACTGCTGTTTTCTTTTTCTGAGAGCACCAAACGACATCAAGAGAAGAGGAGAAAAATAGAATGAATGCTTAATTTGTGCCTGATATTCAGATTGGACCAGGCCGGATGTGAAGAGGAATGTGGCTCTCGTGAAGAAAGAAGCTACAACACACAAATCTGTCACTGTTCTTTTTTCCCCCGCCTCACAAAGGTTTATCCTGAGGGGAGTTTACACTCCAAAGTGAGAGGGAGGTGTAAATTGCATTGAGAAGCCCACATAGTGAGACTTGGTGAAGACTGCGTTCTGTATGTTCAGATGGCAGCGAGAGCTTGTGTGAAAGTTGTGTGAACGGTGTGGTCCAGCAGGCCCTCGTCTCCAGCGATCGGTTATTTGAGAAATAACTGTCATATGGCTCAGCCCCAAAGGTGTGCCCGAGACCGCGGAGACATGTACCGTCTTCTCTTCTTTGCTGTAAATTTATATTAAAATTACCTTCATTATAAGACAGTGTTCATTATAAACCCAAAAACGCCGGTCTCCCAGGGCCCTGTGGATTAATAAGGACAGCGGTGTATTTTAAGCCGTAAACTCAGCTCCTCACTGTCCTTAATCTCCTTCCTACTTCACAAGGCCAAATTAACACCTCTCCTCAGCTCTGACGGGACCTCATTAGCAAACTTCCAGGGAAAGAAAGAGGAGAGCAGAACGAAAAAGAGGAGAAGAAGGAGGGAAGCGACCAATGACAGCCACCAGCTCTGGGATTAACCCTTTCTCCTCCTCTAGCTCCGCAGGAAAACTAGGTCGGCAACGTGTTTCTAATCAGTCGTCTGGTTAGCGATAATTAGAAGGCGAGATTGGATGGGAGAAGAGAGAGAGAAAGTGGGTGGGGAACACTGAAATGAAAAAGAAAAGAGAACCTGTCATGTCGCAAACACTTCAAAGGAGCCGGCTTCTCCTTTAGAAGTGGCATGATGAGGGTCCAAATACCATGAGGCTCTCCTCAGGGCCTGCGAACTGGGAGGGGAGGGAGGTGGTGGTGGTGGTTGAAGTGGAAGCAAGGACCCAGTTCTTTCTCACCATGTATGCACACACACACACACACACACACACACACACACACGCACACACACAGGGCTGATCTACCGTTCACCACCTGTACAGTGCAGCTGCAGGGGAGCTCTAGTGTATCCCAAACCACACAGCCAAACAAGCACATCCAACTTCACTTTCTGCGCAGAGCCCCAGCACCACCCTTCAGCAGCAGGTTGAGGTCCCACAGCTTACACTGAGGTCACGCAGACTACCGCTGGGTAAAGTTCACAAGCCTCCACAAGCTGTTTGACATTACCAATAAGGTCAACGTGTATCAGAAAACACCGGAGGATTACATTATTATGGCGTGGCAAGTTGCTCGCTGCACCTCGCGATCAAAAAATAGCCACTGCTTAGTCTGCAGCAAGCTGGCTTACTTATCAATGTGCAGAACATACGCTTGTGGAAGTTACACAAGAGAGACCGAGAGGTACCCAGAGAGGCCTGCAGCTAACAAGAAAAAAAGAAAAAATCATCGCTCATTATCAGCCATCTATTTTATCTACTATGAAACATCTCAAGACTCCCAGTTGTCAAACATCAATGGTGCTTAAATTAATCCTGTGGGCTCCTGTTTGCACAATAAAGATATGGAAGGGTGCTTCTGATATTTGTGCGACTTTACAGTTGGAGTAATTGAATTAGCACACAAATCAGCCGCAGAGTATTGCTGAGTGTAGTACTGAATGTGATAGCTCCTGCCAGGGAGTACAGTTGCCTGGGCATAGTCAGTTATAAAGCATTAAAAAGAAGCTGCCAATAATCACTTCCAAGAGGACTGAACAATCCATGCTGAGTGTTCTCATGTTTACCGATGATAGTGCTTTCAGGTTAGCGTTGAGCGGGGAGTTTAGAGGGGGGGGGGGTGAGACTGGAAACATATTTGTGGTATCATTTCCATAAGGCTCTGCTTTGCGGACCATAACGCAGCTCACAAATGTGATTTATGACCTTGGTTTAATGGCTGGAGCAGAGTCTTGGTAGGTATCAGATGACTTTTTCAATATGGCGACGTCAGAGGGGGCACGGTGAATGCACCATCACAACAGGAAATGAGGGCTTGTCTCAGCCAAGAAAATATGAGAAGCCAGATATCTGATCATCTAATGGCAGATAGATGCTACTTCACTTTGACAGAAAAGCCATCAGTCAATAAACAGCAGATGAGCAGCAACATGGATTCCTCACACTGTCTTCCCAATCATTCATTCTGGATGCACGGCGATCTGCACCGGTCAATGTACGTATAGTATCCACAAGGGGTGTCTCCTGTTTCAGTAAATTATAATGTGGAAAGCATCAATACAAACGCTACTACTACTTAGCGATTCCCAGACTTTCTAGGTTTTGGTCTGCAGAATGTGCGGCTGCTGATGTATACAGTAAAATGCAAAAGACGCGTGACTCACCTGGGCTTGGAAACTCTTGAGAACAGGTGCCACCATCTCCCGGACTTCCTATGTACAGACAAAAAAAGCAAACTGTGTCTCAGCACTTTTCATTTTGCTTGCAGATGCTCCACCTGTTCAGGAATCAGATTGTCCCCAGAGAGGCACAAACAGCTCCATAAGAAAGAGGACTGAAAATCTTTAAAGTTAATGGATTCACATAGCTCCTCGTACACCGCAACTATGGGTGTGTGTGACTGAGTTAGGTATGTTGTTCTGGGGTGTGGGTATTAGTGGTTAAATCTAAAGGGTTTGAGTGGGCATGTTTGAAAAGTGGGGCTTTCCAGTAGCTTGTGTTGGAGCTGAGAGATCCAGACTTGTGCGAGCTCCCACAGCCTCAGGTAAGGGAATTGTGCTGCCAGTGGTGACAGCCTGATCCTGTCTTAAACGCCTGTATTATACTGACAAGATTACAGCACTACACCACATACTCAGGCTGAGATAGGCAGGCAGCATAGCCACAGCAAATAGCCTCGGGGCTCATTTAGAACATTTTAAAATATTCTCTTTGACTTGAGCCTGGATGTTAATGGGTGATCATTTCAAACAAGACGATAGAATAAAAGACAAAATCATACCTGTAACAGTTATAACGGCAGCTCTTCATGTATTCGGCCTAATACTTTTTTCCACTTTACCTTACAATAGTGAGGTAGAAGGAAGTCTCAGCTAATTTTTAACATAATGCAGGAAAAAAGGGAAAAGCAACAACAAACATAAAACCAATCTAGTATTAAAATGCGGTGTAATATTAAATACTGACACCTTAAGAAAAAGATCACTTTTATACACATTACATTAGCTTTTTCTGCCTCCATATTTGAATATAATGTGCTGCTGACCAGATGGAGGGCTTTGAAAGTAGCTACGATAAAGGGTACAATTATATTCACATGCTGATGTGAGGTACAAACTAGCATGCACAAAGAGCTGCCCAACATCATTCGAATCCCTTCGACTCATTCACCGTATACATCCATTTGACAAATGCTAATTATCATTTACAACTCAGAAATTCACACTTCCATTCGTTCTGACCTCATTTACAAATGTTCACTTGGCTTCGAGTAAAACTTTTTAGCTCACACACTGTGATAGTTGCAGCGTGTGCTGGGCTCTCTGTAGCATTCATCAGATTCCTGTGTTTAGTTAGTTCCTTATGAGTTTAGGGAGACACCTGTTCAGTTACAAATTTGGAGAAAGTCAATATCAGCTGCCAATTCCAACACCAAGACAACTTTTTTTCATAAGCTGGTGCTTTTTTTTGGATTTGAAAGTAATTGGCAAATGTGTGCTTTTGTAAATGAGCCTCCTGGCCACTCATCACACTCAGTCAGAGGCTAACATTACTACAAGGCCTCTGCAGTTACGTATTAACAGAGCTACTGACTGTTCTGCACCATTAATAAATATATTAATGCTGATTTTTAAAAAAGAAATAAATAATTCCCTGAATAAAAACGTACATGCGGGGGCTTAAGCAGCAGCGGTGAAGCAGACAGACAGTCAGTACCTGCTGAAGTGAAGACGAGCAAAACGACGGAGTTAAGAGAATAGTGGGGGGGGGGTGCTAGACTCACCTCAGGGACATTTCTCTTGAACTCCCTGCTCAGCTCTACCAGGTGCTTGTGGGAATGTTCGCTCTCCTCTTGTCGACCCGCCAGCTCAGATGCTACAGAGTTTAGCTCCCTCTACGAACACAGAAGACAGAGGAGCGGTGAGAAGAAGAGAGTGGAAAGAGACGGCACTTTAGGGAGCCTGCCAACGCTCATCCAGTAAAGCTTAGAGTGTACATAAATAAAAATACACTGCTGAATATTAACAATGTAATCCTTCATGATCTCACAGCAGTAATACTTACAGCTAGCCCTGGCCCATAAATAATTAAGCCAAAATAAATCCAATGCCTACAGTAGCAGAAGGCCTTTTAGATAATCAGTATTTGAAATAATCAATACGCTTGCAACGTCTATAGAGCACCAGTGAGGGAGTGGAGCGAGAGGGAGGGGGTAGAAAGAGAAAGAGATGGGAGGGTGGGGGGAGTAAGGGCACGTGTAGAGACCCATTAACCTGACAAACACTCTTACAAACAAATGGAGCTTCCAAAACCTGATGCAAACATACAAGCCCCTCGCTTGCTCTCGTAATTACCGCAGATCAGATCTAGTTTCATCGCTCTACTTTCCCCTCATCCACCTGCACCGATCTTTGCATTGATCCCACACAGATTTTCGACACATAACAACAGCCTCCATACTTTAACCAAATTACCCTTTTGCTAAAACAATTGATTCTATTAATGTCTCCACACATCGGCTGTTTACATGACTGTGTTACACAAAATAAGAGCTCCACCCCGGCAACATGTCGGATCCACTATTCAAAGCTGTCTGTGTAGCAGGCCCTTCATCAGAACCTTGCATTCATGCTGGACTCCGCTGCACCACATGCCATCCACAAATCCGATATTATCGATCAGTCTTCCAATTCCCGGCTCTTTTAGCAAACAGGGGAAAAAAAGATTTCAACCCCGCTCTCCTGTACCAGCTGTACATTCACCTCCTCTTCGTTTGGCTGCGAATGTCTGTAATTGATGAGGATCTCCTTCTTGTAACAGGTTACAATTTAAAAAAAGAGAAGTGGGAGATTCAATTATCACTGCGAATTTATATATGACGCCGGGAAATTAAATTGACTGTGTTTTAATTAATCTGCAGTCTTACTTAAAGGCAATTTAATAAATCATCATACAAGGAAAGAAAAGGAGAAAATGGAAGGGTGAAACCTCAACACGGGTGGCCTCATGGGACGGTGGCAGGCCTTCGGTCAGGGAAAAAAAGAGAAATTAATTGAAGGGCTGCTGGTTCAAGTCCCTGGATTGATGAGTCAAAAAGTGGTTAAAGTAGGACTGCGTGTACACTCTGACGTGAGATGCTGAGCTGTGAACTGATATTCTACAATATCACAGCCTGTCAGTCTGTCCATGACTGGGGCACCTGGCTTTTATTGCTGCTTAGAGTCCTGCCGTCAACAATAGATTAACAAGCTTCAAAGAAATGACAGCAGCCAAAAAGTCACCTAAACATCAAAAGTCGTTCATCGTTGTCTAAAACACAAGCACTTTCTGATGTGGGAAGTTGACATTTGTCAGGGCGGGCCAGAAACTGATCTATATCCTCAATGATTCATGTTTGGTGAAGTTCAATCATCAAAACGTATGTTATATGTTGGTAGGAGATGGGATGAGAAGCCATAATGGCGGTCTCTGATGTCCGTTTCTTTTATGCCCACCCGACCATCCTCTCTTACTAGCTTTCAACTACAAACTAGCATGTGCATAGTGGCGACTTTGTGTCCGCTGCATTAGGATTGCTGGTTGTGCAAATCATCTGAAATTCACGTAGTGCGTTTGTGAGATATAATCCACAGGAATGTCATCATCACGTCAACAGCAGAGACAAACTCATAGAATACCACGTCTTCGCTTTTCATCGTGCCCAAAGCGCAGTTCATAAAGAACACACTCCATAATCAGCCAAATTATACTAAATCAGGCGCTAGTGTGCCTCCAAGAAGATTACCTTTCAATACTTCTAGATATACACAAAGTACACAAGGACATTGACACAATTAATAGAGCCACTGTCTACGCATATGTGTTAGCAAAAACCAAGGAGCTCTGAGAGCTAACACATGGTACCAGCTCAACTCAAATCGAGTCTAGTAGCTTTTGGTACCAGGTGCTTCAGTGTAGCTGCTCACCATAGTGGAGCCACATGGCACTGAAATAATCTTCAAATTACTATGACAAAGGAGGACGATGGCAGCAAGACAAAAGACTGCTAGTTGGGACGTACCGGTACTTCTTTGAGTTCAGACAATGAGACAACTGTGGTTGCTTCTCTCTGTCCGATCCAGTCTGCAGTGATTCTTTCGTCATCTTTTGGTATCGCCTCAGCAGGCTCAAGTCAATGCTCTGCATGACAGCTTGCAGCTATGTGTGTATGAGTGCGTGTGAACGGGTGTATGAGAGGCAATTTGTTTAGATAAATGTAGACCAATGCTCGTATCTGGGGATGAAAATTGCATCAAGTCCAAGAGCCTGTGTTTCTTTCTTGTTTCTAAAGACAGAAAATATATTCCTAAACATCTCACTGGCCCCACGGAGTCTCTAAAAATCTGGATATGAATATTTAGGTTATATTTGGTTAATGGGAAATGTGTCTTCCCTGGTAAATCATACTGTCACTGAAAAAGTCCATGGCTGTAACGGATAAGGCGACAGGACTTCATAAATTCCTGTTAGTCCTTAGAGTCCATCTGGGATGAGCCTTCCTGGAGATTAGAGAGTGGGCTTTCAGAGGCCGGCCAACCTCCACTAGATTCAAATAGCCCCAGACTGGCTAATCTTGCCAAGAGAAAATTCCTCTAGAAGTGACTTTGAGTGGATTTTATAAGTACTTAAGATATAACAGCGTGCTCCACCAGTGCTTCAGTGTCCTCGGCGTAGTGCTGGGGTTCAGTTTTTATTGCAGCTCAGCTGATGAGAAAGGCAAATACTCATGGTGTATGCAAGCCAAACAGCGCAATCATAATGCAATGGTTATTCTGAAGGCACCCCCACAGTTGCTAGACCATAATGAGGGAGGGAAGCCTGGGCAACAGCCCAGCACACGAAGCCTACTCTCTGTCTTCCTGGAACGATGCGAAGCATAACAGGCTTTGCTAGTTTGGTTGTCTCGCCCAGATTGATGATAGAAGGTGCTCACGATGTAGTGTTTTGCAATACAGTGTCAGGAGACAAGAGATACTACAGAAGATTTTTCTTCGGCTTCTTAATCACATGTGATCCATTTCAATCTACAACCAGGGCACCTTCGAGATCAGTGATACAATTCACTTATCTTACCCCATTATGTTGAGATTCATCCTTCGCAGAATCATTTGCATTAACATGCACATGTCTCCAACACTCAAAAGGGGGAAACGGCAAGTCCAACTAGCTGTGTGAAGAGGATTTTGTCAGTAATCATTTGACAGGTTTTGAAAAGGACGATTGGGACCAAATTTCCAGTGTGTGGCAGTTGGGTCAATACAGAGCTCCTGTCATTAAGCCTCTGCCAGTCAAACATCCAGCCATAATTGATGAGTTTTTCCCTAGGGAAGGGTGGAGCTGTCACAGGGGCTGGAGGGGCAGGAAAGGAGGATTTTGAACATGGAACCAGTCCTGTCCAGATCAAGTCAATCTGCAAGGGAAAGCTGTCTTTCCCTTGACTGAAGAAAAAAGCTCAATGGACTTCTAAAAAAAGAAAAAACAAACATGTGACCCTATGACTCGCACGTTTTTTTTTGGCTATATTGTAGATTCTGCCCTTCTGACACTGTATAGGATGGACCATAGCAGCATTTGTATAGGAGTCCTCACATGATCTGTCAGGCAGTCATTTATACTGCATTAAGAGGTCTCAGGTTCATGCAAGTGTGTTGCAGCAAAGACTGCAGGGAGTGGCTCCTTCTGACTCTAATGGTAAGGGATAAACTAAGAAAAATGGAGATGGCCACATCACCAAAAACAAAACAGAACCAACAAACAAAAACACAGGGGGCTGAGAATTATGACATATACTGTGTTTCGTTTCAATGGTGGGAGACAGGGGTGAAATAGGGGATAAAACAACTAATGATCAAATCCATCAACAATCTGCAGAGCAAAAAATGCAGATGTACTGCAACAAACAGTGCAACTCTGAATGTTTCAGGTAAAATGCAGAGCTCACTAATGTATTGTGTTGGAGTAGATTTGACATTGATTCATTAAACCTAGCTCGTCTTGATTACATCTATACTGGTAAGCTATTTTCTGGCCTTTCACAAAGACAACCCATGGTGGAAAATGTTGACAACTGGGGAAAAAAACTACCAAGGTACTGCAATAAGGTAGAGTGAGTCAAAATCACTATTGTGTGCACTGGGCTTGGACAGCACAAATTAAAGAGGAAGAAATAGGGAGGAGGAGAGAGGAAAAAATGCAGATGGGGGTATTATTTTTCTTTTTGTATCCCATCTAATTGCAATCATAGGCAGATGTCTGAAAGTGTGACAGCATCAGCAGAATTGCTGCTGAGAGCACAGAATCTTTGTCTAAAAATAATCAGACATTCTGTGTGCTGCTGTTTGTTATAATGGTAATCGATGCTGGAGGCTTTGAATTCCATCAATTTATAGATCCACTCTGTTCTGCCTGGTGACTGTACTGCCTCACAACCCCCACTGCACACACACACACACACACACACACACACTTGCAAGGTCTCGCACAAAAGAGCGGGCAGGCAAACATGTGTGCACAGACACACACATGCGCGGACATCTGTGCACAGGGGCTGCAGCGAGGCGGAGCAGGGACCAGTGTGTGATTAAGATAAGTGTAGTTTCCTTTCATACATTCCTTATCGCCTCGCATTCTCTGTAAGGCACAAGATTGTTCATAGCTGCCTCCGATTAGCCCCGCATCTCAGACGCCACATTTGAGAGAGGGGACTGATCAATAAATCAAATCACTGCAATCCATGGCCCCAATCACTGCAGTCGAGTCTGGCCTCAACATTATTACTAGCGCACACACCCCACAGTAAAGAGGGAGCGGTTTGTTGAGGATGAAGCAGTGAGTGGAAGAGCACACATTAGCGCCCGTCCATATAAAAGATCCAAAATGAACTCTTATCTGGACGCCTCGGGCTGAGCATCATTTAAGGGCAGAAAAGCAAGCTTGTCAGTGGTGTGTGTGTGTGTGTGTGTGTGTGCGCTGGACTGTCCAAACAGAGAACTTCAGGTGGGAGGAGCCTCTGACCTGCGTGACCTGGCGCTGGGAATGTGAGCTAAGCACGTGGCCTCTGACAGGGCAGCACTGGGGGGGATGCTATCACCTGGCATCACTTCCCATCTGTTTCCCACCAACTGCTGCTTCCCCACTTTTACCTTTCCATCAGCATAGTTAGAGCTGCTCCAGTTCGCACCACCACACCGCTGACACCTGAGTCAAATATTATCTGCCTACATTTCTGAGAGGTTGTTTTAGCCTGTCTGCTGAGAGTCCCAGATGGGTGGAGATTCCCCCCAGCTGCAAACAACATCACGAAAGGAACACCAAAACTCTAGGCGTCTATTGTGCTCGTCATTTCACACTTCCCAGGTGCCAGATTGCCAGAGACCTTTTACAGGAACTGCGTAATGCTTTAGAGAACCAGGTCACGCACTACAACTAGCTACTGTAGCTGTAGTACAGAGGAGACAGACACTGAAAAAGTAGTCCTCAATGTTGTGTTTGTGTAACAAAGGCGTGACTTGAAGTTATTATGCATCTGCAGACAATTCTCAGCCAGCACCTCAGTCAAAGTTTGTCTGTCAGTCCTGAAAACTCAGGACGGAGACGCTAATGGCTAAATACAGCTAGCCAACTAAAAGAAAACTAACACTTCATTATCACTACCACACGTCAAGTAAGCGCAACAACACAAAAGATTGCAAGACCAGCTAAAGTTATTACATACTGCTCGAACACCAGCACAACATCTGTCCTGCAGCCTTTTACCTTCCTAAGTTTTTGCCAACGAGTTACAGTCTATTTAATAATAATAATAATAATAATAATAATAATGAATACTTTATTGATCCCCTTGGGGAAATTGGTCTTTGGACAGCTGCTAGACCTGTGTCAGCGATACTCCGGGGTCTTGGAGTCTTGCCCAAGGACACCTCGACATGTAACCTGGTGGGACTGGGTATGGACCTTGCTCACCTTTGTGCTTGAAGACAACAGCTCTACCCACTGAGCTATCGTGCTCGTGTAAGTAATATTAGAGAATGATGAAATGAAATTACTAAGCAATCATATAGTTACACATTCATGATTGTGTGAGCACAATTAAGAGAGTGGGTGTATTACTGTAAAGCGAAACATCTCATTGGGGCAACAAGCTGGAGCTAAGTTCAGTAAACAAATGCACGTTGTGCAGTACAGAGGACGACAAGAGAGCAGGTGTGAAGGGGTGTGTCTGCAGACCAGGTGGGCATGAGGGTATGTGAGTGCAGACTGAAGAGGACGTTGGTCACTAAAACGAGGGGAAATAAACACAGCACCAGCACCAGGACTAGAAGTGACTCGTGACAGGATCAAAGTCTAGCAGGCAGCTACTCGATTACATATACATAAACATAAACTACAACATAACATGCAACTGCAGGGGGAGCCAAATAGCAAAAGGAACTTAAATTAAATTAAACAACGCTTCGCCTTTATGCCTTCGTCCAAAATGTATGTATGTAACGTCTACCTGCAACCTGCAGCAATACGCTTTATGATCCATTCACCCAAAAATGGGTAATATATAAGAACATTAAATCTGAAAAAACAGATGGTTTTTCTGTCGTAACTGTCTCATGACCCCTTGTGAGGCACCGGTGTGAGATCCGCTGCCCTACAGGTTTACATTCAGGTGCTGCGACTGCCCACTCTGCCGCGTCTACACTGCCTGCACTGTGCAGAACTATGTAGGTAGTGTATAGATCGTGAGGACTTACCAACGAGGAAAATCACATTTCATTTTGACACTCCTCTAAACTCTGGACTGGTAAGTCTGATAAATCATCCAAAATAATTAATCCCCAGTCAGTCAGGCTGTCTTCAAACAGCATGCTAAATCTTACAAAAGGAAGGAGAAGCGTGTGAGCGTTACAACCATCAGCAAAAGGTGTGACTGGTGTTGTCAGCCATTATTCGTCATACCCTGCTTCATTTAGAGAGTTTTTGGCGCCTGATGCACCAGAGCACAGCCTACTTGTCAACACTTCGCTCTCCTTAATTCCAACATGCACACTTGGACACCCATGCACACATTTCCAATTCCTCATTGATATACTGGTAACACATCTTGGTACGATCAGGGAGGCTCTAATTCCATTTATTGTAGAGTCTTATTCAAAATAGTATCAAGAGGTATCATGAAAACATCTTATTACAGCTCTTTCAAGCATCCCTGGATCCACTCTGAATCAAATGAATAACTTTAAATGTCCTCCAATTAGGAACTTCAAATTACAATCTATGACTGAATGCTCCAAACGAAGACCAATTACTACACCTTATTTATCATCATTAAGACCAGCCATTGTTCTGCTCCTTTCAAACTCTGTGGTTACAATCAGGGTGTCTATTGTCATTGTGTGGTACATGCACGATGACTAATTACACAGTCTTATGATTCATTAGCAGTCTAGTGGGTTGAAACCTGAGAGAAGACATGATAACCTCAGTCGGACAAATGGAGACGTGAATGAGGAGGCGCATCGGGGACGACTCACAATATCCAACGCCACAAGAAACAACCGGCGCTCCAGAAACAAAGCTGAACTTTTTTGAGGGGGGTGCATAAAAAAACGGAATCAGTGTCACTGACAGTTTGGAACACGAGCAATAAAATTGGGGACAAGGTTTGTTTTACAGTTTTTTCAAAGTGGGAAAGGAGGAGAGCACTGTGGGGGACTTGTTCCTGTAAAACTTCACCATTGAGGTCAGTTAGTGGGAGAGGAGGAAGGCTCCATTGATGCAGCCATCACCGCGATGGCCCACTTTCACCTGAAACGACGAGCTGCAGCCACTGCAACACAGCTAACCTGCAATTGTTTATTCTCTCTTAAGAAATGTCAATCTGTTCGCTCTCAGGTGTGCTGCTCTTCCTCTTGTTTTTGTTGTTTTCTACCCCCCTACTCTCTCCGTTTTCCCTTGTCGATTGCAGCAAGATCAAAGCGACGCCGCTGGAAGAATCTGAATATTTCAGGTGTGGAGAGAGGGCTGCGTTTCACACCACCTGTGTAGCGCTGAGAGATGGGTCCCTCCTCTCGCTCAGACTCAGTTAGCGGGGCCCCTGGGGCCTGGCGACATAAACCGGGGCCACCTGTCTGAGAGAGAGGGAGTACTCCTTTACCCTCCTTCTCTCCATCGCACTTTCATTTTACAGCATTTGAACCAAAAATAAATGAATCTAAATAGAGCGGTGAGAGTGGGAATAAAACCGGTGCTGACAACAAGCAGCTGAGAGCTTTGAGCGGCGTCACAAAGGCGCGCAGATCTGGCAGTTGAGTTCTGTTGCTGCAGAATGGGAGCAGACACTTGAAAGGGCAGTTTATACATGAATCATTTTATAATTTGCCCTGTTCTGCAGCAGAAGGTGCTTCTCATATATTAAATGATGAGCCTGGTCAGGAGAATCACCAGGATTACTTTCTGCCATAACATAGCTCACAGTGTGAGTTGGGACTGTGAGATGATTCTCATCACATCATCACGGCCGCCATGTCTGACCCAAAGCAAATAAAAAGCATCCCTGATGTCCACACCAGCCTTAACAGTTTGATGTAGCTGATCTCCTTGGAGGGCCGTGTGCTTTGACATGTGTGCATGTGTAAGCGCCTGCAAAACATGCGTGCGTGCGCGTGTGTGTGTGCAGACGTGCGTTCGAGGTTGGTGGTGGGGGGAGGTGTAGAAGGTTCCACGCTACCGGATCCCAGCCATGTCTCTCAAAAGGGCCGTAAAGTCTTTACAGCAAATTCCTTACATTCATCTGTGTCAGAGCACTCGGCACACATTAGGCGTTTACACGGGAGGAAACACAATCTATTTGATGCTACACTGCCCACACGTCCAGAGCCCTCCTCCCCACACTGGAGATTCACAGTGTTTAACTTCCATTTCATATTCTGAACAGGCAGGCAGACAGGCAGGCGAGTGCAGGGAATGGACTCCATCTTGTTGTAAATCAGCGTTTAAACACCCGGCTAAATGTAATCTGGAACGAGTCAACAAGAGGCCCTCGCATTACACTGCTCAAGATATTTGTTTTTATTTATTCTGAAATTTGCAATTGATTTTCGTTGCCCACCCCCCGCACCCCCAATGATGTATGCAAAGGGTGAACTGGAAAAAGTCACACTTGATTTTTTTCCCTTGGCTGCTGCTGCTCCCCATCTTTTAATATCAGTGGTGCTTATGAGAACAAGTGGAGGTTAATCTAAGGAGCGGGTCACAGCCAGTCGGCTCTTTGTAAATGTCAGCTGGGAGATCCAGGCCTTTCTTATTACCACGCTAAACCAACAAGTCTGACGGCTGCAAGACGGATGTGTGACTTGAAGGTGCCCCCCACACACACACACCCACTTCTCAGCACCGTCACGGACCAACCCCAGCACAGAAAACCTTATTAATCAATCGATTTATCGCCATAAATCAGGCCAGGCTTTGATTGTATCAGCAAGTCATGCAATCAATCAATTAGTCTGGACCTAGCGGCCCAATTTGCCTAGAGAAAGATGAATGCTCCCCAGCATCATCCATTCGGTTGTCCGTTTACCCATCAAACACTGCTGCTGTTGACTCCCAAGCCCAACATGCATCCTTTTATCGATTTCTGCAGATTCAACTTGCACAAGGAATCAAAGGACACTTAACTGGCTGCGAATATATCTGCCTTCTTCATTTGTAGTGAAGTATGTTCTCAGCTCTCCTTTGATAGCGTTGCCTCATATGATCAAAACGACAAAGTGTAAACATTACATTTTAGAATACAGAGCGATCCCTGCACAATGAACTGACAGCTACACGGAATAATGCATCTAAGTGACTGGAGCCATTCAGAGAAAATGGAGTACAAAGGGGCAAATCATGGATTATTATCAGTCAGCCCTGCCCAGGTTTATATGGCAAGGCAGGGGGAGTGAGAAAGGAAACAGCTGGATGAACAAACTGTGAAAAACATATGTATAATGACATATTTTTTTCATATTTTATCCCAACTGTGAATTCCAATCCACATCGTGACACCCGCTGCCTCGGTCCAGTGCTTCCCATCTGCAACTTGGTGTCAAGATGTCTCCCAGGACAAGCTGGGAAACTTTGGGGACGACAAAAACCGTCAGGAGCAAGTAGAGCACGACAGAGTGGGCTGCAGGGGCCTCTGCGTGCTTCTCCCCCAGCGGCGGCTCTGCAGTGCAGACTCGTGAAGAGGAAAGAACACCGGCAGCTCCCTGGAGAGAACGTCTGTGCTGGGATTAGAGATCCACCAGACCCAGTTCTGCTTCACACCCCGAGACCATGCTGCGTTACAGCCAAGGGGGCTGCTGAGCTACCTGTGGGGGCTTTACAGTTCTGCCCAATCTCCCCAAGCCTCACCATGTAATTAGAGATAAAGACAGAGGGCTCAGCTACTCAACCTCAATTCTCCCAGTTTCACACAAGGCTGCCCACCCATGCCCCCACAGGAACCCCACCACTCTGCCACTACACGGGTACCTGTGTACACTAGCTAGTTGCTAAGCCTATCATCTCCAGACCAGCACTTCCTTGAACTAATCACATCAAATACTCCAAGGTGCAACGCTACACGATCGCGATTGAATGCTGTTCAAATGTGGAGCGTCTTGACTTTACTACAGCGTGATTCATAAAGGCACCCGGTTACATCCACGTTAAATTCCACATATCGTGTGCATTGCAGAGGCCTTGTGTTGTAAAGATTCTCAGGTAAACAATAACCATTGTAATTTTTCTTCATATCTCCCTCTTCTAAAACTTCATCCAGGCAAGAGGGAAAAATTTAGAAGATAAGACTGAGGAGGAACTCTCGACTATATCCAAGAAACACAAAATTATACTATGGAGGGATCCATTATTCATCTCAGATACATTTTTCATTTAGCAGTGGGCTGGATATGAGCAATGATGAATGCATCGCCGGGGATGCAATTTGTATGTAAAATAACACAAGATTACAGAATATGTTTTAAGTGCAAATGCAGTTTGTTGCCATCTAAGTAGAAAATGCATTCCTACAAAAGGGAATAAGACCTGAGCCCCGTGATGGTGCTCATAAAAATCACTTAGCCCATAGCTAGGATGCTCTCCAGGCCTTATAAAGGGTCACAATGAGAGGCGCAAGTGATGAATGAGCCAACTGGAGTAGATTTTCATTCATATAATAAGCACTATCTCTTGGCAGGCCATTTGAAAATGTGGGATAAGTAAATCGAATAACTAAGGCTAATCTAACTCATCCAGCTCAGAAACACACTCCCCTAAAACCCACCCTTCTGCAGAGAACCCACACGGAGCCCTTACAGACGCACCGTTAGATACATGTCTATGCACAAGTGCACACAAACATAGCACAATGTTCGCTGCCTGCCAGGCATCCACATGTTCCTCTCAGGACTCGCTCTCTCCTCATCAGCTTCACTTGGTGCACACCGTTTCAATTCAGTGCCTCTCAAAGACACACAAAGTGCCCTGCATCCCAGGCATTCACGGCACAAAGATTGAATGCAGCCTGCGAACACAAGACATGCCCACCACAGAGCATGTAATACAACTCATTACTGGGCTTGCAGGGTGCATAGGGCTGTGATGGGAGAGGCAAACACAATGGGGTGAGAACAGGGGTCCTCACACCGACATCTCCATTTCCCTCATAACTAACAGAGCTGTGGAACCAGCCTTAATAACTCAACACGCAGCGTTGGAATTTAACAGTTGCTTTAAGTGCCACAGAGCTGCAGGCCACTGCACATCACTATTTACATGGTGTAGAGCATTCAGAGGTTAATTCAGGCTCTGCCTCTTCAGAACTGTGGTTGACCCACAAGCCAATAGTGTCCAATCAGAAAGAGGCAAGGGGACGGCGTATCTGGGTCATCCACATTGATCCCCCCCTGCGCCGCACAGCTCTGGGGTCAGGTTTTTGTGTGCTGACAAGAGGGCACTAGGTTTGGCTTGGTTCACATAGAGGCAGAGAGGGGGAAGCTGTGATGGGAGGTAGAGAGAGGAACGAGGACGGCACATAGGCTAATTCATCACCACACGCACCCTCATGAACCTTCCTTCACCTCAGGGCAATCGCATGACCCGAGGCAAAGCATTACACACATTAAAAAGACATGAACTTCAAAGCATTGGAGTTTCATGCACGCAATCAATGGGGCCACAGGTGCAAACATTTTCTGCACTGCCAGTGGAATGCCCTTTTTTCCTCCCGCCCCCTCCCAGGATTACAGTAGAACCTGTTTTGTGCACTGTGTTCATGTTAATGTCAGCAATAATAAAGACCTGCAGCACAAGAAACAATAAAAAATGAGCACGAGCTGGAGACAGCTTTTAGAGGTGGGCTGGAACACGGAGCAGGGAGTCGAGAAGAAAGGGCAGGATGTGAGGAGTCTGTCAACTTCTCCCTGTCTGCTCCTGTGTTCGCTCGCTTCAGACTGAGGGGAGCAAATGGGCCTAATTCACACTGGCTGTGTGTGAGTGTCTCTGCTGTCTAGCAGTGTGAGCGGGAATTAGATCTGTGGTTTGTAGCCTTTATCCCTTCCCAGACAGACTTGTTCCGGCTCAGAGGCGCTGCCTAATCCGCACCTCTCTCCCGCTTGCACTCCCGGAAAATGACTTCACACAGCTGCCTCAAACGCCCAACACAGCAATTCTCGTCTGACTGAATTCCCCCCTACTCACACAAAAAAAACCTCAGCAGAACTCCCATACCTCATTTAAAATACGAATTCCTCCCCAAAGCCCACCCTAACCCCCCCTGAGAGATGAAAGCAACAAGGAAAACAACTACAGCCTCACTTGATAATTTAAGGGCTCTTTTCTCCAGTGAGCTGTCAGAATCAGCGGCACCGTGAAACAAAGAGGAACAAGGAGAGTGGTTCGACTATCTACATGTGTCCTAATAAAGCTGCCCGGATATGCAAGACATGGCAGGGTGTCATCTGGTTCCTCCAGCTCTTCTATCGCATCCATCAACGTATCCCCAGAAAGTGAATGGGAAGTGTATGAAGCTGAATGTCATCTCACAGCGAGAACTCTGGGAACACAAAGCCAAGTGAGTTCTCACATTAAAACCCAGATCGTGGCCAGGTGGTTTCTTCAAGGACGCAATCCTACTACATAGACCAGGCAAAGCGGGGTCACGGAGAGTAACGCGGGATAATTGCAAGGCCACTCAGACGAACTCTCCAGCCTCGAGGACAGGAAATGGGGAGAGGCTCTTCTTTTCAAACCGAAGCCCAACCTAATGGCTTTCATCTGTTTCACGGATACTCCACCTAACCAGACTCTGCCGCGGAACTTTTTCTCCGCATTTCTTCATCTGCTTTGTTCTGTCTCAGGGCTAACATTAAAAAAAAAAAAAAAAAAAAACCCACATGCTGCCACTGATAAGAAAGGGAACTCCACATCTTCATGTGCATGATCTTCTCTGGGGAATATTCTCTTGAGTGTATTTCAAGAAGGAAGAACCTGTGAGAGCAAAAAGGGCAAACCGTGTCCCCCATATGATCGAGATGAAGCATTTAGACACCGTCAACTGATGCTGTGAGAAATGCAGTGTAGTTCTCCAGAACTCCTTAGGCAGCGGTGAGAAACAAGTCATATTACAAGAAAAGGAGAATGATTAAAGCCTAATATGGCTTAGTAGAGAGGGGAGAGAGAGGTGATTTATCCCTTCACGGCCTTTTGACACTAAATTAAACTGTTGAGTCCATTCCCCCGTGCCAGCTAGTTATCTTTCCAGGCTAATTTAACACTATAATTTACATTCCATATAAAATACATCCTGATGTGGTGCTGTCAAGGCCGTACATCATTTACAGAGAGTGCTCTAGTTTCAGTGAAAAGGACAGAATTAGATCATATTCATGATGCAATTAAACACTTCAGTGGGAATCGATGTAAAACCGATGAGCCCTGAAAACAATGCATATGGCTGAGAACATTAGAACACATTACCTACCCTTGGATCCCTCGCTCGGCAGACGCAATTTAAAATCCTCCCCCACTCCACTCTCCGTCTCTCCAGATTCATAACGCACAGCGATAATAAATGAATTTTTCACAAAATTATTCAACTACTAAATTGCCCATGGTAACTGAGTATCAGATGAAAGTGATGTGAATTATTAAGTAGGGAAACTGTTTGTTCTCACCACGGGTGTAATAATCGGCCAAATGAGGAAGAGAAGGGGCGCGAGAGGGCCAGGTTACAGTAAAGGGAGATCTCCTAATAAACATCAGTGTTGATGTAAAAACGGGAAAAGTCTGTCTGCCGCCTGGGCCTCCAGCTGGGTTGATGGTATCGACCAATTTCCCTAGGGCAGCAGTGTTGGTTTTCTTATGGATACAGAGAGGAGAACGTTGCGAGGCACTGCTGCACATTCTCATGTAAAACTGGCAACAGGCCCTTTGGAGCTGGCAAACCACTGCAACAGTCAGCCAGTGTTACACCACCTCACTACATTTTACATAATCAGACAGACAGCGCAGCAGACCACACACTCACACCGCAACACCCCAGATCACATCAACTACCTCTCCACAGCTGTCAGACTCACTTTGATTGAGGTATCCCAAACTCAAATACCTATTGCAGAGGAGCTACATAAACACGTCTCTTCAGCACTAGTCTTATTTCCATTAATCACATTTGTCTTACTAATTCTCCATGCCAAGCTGCTTTTATTGTCAAAGCCTGAACTTGTTGATGGTAAGAAAGCAGACAAATGCAATGAAATTCTGAATTTAAGAGCCGTACAAGGGGCGGAGGTGCAGCAATTTGTAACCATTTCTGACAGGATGAGTTGGCCTCTACAACTGAAACAGTAATTATGCTTAATGGTCCTTTAATCTGTCCATCAGGCAGGAGGTGAGCAGCCGGGTCAGACTAAAGTGCTCCAGGCGTCACAGTGTGTCAGGGTACAGTCGGAGGGGTGAAGTGCTCTGCGAGGAGTGCCAGGGCCACTTGCTTCGGCACACAATATCAGCAGGCTGCAGGACACAGGCCTCCCTCCAACATGCACATTAGTCAACACATCGCCCACCTACCGGCCCCCTCCTGCATAAAAACGCTTACAGTCGGACTACGATGCAGCATCAAGAGACAACCGGGCTCCCTGTGCAAGTATGAAGTGAACAAATGAGCCAGGAGGAGAGTGGGCACCTGACAGGTTTAATCTAATTTGACGAAGTCCTAATCATCCAGGAATGGATGAGTGATGTTGAAACTCTGGGTTGCGGGGAGAATTCTGCGCTGTCGTGTCCAGCTGGTGTCCTGGCACTCTGCCATCACCATTAATCTGTAACTCTGAAAGGAGTTTGATGAAAGCGGGGTATGAGCTGAGCTAATTCTTGTTCACATTAGAAGGGCCAGGTCATGGCCCTTACATACCTCCACATTCCTGCACGTCTGAGCAGACCTATGCACAGACAGAGCTGCTGCGGAGAGAGATTCCAAGCAGAGACACACCACTAGGTCAATCCCAACAGTAATAGCAAAGACACAAGGCCCATACCAAAACAAGCGTGAACAAATAGCACCTTTGTACCCAGATTCATTTGTACCCTGCTCAGGCACCTGGGTATCTGAGCGCCTGCCAGATAGAGCTCCTAGTCCCAGCTATGCATCTGCACTTGCTGTATTTGTTATCTTGGACAAGCATTCTCTCTCACCGTTTCACGGGCCAAATAGAGGGGGGGTTGGGGGCGAATCACTCGTGGACCCACTGCTATTGTTCCCTCAGCTGTCAACACTTCTCACAGACTTCACCCCCGCCTAGCCACATCGATACAGAGAAGTGACTGCCGTTTGCTGTATGATTGCCTTGTTTTATTCTCTCAGCCGGGCTTTTTCTCAGCCCTCACAGCTCTAATCAGGCCGCCTTGCTTTGGACAACAGAGCCATTGTCTCTTTAAGTGAAAGAGGCAGTGGATCAGTGAATCCCTTTCCATTTTCCCGCTTTATTAGCCCAGCGGCACACTACTGTTTATACTTGTGGGTATTCTGTGTTTGCTGAGAACAATTACAGTATGACAAATGATCCGTCAATGCCATCTATCAGGCAGGAGCTGACAGGAATCCTATGACAGGGCAGCCATACGTCCCCTGCTCCCCATCTCTGGGGTCCCATGCTTTAGTATCCATGACAACGTGCAAGCCACTTGCCACGCTTGCCACTTCACAGTGAGAGATGAGCGTCCGTGAGTGGCTTTGAAAATTAGCCTTTGACACCCCATGTTCCACTGCTCTTCCACTCTCCTAGCATACAGTCCAGCCCCTTTGGGGGGCCTCCGAACAGCCCTGTCCCCTTTTCACATTCAGGCTCACACAAACACAAAAGGCAGACACATAGCTAGTCGTTACCATAAACATACTCACTAGGTCTCACGGTGTCAATTTTATTGTGCCTGAGCTATACGATCCTCAACATTAACCTCACAGCTACATTACCTACCCAGCACTGGAAAAGAAAGAAGCAGCAACATGGCCAACATCCATAAAATAGGGTGAGAAATAAAATGGGTGAAATAGAAAGAGAAAGGCTGAGAAGTGCCTCAGTGCACATGAGTTGCCAGCACATTATCACACCGTGTGACCCATCCTTCTCACTGTTCATGAATGACTTTCAAGAAAAAAAATCCATATATTAATGCCTGACTGTAAAGAAATGGTAGCAGCCGGTCACTATGCTTCACATTTCAAAGTTAGTTCCCACCTTTTGTGTGTCATGGGAAGGGGATTCAAAGACTTACAAATCAATTACAGCATTTAGATTAAGACTGGAATATGGAATTATTGCAATATACAGTATTCAGAATTTCACCAGGTCAACACTGGAAATCTGTATTAAATACTCAAATAGACTTACTAAACCAGAAGTCAAGTATCGGAGGTGGTGGGCCAAGCCATGATTCCCAGTTGACTCCCGGACACACCTCCTCAGGGTCGTGTTTATGCCATAAACCACACTTGGCAGCTGAGGATTATATTACTACCGTGAAAGAAACAAACAAAGCTGTGCAAACGTGGTGCACTGTCAGAAGCAACGGTTTTATGGCTTGTGATTAATCATATTTGGAGAAACATTAAAGGGAAAGGAGGAAACTGGCTCCAGCACTGGGAGGTAAGGGTGTCAACTGATATAACCCACCACTGACATCAAGCAGAGCCAGCTAGCTCATTGATGTGGCAGCGTCTCATTTTCACCAGTTTGGAAGCAGACAGTTTTGCAGCGCCTTGCGGTTCTTAATTATCTTCCGACTTTGTCTAATTCAATCAACACAACTCAGATCTGGCTGCGAAATGGCACTCGCATCCCCTCTAGCTCAGCAAGTCAAAAAACACTGAATAAGTGGAACAGTCAAACTGACAAAATAGCATAGCACATGAGAAATAACTGCTATTTTATCTCCCAGGCTGAGACCTCATGCACAGCAGAGGGGGTGTGTGGATGAGGGGAGGCTGATAGAGCAACCAATTGGCGTTTTGGTTCTAAGGCAGCGCTTGGGGGTGGGGACGCAGGAGTCAAGTGCTTTGATGACGCTGCAGATGCTGCCTTGCTGAGCGGTGTGAGGTCACTCTATTAGCCGGGACTCTTCAGGTCCCTTGCTCAGGCGCTTCCCGGCGAACTTAATATCCTGTGAACACGTCTAACTACAGTGTCAGACGCCAGGATGGTACAGTTCTCTACACAACTAGACATTTTTAATGCAGCACAAGACAAACGTGGCGGTGACTGCGTGCGCACGTACACATGCAGAGAATTTAAGGTAATTAGGGATTAAACTGTTTGCCAATTTGCAGTCTAAAAAGTGACATAATAAGAGGAGCTGGGATGGCTGAACCCTCCACTGCCCCCTCCCAGAAAAAAAAAAAAGAAATCCTTTTCCACACCACCACTGTTCCCACCCAGTCACCTCCCATCTAATTCAGAGGGCCACGGCATTATTAGATTTTGACATTATTAGCTCAAATAGCAGAGAGGCCCTGCTGTCATTATAAAGCCTTTACTTTCGCGCTGACTGCCAAATCTGTTTTGCACTAGCTACAGACTGCCAAACCCAACAATGGCAGATTAGTGAAGCCCTTCTCCTGTTGCAGCAGAGGTTAATACAAAGTGACAGGGCTAAGTCCGCTCCGATTAAGTATGCTGAGAGATATTACGGCAGTTTGTTACATCAGATCGTTATTGGATTAAACAGCATGCACAACAATGAAAGTTTAATTTTAATTTTCGGCAGGAATATAAAACAGGCTCTGAGAGTACTCCTGTCAGAACAAAGGCACTTTTACAATACCTTCTTGTTTTCGCTTCCCCCTTTTGCCATTACTGGAGTGGCAGACATGAGAAAAAAATGATGGTAAGTGAAGATGTCAACCTTTGGATTTTTTTCCTCCCCTGAACTTAATACATTATTTAGAAACCAACAAGATTCATGTGCGCTTTGCAAACCAGGATTTCGAGAAGCTGAAACAGAGAGATCAAAGACTACAGGAGCAATTTCATTTTCCTGCCCCCCCGCTGTTTATTGGTACGGTCATCTACTGCTGTGCTGCATGCAGCAGGAGCCCAGTTGGGCCGTGTATTGTTAGCTCTGCAGGAGGTCACTGCACCTGACCAATAAGCTGTTATTAATCCTTGCAGAGTCATCCATTAGCCCGTCCAATTTTTATGGCCCTCTTCTTTATTAGATGAGCCATCAGCTGTCCATATCTGTCAGAAATATGGACTACCTCATCTAGGCTCCAACACTCTCCTCTTCCCAAGTAGATGTTGGCCTGCTGGGCAGGTAGAGTGAACCTCACTCCCGGCCAGGGGGGGCAGCTGAATCTGCCAGTCTCCCAGGGTATTCCCCACTGTCCCGTTACCTCCAATAAATCTTGGTGCTTTACGATTAGGTACATAAAATGAGTCATAGATCTGGACAGTAAATAAGAGGTTGTCAGTGGAGCCAATGCCAGGCCCAGCTCCACCTCCCCCTCTGCCAGATAGTCCCTCTGTACCCCAGCCATCAGACTGCTGCTATTGAGCTGGGGCTAAAAAGGCTCCAATAAATAAGCCTGATATTTCCCTCAGGACGCCCACGGTGGCACCCTGAAGTATGCTTGCATACACTGAACAAACAAAAAGGTCCAGCAGCAGAGACAGCACACGTCAGGATATGAACTGCTTTATTTCTTTTCAAATCATCTCCAAAATGCTCTTACGCTTTTTGTTTCTAATTACTCCTCTCAGATAGCAAAGCCAGGAAGTCAATGGATCAATCCATCTCAAGTATATTCAAACTGTATGCTGGACTCCAGGACACTGATGTCTTTTAATGGACCTTCAATCCATACTAGCAATTAAGCATGCAAAATCTCCCATTAAGTAACTCCACTTAGAGCGTATTTACTCTGGTTTCTGTTAGGGTGTTTTTCATAGAGCGTCTTCTACGAGAGGCTGAGAGAGCCATGGCAAGATGACCTGAGGGAGGAGTGATGGTCTCCGAATGCACTAACACAATGATGGACACATCCTCTGCAGCGCCAGCTAATCATTGTTGCCGATTCGTTTACACGGGTCCAAAATGACTCCCCGAATGACCGCCTTTGAATATTAAACAGACAAACAGACAATAGGGACACAGTGTTGGAGGACATGAGTGCAGCTACACACCAGCAGTGTCATGGTAATCTGGGGAACAGTAGAGACTCATAATACTATATGTACAAACGGGAATTCACGGGCTGATTGATAGCATATTAAACAGAATTGTGTTACTGCCTATCCACTGCACATTTTGACAAGGCACCTGCAAAACTGATGGCTACCTATTCAGCATAACTGCATATAAAGTGCACAGCATCTCTCTCTGTAGCAGAAAAAAGGAGGCTATCAGGAGAAAGAGGTCTGGAGAGCTAAGCACAGAAAGTGCATGGCTACGGGCATGCAATCAGCTAAGAATTCAAGATCTCGCCCCGTTTATACAGTTCTATAATCAGAGAGCAAAGAAGAAAAACAACGCCATTGGCACTGCAGCGCAGAGATTCAAAACATTTTCATTAGTGAGCAAAAAATAAGTACTCCTTAGTGAAAGCATTGCTTCTTTTTGCATAAGTTTGGATGTTGGAGAGGGAAGATTAGATGGAGAACAGCGTGTTTATGTTGTGAATGTGCTCCGCAAGAAGCTTTTCTAACTAGTTTCATCAAGCGTTTCACTCTTTGACACTCCGAAACTGGAGCAGCCAAAGACATAAAGCAAAAGTGAAGCTACAATAAATAATTGTAAGTTAAATCAGTGATTATCTTTGTCACAGTGTAATGAAACAAGTAGATTTTATTTTTTGTGGAAATGTGGTCATCGTCGTTTATGGGTTTTTGATTTTAAAAAAGGATTTTTTTTTCCCCAGAATGTCACTCTGTACTCACTACATAGCAGTGCATGGTGGGAAATGAACTTGTGTTAAGCTGCAGTCCATGTCTCTAAGTCATGATGCCAGTCTGAGTATTTGATTGCCATCATGTCACTGCAGTGTCATTGGCATATTGACGTTATACCGTATTGGCAACTGTGCCATTCAATACATCATAATTTGATAGGCTGCAGTCTAAATGGTGGCACGGCAATAACTTCATACACGAGTGTGACATCATGTCAATGGGTCACTGCAATGAAGCCAAAGTCATTATCTCATGATGCAAATTGGATGCTATAACATGCTAGCATGTGGACTGTCAATACCTCATAATACTGTCGTGTCAATTTGTGATTATGTCAATATGCCGTGAAGCCAATGTTTGAGTGCAGCATAACGCTATGTTATTATGTCACTTTAACAACAATGTGAATTTGGATTTGTGCTATCACGCCCTCTTTCTTGATGGATGTTAAATTTCATAGTGTTTCGTTATGCGATGATATAGAATTACACAGGTTTATGTATTAAAAAACACGCACACACGCACACACACATGTGCTAGATCTATATGAGAAAACACTACAAACCAACCACAACCTTTGCAACATATTGGACACGGTTATAAATGCTCAGCTAACTGTGCCGTAAGATCTCGCTGCTTCTGTTCACGCACCGGTTCCCCTGCTTACAGTCTGTGTTTACGTCCATGTAAAGTGAATATGTTCTTCCCGTGTACAGCCTATTGTTTTAGCGCCACTGTAGCTGGAAACCGTCTCTTTGATTTCCCCATTTTTCAAAGCACTGCCTCTATGTCCTTCTGTTACACTGTTCTAAATCATCTGCTCTCCCTTTCATTTTTTATGACTACAATGTGCTTGGGAACTTGTTTTAAAAAAAAACTACACACATACAATATCATCCTGCTATTACAGTAATTATAACAGATCCAGGCACAACTGTTTGGTTTCTCCTAATGGTTTTCCCTCTCTTCTCTCTCTTCAAAGTGTCTGGATCTTGTATACGACAGTACCCACAGCGTAGTCTTTCTAGAGCAGTTTACAGCTTTGCCAACCTTCGCTCTGTGAAAACAATACCACAGGATCAGATTAAATGCTGTACAACAGATGCTTCTACATTTGGCCAATAACTTCTAAGCTGTTCAAACTGTTGTACAAATATTTTGACTCGATTTTCATTTTTAAAGAGGGAAATCATTTGCACATGGTGGCAATTATTTTCACAATTTTAATTTCCTGGAAAACTATTTTTACAACCCCCCCCTCTACACTGCTTATACAGCCGTCTCCACATTTGCATGCATCATCTTTATGCTCCATTGACTCAGCATTACGGTCCTACCTGCCACTTAACTGCTCTCTGCCAATCCATGTTACACGTGGCATGTGCGTAGACAAATTGAGCACACAAAAATCATCAGCCAGTCAGCCAGTGCAAAACAATAGAAGAATTCCTAGAATTTAAGCCCCTCTCATTGGTTTTTAACCAAGAATCATCCTGAGGGCAAAGTCCGATCTCTTTTTCCCCCAAAATAAAAATGAAATAAAAAAATATATAGGCAGCCTCATCAATCAATATGATAGTAAACTTATATCAGCAGCTTCAACAAATATGTACTTTTGCTATCAGGTGTCATTGTCATATTTTTATTATGCATGTGCAGGAAAGCTAAAAAAAATAGATAGCCCTGTCATCTATGACAGGTGGGTGACATGGAAATATTCTTAGGCAGCATAGATAAATTCATTTTACATGTACATTTTTTTATTCTGTTTGTTTTGTCATATTATTGATTCATCTTTTTTTGCTTTGATCAATTGATGTCATCCTCTGTCAGGACAGAACATTATTGATTTTACACCATATTGCACCACTTGACCTTGTTTACTGATACACTTTTTGTTTCAAAAGGGACAATGTGCAATTTGCAGCGTGCATACATAAAAACGTCACCTGTGAACAAAAGAGTCAGAGCGAGTTCTGTTCTCTGATCTTTCACACAGAGGATATGTGTAAAGTGTTGTGTTCAAGAACCAGGTGTTGTGAAATGAGGAAATCCGAAGGAGGCACATTTCATTATAAACCTGCTTCTGTATTGAGTCGTAAGTAAATAATGTCAGCGGTTGCGGAGAGGTTCTGAACATTAGGTTTATGGGCAACTCATTATTTAACATGTTAGGGTGTCCCCACAGCCCAATGAAAATTTGATGGCAGTATTACAGCTAGTTTGTTGGCTCCTCACTCCTACTCCCTACTTATGCAGATCCAAATGGGTACGAGAAATCTCTTTGGACAGACCCACACTTGCACAGGAAGAGAAACTAGACTAATCCAGCTTTCTGCTCTGATGTGAATAAATATTCATGATTGATCTTCCAAATGGCATGATCAGAGGGCAGTAAATGTTGTGTGGTCTTGTGATGTTGTTGCAGTCCTTGCCGTAATGCACATGTGTGCAGGTGCCAGACCAATGTCTGGACAAGCCAGGGACTGCAGTGGCGCAGTGATCGGAGCTGGCTGTTTCCTATCTCTCCATCTGCATATAGTAAAAAACAAACATTCCTGTAAATAAAGACGGCTGTCCAGCAACTGTCTTCCCAGCGACAATGGTATTGACCATAGTCAGATGCTCTGCTGATTAAAAATTGATCCATTTTGAAAAATCTAATCAACTGAATAGGATTCTTTCATATGTGGGGTGGGGTTGGATGTGTTTGTTGGGGGTGGAGGGGGTTGAGCAGCTGCTGACACAGGAAGGCAGACCTGTTATTAACCCCTGCACCTCAATGCAGCCCCCTGCACCTTGCTCCCCAGTTCACATCCCCCTGCACCTCGGGACGAGACACGGCCCAGACGGTCTGAATTATTCAGCAGTCTGAGAGAGGCTCCGGCCACTTGGCCTATTAATGCCTGCCAGTAGAGGCTGGTGGCTCTAATGGCCAGTCCAGAGGAGCCCAGTTCCCAGTGGACGGGGAGGAGGACTGCAATCGCTGGGCTGCAGGGGGGTGTGTGAGCGAATTCATCAGGGGCCGAGGTCGCAGCAGGTTAATGATGCCGCACGTCTAGACGGACGCTGGACTCACACTCTGCCCAAAAGGCAGTGGGGGATGGCGCTGCAGTGTAATAATATTTTTGCCTTTGAAGGAGAAGCAGCTCTGCAATATTAAGTCTCACAGCTTATTTATCAAAAAGCAACATTGTTGACATTGACCATGATCTGGAAACGACCTGAGCTTCCTTAAAAATAGAATGAATATCTTCATATTAATCAATTTGACTGGACCTTATGCTAGATTCTAGTAGTCCATCCGTTATTTAAGGCTCAGTGAAAAAGAATTTATCACGGTGAATAAAATGTACAGACGTTCATGACAGAGATCAAAAGATTGCCTACACAACCCAACTCTGATTATTCACAACCCCCTTATCATTGCACAAACATTCCCAACAGCTGGAGAGGGCCCTCAACTCCAAGCGCAAAGTCACTCAGTAATCAGGGCATCTCCCCCAGAGAGAAAGGGGATAAGGCTCAGGGTGCGACTCATTTGGGAGCAGCTCAGTTGCCATGTGGTCTATCACCTTGGTGATCATGTGCTTCCACTAGGTGTCTCCGAGGGTGTGAAACACAGTGGTAAACACAAGCGTTAGAGTTCAAAAATGACCCTCTGTATGCAGCATAGAGGAACCAATCAACTACAGCAGAATGCCCGATCTGAGTGGCTTCTGCCTGGAGGATTCCTAATAAAGCAAGCTCTCAGACAAAAAGTAATCATTGTTGCAGTAGATCACTCAGTCATCATTCACTGTGAGGACAAACAAAGTCTAGGACGAGAGGCAGAGGAAGGTTTCCTTATTATCATCCACTGGAGATTTATGCACTTCAAGGTTGAGTTCTTTGAGTGAGTGGGCTCGATAAGTCCGATGAAGCGGAATGAGCTTAGCCTTCAATAGGTACTATCTGTACTGAACTGCACTGCTGGAACACGCTCTTCCCTTACCCAGGATCTGATGCCAAGCACATTTAGTGTTGAGGTCAACATCGTTGCCATGATTGAACCAAACCAAGGGCGTGCTGCAGAAGGCTACACAGGGGACACAGACACACCCCCATGCCCATTTACACAAATGTAATTTCCTCAGTTCCCCTCACTCAAGGTGACCAAGCACATAATTCAGAGATCCACGCGTGATGATCCCGGACGGCCTCTTCACAGCAGAGATCTCCGCTCATTCAAAGCAGGTCGTGAAAACATGCAGAGAGACGAGTTCTTTGAAAACACATGGCACCCATACAGATAAATACAGTAAACCCGTGTAAAATGTGCGGGCCAAGCAGGGAGCCACACGCCTGACAAACTCTTGTCCTTGGCTGCAGCTAAAAAGCATATGCTTGCTTATAAGAAACACTGCTAAAGTGTTTCAGTCTAAATATTGGTACTGCATTAATAGTCAATTGGATCATTTCCATACAGTACAATGCTGAAACACTAAGTATAAACAGTTAGCGTGGGGTCTGTACAGATATCCTGCAGTCAAGGACTCAACAGGATCCAGCTAACCGTCCACGCCTGCTCGCTGATCTGCCACACAGGTTGACCCCGCTCACGTCACCCCAGCTTAACCAAATTTCAGTTCCTTAGGCGTTCTCTTCGTCGTGCTGCATACAGTAGAAGCCTGGAGCAATGTTTAGCTAAACCTGCTGGCCTACGTAGGCAGGGAGAGTCCCCAGAGGGCTGAACAATCAGACAATTTCAAGATCATGAAGCATTAAACCAATCCCGGCAGGGTACACTAATTAAACAGCCGAGCCCGGCACAGCCAACCAATCCCCACAGAGCAATTAAATCCATCCCCTCTAAAACACTGTGGAACCTGTCTGGGGAAAACTGCTGAGGAGTGTGGGAGAGAGAGAGAGAGAGAGAGAGAGAGGGAGAGAGAGAGAAGAGATGGTGAGGGGAGGGGAGGAAAATATCACAAAATTCATCTGAAAAAAAAAGAAAAAAACTGTAGGGGGAACGCAGCAGGGAGCTAACAAGGGAAATTGAAAAAGGAGAGACTCAATCCAGTTCTTTGTTCTTTTTGCTGTTTTTGCGCATTAAGATTCTAAATGTCTTTTCTGTCAGCTGAGGAAGAGGAGACGGGGGGGTGGTGGCTGTGACCACATTTAAATGCAAAAATAGTGACCCTGTTGCGATCAAAGTTGCATATTTAATTAAGATTACAAGGCCTGGAAAGCACTCGTGAGACTGAACAGAAAGACAGAATAGCCTCAAGGCCTATATTACACACCGGCAGAGCTGCTAACACAGTTGCAAACCCTAATCAATACCCCGATGCCCTCCACTACGAAAGTAAATGAACAGGTGACAATGGAGGCATGACATCACTGGACTTTCCAGGGAACAACAAAACAAGAGAACTGAGAGGAAGGACGCCGATTCTGGGCTGATACTGTACGTCCTACATACCAGCAATTACACTGCATGTGTCTACATAAATGATTGCTGATGATCATAATGGATAATAAATGAATAGGGCAGATTTTTGATGAATTTTCTGATTACATAGGCGAATTCTCCTGTTGTGTTATTTCCCTGGAGAGGCTCTGACAAAGTGCAAGTGTGTTTTGATGGCTTGAAAAGCAGCCGCGGTCGCCAGAGGGCTACGATTGGAGCGGCAACGGCTGCGAACCAGAGGTGTGGACAGGGAGATAGACTTGCTCTTTTCTCCCCCGACCGCGGTGGTTTATAAATCACGGAGCCCAGCTTCATGTCTCCACTTCCTGTTCCTCTCCATTAAAAATGATAAACTGTACCTCTTGAAGCCACTCGCTCGCTTTAAGGTCCCAGTCTGCACCTTCCTGGTGAAGAAGCGAGAGTGTGCGGCTCACATTTATTCTATCCCCTCCCATTGTTGGGGATGAATAAGAGAGTAATTAACTGTGTGGGGGTAGCAGCTGCATAAAGACAAGACCGGCTAACACATCAGGCTTGATCCACCTGCTTCTGCTGTAACAAACCTTTTGTATTCTTTTGATAAATAAGAGCATATCTGCTTAGTAATAACAAACGCTGGTTTAAAGAGACCACCAAGAGGCTGTCGCAGTCGTCTCTTTCCCCGCTTAAATGAGGACAAATGGGCCTTCCAAATAGATGGCATGCACACGACGAGTACTCCTCCAGCCTGGTAAACACGCTCTGAGCTGTGGCACATAATGAGAGCGACTGAGATCCCCAAAGACAACCTGGAGAAGGTTAGTGAAGCATTGATCTCGTGAGTATGCTGGGCCCAGGAGCACCCTTCACAACATGCTAGCCCAATGCTACAGCCTGAGAACACACAAGGTGCACAAAGAGCTGGCACGTGCACATATGTGAGAAGAATGCAGGCTTTTTTAGTCATGAAGGACAAAATGGACACAGAGGGATGAAATAAAGCAAGTGAAACCATGCCAAATACATCTGAGGCACGCTAGGTAGGTAGAGAGAGAGAGAGAGAGAGAGAGAGAGAGAGAGAGAGAGAGAGAGGCAGAGAGGCAGAGAGGCAGGGCAGAGGGATTCAATGTAAGCCTAGTAAAATGAACAAGAAAGACCTGGTGCTCAATATGTCTGTAGTGGCGTCAGACAGTCAAAACAAATAAAGCCAAGGCCGCGGTGGAGAAGCGCAGCTCGAAATGGACTTGCTGGGCAGAAGACTGGCTGTCAGCAGGGAGAGAGGACACAGCTTTAAACCCATGCCAATGAGCCATTACTGCTCTCCTCCAGATGCTTTTGCCTGCTTCACCGTGAGGGAGGAAGAGGCTGCCCTACCGCCATGGAGCCATCCTCCAGCAGACTAATGTGTCCCTGAAGTTTTGTTAAAGCTGGTTATTTACTCCTGCAAAGCAATTGCTCCAGCCTAGGGGCAGCAGAATGGAGAACGCGCTGCTATGAAAAATCTGGTGTCTCCTGCTAGGAAGCACTGTCAACTACCAGGGGTGCGTTCTTGCTGAAACATTGGGGGTACTGCTTTTTTTTGTGCACGGTGCTGCATAAGAGAAAACATTTAAACAGCAAACCTTTGATAACAGAACATTCAGACAGGTAGCATTTCAAATTATTCATAGCCCCAATTGGCCACCAAAAATTAGCGATCATGTGTGATGTCAAATCACAAAACACATTTTCTCACTTCCACTGGTACCTCGTCACGGAGATGGGCTTGGTTTTATTTGCTCAGGTTTTGACATGTTATTACCAAGAAGTAGAAAGGAACTTAATTTGCGATCTCTCTCCAGCACAACCATCTCCCTGTAAAATCTACAAAACACGGTCAAAGGTCTTCATAGAAACTAGATCAAATAAAACTATTAGAGAGGTTGCGGATTCTAGCCCACACATATTACCACCCAGCATCATTATCTCAGATATAAAGATGTAAAAAAAATACATGCAAGTACGATAAAATGTTGAAAAAGAAAAGAAAACGTTGGTGCCAAGTAACAAAATGTGACACGCTCTAATAAAGACAGAGCGCTTCTACAGCGGTGCTCAATGCAGGGACTGGTCGGAAGCTATAGTGATGCTTGACAACTTGTGAGCCCATTCGGTATTAGTGACATAAAATGTGATGTATGATGTATTAATAACATAATAAACCATAGTTTAGAAGCATAACAAACTTTGAATCTACCAGACAAAAACCACATTTACCACATGGCGAGATCAAGGACCTCGTAGATACGTGCAGACACTTACTGCATCTATAGTTTTATCTCTTTAAAGCCGTGAACACCACACAGGAAAGTGCACTCAGCACAAACAAATCTCAGAATAAATGAAACCCAAACTGTCCAGTACGTAGAGAAGGTATTTTGGTAGCATTAAACATTAAACATTACAGCTTCCAGCACGTTCCATGTGCACAATCACAGATACAGACAGTAACATCATTATAGCCGGGCTTATCAAGCAGCAGCACATACAGCAGTCTGCAAACTGGAGCACAAGCAAGGCAAAATGATTGGATAGGTATGGAAATCTACTTGAAGGAAGGTCAAAGTGATTAAGCTGACATTAATGACAGGCCTAGTCTTCCTGTGAGAATGCTCACCGTAGCTGTCTCTAAACCCATTTGTCATTCTGCTTCCAACGCTGAAGCATCTGCTTTGAAGTCTCTACCACTAATGCTACACAGAGAGGTTAAACAGCTTAATGCTGAAGTCTGTTTCACTCCTCTTGCTCTCTAATGTTCCCTGCGTTTTATGTACTGGGGTTATGGCTCCTGGATTTCACATCTCAATTTGCCCCAGATAGTCCTGTAAAAGCTCCCTTCTTTCTTATTTGCTTTGTTGTCACTGTCAAAGGAAGAGAGGGGCCATCCTGAAGGATATGGGACCGTGATAGACATGCCCCACCCATTGATTCACAGAGGAGGTAATGGAGAAAGCATGTTTATACAGGAGACATTGCGCCTAATCTGCCGAAGATTCAAAGAGAAAAACCTGACAACAAAAGGAAAGTCTGGAAAAAACATGAGATAATGAGCAAGTGAAGCAGCCTCTGCGGAGGTCAACTCTAAAGCCTTTTATATCAATCACAGCATATGAATTAAAATGATACAGTCATTATGATAAATAATACAAGACGTGAGGCGCTCTGGACTTACTCTCCACTACAATGAGATTATACTGAAGCATGTGACATTAACATTATCAGCAAACAAATATATGAAAGCATGAATGAAAGGAAGACAGAGACGGATTTTCACAGCCAATTTGAGATTGCAGGGTTGGGGTGTGTGTGTGTGTGTGTGTGTGTGTGTGTGCGTGCGTGTGTGTGTGTGCGTGTGTGTGTGTGTGTGTGTGTGTGTGTGTGTGTGTGTGTGTGTGTGTGTGTGTGTGTG